>CM065595.1:38167861-39367861 GCA_033119425.1 Bufotes viridis | reverse complement strand
CAAAAGATTAACAACGTTCTCCACCATTACAGAAGAAGAACGTTCCACTCTACTCTCTAGATCACATCTCACCACCTGTGTGCTTGACCTGATCCCATCCCACATCAACCCCTAACCTCACCACAGTGTTTATCCCTGCCCTAACCACTCTCTTCAACTTATCCCTAACCTCAGGTATCTTCCCCTCCTGTTTTGAACATGCTATCACACCCATCATCAAAAAACCTTTGCTTGACCCATCTTCTTTGTCTAGATATCACCCCATATCTCTACTCCAATACACCTTAAAAATTCTTGAACAACATGTCCACCTTGAACTGTCCTCTCACCTCTCTACCTGTTCCTGGTTTGACTAGCTACAATCTGGCTTCTGTCCTCACCAATGACCTTCTAACCGCCAAAGCTAAGCACCATCACTCTGTCCCCCTCGACCTATCCTCCGACCTTTCACACAGGTGACCACTCCCTTCTGCTAAAAACTCTCACATCTCTTGGCATCGCAGACTTGGCCCTCACCTGAATCACATAATACCTTACAGATCGGACATTTAGGGAGTCATTTATTAAGACTAGCATTTTAGACGCCAGCCTTAATAACTCCTGCTCAGGCAGTGCACCCACCAAAGTGATGTAGAGGCGCCGGCCTCTACATAACTTTGGTGCATCCACCAACAGTCTAAATCTATACTAGCTTCCTTGCTGGTGTAGATTTAGTACATTTTCTAGGCCTAAAACAGGCCAACAAAATGATAAATGAGATTGGCCTAGGGGCCTGCCTCCCTTCTCCACCATGTCCCCTTTTTTAGAACTGGTATGAGCTGGGAATGATCAGAGAATGCAGCGCAAATAACCCCTGTGATGGATATATGCCAGAAAACTGGAGTATATCATTTTATAAATGACCCCTTTATTTTCTCCAATTCAAATAACAACTCCTTGACTTGTCCCCTCTCTGTCGGTGTTCCTCAAGGCTCTGTCCTAGGACTCCTGCTCTTCTCAATCTACACCTTCACCCTGGGACAGCTCATGGCTTTCAGTATCACTTCTATGCGGACGACACAGAAATTTACCTCTTTTGTCCAGATGTCACCCTACAATCCAGAATACCACATTGTCTATCCTCTATAGCAGGCATCCTCAAACTGCGGCCCTCCAGCTGTTGCAAAACTACAACTCCCACAAAGCCCTGCTGTAGGCTCATACCAGTAGGCTGTTCAGGCATGCTGGGAGTTGTAGTTTTGCAACAGCTGGAGGGCCGCAGTTTGAGGATGCCTGCTCTATAGTCTCCTTTTTCTCCTTTCCCTTTCTAAAACTTAATATTGATAAAACTGAATTTATCATACCCATCTAATCATCAGACCTTTCTATCAGAGTCAATGGCTACATACTTTTCCCAAGTCCACCACTTTGGGGTAACTTTCGATTCTGCTCTGTCCTTCAAACCACACATCTAAGCCCTTTCCACCTCCTGCCACCTCCAACTCTAAAATATCTCTCAGATCCACACATTCCTCAATTTAGAATGTGAAAAAATGCTTGTGCTTGCACTCATCATCTCCCGCCTAGACTAATGTAACATCCTCCTCTATGGCCTCCCATCTAGCACTTTTGCACCCCTCCAATCTATCCTCCACTTACTATGACATACAAGGCTGTCTACAACCTGTCCCTTCCATAGATCTGTGACCTAATCTCTCGATACCTTCCTACATGCAATCTTCAATTCTTGTAAGACCTCCTTCTCTACTCTCATCTTATCTCCTCTTCCCACAGTCGCCTCCAAGATTTCTTCTGTGCAGCTCCCGTACCCTGCAACTCTCTACTGTAACATATCAGACTCTCAGCTACCAGGGAAACCCTCAAAAGAAACCTGAAAATCCACCTCTTCAGACAAGCCTACAACCTACAATAACCCTGATGCCACTATACCGCCATGAAAAGTTTGACTCTCACCTACTGTATCCTTCCCCATCCCTTGTTCTAAGCCCTTGCAGGCACGGTCCTCTTTCCTTTTGTACCAGTTTGTCACTCATCTTGTTAATGCTTATTGTACTTTTATTTTATTTTATTATGTATGTAAACCCCTTATCATAATCAGCACCATGGAATGAATTGCCCTTTAATAATAAATAATAATAATAGTGTGAGACAGTGATAGGAAAAGTGATCAGGAGTTGTTATATTTCCCCAATATTCCTCTCATATGTGTATTAGGCTCCAGGAACTATAGATCTCTTCCAAGGAAAGTTGAATTAGATATCAAATTCTAGCAAAAAGTAGTTTTCTATGCGCTTTAGTAAGCACTGTTTTGGGGCCTGAATTTTTATGGAATAATGGGAATGTTGGTTTTGGCCAGTACAAGTTTTCTTTGTAACACAGTCCAGCTCATTACTGGGTAATTAAGGTGTGCACTAGAGATAGATAGACATCTGAGGAGACAGAACCTATCTGGGGAGACTGTTACTTAGGTTTCTAGCCTCAACGTGGACAGTTGCTCTTATTAATATAATTCTGATTGAGTAGTTGGCAGTAATAGGGGTATTCCTATCATATAAAGTTATCCTCTATCCAGAGGATAGGGGATAACTTTTAGATCACTGGGGATCCTGTGGAGCTCCTTCCTTGAGCCTTCTCTGGTCATAATTTAGTGGAAATTGCCTTGAGCTAAGGACCCAAAGAATATTCTGAAACAGTTGCTAAGGACATGCTTCCTGACAGCTAAAGAGTCTGTGATTGTCTACAAGATGTAGCAGGGTTAACACACATGCTTTATGAGCCATGTTATCTAAACTAAATGCAACTAAATGCATTAAGGAATTGCTTTTCAATTGCTTTTATTTCAAAATAACGCGATGAGTTAAGAAATTTGAGTTAAGAGTGGGTGTGTTACCCCTGCTTCATCCGTACCTGTACAGTTTATCCCTAGCAGCCACATCTCACTGAGATACACTGAGACTGGTGGCAACAGAGATGGCACAAAAGCAGCTCAGGGGAAAAATCTGTGCAACAATCACTTCAAAATAGTATTTTAGATTACACTTAGTTCTTCAATATCATATATTATAAATTACCTATAAACATATCAAGCCACAAGTGAGTCATATTTTTTTTTTATTTGCATTTTGCTTACTTTAATTTTTAATGCATTATAAATCCAGCAATGCAACTTAAATATTCTATACTCTAAGTCCTATTATCTACATTAAAATTAGAAATGTTTTATTAAAGGATGTGATCTACAGAACCTTCAAGTTCAATTGTGGAAAAACAATTAAAAAGAAGAGAGGAAAATATTATGCCTTATATACAGTAAATCATAAAAGCATAATTTATCATGTTCTTTTCAGACAAAATAAAAACATTTAAGGGCGAGAGAAGAACGTTTTACATTCTGGCTGTCATTTTGATATACAGTATATTATACTGTTTACTGCACTCTGAACCATATGCTCCTTTGTGTGTTTTATATCACAAAATCATAAGTATTCATTAGCTTAATAGATTCTAGATGCATGCTATACCCAGAGGCTAAACATAATTTGCTACAATTTAATTATCATTGTGTTTTTATTTAGCATGCAAAATGAAGTACCGTACATGAAAAATATAGATGCAATCTATAAAAATAGTTCAGGAATTTAGCAAATACTTAATCTTGTATATATACAGAATTGTAGTCTGTACAATGGTCTCTCAAGTTACAATATTAATTGGTTCTGGGACAACCATTGTAAGTTGAAACCATTGTAACTTGAGTTGATATCTCTATGGAAAATCAGTAATTGGTTCCAAAGCCCCAAAATGCCATCCCAAAACAAGAAAGTGACATTTTAGGAAAAATAAGCAGATAACCAAAATAGATAAAGCAAGTCCTTTATGTAAAAGTGACAGGAATAGATGCTGGAAGCTCTAAATTAATTTTTATGGTGAGGGCAGGAGCTACTTCAGGGTCTTACATAGTACATACATGTACCAGAAAAATAAAATGAAGTCGCAGCTCACCTAGTGTCCAAAGGAGCAGTTCATCCCAGCACAGACAGGGGACAGTACAGAACATGTACTACCACAGAGGTGCTACTAGACATCCAACATAGGTGTTCTACTAGTGAAATGGTCATGTTGATTGTTTGGATCTGAGTCTGAGACATTGTATGTTAAGTCTATTTTCAACTTACAATCGCCAAGGAAAGACCATTGGATGTTAGAAATATTGTATCCTTTGTAAGCCTTTGTATCTTGAGTGATGAATGTACTATAATTCAAAGCTATATTAATTCTTCTGTTGGTTATTGGAAACTGTCAACAAACATGTTACCAGACACACCTCAGAGTACCTGAGATCCCATAATAAAGACTCTAGAATAATATTACAATGCAATATTCATTGCTGCTTGTGGTTCGCGCCGGTATCCTCCATTGTAGGCAATTTTTGCTGGGGATAGCCGTTCGCTGCGAACCACATGCGGAGGAACTGCCCCCCCAGTTAGAAACACGCTACAGTGTTTGGGGTTTGGAGCAGTCCCACCCATTTAGGCCACGTTTATTTCTGTGATTCTTGTTTTATATGTATTGAATGTGTCATTGCATATGGCTGGTAAACATTCTGTTGCACCTGGAAGCCGGTGTCACATGGTCTGTTGTAGGTGTAGCTTGCGGCCTCATTTGTTCCCCATTGCATTGTTGGTCCTGCAATGCAGGTGAGTGGGAGGGGGCTGTAGGCTGCTTAATACCTTTTCAGACCTTGTTCACACACCATAGGTAGTCTAGTGGTAGGACCCCATGTCATGCTGAGATACCGTGAAGTGGTGCTTGAAGGGGCTCCGATATGTTCCTGATTGGAAATATTGGCGAATCTCTCAGCTTTTAACATCCAAGTGAGGGATTAGCCAGTGTTGTCAGTTGCTTATCCATGTGGTGCATCTTTTTTCTGTGATTTAAATGCAATATTCATGTATCACCAGAAATAAGAAATACTGGGATATTTCCATTTTGCATAGATGTTCGATACACTATGTGGGAAACCTATACATTACACCTACCGGAGCTGCTATAACATCCTATTTCAAATATATCTGCATTATTAGCTACAATAGTGTAGACATTTAGCTAAAATAGTTTCCATTCTTCTGGGAAGACTTTCAACAAGATTTTGCATTGTGTCTATGGGATTTTTTGGCCCATTCGCCCAGAAGGGCTCTGATGTTGGAAAAGAGGCCTGGCTTGCAATCTTCATCCCAAAGGTGTTCGATGGGGATGAGGTTAGGGATCTGTGCGGCCAGTCAGGTTCTTTTACACCAAGCTCACCCAACCATGCCTTTGTTGACCTTGCTTTATGCACTGGGGCACAGTCATGCTGGAACAGACAAAGACCTTACCCAAACTGTTCCAACAAAGCTGGAAGCACAACATTGTTTAAAATGTCATGGTATGATGAAGCATTAAGAGTTCTCTTCACTAGAACTAAGTAGCCTTAACCAGCCCCTGAAACAAAGCCCCACAGCATTATCCCTCCTCCACCAAACTTTACTGTTGGCTAAATGCAGTCAGTAACATTCTCCTAGCATTCACCAAAATCAGACTTGTCTATCAGAATGCCAAAAAGAAAAGCATCATACTTCGCTCCACATAACACACCTGACATTGTGCTTTGTGATATAAGGCTTGCATGCAGCTACTTGTTCATGGAAACACATGTCATGAACCATCCGCTGCACTGTTTTTGTAAAACTGGATCTTTTTGGTCCAAAATAAGTGACACAATGCTCCAGATCACACATGTGCAGGGTTGGAGAGGGGTTTCTTGGATACACCAAATGAAATTATTCTATGGGCCCACCATCCATCTATACAGAACATGTGCACGCTCAACTGTTAATTTCATCATAAACTTTGTTGCGCACAGAACATATCATCAGTGAGATCTGCAGATAACCATACAGTATATATATTCAAAAAGTAAGTAGCAAAAAATGTCATTTTGGTGTGAATGTTGTAGAAAATGACACGTAGCTTAAAACAGTTCAATATTGGAAAACTTTTTCTAAAGTTACTTTTACATTATTATATACAATATACCTTAAAATACTGATAAAGGTCAAAGGGGTTGCGCAGGACATTTAAAAGTGTAGGAGGTCATTTATTAAGGGGAAATATGCATATATAATGCGTATTTCAGGCACAGATTGCAGCACAACAGTTAGTTGCACCACAATCTGCAACTTCTCCCTACTCTAACCATGTCTAAAAAAGTAGGCATGACGTGGAAGGGGATGTGCCAGGAGGCCCGTCTCATTTATAATTTTCTATGGCTGTTTAAGATGTAGAAAAAGGTCTAAATGTAAGACAGCTCGGAAGCTGTCTTACATTTAGAACTAGCAGAGGATCTGCTGAAGTAATGTAGAGGCCAGCACCCCTTCGTAACTTGGGAGGAACTACTGCCAGCTTAGGGGCTTATTAAGACCAGCATCTAAAACGCCTGTCTTAATAAATGTTCCCCGTAGTCTGCACACTTGTGTATGAAAATGATCAAGCCAATAGTTTCGCACCATGACAAAAAAAATACCAAACAGGATTAAAAACATTTAAATAGCAAAACAAATGGCTACAACATATAACACAGGAGTGCAAATGGTAATGAGTAGTAGAACCTGAGTCCAATAGAATGCAATACATTTAAGTCATATTCTTATACTTACATATTCACTAACAAGTCACACCTGGCCACCAGATATAGCAAGACAAACAAAAAATATAATTCAACAAAAAATAAGAAATAGCCAGAGGCACATATCCACCAGATTTAGTGAAGATGGAGCAGGCCTATGGAGTCCCCACATTTATCCAATCAGTGCTGCCCGTGGCAAACTGTGCAGGGACCAAAACACTACCCCCCAATCAACACACACACACACTGGTAACTGGTACTACCCAGTTGGATCTTTATTGCTTTATTGCCTCTTCATAACTTCGGCGAATCCACCACCAGCTTAGGGGTTTGTTAAGACCAGTGTCTAAAATGCGGGTTTTAGTAAATGTGCACCCATATCTGTATTTTTCACCGTTTTTTATGTAGATGCAGGTAAATTAGATGGACAAATTAATAATCTGTCTCAATATATAAGCATACAATTAATCCATTCCGGGAAATGTACGTTTAGAAATACTATAATGTGCTATGTATCTGTCAGCACAGCATTATCACAATCAAAAATCCCAGCCTGCTTTACAGTGTAGCTAATTATTTTAAAATGTGGGTGGCTTTAAACAGGAGCTCATAGGCCAGCTGTCAACAGGCAGTCAGTTCCAAGTGCCTAAAAGACTGAGGATGTTTGTGAGAAGACGGGTTATGATTCGTATCAGTAGACCTATTGTGTCATTACAGTGTTTTACAAAAGCAAGGAGATAAGGGGAATTCTTCATGAATCTTGTCGTAGTTAAGAAGGTCAACAGCAAATCAATTTCAATCATTATGGCTTCCTTCAGTATTAGATCTGTCACTCAAATTTTTCAGATTAGAGAGTGTGGCATTAGAAAAAAAAATTGTTGTTTTATTAAATATATTTTTTTATGTTTTTTGGTGATTTAAAAACAAAATCTCTAAGGGATATTTATTACATATGGAAGAAATATTATTTAGACAAGGCAATGGTTGCTACATATGTAGTAACGGTAGATATTAAGTCAGTATTTAATAAAAAGCTAGATGGTTATCAGTGATGAGCGGCAGGGGCAATATTCGAATTTGCGTTATTATGTGAATATTTGGGTGAATATTCGCCATATATTCGAAAAGTCGCGAATTCGTAATCTCCAGTCATTATTTTCTTGATTGTGAAAATTTGCATATAAAAAAATTTCATAAAATTCGCATAAAAATTCGCATAAACTGGTATTTAAAAATAGAACGAATATTCGCGATTATATATTTTGCAATATTCTAAATATTCGCAAATTCTCGAGGTGCCGATATTCGCAATTCGAAAATTCGTGATCAACACTAATGGTTATCTAATAGCTAACGGCACTGAGGTTTATGATTAGTCTAAGAACTAATAATATATACTTGATCAAGAATAAGTGGACCTTGTGGACCTGTGTCTTTTTTCAACCTACATAAATATAATAGTATCTACTTACAAAAAAAATACTAAAGTCTTTTAATTTTAATTGAGGTGACTGAGCCTTATAAAAGACTGATGATTCTTGTTCTGTAGAGATCACTTGTACTTGACAGACAGATATAACTGTTACATGAGAAACGCTTAAAGGGATCTGTCACCAGTATATTCTCTGTTAAACCAGGCACAGTGTCCTGTTTGGCTAGCACTGCTGAAAATAATTACACGTTTCACTTGGTGATCCATTGCTTTATTTTGAAAAAAACTAACAAGAAACTTTATAATCCATATGGAAATGAGCAGTTAAGTGCACTGAGGGTGCGCCCAAACCAGTTGGTGCACCCTTACTCATCCTGTTTTCTCTGTCAGCCCCTCCCTTTCCTTCCTTATTGACAGGGCCAGGTGAGATGACTATACAAAAACCTAGCCCTGCCATTCAAGAAGGAATGGGAGTAAGGGTGCACAGAGTGGCTTTGGCCCGCCCTCAGTGCACCTAACTTCACATTTGCATATGGATTAAAAGTAATTTGTCTCCAGAATAAAGCAATGGATCACTAAGTGAAAGGTTTTATTTCCTTTGGATAAACTAGCTCTACATGGCATTCTGCTTGTTTTGAGTTTATTTCTTGGTTATTTCTTTTAAAGCAAATTTCTATTTATTAACACCAAGTTCCTTTTAGCTCAATATTTGGTACTGATTAATTTGCTTATATATCTTTATCAGTTAGAACTCCAGTTTTCACACAGAACCCCAAAGCTTCTGCAAATTCATTAGAGATAAACAAAAAGATTTTGTCTGCCTGTGGCTACCACTAGAGGGAGCTCCTAAGTTCCCAAGTAGTAATGGCAGAATATAGCAAATATTTTACCAAAATAATATTTTATTCAAAGAGTTTGTGCAGTGTCAGGATATAAATGACCTATCCTAACTTGGCACCCCCACCTATCAGCTGGTTGATCATGCCAGCACTGCATCCTCTTCAGTGTTTACCTGCATGACTTTTAGCTTGTAGCAGCTGTAGAGGGTAATAACACCTTCCTCTCCCATTCAAGTGAACGGAAAAGAAGGTGTAGTTATACTGCACCACCACTAAAAGCAAGATGGAATTCAGGTAAATGCAGAAGAAGAATGCAGCGCTTGTAGAATCACTACAGCCTATTCAACCAGCTGATTGGTAGGGGAGCCCGTAGTTGGACCCCCAAACAATGTCAAATAATTGACCAATCCTGAGGATAGGTCAACAATATCCTGACATGGCACAACCTCTTTAACTTCTTAAAATTTGAACCAACAAATGTAGCAAACTTTAAATTCACACTTAACACCTTAAATACATCTTTGCACCAAACACAATAAACACAATCTTAACACAATAAAAGCAGTGAAAAGTCAAATTAAAATTTACCGCAAACATTTATTTAAGGCGTTAAAGCACATCTGTGCTATATTAAAGAAAATTTGTCACCAGTGACCTCTCTATTACACTTTTTGCATGGACACATAGATGTGGTTCGCCTCATTAAGATGCTGTTTTTCTATTGTAGATCTGAGGCTCCGTTTCTGTGTTGTAATACTTTTTCCTAACATGCAAATTAGGCTTTAGGTGCAATAAGGGAGTCACTATTGCTCATGCTGCACCCAAGCGCCACTTATTGTGGCCAGCTCCTTCCTGCTGCTTTGATAAACAGGGCCAGGCAGTGACAAAGCAGCAAGCGAGGGAATGACCACAGAAATGAGTGGAGATTGGGTTCAACAAAAGCAATGGAGACGCACTCATGGCACCAAAGACCTAATTTGCATAGTATCATAACTCGGAAATGGAGCCTCAGATTAACAAAATAAAAAACTGCATTTTAATAAGGTGAACCACAGATACGTGTCCATGGAGTTTGATAGGGAGGTCATTTCTGACGGATTCCCTTCAAGCATCGGTTGTGCTCAGTTTATGTAATTTCCATCAGGTTTCAGTTATTTCGACATCTGGAAAAGTACAAGACTTCTTTTCCCATTCAAAATATCTGCAACTTGATGGAACTGACACAAACTCAGTAAAACTAATGCTCAAATTAACCCATTAAAGCAAATGGGGATTATGAATACGGATTTTTATTTATTTACTTATTTTTATTTTTCTGTTCCTCTCATGGAACAGAAACAAGCAGAATACAAGACTGATGCGAACTTAGCTTATGTGTCAAGTTAAAGTTTGTTACATCTGTATTGTTGTTATATTAATCATTTAAAATGAAATGCTGTTGAATAAACTATAATATAATTGACAGAAGATATCAAGGAAAAGTTTTTCAGACCCATTACTCAATACACAATATAGTTTTCAGTAAGGTATTCACTATTATTATTATTATTATTATTATTATTATTTATTTTTAGAGCGCCATTCATTCCATAGCGCTGTACATATCATAAGCGGTGCACATACATAATACATTTGCTATGCAAATATGTAAAAATATAGAATACATTGATGTATCAAACTGGATATGCCAGAGGAGTAAGTAAAAGCTCCTGGGCCCCAATTCAAAATATGCAGCTGTGTATAGCTTCTTTTCTGGCAGAAAGGCCTTTGGGCCCACTCATCCTCCAGGGTCATGGTGCGACTGCCATCGCTGTACTATTAGAGCTATGCCTTTGGGATATGCTCTTTGTTAATACAACCAGGAACATAAAGAGATACCGCAATGGAAAACATATTTGTATCTATAATATTTTGCTCAGTAGCAACTGTCTGAGTGCACTTTCATGTCTATATGTAAAAATCAACTCTCGTGTTTCTCCAGGGCTCTCCTTAAAGCATTCACCTCCCTGCCACACATATAGTTTGAGGCAGTAACACATCAAGTCCCCTTTCGCTTCCTTCCAGCAGCCTTTTAAATGTGTTGAATTGGTTATGATTGACAAGCCCCAGAGAAACCACGTCAACTATGATCAGTCACAGAGGAGCAAAGATATTTTATACCCCCTTTTTTGTATATATACTGGATTTATTAGTGTTACTTATAGTATTAAAAACAAGCAATGACTGTACTGAAATGTAGTAGAAGACACTGATGGCCTGAAGATATCAGATCACGTTATTTGCCATCCTGAAACTAACTATGTCTAATCTAACTTCATGGTAATTTGAGATTTATTATTAAGTTGGCTTTTAAGCATGGTTCTGTCACGGGAGGCGGGCTTCCACTCTCCTGCACCGCCGCCGGCCCCTGATATCACTGCAGCAGAGACGCTCGCGGCGCCCAGCTGCGCCTCCGGCTTCCCGGCTTCTCCATTGTCATGACAACAGGGGACGCTCCTCCTGCGCCTCCGGCTTCCCGTCGTCTCCATTGTCATGGCTCCCATCGCCATGGGAACCAAGAAGGGCTGAGCGCGAGCTGGGTACTCGGCGCTCGGCTATTAGCAGGGAGAGGGGGTCATGTGACGCTGGCCAGGTCACATGATCCCTTTCCTCCACTATTTTAACAGGCAGCCTGCTGACCACAGGTTGCCTGTAATTACTCACTCAGGCTGTGTCCATATTTTCTTGCTCGTGTTTGACCTTTGGAATTGACCAGTGACCGTCCCCTAACCTATCTACCGCCTGCTCCTTGTACTTTCGCTACCTCCTGGATTAGACCTCGGCTCATTTTTGGATTTGTCTCTTGCCTCTCTCTCGGTTTTTGACGCCACCTCTCGGACTGACCTCTGCTCATTTGACCTTCTATTGCCTCCCCCTTTGGGAGATTCCGCCTGTATTCGCTCCCCTTTTCCCATCTCCTTTCTGCTGGAGCATCTTCCCTTGTCTCCACTGTCTGTTTCATTCCTTTCCTCTCTGCTCTGCACTTACGCAAGTTAGGGACTGCCGCCCAATTGCGCCCCACGTCGCCTAGGGCGGGTAGTGCAAGTAGGCAGGGACAGGGTTGGGGTGGCAGTCAGGTGGGTGCACTTCCTCCCTACTTCTCGTGTCATTACAGGTTCCTTAGACTGTGCCAAATGTACGTAGGGGTATCTGTAACATAGAGGCAGCTCATGTGCCTTTTACTGGACCTTTGGAAAGAGGAACTCAGTTCTGCCTTGTGTCATCCCATTTCCTATTAGATGGCAGAAGTCTATGTAGGACCCTAGAGCATTGTTGAGATACAAGGAAGTAGGGAAGTAGGTCATTGTATAGGGGGATGGGGAGGAAACAAACAGATTCTTCTGTCCTGAATTGTATTACACAGCATAATGGGGGGGGGGGTGGTCTTTACTATGGTGCAGTGCAAATCTTCATTGATATGCCCTGTGTGTTTTGCTTTTTGTCTCCATGCTTCTTGCATTTCAAGTAAACACTAAGCCAACCAATCATCTCTGGAGTTTTTACAATGCCTGGGACATGCGGCTTACTGCTGCGCCAGATGCCGTCCAGATCCTGTCCTGTGCCTTGGACTGGGAGTGGTAGCTTTCCAGAAAGCTGATGATAATTCTGAATGATCAATATAACTGTAGATTCTGCTGAACGTGCCATGTCTCCCTAAGTGATTTCTGGGCAAAGCATCATGGGAAAATAGTTATGTTAAACAGGCTGATATTTAATTATGCCCTTCTAAAAAAATTACAAATTAGAGGGGAAAGTCAAAAAACACTGTAAGAGCGGGGATTACTGTATGTTTGGAATGGATGTTTGGGTTGATCCAGTTAGATCTCCACTTAGGAAGGGGAGGGGATTTTTTTCTTTTTTCAGGGAATATTGGTTCACGTTTTAATATTTGTTATCTTCCTCTAGATTAGTACGGAGAAAGACATTTGTAAAGCTTAGCCATTCCCCTTCCCTTCAACCACATCATCTTCATCTGTCCATTGGTTCAACTTGCTGGAGATACAACTTATTTTGACTATGTAAATCATTTAACCAATTGCCAAATAGCTTTAGTACAACAAGATTGTTCAAGTTACACATCCGAACTGCCAAATTGGTTCCAGGTCTATACAGATCATTTCCATGCATTATTGAATTAGGACAACTTGAAGGGGTTGCAACCGTTTAGATGTGATGGATTTTCCTCTGGAAGGATAGACCATCAATATCTGATCAGCACGGCTCCAAAATCCTGCACTGCCGCTGATCAGCAGTTCTGCAGTAGCTGTGCCAACAGAACTATGTCCTGGAACTACATAGCTCCAACCATAATATAGTGGACAGAGCCAATTACTTCAGCGCTGCTACCACGGAAGTGAATTCGAGCAGCGCTCCAGTAACCAGCTCCGTCCACTTCACAGTGGACAGAGCTGTGTAGTTTTTAGCGTTGACTTCCAGCGCCACCCTCACAGGTCAGATAGTGATGGGCCTATTCTGAGGATTAAATGTCTTTGAAAAGGGATTTCCACCAATTTATTTTTATATGGATGCAATTAAGTGCACATAAACCAAACATCTCTTTATGGCTATAAACATTGTCAAATTTACTACATTTTAGGGAGGAACATTTTGAAGGAAAAGACATGTTGAGGTTGAATTCAGAAGAAGGGTAATTATAAAATTCTGGATAACATTCTTCATGTGAAATGAGTCATGAGTGCAGTTCAAATCCCCAACCCGTTCACAATTTAGTAAACTACTAATGGAGCATCTTGATATTTCTATTTTTATGCAGTTTCATGATAAATGGTTTGCAAATATCTCTCATGGGAAGGCATTGGAACATGCCACTTGCTAGCTGGTATGAAGTAACACAACTATAATATATTGAACTTATAAATTATAGTGAGTAATTAAGCTGAAGTCATACAATATGAAATACTGCACTGTCAAAATCATTAAAGCGATAGTACTCTACAGAGAGACAGAATTTACCGGTAGATAAGAGCAAAAATACTTAAGAAGATAGGAAGGATACTTAAGAAGGAAGATCACTGTTTCCTTTTTGTCTTTATTGTGTCATGTAGTTGAGTTACAACATATTAAATTGTCACAGATAAAGAGACTTTCTAATAGCTAAGTAATTCTTGAAAACCTTTAAAATCTATTATCCCATATATCAGTTATGAATACAGTATAGTCTTTCAAAGCCTGGACTAAAATAGCTGTGGAAACACAGGCAAGAAAAGATGAAGCTGTAATTAATTATTCACCACTAGTTCAGAACACAGAGAAAGGATAAAAGAGCATCTCAAAAAACCATCCAGCAAGTTGAAATGCCAACCATTTGGTCAAATAAGATATCACCATCAACAGCAACTATTTATCTTAACCTTTTCAAGGGCAGGGCTTTTCTCTACCCTTATTGACCAGATAGACATACTCTGTAAAGTTATTGGTTTATTCATAAACTGCAAACATTGAAAGCAAGATAAAAGTATGGTTTGAATACCAGTGAGACTCTTTGTCCCTTCAGGGGTGTACATAGAAAGCCGAGGAGCCCAATTCAAGACTTAAAATGGTCCCAATTCTCCTCTGACAGCTCTGACAAATATACACTACAACTGTATTAGTTTGTATGGAATAGAATGAACATTGTATAAATTTAGCTCCTCCTAGTGGTGGTCACATGCTCTATGACAAAGGCATAGCCAGAAGGGACAAATTGGGCAAACCATACATACCAGTAGGTATTGTATACTGCAGATTTTTTTTCTGTGTCCTGCTAATGAATCAACACCTTTGACCTAAACATCTGAGTTATCCAAGACAGAGTAGTTGGTAGAGAAGTGTTGCATGACAAGCCCATTTAACAGAATACAGGCGTTAGGCAGAGCTTTCCTAAAAATCAATGAGTCTCTGGTATTTCAGTTTCCCAGCTTAAAGGGGTTATCCAACCCCAAAAATGCCTACCCATACTCACGAGCCCCTTGTATGGACTATACTTACCTGGCTCCCCAGCACCAGCATTGTTCCTGATCCCTGCATGGCAGCCAGTCACATGGATGAAAACATCCAGCATCGGGGGGGGGGGGGACAGCCAAAAGCAAGCCGGCAAGGGTACGAGCCTCCCTAGCATCGCGTTCCCATTGTGGCCTGCTATTGGCTGCCCCCTCGAAGTTGGATGTTTTTATTCGCATGATGGGGAGATGCAGCAGTGTCTGTACTGGTAGTAGAAGCAAAGTGCATGCTGGAGACTGACATAAGTACTTTCTGAGGGACCCATACCGTTTTCTATCTTCTCCTGCTGTATTAATCAGCTTTCTCTGGAAAAAAATTTAGGTGGATTACATTTTTACATTTTCACCTCATTGCCAATACCATTATCCTGACTTCTAACATCATAACCATTCTCTATATTTGAAAACGTTTATTCTAATGTAGTTTACGGGTATAGTATGAAAGCCCCCCAAAAAGTGTCAGAATAATTCTTTTTTTGGTATCACCCCAAAAAGAAATTTTCCCCCATTTTCCAATGCAAGCTATGCTATACTATTTATCCTGCAAAAAAAGAAGCCCTCGTATGACTATTTAACTAAAGAATTGAAAAAGTTACGGCTCTTGGAAGGCAAGATGAAAATGCAAAAAAATATATATTTGGTTGGGCTATTAAGGGGCTAAATGATTTAAATGAAAAAAAATTCTACGGAATTTTTAACTGCTCCAGTCTGGTTGAGGATGGAGCAGTTTCTAACTTCACATCACAAAAGCCATGTCAAGTAAAAAATGTTTTGTAACTGTTTATTTATCTCGTTAAAAGATATGAATTGCAACATTGGGGCTTGTTTCTGCACCAATTATCATATTGTATCCCATCCATTATTAGTTGAATGTATTCATTTTTGGATTTGTATTATTCTTAACGACATACCCGGCAATCCTTTCAAATATTGCCACAAAGGTGTCCACTACGGTGAATAATTCCTTGAGCTTCCATGCCAGATCATTAGCAGGAGATCAATAGTTTGTGTTCCATGGGAGATCACAGATCACTATCAGCAAAACTCTGCAGCTTTCTTTGAGAGATGGAGGCAGTGTAAGATATTGCTTCATTTCTATTGTTAGTAGAAGAAATTCTACTATGATACCAATTTCTAAGATAATTTATTTTTGACTATTCCCTGCTATATTGTTCATATGTCCCACTATGAAGGAGAGGGGTTACAATAGGTAAACAAAAGCCTATGTGTAAGCATAATCTATAGGCACGGGTACACCTGCAAAAACCATATTATTGGTGCGCTTCATATAGAACACAATGATGTGAAACAATATCACTTGTTCTGTGCTATCACTGTAAAACATGTCCTTGCCACTTCCTGCACAACAGCACAGCATATAATTCCTCTTTCCCGATGTTTAGAAAACGACAAATGCTGAATAAAATTATGAAAATATTTTATTATTCATTTCTTCTCTGCTGAGCCAGATGCATTTCTAAAGCCATTATTGAGAATCCCAGTTTAGGTTACTGTATATTCTCAAGGTCCCCCGTGAGGAGGTGTCCTCACGCCACCTCAAATTCTAACATTTGCAGAGACACATTTTTGTTTCAGAAATAAAGCTGAGCTTCCTAGCATAATGGAGATGTCATGACTTGCCCCTAGTCATTCTGCTACTAGTTCATTCTCAGTTTATCAGGAATGGAACAGTATGTTAATGGACTGCTTAAAGGAAAATCTACAATATACAATTACAGTGTTGAAAATTTTAGATTTTTATGTAAAAATGGAAATCGCTGAGTGAAGAATTTTGAATAAAAGATTTAATTCAAATAAATATAATATTTTAGATTTTTTTTTGTTTTGTATTCTTTTATTGTCAGACCATTTATTTTTTTTAAAAAAGGTTAAAATATATTATTAGAAAATCGGAATAAAAAATCTAGAATCTACAATCTCGGGTTTAAAATATTGCTTCCTCAAAAGGTGTTGTTACGCAGAGGCGGTTCAATGCTTTCTCAATAAAGCTATGGATCTCTCTATGACGAATAACAAGGGGATGTGATTTCTGATGTGGATAGACCAGGGAATCCATTCCCTGGATTAGCCCCACTGACATTTAACAAGACCAATTTGTGGCTTTTCCATGCAGAATATGCACAGGAAATAAAAATTCTGCAGATTCTAAATTCTGAAGCACATTTATGATTTTGCACAGGTTTTTGTACACTGTATGTGAATGGTAAACAAAATTTATAAAAAAAAGTCACATTTACATATTTATATATTCAGAAGCCTTACTGTGACAACTGTTAAGCTTTGGTCCACCAAAGACACATCTGTCTATATAGGGGCCTACAGTTGTTAGTGCATGTCAGGGGCATTTGGGGTTGTCTACAAAAAATCCTCCATCATTCTAAAATAGAAGAATCTCTGAATCACCAGGACTCTTCCTAAAGCTAATTGTCTACCAAAACTCAGCAAGGACTTTGATTAAGAAGGTGAACAAGAACCCTGCTGAGAGTTTCTTTAGTCTGATGAAAGTAAGATTGAACTCTGGGGCGTAGCTAACACCTCATGGGCCCTGGTTCAAGAGTTCATCTTGGGCCTCTTTCCCTCAGTGCTTTGTGTGTCTTCTTGTGCAGAACAAGGTTCTTTTGGCCCCCTCATGCTCCTGGGCCCGGTAGCGACTGCTACCTCTGCACCACCTATAGATAGGCCCATGATTGAACTCTTTAGTCAAAATGCCAAGCATGCTGTCTGGAAGAAGCTAGGCAACCCCTCATCACCTGGTCAATAACAGCTTTATGGTGAAGCGTGGTAGAAGCTTCATGCTCTCTGGATGTTTTTCGGTTGTAGGATTAAAAGAGATGAATGCAGAAAAGTACAGAAAAGTCCCTGAGGAAAACCTGATCCAGAGTGCTATGTACCATAGACTGGGGTGAAGATTCACTTTTGACCAGAACACTCACTCTAAACACATAGTCAAAATAATGCAGGATTAGTTTCAGTACAAATATGTGAAGGTCCTTAAGTGGCAGAGCCAGAGCCTGGTCATTAACCCTATGGAAAATCTCTATAGCTGTGCATTGACATTTTCTATCCACCTTGAATTAAGAGGATCTGCAAATAACAATGGCATCAAGCAGAATCCAATGAACTCAATTATAAGTAAACAGAGTCTTTCCCATTCAGTGGTACCTGTCATGCAACAGATCTGGTTGAAAAAGGAAACCACAACACAAGTGTGAAAAGAGCCTAAATTGTCTGAATACTCTTTTTCTTTTTTATCACATTATTTTTAAAGTGTATCAGTAATTTCATAAAACCTTAGATGTGTTATAGTGATATTTACTTTTTTTAATTGCCAGGTATCTGACTGGTAAGACTTCCACTGATCGCTGGAACAAAGAGGCAGAAGCATTGAGCTAAACATTGTGCCCCATTTTCTGTAAACTGCTTTAGTTGGCCCTCCTCGGAGAGGAAAGTATATGAGTCTGTAGATCAAACACTGGCTTCTTTGAAAAATGCCAAACAATGCTGATTTCAGACAAAAGGACACATCACTCACAGGAGCCTTTGTGTGCCTTTGTTTTAGCAATCTTTGAGGGTCTCAACACCAGGAAACCACAAAAATTTCTGACACGCCCCTTTCACATATCAAAAGTTTTATGAAACATTAAATACCCTTTGAAGCATAAATTTGTACAAATCGACTTCCCATTGTTACTACAGGGTAGTATGTGCAGATTCATCATTGAAAAGATATTATCAATCAATCAATGATTAATAATATTTCATTAATTAGTAGTAATAATAATAATTAATGATTGCTTATTATTTAAAGCTGTAATTTGGCAAAATGTGAAACCAGTGAATGGTCAATACTTTCTGAATGCACTGGACATACGATGTAGACCACAGTCAAGACTAAATTAATTACTTGCTAGTTTTAACATATATCTCTTGTCACAACATCGAATTATAATGTGGCCAAAACATTTTAATTGGATTTAACTGAAACTTTCTATTGGGCGCTGCTTCTTGGACTTGTATTCATTAAATTTACTATAAAATAAAGTCATTTTTTTTACTATACTTTACTTGAGATGCTCTGCTCTAAGCCCAGAAACAGTGCCTTCTTTCGCCCATGGTCTGGGTCTGTTATTGCAGATCTGTCCATTTTACTTGAATTAGATGAACTGCAATACCAGACAAAGTCCATAGACTCACCCAAGCTCCTTTAAATTCAGACTCATATTTTTTTTTTGCAATTTATCCTCTAGAGTATTTTGTATCAGTGGTCACACGATTTAGAGCAGGAACATTTCAAGCATGTAAAGCTACTGAATATGCATGTATTGGTGCTATTTAAACCAAGATTATTAAGCGTATAACTGTCGTATAGAAAAAGGTAAAAATAGATAACTATATGAACTAGAAATTAACTATTATGAAACATTTTTTGCAATCAATAGATTTAATTATAAGAATGTACGTAGTTCCATGTGCAAACTCCTAGCAACCTCCATTTATTATAAGTCATTAAAGGTTGGGTGACATATAATCTGTGGAGGTAGTTCAATTTTTTAAATCCCTTAAAGACCTTACTCACCACAGAAACCAGGTAAATGGGAATCGTGAATCTTGACATTATAAGCAATTAATTTACAAATTGTGTAACACTGCTGGCTCTCCATCTGTCCTGAGATATGAAAAAAAAAAAACTGCACAGAATTGACTAATAATGCATCAGTGCATAATGAGTTGAACTACATAATGAGGTGAGCCTGGAGAAACAGGAGAGCATTCTAGTCCTTCTGTATGTAGGTTACACGGGATGCCAGGTGCAGAACCAGTGATGCAATACAGTCTCCGGATGGCTCCTATTTGTTATGTATACATCAACCTACTTGTGTACACATTCTACAACTACAAACTGACACAGATTGATATTGTGGAGAATGCAAACACTTTTCCTATTTATCAAGTACCTTGCTAATACAATATTCATAAAGCATAAAATAAGTAGCTGAATTGTATTGTTATCTATCTAATCTATCTATCTTTGACTATCAAATATCTATTTACCTACCTATCTAATATCTATCTATCTATCTATCTATCTATCTATCTATCTATCGAATATTATATATGTATTTTTGTCTTCCTGTATGTTTTCTGCGGTTCCTTTCATAATCCATTACATTACATTACAGAGAAGTTGCATTTGATGGTGTTTTGCAATGCACTGACTACTGAATCATGTAATACAATAAAACAATTATGTTCTCCAGCTTTATTTTCTGTGAGTTTGTCTTTCAGGGGGCACTCACAGAACTAGTTTACATCTATGAGCTCATGAACATTACCAGAGGAGATGCGTTTAGACGATATTCTTTGCTGATGTTTTAGTTGCCCTTATCATGTATCTACTGTCTATTGTGCGCACACATTAGGAGCTAGTATCTTAGACAAGCAGCGGTGGGCACAACGCAATGCTGTCAGGAGATAACAAATATAATAATTTCTACAAAAATGCACCTAGTTTTTATTTATTTATTTTGAAATAATCACAATAAAAAACATAACATGTTAAAGGGGTTGTGCCAAGATATCAGCTTATCTTCTACCCACAGGAGATCCTCAGCTTCAGTATCATCTGAGTGTACATGACCCCTGTTCTCATGATTGGTAGGGGTCCGAGTGGTCACACCAATAGTATACTTCCGTCTGCTTTTCGGGCTGGTGACAACTTGATATCTTGGCAAAACCTCTTTCATTAATAAATTTATATATTTTTTTTGTCAAGCAGCAGAAAATTTGGTTTTAGGGTGCATAAAAACCATGATATGCATAAATGTATAATTTATAATAAAATATACAATGCAATTCTCTTCAAGACCTGTTCAAAAAACCATGGAATGTTTAAGGAAGTTCAAAGTTCAATATAGAATATGGATGTTTTAAATAGCACCTGTAATCTCTCCTGACATGTCTGTTTTAGGAACTACTTGTATCCTCATGTAATAACAATCCTGGACCATCTGTTTTGATGACTCTATGTTGTGTCATTCCTTTATTATTTCTTCTAGAATTTCTGAATGAATTGCTAGCAATTTGCTCTGAAGATCCAGAAATGTGTTGCCAGTTGTTGGTGTGTCCCTGCACATTCTGACACGATTAGGGGTAAGCGAATCAACTTCGGATGGTACATCTGAAGTCAATTCGCTAAAAAGTTCGTTGTACGGAGTTCCAGCTCCATACAGTATTAGAATTTATTGGCTCTGATGAGCCAAAGTTATTACTTCGCAAAGGCGTGCGAGACTTTGTGTAATAACTTCGGAAATTTATTACTGTAAAAAACCTTGGTACCAAACTCGGGTTCGGTCCCTTTTATATTATTTTTTCTTACTAAAAAAGGACCAGGACTGCATAAAAATCAGAAAGAGCAATACTCACCTATCTCAGTCACTCCCATCAAGACAAATCCAGCTCCACACTGGTCTATTTCTTGGTCCCTCCTGGCACATAGGAAATGACTAGAAATCAGCAAATTAATGAAAAGTTCGATTCAGATGCTTGGCCGAATTTTACATAAAATTTGCTTTGTGATAAGTTCATTTGTCGCATACCTCACTGTACCCCTCAAATTCATACATGATCGCGGCATCTGACATAAATAAAAGAGTGTAAATATATATATATATATATATATATATATTTATGTAATCATACTTATACTTACCTGATCCATTTGCTTGCTTGAAGATCTGGCGCGAAATCTCACGTGGCCCGCAATGTCTTGCGTCACCGCGCATGGGATTTCGGCCGAGATCTTCAAGGAAGATGGCAAGCAAATGAATCAGGTAAGCATGATTAGTTAAACCAATTCGCTACCACAAAGCATGAGGAAATTCCGCTTCACAGCATATCTGATTTATACTGAAATTTGGATTGAAGTGGACTTCAATTCGCTCAACACTAGAAATGACCCATGATCCATTTACTAGCTGAGGCAGTACAGTCACTGACTGGCTGAGTGGTCATGTACTGTGTATTGGGAGCGAGCAAGAAATCGAGACCAGTGGGTACCCAGGAAGAGTGGTGAGGGATCAGTGAGTAATGCTTCCTTCCCATTTGTACAGATTATTGGGAATGAATGTTCGTACGAATGCCGGTTCCCAATAATGTGCCCACGTAAAGGTGCCACAGATCACCTGATGAATGCACAAACATGTCTGTTTTGATAATTAATTGAATGTAAAGCAAGTAAAATAATGTGAGGATTTAAAAGGACTGGACTTTACTAGGGCGTCTTTCAATCCTTTATGAGCATCTTCACACTTATGAAGTGCTACTTTTTGAATTTCATATTGAGCATGTATGTTATAACAATGCATTTCTAGATATAGCTTGTGATTCTAGCAGGGGACGCTTTGTTCCCTGACTGATTAAATAGCTTTTCTACATTTTTATTTTGTAGTTTTGTTCCTACTTGCAAGCATTTTTATTTAATTTTAACCCCTTAACACCCAACGCCATACATGTATGGCGCAACCGGACGTGACTTAACGCACAGCGCCATACATGTACGGCAGGCTGATCGGGCGTGTACAGGAGATGCGCCTGCCCGATCCTCAGCAGGGGTACGGCAGTCACTGACAGTCGGACCCCTGCTTTATGTGCCAGCATCGGTGAAAACACGGATGCCGGCGCATTAACCCTTGATGTGCCATGGTCCACGCTGACCGCGACACGTGCGATGTCCTTGCGGGGGTGGGAGCTGCCATCGGGTCGCCGTGATGCTGTGATAGGGAGACAGCCCGATGCCTTCCTTAGGCATCTTGGGTGCCTTCCTTAGACCCAGCCCCCTGGATCTCACAGGCAGGAAGCTCTAAGTGTATTACATTCAGTAATACACTTACAGCCAATGCTTTACAATACAGACGTGTTGTAAAGAGGATCAGACCCCCTAAAGTCCCAGAGTGGGACAGAAAATAAAGTGAAAGAAAGTAGTTTAGCAAAAAAATTAAACGTTTCAAGTAAAAAAAAAGCGTCCTTTTCCCAAGATAAAGTAAAAAAAAAAAAAGGGAAATGAAGAGGGAAAAAAAGCAAAGTAGACATATTAGGTATCACTGCGTCCGTATCAATCGGCTCTATGAAAATATCACAGAGCCTCAGTGCTAAAAACTGTGCTAAAAAAACATTTTTGGTCACCTTACATCACTAAAAGTGTATCACCAAGCGGGCAAAAAGGCGTATGCCCCCAAAATCATATTAATCTAACAGTCACTTCATCCCGCAAAAAATGAGCCCCTACCTAAGACAATCGCCCCAAAAAATAAAAAAAACTATGGCTCTCAGACTATGGAGACACTAAAACATGTTTTTTTTTGTTTAAAAAATGCTTTTATTGTGTTTAATGTAAAAAAAAAAAAAAGTAGACATATTTGGTATTACCACATTCTTAACAACCTGCTCTATAAAAATAACGCATGACCTAACTCTTAAGGTGAACACCGTCAAAAAAATAAAATTATAACGGTGTAAAAAAAGCCATTTTTGGTCAACTTACATCACAAAAAGTGTAATAGCAAGCGATCAAAAAGTAATACGCACCCCAAAATAGTACCAATCAAACCATCATCTCATCCCGCAAAAATGATACCCTACCTAAGACAATTGCCCCCCCCCAAAAAAAAATATGGCTCTTAGACTATGTAGACACTAAAATATGATTTTTTTTGTTTCAAAAATGATATTGTTGCGTATAACCTTAATAAATAAAAAAAGTATATATTTTAGGTATTGCCACGTCTGTAAGGACCTGCTCTATAAAATGGTGATGGCGCCGCTCCCCGTCATTGAACCTTTCAGATGCCATGTGTATCGCTGATCGCGACATCTGATATTAACATTAAAGGCTTTCAGGGGTTAATCCTGTAAAAAAAAAAGAAAACCTTATCTATTATTTAAAACCTTATCTATTTGATCACGTAGAGGCGTCTGTGGCCATCTTGATTGAAGACACCATGCGGTGACATGATGACGTCCTCCCACCGGCTGGCATGGTGACATTATATGTCACCACAAGTGATATTTTGTATGGTATCTTCAATCAAGATGGTAGAGGTGACCTTTTCATGCAAATGGGTGAGGTGAGTATGAATTTTGGTTTTTACCGTCATTTTAGGGAAAATTGATTTGTTACCGTAAGAGATGAGGAAATTCGGTTTTGCGGTAATTCAAATTTTTTCTTGAAATTTGATCAAAGTCCACTTCAGATACTTCAATTCCCTCAACACTACTCATAATTAACAAGATTTACTCATTTACCCTTCTAGTCACTCATAAATCATAATAATTCATAATCATTGTACTTAAGATTCTGAAGCTTGAGTACTGATTTTTTTTTTCTCCTGGGTGCTTTTATTTCTGCAAGGATGCTCAATGTTTCAGACTTTACTAAGCAAATGCCTGTGAAGTTGTCCCTTGAGACTTTTCCAGCCTTTGATCATGCCTGTCTAATCATTTCCTGTCTGCCACTGGATAGGCAATTTTGCTGAATTGATCACAGGTCTTATCTTAGCAGGCTATACATTATAAATCTGATGATTGAGACTTCAGCATATTACTATTTTTATTTCATGAAACAGCTGATTTTCCATAAACCACCAACAACAATGTGGCTTTTATCCTGAAGGTATACAATGATAGAAAAGGCTAAGGCCCTCCAATTTAACAGAGAAATAGAGCTATAAAAAAAAATCAATATTCTTTGCAATCATCTAAAATTTATCAACTGATCAGCTTTATAGCTAAAGGAGAGGTAGATGCCAATGGACTCCTTCTTCTGGATGACCCATGACCTTCACCGCTCCATCAGAAAGCTAAATATTTATATGCTGCCTGTCCTGCTACGAGTCTAAAATAATAATAATAATAATCTTTATTTATATAGCACCAACATATTTTGCAGCGCTTTACAATTCAGGGGTTCATATACAAACAGTCATAAATAAGATAGCAACAGACAAGTCAATAATTAGAACAAGAGGAATGAGGGCCCTTGGTCCCAAGAGCTTACGATCTATGAGGAGATAAAAGTGCCTGTTTTGTACAATAGCCTGGCCATCTTGGGAAAATAGGGGAGTAGATATAAAGCTACCTGAGCCAGTCAGCAGCCAATATCTGTAGTGCTTTTGGGTGCGTAGTTGTGGTGGAGAGTTTGGTGGAGGATCAGGAAATTATGATAAATGGGCTATATATGGAGAGGAGTCCATTCAGGGGATGTCATAGGCCACGCTAAAAAGATATGTTTTTAGGGAACACCAAAAACTGTGTATAATGTGATTTAGCCTAATTTTTTGGGGTAGCGAATTCCAGTGAAATGATGCAACTCTGAAGAAGTCTTGGAGCCAGATTTAAATTTAAAGGGAACCTGTCACCTGCAAAGCACATATTGAACCAACCACAGTACCTTACATTATCCCCCAGTGTGTTCCTAATAAGTTTTTTTTTTCCTCCTTATGTTTCTTCATACGTAAAAAAACATAGTTTTAATGTCCTTTGGTGCTGTCTGCTAAGTCAGGCTTGAAGTCAAGGGGGCAGCAGCCTCCTTGCTTCAAGTCAAGCTAAGCCCGCCCCTTACCCTTCCTCTTTATAATTTGAGTGCGCATGATAGAACTGTCCGGCGCATGTGCAGTCAGCCAATTGCAGGCGGGTGAGTACAGGAGCTGGGATGACCCTGTAACAGGCCCGGCCGTCAATTCTGAAGCTTGAGTACTGGTTCCTTTTAAATAGGTTTTTTGGCAGTACATGTACAATATTGATGATCCGTCATCAGCACAGGTCACCAATATTGAATCGGTTGGAGTCCAACTCCTGCCCACATTCAGCTGTTTGAAGAAGCAGGGCACTCTGGTGAGCACTGTAACCTACTCCCAGCTTATGATGCACATCGCTGTACACTGTATAGCGGCTTGTTTGGAATTGCAACCCAAGCTCATTCCCAAAGATTTCCCAAAAAAAAAATGAAAAACTTTAATTAAAAAATATGACTTCTTGAGGGATCGGTCATGTCAAACTAATTTAATCAGTTTCTGTGAGGAGGTAAGTTCTAGACTTGACAGCAGCGAGTCAATGGATGTCGTATATCTTGACTTCTCCAAAGCATTTGATACTGTGCCATATAAAAGGTTAGTATATAAAATGAGAATGCTTAGACTGAGGGAAAATGTATGTATGTGGGTAAGTAACTGGATCAGTGATATAAAACAGAGGGTGGTTATTAACGGTAGATACTCATATTGGGTCACTGTAACTAGTGGAGCACCTCAGGGGTCAGTATTGGGCCCTATTCTCTGTAATTTATTTATTAATGATCTTGTAGAGTCACTAGTGGAGCACCTCAGGGGTCAGTTTTGGGCCCAATTCAATGTAATATATTTATTAATGATCTTGTAAAAGGCTTGCACATTAAAAAAGAAGACTGAGGGGAGATAAATACATCAGAGATCTCTCATCTATTTATACCCAGGACCGTGACTGGGGGACATCCTCTAGAGGAAAGAAGACTTCTACACAAACATAGAAGAGGATTCTTTAAAGTAAGAGTAGTGAGACTATGGAACTCTATGCCTGAGGAGGTGGTGATTGTGAATTCACTAAAAGAGTTCAAGAGGGGACTGGATGTATTTCTGGAGTTTAATAATATTACAGGTTATAGCTACCAGAGATGGGTCGTTGATCCAGGGAGCTGTTCTGATTGCCTGATTGGAGTCGGGAAGGATTTTTTTCCCCCTTAAATGAGAAAAATTGACTTCTACCTCACGGGTAGGTGGATTGGGGGAGGTTGTCTTCCTCTGGATCAACTTGCAGCATAACAGGCTGAACTGGATGGACAGATTTTTTTTTTAGCCTAACTAACTATGTTACTATGTTTGTAGTTGTAAAAATCCGTTTTTAAAAAAAAAAACATTTTTTGTCCTTGTATCATGTCGTACATATTATTCCTGGAATTCCCCCCACACACATACACATTCATTAAGTGAGTATTAATAATAATTATAATAACTTTTTAGTATATTAGGCAAAATTTTTATTTTTTATTTTTTTTTAACTTGTTTCAGCAACAGTGCCACTCCTGTACATGAGCTGCTCAGCAAAATGTATATCAGGTAGAACTTCAATACCAGTAATAAGAAATTGCTGCACACAGCTTTCAATTTGCAAGTGATTCACACGATTTATTGAGTGCTTTACAATGTATTGCATACATGATCCAGCTAATTATCCATGAGTGTCACATATGAGAATGTTTACCGAACGTTTGCCAGGGTTGGCTTATCACGGTAGGTAATCTCGGTGACCGGAATCGGCGTGCTGGATCACAGGCATGTGATCCAGCACGCCGATTCCCGGTCACCTCGAGATTACCTACCGCTGATGAAGGCCAACCCTGGCCGAAACGTTCGGTTAAACATTTCTCATATGTGACACTCATGGATAATTAGCTGGATCATGTATGCAATACATTGTAAAGCACTCAATAAATCGTGTGAATCACTTGCAAATTGAAAGCTGTGTGCAGCAATTTCTTATTACTGGATTGTGACTGACAAGTCCTTGCGAGCACCAGCAACAAAGGTGTGCGGTACTTCACTCTAAAAATATAAGAACTTCAATACCAGACATAGGCCATCGATAAGTATGGTGTCCTTTTCAGGTAAAGTGCAGAGCAATTTTTCAAATCTTAGGTAATCCCATTATTTATGTTGAATATTTGTGTAAATGTGCATCAGGATCTTCTCTTAATCCCTTCTCTTAATCAACAGACTGTAAAGGTGTCCATACACATTATAAAGAAGCTGGTTGATGATTGAATAGCAGTTGAACACACAATCATCTGATGAACATTCCTTTCTCCCACACCGCTATACACATTTTAGTCCATATTGGCCATTACAATTGTTCAAAACGGGTGATGAACAAAAGACCTTTCCAGGAACGTTCTTTAAGAGAAAGATCTTTAAAATAAAATATTAAACAAGGCCAACTTCTTTTCAAATGATAATGCTCTGTCATCGGCCAGCTAAAACGATTGTTTATTGTTAAATTTCAATTGGTTTAGTTAAAATTGTCCATTTTGATCATCTTTAATTTGTATGGCCATCTTAAGACTGGCCTTACATTTTAAATAACTGATAGCAATCTCTCCAAACCCCCTGATAAACATGTTTGTTCAGAATGTTTTCTTAATAGGAGGGGGAAAAAAGTAATTGCTAGACTCCTATGATGGTGGTTTATCTTACTCGAGAGCAAAAGGATTAAGCATGTTGCCATTGGGGATCAGTGGGGAGGCCCTCATACTGTATATATTAGATGGTCAGCTGGTCTTCGTGGTTTTGGCCAAAAACTATCTAATGTATATAGCCAGCTAACTGACTTTAACACCAACAGAGATTTAAACCAGTTTAAGAACACTTTAGCCATCAATCGAACAACCAAACTTGCCTTCACTTTATTGCTCCATCTATGCTGAGCTGTAGGATGTGGTATACGAAAAATGTTACAAATATCCCAAAAGGTCAAGAAAAGTATGTAGTATGACATAGTGTGTGGTAACCTTTTTTCTTTTTTCACTTATCTCTAGAACATCCATCCTTAGCCTCTTTAACATGTATACTTAGATAGATTTTACGTACAAGGAAATAAAAAATAAGTTCACATTTTTCCCAGAAAGAGGAGAGTAAATTATAGTGCACATCTCAGAGCTAAGATAAGGTCAGGGAAAATCTCAGAGTTCCTAGGAAGAATCTCTTTAAATGATATGTCTTGCTTGAAATGCAGCTCTCAGCAGGTGTGAAAGAGCTAAAGCAGAGGATTAAAGGATCAGCCTAATTGGGCTATTGTGTGAGGCCAATTAACTGTTGAGGCAAGAAGGATGAGTAAGCTGGGCATCTCAGGCTGTTTTAACCTTAGCCAATGCATTGGCGTTCCACTTTATAAAGGGATCTTTGACATCTTTGTCTAAATGAGTAGAAAAATTAAGACTTTTCTTTGTATTCTATTTCAGCAGTTTCTAATGTATTACAATGGTTTCTAGCAAGAATATCTAAACCATGAAATATATATATATATATATATATATATATATATATAGACTAACATAAGTGACTTGCAGACTCAAACATGAGTCTTTATGTTATAATAAGTCTGGTGCACATCAGTGTATATGTTTTTAACCTCATTCCAATATTTATGTATGTCACCATTCCTCCTGTTTTAAGCATGTCCAATATGAAAAGAATTACCAAAGTGAACTTTCAAAGCATTTTAATTTTTAGTTATATATGACAAGCTTGAAGGGGTTGTTCTTTATTTTTTATGGTTCCATGGCTCCCGGTCTGTTTGCAGTATTCATTCCGCCTGTCAATATCCACATGTACAGTGTCAATGACTGGCCTCAGTGCTTAGTCACATCCTGCTTGAGGACAACACACCATTGAGTCCAGTTATTGGCTGCAATCTGTGCATGTTTTGACAGACAAAGAACAGAAGTACAGTGCAGACAGCCATAGGAGCTGGATCCAAATTGTAAGTATTTTACTGTTCACAGGTCCTGTTAATTGTGTTGTGGGGATTTTAAAAAAGTCCTGGAAAACTTCTTAAGCCATTTTAACTAGTGAAATGTTAAGTCTACCACAGCAGTGAGACTAAGATTAGATCAAAGGATAGAAGAGAAATGGGACTACGTCTCACTGATCATTGGTTTGGCATTTCGCCGTGTATTGTCAGTTTTCCTAAGGTTATGTTCACACTATGAAAGGGAATTTTCAAAGTTTTACTTACAAATAACCGCTGCAAAAAGCTCACCCTTTTCAAAGGGTTTTTTCAAAGCTATGGCTACATAGTGATGTTTGGTCACCTAAAGGTCACCTCATGATCACTGCAAAAAGTCCTGATTGCATTTTTTGTGATGTTCTGAAGATTACCTGAATTTTGGACATTCAGGATCAAACTGAATCACAGTAATGCCATGGGGTGATCAGAAACTGAGCCTTTACTGGTTATTACTCAGTTATTTAAAGGGTTTCTCTGGAAATCCATAAAATAAAATTACTAAAAATTCTTAAATACTACTTTGTTGTGAATATATTCACAAATATCTTTCATTACTAAAAATGGCTCATTTTGTCTGGGAGCAATTATCAGGGTAGATAAAATGGCCGCCATCCTGTTTGTACACTCAAAACCTGTCCAGATCACACAGCAGGACAAGTTACTTCAGAACACTGAGCTAAAAAGCGGTCTTGGCCTCTACTCTGCTCTACTTGTCAGGGATTATGACACTGAATAAAGCTGATAAGATGTTCAGCTGAGTTTTTGTAGGAAATGGAGCTCATGAGAAGAAATTAAGTACAGAGAGGAGGGTGGGGATGTGGCACCAGCACTTGTATGCAGTCTCCATTACCACAATCTGTCCATCCTCGCTGTACTTCATGTCTCCTCATTAACTCCATTCCCACAGAGATTCAGTTGAAGATCTTATCATCTATATTCGGGATCATAACCCCTGACAAGTATAGCAGAGAGGAGTATGAGACAGTTATTTATCTCAGTGTTTTTTTGAAGTAACTTGTTCTTCTGTGTAGTCAAGACTGGTTTTGTGTGTACTAATAGGACAGCGGCCATTTTTATTTTCCCTGATGATTATTCCATAGACAAAATAAGCCATTATATCTAATGAAAGGTATCAGCAGAGCATGCATAGATTAAGAGATCAGTTAAGTTATCAAAAATTCGACTAGGCTACTTTTGCTAAAGTTCTTAAAGAAATTTGATTACAAATTATTTCATCATAAATTGAATTCCATTGTATGTAGTTGGCACAATGACAGGGAATTTTGATTGTGCAACCCCTCTCAGCAGTTAATCAGGGGTTTAAAAAAAAAAAAACATACTCACCTAATCCATTTGCTCACAGAGAGGCCATAATGGCCATCTTGATTGAAGAAAACACGCTAAATATCGTGCACACTGACGTTATCACGTCATCATTCTGGGCAGACATGTTGACGATGGTGTCACTGCACCGGCCAGCATTATGACATGACGGCCTCTCCACGCAAAAATGAAGGAGATGATTACGTATTTTTTTGCCTTTTACTGCCATTTCAGAAAAAATTGATTCATTACCACAAAGCGCCAGGAAATTCGGCTTTCGAGTTTCACATGAAATTTGGATCAAAGTCAATTTGTTTAGCTTTGATTCGCTCAAAAGTGTGTATAATATACCACTACCAATCAACTCTGAACACAGCCAATATGCCATTGGAAGTAATAATTATTTCCAGTAATTTTATTTTATGTGTTCCCGGAGAACCTCTTTAATAAATAGCTGAATGTAATTCTTAGCTAAAGGGATCATCTCAATCAATTATGTTTATTAGTGATTATTTTTATTTATAAAATGTAGGGGGGAAAAAAACAGCTCCTCCAAAATTTTAACAGAATATTAGAATGGATAATAAAAAAAACTGTTTTTTTTTTCTGTTTTCACATGTTTTTAAAAAAAATCAATATCTCCAAATTATCTTATATCTTGTCTGATGTTCTTGTAGAATTATGTTGTCTTTATGAAATGACATCAATTTATTCTGGCAGACCTCTGTTCAATATTAAATTTAAACACAGAGATGGAGTAGTAGTGTCTGAGTACTTCATCTTGTAGAAACACAGATAACATGTCTACTATTTGTGCTGAAATAAGATGCACTAGATCAATCTCTGTTACTAACAATATTTCAAACAGATTTACAGAAGGGTTTCTATTATGTGTTTGGAAATAGTCTCTGTAGATTAATTGTGCATTTAAAAAACAAACATGAAAACACCATTTTAGAGACTAGCCACATATGTATTTCAATTGTAGTGTTCTTGTTACAATTCTTAGGGCATACGTATTGTTATTATACTCTTTTTGTATAAATTAGTAGTACATGCCAATAAAATAACCTTGTTAATATATTTTTAGGGGAAAGCAACAGTTTTGCCATCCAGTAATCTATAGTTTCTGTTTCTTGCTTTCAGGCTCTCTGTGGATGTTCCGTAATCTCACTGGTTTTTAAAGGGGTCTCTGCACATATAAAACATACACAAAAGTACCTATGTGTGTCTTAATGCTCACCCACTGTTGCCATCATAGAGTAGCTCATTAGTTGTTAACTTTTATTTTCGCTATCTTGACTAGTTTTGTGTAGCAACTTTGTTTTTATGTTGCCAGGGCTTGCTGTGGCTGAGATCAGCAATGTAAAGGACTACAGATTTCTCTTTCTTATCACAAAGGTTACCTCTCTTTACAGCTGTGCTGCGATTACTCTGTTACAAACAACACAGGTTGTGCTACTACACATTGAACAACGCACTGTATGTAGCTCAAATAAATCTTCCTAAGAGATAGGTAGGGAAGTGAAGAGCTAGGAAGCAGTAGTGATAGCAAGCATATAGGATAAAAGAATGTGTGACATCCTCAAATCCGATAACCCAAAAAATGACGGATGTGGCAAGTAACTACATTTTTCACTATGTAGAGGAAGTGTAGAGCAGTGTTGGTGTCCGCAAGCAAGGAGATAATGAATTGTTCCAAAAACCATGAAAAAAATCAGGGAGGGGAAAACAGACACCATGCACTTCTGTCCTGACAAACTCAGCATCATAGTGTGTGCTTCATTCTTATCTTTACTACAGGGTTCATTCTTTTCAATGTACTCTATTGGGTAACTGGCAATTAACAGGCTTTCAAAGAAAACATTTTTCCAAAGGCATGAAGTAGGATCAGAAAGGTATGTTTAATTAAGGCCTCATGCACACAGCTGTAGTTTTGGTGCACATCAGATCCGTATTTTTTATGTACCGGATGTGGACCCATTCATTTAAATGTCCGCCTCTTTATTTTTTTTCCGTGGCCCTGCAAAAAATAGAACATGTCCTATTCTTTTCCATTGTATAAAATAGCGCGGGACCAGTGAACGGGAAAATGGGAAATACACACTTCTGGTATCCATGTTTTGTGAATCCGTGATTTGCAGACCACAAAAACGCATATGGTCGTGTGCATAATACCTTAACATACATTTTTTCAAAGATATATACACTTTAAAAGGCTTTCTTGTTTATGACATGCCAGTCAGGTTAGTGGAGTCTGCGACCGATTCCAACATTTCAACTGTAACGGTTCTGACTGTATATTGAAAAGATTTGCAGATATCTACTAGTGAAAGCAACCATTGGCTTCTGTATTTTTTATTTATTCTATGGAAAAGAGCAGCAAAAGTCTAGCTCCTTTCAGCTAAGAACAGGGAGGAAAACCAGTTCTATGTATCAACGAGGGAGAGATTTTCCATACAATTAATGCACTTTTAATTTGGGTACCATCGATCCGTACCCGAATAAAAATATGTACAGTGAGTATGTATAACTTTAACAACATCTCTGCCTAAGTAAACCAACTAAATCTAAACATGTGTCCCCATGTTCAGAACAATATTCAAATTAAATATTTGTGGATTGCCCTCAATCAAACATTATCATCTTTTTGTTGAAGACAACCATATCAGCTACAGTATATTATTTATGAGCACAGGCAGACGTCCTTGCATTGTCCTATATTCATTGTCGAATAGCTGCATGATTTTAAAGGAAATTTTAAAATTGTGCGCCCATTGGCCAGTGCATATGGGCAGGATCTTGGGCATACGCTAAGACATCTGCCTATACCCTAATGGAGCTAGTGAATTTAAAATTGAATAACAGAATGACCTACCAGTGATTAACAGCCTGCCCTCTATGACTATGTATACAGACAGAGCTGTCAATCACTGATAGGAACGCCTCTAGGACTTCAAAGCCCAGAATGAGCAGGAATTTAAATGGATAAATTATCAGTTATACTAAATCTTTTCCTATAAAACTATACTGCTCTGCTCCTCTTGTTCTGCAACATGCTGCCTGCAGCTCAGACACCATGTCCAACATGACAGGTTCCCTTTAAATAATTCCTCCCCTTTAACATTGTGTAAGACCACAGTAAAATTAAAGAGTTTGTCCTATGAAAAATATTCTACAGTTTTCAAGCCAGCACCTGGATCTGAATTATTTTGTAATTGCATGTAATTAAGAATTTAGCATAGACACTGAGTTATTCAATAACAAATATCTATATAGCGCCTCCTGCTGTTTTTTCTTATTTTTTTGGCTTACTTGGATCACTGACATGACCGAACATGCCCAGTTTCGTCCTTAGGCCCTTAATTGTTTTCTCTTTAGAGATTTGGGAGGAAAAGGAGCCCTGTGCATGTCCTGTGTCTTTGGGATCATGTGCTATTGCTACACAGTGGGGATCATCATGTAGAGTCACAAGCAGAACCACTGCCTTAAAAGGGTAACCCTGCTGCAAAACTATATTCCTAGGTGCCTTAAAGCACTATGCAATACTTCAAAGAAAAAAATATAGAAAACTACCAGTTTTAGTCATCAAGGTGATCCTTCTATTTGCTGGCCTTCACTCTATAGTGGCGGGATTACGGAGTAATGACACCCCCATGGTTCCAGTGGTACTAGCGCTGTGTATGCACAAAAGGAAGTTAAGAATTATCGCCTTGTGCATTTTTTTTTTGTTCTCTGGGTTTACCAAGAGGTAAATGAGAAAAAAGACACCCTACTCAAAAGGGCAGAGACCTGTGGGTAGCCATTTCAGCTTATATATATGGTAAAATAAAATAGTCTAAAGCAGCAGTTTAACTTATAAAGGGAACCCTGGAGCATACCTTAAGCACAAGCCGAGGGCAGCTTGGTTTTAAGTAAGGGGGTATGTAGTACCCCCGAAAGGGCGTTACCATTCTGTCACCCTGCTACTGTCTCTATTGGCTAACAAAAATGTCATCTGTTTATTTATTCCAGGTCTTCTGATATTGTGCCTAAATAATATTGCTATAAAACTGTTATGTTTGTGTACTGTGCCTGGTGCACCAGCAGGTGGCAGTGTATCTGGCAGAAAGATATCTTTAGATAGAATGGAACTTACCATTCCATTCTCCCCCTTTTAGACAGAAGTGGGCTAGTCCTGCTTCCTACCAACGGATGGGGTTGCAGGAAGCTATAGACAGTCTAGTTGAGTCTAGGGTTGGAAGAAGTCGAGCCAAGATTGAGCAGTGAGGGGAATGGCCTCCCCTCCTGCAGAAGGAATCCCTAAAGGGAAGCAGCTCATAGAGCACCATGTCTCCTTACAGTTTAGAGTCAATGTAATACGAGGGGTCAACAGCCAAAGGCACCCTGCTTAAAAAGTACCAGAACTGTCATAGAGTCAAGCTATCAGACAAAGAAAAATTTTCAAGTTCACCTGCTAGTTTATCCCAAAACCTGTTGGAACCAAGAGAAAGATCCACTAATGTCTAAATACAAGTCTATTCAAGTAAAGCTGTTGAACCTTATAAAGTCTGGACTCAACTTATTCTCCACCAACTATCACTCTCCCCTTTATTGCTAAAGAGCTAACCTTGGGGATCGACAGTATCCAGATAGACGCACCATGACACACAAAACTGTTAAGGCCACACCACCACTTAGCATTCCTAAAAACCTTGAACACGATTGACCCTGGGGGTGACATGCCGCATAAGGAAGGACACATCTGCAGGTTACTTACTAGTGTCTTGTTATTTGTGGTCCCTGTAAACAAGGGCATTGGTATTCTGTATAGAGACATCCATGGACGGAACATCATTTAGGTAAGCAAGTCATATGTCAAGTATGTCTTTATATTGATGCATTTTAACAATCCTGAATGCACCTAGGGGCATCTTGGAACACAATGCTTCATGTGTCAATTTAGCCCTCTGATAATGAGTTGATGCAGAGATTCCTAATATTTTCCTCTATAAACCTGCACATTATAGAGTCACAAGATGTGTACACCATAAATCACCCACACTATAAATAGATATGATCTATTTCTTGCTCAGATATGTTTGGCATTTGCTATGAACATTTCTCTTCTTGACCAATATAAGTATTCTAACAAGACACACAGTATTGTGAGACTAAAACATTAAACCACGAAGATCTGCATGAGTGTGTGTGGAATAAAAATTATTCAAGGATGTAATGATGGCTAAATTATGGATTATACCAGCCATTCAAGCAGCACGGGTATTGCAAAAACACCAGAGTAAGTAACAGAATCCTTTATAATTAAAATAAGTCACTGAAGCAGTACAGCATTTATAGAAAAACAATCCCAGCCGCAGTGCACAGCTTGAGGTATTTATTGGAAAACGGTGTTGGATTGGGAAGAAGATGAATGTAGATCTTTGCAGCCACACAGATATGGATTCCTTATTGTGCTTAAATGGGATAATAGCTCAACAAGGAGATGTAATAGCCAGGCCATCCTTTATAGTTCTAAATAATTACACATTTGCTTATTATTTTGTATCGGCATGTGTGGGGAAGTGTGAACAAAGAGACTATTGAGCTCCCATGCCAGTAAGAGAAATAAATAGCATTTACAATGGCATAAGGATAATAGCTTGGAGATTCCACTGCCAGATCCTGCACAGATTACAGAGGATATGGCTCTTCCAGATAATAAGAAAAGCAAAGAAATTACCATAGAAATTAAGAAGGTAACAAATACTAGCACTTCAATATAGTATAAGAACCATATAGTAGCAGTTATAACTTGATTACAGATACTATGACATACACTATATACAGTATGACCAAAAACAAATGGTCACCATTGAGTGACTTTGTATTTTGATTGTTCCTACTAAAAAAAAAACATGGACATTATGAAACCAAATTGTTGGTTGCCTTTATAATGAACTCTTCACTTTCCATTACAAGTAGGAAAATTGTGGAGGGCACTCATATCCAAGAAGCCACTAGACAAAAAGTGAAATCAGATACTGATATTCTAAGATGAGGTCTGGTTTGCAGTTAGAATTCATTTGGCATCAACCTAAAAGTGTTTGAAAAAGTTGATATCAGAGCTAAGCCTTTCATGTTTAACTATGCCCGTTTGAGCCCTTGAGGCCATCCAAAGTGGTCAAGAATGTAGGAAGCACATGATTTTCTCGTACTCATGTACTGGAAATGGGAGATGTGCAACTTTTTAACTTTTTGTCATGGACCCTTGATTAGTGGACAATGCTAAGGACTAAGGCTAAGTTCACATCTGCGGTTGACGTTTCAGCAGGAATCTCCGCCGCATATCCCAGCAAAAAAAAAAAGATGAATAACCTCTGCATCGGTTGCCCCGGTTGCCCTCATTATAGTGAATAGGATACGTTGGCTGCTGGTAGTGTCCGGTATATGCTGGATGCAGCAATTCTGGTATTCTCTTTTTATATCGGAACACACTATCAGAACTTAAATGCTGAACCTAGCTTAAATAAGACTGCACATATCATCAAGTACTACATTCTGGGGTGATCAGATAGAATATTTTTATTTTAAAATAGATGTTTATTGATGACAAGTTTATATGTAAATTACTATTAAGCCTGCAAAATACACAATGGTGCAACATAGGGTGTTAGTCAGATAAACACATACGGTAAATAGGCGCACAGTATAGAGTGCAAACCTTGTGGAGTTGTGCAACTTCTCTCTAGGCAATGGAAAATGCTGAGGCTGCAGCATAAGATCCAATGGGAGCTCTGGTTGTTCTAGTGTGGAAAGCTTGAAAAGGATGAGAAAAAGGACTTAGTCAGGTACTGCCAAAGTCAGAAGATCTGGAAGTCTGAAATATTTTATCTTTTCAATTTGGGACTGAACTAGTCCATTTAATTATTTTATATTTCCTAGTGAAGGGACTAGTCCAGACCTGAAATGCACTGCTTTTTAGGCTACATTCACATACTGTATGCTCTCACAGTCCCTCCAGTGACAGGGGTCAGAAGATCTAAGAGACTGGCTGCATGTGATGTTATCTGACAGTTCCTTTGGTTTCACTTGTTCAGTGTTGTTGCTGATCATGACAACACCTCTTGCCTCAGGTGTACATTAAGTGGTCATTCCAACTCCTATTTAGTCTGGCCTCACCCATCAGGCTATGCGTTTGATGGCTCCTTTTGGCTGTGGAAGCGCTGGTGTTGGTTCTCCTCTGAGTTCCTGTTCATCCACATACTTCAGAGTTGTGTCTTTTCTTTTTATTGTTTGTTTGTGGATTTTCCATTCCTTTTTGGTAGGGCCCTGTAAGGTGAGACAGGGACTTAGGCTCCGGCATATGAACATTCCTACCATGGAGGTCTGTTCATACTGTTAGCAGTCAGGGCGCGGTTTAGGGACTTACCAGGTGGTGACCTTTTCTCTAGTTTCCAGGCCTAGTATCTTTCCCTCCTTCTTCCTGTGTTCGGTGTGGAGAGTGTTCCCCACACTGCACCGTGACATTGTCAACTGCCGCAAACCTTCATTTTTGTTTGTGTCAGTGAGGCTATGGACCCTATTGCTGCACTGGCTGGAGGTAGCTGACCTCCGCACGCAGATCCAGGGATCACAGGCTGCTGATGCCCATACTAGTTACCAGGCCTGTAAGGTTGCACTTCCGGACCAATATTTTTTGGGAAGCGATAATTTCATTTGGTTCAGAGAGTCGTGTAAATTGTACATTAAGTTATGTCCACTCTCATCTGGGGATGAGTCAAAGAGTTGGTATTATCATTTTGTTGCTTAAAGGAGAGGCTCAGTCATGGGCTTTTTCTCTACCGACAGGATCATTGTCCTTCTAGTCGGTAGATGAATTTTTCAGAGCTCTAGGTTTTATTTACGATGACCCGGATCAGAGCTCCCTGCTCGAGACCAAGTTACGTTGTTTAAAGCAGGGAGAGCGTTCTGCAGAAACCTATTCCTCAGAATTTAGGAGATGGGCTACGGATACAGAGTGGAATGATCCAGCTCTCCGTAGCCAATTTTGCCAGGGATTATCCAAAATGCTACAGGATGCTGTGGCTTTTTAAGAAAATCCCGAGTCATTGGAATAGGCTATGTCCTGCCGTACGTATAGATAGACGCCTGAGAGATAGATCTACAGTAAGGTCCCTCACTCTCAGGACGAACCATCATATAATATGGCAGCTTCCTCTGACACTCTTGGTGAAGAGACTCCTGAGTTTATGACTGGTGAAGAGCCTATACAGTTAGGGGGACCTACCCCTGGAATTACTTGCAAGAGTGTTAGTCATAAGAAGGGAGTATGTTTTTTCTGTGGAAAAAGAGAACATTTTGTTAATGTTTGTCCTTATGTTTAGCGTTAAGGTGAAAACAAAAGAAAAAAAACGTCTAATTCCCATCTTACTCTTGTTGGTGTGGGTGGGGAGTCAAAGAACTTACTTTTGTCATTTACTGGTAGTACTAAATTTCTCCTGTTTGCCGAGGTGGTGCTAGAGTCCAAAAATGTGGGAATTGAGGTGTTCATTGACAGTGGGGCAGGGGTTGGCCTAGTCAAGGGTCAGTTCGTCCATATGCATGAGTTGACAACAAGTTCATTAGAGAAAAATATTTCGGTGTTTGCAATAGACTCCGCATCACTCACTCCGAAATGTTTGTCACAGATGGTGCAGGACAACCGTTTAAGAGTGGGTGATTTTCATCAGGAATCAATTTCGTGTTTTGTGCTGGAGGGTCTGCCTGCTCCGTTGGTTCTGGGTTTACCATAGTTGAGCAAACATAATCCTACCATTGACTGGCAAGCAAGACAGATTCTCGATTGAAGTGATTATTACATGGACAACTGCCTTAATACATCTCTTTCTGTCTTGACCACTAACGCTGTTCCCCACTTCATTTCAGATTTTTCAGATGTATTCTTTGAGAAAAGTTGCCATGGGGTTACCCCCACATTGTGAATCGGAGCGAAGTTGCCCAAATCTAGTCTATTCCAAGTCCCCAGTGGCGGCAGGGTTTTTCTTTGTAAAGAATAAAGATTAACTTTTTAGGCCATGTCTGGACTTCCGTGAGCTCAATCAGATTACGGTCCTTGATCCGCACCCCCTTCCTTTGATTCCTGACTTGTTTAACCAGATTGTTGGTGCCAAGGTGTTCTCCAAGTTGGTAAGGGGAACATGTAATCTGGTCAGGATCAAGGAAGGAGATGAATGGAAGAGGGTGTTTAATACCCCAGAGGGTCATTTTGAGAGTCTGGTCATGCTGTTTGGGTTAACTAATGCTCCTGCGGTTTTCCAGCATTTTGTTTTAATGATATCTTTCATCATCTGGTGGGGAGGTTTCTTGTTTTGTATCTGGATGACATACTAATTTATTCTCCACCCATGGAGACTCATCAGGATCACGTGAGACAGGTTTTACAAATCCTAAGAAAGAATATATTGTATGCTAAGATGGGTAGTGTGTATTTGCAGTTCAGGAAGTGCAAATCCTGGGTTATCTACTCTCACCTTCACGTTTTCGTATGGATCCAGAGAAGGTCCATGCTGTGTTGGACTGGGGTAGACCCGAAAATTTGAAAGTGATTATGCGGTTTTTGGGGTTCACCAACTACAACCATAAATTCATTTTGAACTACTTGTCTGTGAATAAACCTTTAACGGACATGACTAGGAAGGGTTCGGATGTCTCAACCTGGTCTGATAGGGCATTACAAGCTTTCTCAATGGTGAAGGAATCTTTTGCTCCTGCTCCTATACTAGTGCTACCGGATGTGTCACAGCCATTCATTGTGGAGGTTGACGCATCCGAGGTAGGGGTAGGAGCAGTCTTGTCGCAATTCATAATGTGTCCCATAAGTAGTTGTTGAAGAGATATGTTGAATCTGTTGAACCGTCCTCCTTGCCTCCCCCCCCCTGTCATGGTGAACGGTAATCTGGAATTTCAGATCGCCAGGATAGTGGACTCTCGAGTTCTCCGTAGATCCCTTTAGTGTCCCATTCACTGGAGGGGTTATGGGCCAGAGAAGAGGAAGTGAGTTCCAGAGGCCGACATCAATGATTGTCGTCTGGTAAAAGCCTTCCACAGAGCTCATCCGGATAAGGTCAGTCCTGGGTGTCCGAAGGCCACCTGAAGAAAGGGGGGGGGTGGGGTACTGTCATGGTCCCTCCCTGTCAAACTACAAAATCCCAATATCGATTTATGCTCACTAAATACTGCACAAAAGTCAAATTAAGCAAAACAATATACAGTGCATTCAAAAGTTTACAACTGGCAAAAAATGATAGATATACAGGAGAGGGCTATACAATTAAATTTACAACAGTAAGAAAGTGTGTGTTACATTTTGTAATACAGTGCAAGTGTATATTATTTTGAGCAATTCAGCCATTGCGTGGTATTCTTTAACATTCATTATATTGGGATTTTGTAGGGTTACATTTGTCTTTTTGTCTTTTGTTCTTGCACTGTTTCCATATGGTTGTTAAAGTATACTTGTATATTTACCAGTACATGGTAACAGGAGCAAACAATGAGGGCAATAATGGCAAAGCGCCCCTGTGCAAGAACTAGAGATTAGCAAAGTATTTGAAAATGTAATTCAGCTGCTTTACAGAATTTTACAAGAAAATTTGCTTTGCGTTCATTTGTAAGTAGTGGGTGCAATGACAAGGAGCAGTGATTGTGCCTCTCCCTGTCATTGTACCCCTCAGATGCTGCATTCATACAGTACATAATTGAAACGGTGTAGCAGGTAAGTATGAATTCTTTTGCACTATTTAAAATTAAATTGATTCCCTCCCATAAAGCACGAGGAAATTTGGTTTTGTAGCGAATCAAGTTTATCCTGAAATTCGATTCGAAGTCCACTTTATAGACTTCAATTTGCTCAACATTAGAGATAATCCCTTTAGGGAAGTTTAGGGAAGGGTTGATTCACAATTATCACACTTCAACAATTGCATTTATCATATAGAACAAGTTCAGCACTGGTCTATATGCATTCCTGTGATCCCAGCCACCAGAGAGGCCACTGCTCTTTCCAATAGTATGCACGAATGGCCACCGCTACTGGACTGCAAAGTGGTCATAAACCCTCGATACGAGCAGTGTATAATGTGATGGAAAAGTGCCTATTATTTACTTTCTCTACATGATAAATGCCACTTACTCGAATGCAACAATCCCTTTAAATTACACATAGTACAAAAAATGTATGTGATACTATACAGATATTGGGCATACCAAGAATAGAGATCGGACAGGGCAACCCTTAAAAGGTCAAGAAACGGGCAGGTTTTGTGAAATTTTACCCCCAGGTGGACAGTACAGAGGCAGTGTAGCGCTTAAATATTTAAAATTACATTAACAACTACTATGCATATAACCATCAGTATGCAATAGATTCTTCTGTTTTTGCCTCCTAACATTTGTCAAGGGTCAAGAGTTAAAGGGGGAGATTTATCAAAACGTTTATAGAGGAGAATGGGCTTAGTTGCCTATAGCAACCAATCAGATTTCACCTTTCATTTTCCAAAGGCACTCGGAATAATGAATGGTGGGATCTGATTGGTTGCTATGGGCAACTAAGCCATTATTTTTTTTGTACCAGTTTTGATAACTGTCCCCCCAAAACTTTATTTTTGTGGCAATATTTTGTAATGAGTACAACGTAAAGCCAAACGTTTTTTTTTTTTTATTAACACAAATAAGTAAATTTGTTTTGTTGCAATCCCCAACAATCAAATCTACTGTCTGGGATATACTGTACTTCAGTGACATAGAAAAATTCTCAGAAACTGGCAAGTGTTATTCTTAGCAGAGAAGACAAAAATAAATGTCAATTAAACAGTTTTCTTTTCCAGAGTCTTGTCTTTCCTAAATATGTATTTGTCTCTGTCATTTCCTTTTCTATAGAAAGTTATTTTTATGATAAAAGAAAATGAATATATCGCTGACCACGGTTCAATAATTTGGGGCTCTCATCAGTAAAAGTATCCCAGGAGACACAAATGTTCTATATGAAGACTATTCAAAAGACAGTGACAGAACATTCGAAAGATTCTACTTCTTTGTAATACGGCTGGGAAGCTAGCCAACGTTAATCAATGCAAAAGATGAAGGTAAGCAGAGGAGCACACTGTGTGCCTCCATGTGATAATTAGAAGAAAGATGGTGGATAACTGAGAGATGATCAACAGCATTCTCATAGTAATCTATTTCATACAGGGTTAACGTTTTTCTAAATAAATTTCTTGTTAAAGATGTTTCTTGACTTTTGTGGGACAAAAAAGAACACTAATTACAAAACAAATATAACAAGTGGAGCGACACAATTCACAGAAACTCCAATTTATATAAAATCTAAATGTTAAGACAAGTGTTGAGCGAAGTATTTGAAGGGGAATTCCATCCAAAGTATAGGAAAACTTCTATTTGCAACTAATCCAATTTTTCTCATGCATTGTGATAACGAATCAGGTTTTCCTAAAATGGTGGCTGCATGTGTTACAAAGCGAAACAAACCCATCTCCATTGATGTCACAGCCCTATAAACCCCTCACCCCGCCTGGTCTCCACCATTGCTATGCAGGCTGAGCACAGGGAGAAAAGTGGCAAGTGCTTATGCGCTAGGGATAGTGTTTCTGAAAACGATTAATAGAAGAATTCAATACCAATAAGATGAAAGCCTTTATTTTTCCAGTGTCCAGCGTGCCAACCCATACCATCCAGTCTGCATCCCTTAGGGGGGCCAGGACTTATTGATGACCATCTTCATCTTTTGCTGGTTTTACTTCCTAGAAAAGTCGGCAAGATGCAGAGGGATGAGATGTTCCTGATTACATTTTCTCATCAATATTAGATGATATGGAAAATGAGGAGAAGCAGATGGCAGAACAAGGGCTCCCACCTGTAGGTCAGGAGCGCGCTGGGGTCGGAGAAGTGGGTATTCTAGCATATTACGCCCCCACCTAACCAGCCAATCCCCATACAAGCAACAGCCCCTGTTTAAAGGTGTTGTGTAGCCATTACCAATATTAAATAGAAGGCAGCTATGGCCTTATTGGCTGCATGATTCTTCACCACAGCATGGCAGCAAGCCACCCACAGCATGGCCGCTCAAAACGTCTCATCTCATCTCTAAATATGACAGTAAAAGTTCAAAAACTGAGGTCTGAGTACTTGTCTCCCTCGCTTCTATTAGGTGACTAATTGTGTATGGTGGCCTGTCGACTGTCCCTGGATTGCCTGGGGAGCAAATCATTTTTAAACGGTTGTCTCACTTCAACAAATACCATATATCATTGTATTGTGATTGTCGATATTGCTTCATTTGATGGCTGGATTTATTTTAACATCACATTATACACTGCTCGTTTGCAGGGGTTATGACCACCCTGCAATCCAGCAGTGCTGGCCGTATTGCACCCTATAGGTAAAGGTGTCGGGATTGCTAGCCTCTCTGGTGACCAGGCCCATGATAAATAATAAAATAAAATAACTGAAAATACTAAAATATTACTTTGTTACAAATATAGTTCCAAATACTTATCATTAATTATAATGACTCATTTTGTCTGTGGAGCAATCATCAGGTGAAATAAGATGGCATCCTATTAGTACAAAGGAAGATAAATTACTTCACAACACTGAGCTAAAGAGCTGTCTAAGTCTTTTCTCTGCTCTACTGATAATATCTTCAGCTGAATCTCTGTAGGAATGGAGTTCATGAGAAGACATAAAGTATAGAGAGGATGGACAGGACAGGCTGTGGTAATGGAGACTGCGTACAAGTACTGCTGTTCATTAGCCATATCCCCACCTCAGTACTTCATGCCTCCTCATAAACTCCATTCCTACAGAGATTCACCTGATCTTATCAGATCATAATCGCTGACAAGTAGAGCAGAGTGGAGGATAAGGCAGCTCTTCACCTTAGTCTTCTGAAGGAACTGGTCCTGCTGTGTTATTAGGACAGGTTTTGTGTTTTATATTAGGATGACAGCCATTTTATTTATCCTAATGTTTTCTCCCTGGACAAAATAATCAATGATAACTAATGGAAGGAATTTGAGAATAAATTTAAGATAAAGTAATATTTACGTTTTTTTCAGTAATTTTATTAAATGAATTCCCTGAGAATGTGTTCCTGTTCTGGCAAGAGTCTAAATATCATCAGCTTGTCTGTGTTCAGCATCCTCATCCCACACTGAGCCCTGCAGTGACAGAGAGATTGTGCAGAAAATGAAGAAAGTTCTGGCTTTCACATGACATCTATCGCCTCATTAGGCTGGGGGCTCAGTGTTCATGAACTAATAGTACAGATAGTTTAATAATCCATCAAAGTGACGTAGAAATATAACAAACCTTTCACATGGACCTGATCTGAGCTAAAAGAATCCATTCAATCTTAGTTGAATGTTAGGTCAGCACGCCACTGCCCTGCTACTCACCATGCAAGCTGTTGTCTCCACTGCTCTAGTCTGTCTCTGTTCTCTGAGGACATTTGCACACTCACCCGTGGGTATATCTGCAAATCCTTCCCCAAAGAATGGCTGAGGGTGTCTGAGCTTTAAGGTTCCTTGTGACCACCAAGGTGTTCTCTTTTGTTATACAGATTATGTTCCCATCTGTGTTCTTGCCCTGTACCCCTCCTGCCTGTGGACTCCTGACCTCACAGTTCAGCTTTCTGTTCAAGTTCTTGTTTAAGTTTTCCCAGTCTGTCTGCATATCAGTGCTACAGTCTTGGTTCCTGCCTGCCTTATTCCTGCATCCCCGACTACCCGCCAACAAACTCCCCTATCTCCGGTTTAGTGTTGCCAAATATCTGCAGTTCCAGTTAGGGGATGTTATGACTGCTTCTATGATTGTGACGTGGTTTCCCTGTGTCTCAGCCACACAACCAAAATTCTTACAGTCACATTCTGCCAAAATCCACTTAATCAATATATGTAACTGTTCAGGCTGCACCTGCATTTTTTGTGCATTCTTGGTGTGTTTTCTGTGCCTAGAGCTTCTGGTGCTTGAACAGGAGTTCCTGACCCCAGTGGGTCAACAGACAATTATATTGGTACTATCCCAAGAGGTAGTGGTCTAGTTGATCCCCTGCAGCAAATCCCATCCCTGTACAGGTGATGAAGGGTGAACACCAGTGAAGCTCCGGAATAAATCTCTACGGGGTTCATTTATTAAGCAGAAATACACCAATATAATGCGTATTTCTAGTGAAGATTGTGGCGCAAACATTATTTGCACTGCAATCTGTAAATTTTCTTCGCTCATGCCAGGTCTAAAAAAATAGGCTCATTCATAATTTTTTATGCCTGGTTTAGGGATAGAAAATGTTCTAAGTGTAATTCAGCAAGGAAGTTGGCTTGCATTTAGACTGGCGCCTCTTTATAACTTCAGAGGATCCACTGCCATATATAGGGGTTATTAAGACTGGTGTCTTAAACGCCAGTCTTAAAAAAGCCAAAGCCCAAAGCCAAACCAGTTAGTTGGCACAATGAGTCCACACTCACTGATCTGTCACATAGTCATAACTTATATTCACATAGTGATGGACAGTCATAGCTCTTGGAAGAATATATGGATGCCAATCAGGATGTATCAAGTGTCAGATACATGTAACCACTATCAAATATAGGCGCATGGTGTTATTTATGTATGCTATTAACATACCTTGCCATGCACTTTGTATCAGAATGCCATAGTATGCAAATTGTATAGTGTCATTGCATGCTAAGTTAATTGTGGAGCATGACAAACATTTTTTTGACAACTTCTACATATGTATCTAATATCTAAAACAGCAGTTCCTTGAATAAAAGATCTTCAGTAGGCTAAAAAGAAATTAAATCAATTCCAGTATTTGATTTGGACTCTAACTTCTAAAATTACACATTGATAGCAATTAGGGATAAGCGAATCTACTTTGAATGAAACATCCGAAGTCAATTTGCATAAAACTTCATAGAATATATTGGCTCCGATAAGCTAAAGTTATTGCTTCGCGAAGTCTCGTGAAATTTTGCGCAATAACTTCATAAATTAATTTGTACTTGAAAAAAACACTTCCCGAACTCGGGTTCGGTACCTTGGAACTGAACCCCAGTTCGGGAAATGTTTTTTTACAGTACAAATTAATTTGACTTCGCGAAGCAATAACTTTGGCTTATTGGAGCCAATACATTCTAATACTGTACAGAGCTCCTGCTCTGTACAGTATTAGAACAAAGTTTTATGTGAATCGACTTTGGATGTTTCATCCAAAGTCGATTTGCTCATCCCTAATAGCAGTGTATAAAACTGGTTCATGGCTACCATGTTAGCAAGAATAACAGCTGCTATAGGGCCCTGCAGTTAAGGAGGGGAAGGGGTGGTTAGATGGCATCTACACTAAGAATTAGTGCAATTAGTGATATCTGTAAATAATAAAAGGCTGGAATAGGAGAAATTGAATGCACTGTAGTATGTTGGAGGGGAGAAAGAAAACAGGACTAAGTTAGATTCTTCATTATCTTAATGCATACCACAAGATACCCACTTGAAAAACCTCTTAGAATATGCAACTTTGTAAATTAAAGTTTCTTATATAGAATTAAAATGTGAGTTTTCTGTGTAAAGCTTTATTCACTGGCAGGCTACAAAATCCATCTATTTCAAAATACTGTAGAAGCAGAAGAGTAGGAAGAAAGCAAGGCAGATATATGATATAGATAGATGTGAGCGAAGCTGTCAAGATTCAATAAATTTTAGGTTCACCAAATTTTTCAAAACATTTGGGTACAAATCAATTCTGAGAGAGGAGACATACTTAAACATACTTATGTAGCAAAACTTAAAACATAGCTAAGCAGCTACAACTAGCTCTTTTAGAACAAAAGCCCTTTATCAGAGCAAAGCAGACAGAAACAGCTTTATAACTTGAGAGGCCAATAGGGGAACTGTGGGTGGGCACTATTTTTTATATTTAACTTAATATATGTGATGACTTTTGCAAGCTAGGCAACCCCCCCCCCCTTGTTTTCTGGGATAACATATAAAAATTAGCATGTCTAACATCTGTTGGTATCAGATAAGTTTAGGAAAGCAAATTTAAATGTCTTTCCCAGAAACCCAGAGGGGCATTCTCTGGCCTACAATACCCAGCAAATGTACTACATATACTAGGCTCTCTGTAATGACAAATTACCCCAAGAAAATGGATATATTGTTGAGAAACACTGATTATCACATTGGTGTCTCTATCTCTCTGTCTCTCTCCCTCTTTCTCCCTCCCATATTAATAATGACCTATCATCAGGATAAGTCCTTAATATCAGATCGCCAGTGTTCAGACTCCCAGCACCCCCATGTATTAGTTGCTTGAAGAGATCACAGCTGTCATGAGAGTTCTTCGCTCTCTGCACTGTTCACCTTCTCACAGTTGACACTGTAGTGATGAGCAGTGCAATTATAGCTCCTCTGTCCCATTCATTTGAATAGGAAAAAGCATTTGTAGTTATTCTCTATCTCATTCAAGTAAATGGGATGGAGGAGCTGTAATTATACTCGCTGCTGCAATGTCGACGGTAAGCTGATCTGCAGGGGTGCCAAGAGTTGCATCCCCTCCTATCTGATATTGATGATTGGGTTGTGGGTTTAGGGGAAAATCAATGTTAAATATCAGACTTTTAATATCCTTTAGTGTTTTGGAATACCATGCTTTGGCACAGGGCTGTCATTTTTGTATGTTATAAAAACTCAATAAAAATGATCTAAAAAAAAAAGAGCATACCGCCACAACGTATATAGTTGTGTGGCGGTAGAAAAAGGTTAAGCTTTTAATGCCCCGAATACACTGTTTTACAAGTACAGTAATTCCAATTTCTTTCTATAGTTTCTTGCTACAATTCTTTGCACATGGATACAAAACATATCATAACTGTTATATAAATACAACCAGTAATAGTATTCTACTGAATCTTTGTATATAATGAGTCAGTCATGAGACTCTGCATTTTGCCATTGACGATGAAAATTAAGAACATAATTCTCTTTACATTCAGAAAAACTGTCTTTATTGATAGGAAAGTAGGTCAAAGCAGGTCTCAGTATTGCATATGCAAGCAGATCACTGCAGAGCTCGTAAAGTAACTGCAATACACTGCTGCTCACAAATCTCAGTAATTGGAATAATAAAACGATAAACTGTAGCTGTAATACTGCATTAATGGGTGGTTAAAATGGGATACCATATGCATTCATCTTTAGCTGTCAAAAATATACATAGTAGTAATTCAAAGGAGACTGCGTGAGAAATGTCTGCATTGCAGCATGTTATGACATTTAGACTTGCACTGTATTAACTTACTTAATAATCATTTGCTTGCCGTGCAGAGACCCCGCTTTTGTTTAAGCCAGAATTACTCATTCTGTAAACCATGTCCTCGAAATCCATAAACAGGGACATACTGTATAATACCATGGGATTTCTGGTGGTCTCTCTACAGCATACAGTCAGTTGGACAGATAGATACCGGATGAGTATGTTTCCTTCTAGGATCAATAGCGCAATAGGAACACATAGCAATTTATAGCCAAAGGGACTATTCCATGAGGGTTCATCTACAGAAAGGAACAGATCCTAGTAAGAAATATGGATTATTCTTATAGTTCAGTTTCTAAGAGTCTGTATGAGAATAGCATGAAATCATCCAAGCGTGCAAAGGAAATGTTCTATTTTCCATAGAATATCTTAAAGAAACACTACACATAGCATAGAATGATAGAAGTGAACAGAGGATAAACTTGCCCACTCTTTTTTTTGCATGGTCAAGCAAGAACTAAACAGTCTTGCAGAAATCTTGCACAGGACCTAAATGATAATTTGCTCCTTTTTGAAGGGCATAACCGAGGACAGGATTTAAAACATTTTATTTCCTATTGAATATGTGGCAGGGGTGTCCTACTGCAGCCAGTTGTCTTACACACAGACAAAAGACACATAGGGAGCAGTTCCTTATGTAGTTCTCATTTTCAAAATCTGAGCACAACTGTAGGACTTACAGGCTATCCTCAGGGTAGGTCATTAATAGCTAATCATTGGGGGTCAACAAACCGACCCCATCAATCAGCTGAAGTAGCACTGTGAATGAAATAGGAAGCACAGCTCTGTTCAAAGTGTAGTGGCCATACCAGGTTACTACAGCTCAGCGCCCATTCACTTCAATAGGATCTAGGCTGCAGTAACCTGGTACAGCCACTACACTTTGAATAGAGCTGTGGTTTTAGTTCCATTCAGTATGCTTGTTCCAGAGGCTTCAGGGAATAGCTGATCAGTGGGGGTGTAGGGTGTTAGATCTCAATAATTGAATATTAATTATCTATCCTGAGGATGGGTAATCAACATCAGGAACCTGGAAAACTTTGACTCTTATTGCATAAACAGCAGAGATGGGAAATTTTCTGTGGCAGCCTGTTGCCTTACAGTCAGACACCGGACACATACAGAACATTTCTTAGAATTGTTCTATAAAATCTTGCAAAGGTGATAATTTCCTCCTTTTTGATGGGTATAACCAAGGACAGGATTTAAAACATTTTGGTTCCTATTGAATATGTGGCAGGGGTGTCCTACTGCAGCCAGTTGTCTTACACACAGACAAAAGACACATAGGGAGCAGTTCCTTATGTAGTTCTCATTTTCAAAATCTGAGCACAACTAATGGAAATGATTAAGTGAGAAACTGCAAGGATTTGTTTCATTTTTTTGTATATATTCTACCTTTAGAGTCCCTTTAAAGAGGTTTACTGATAAAATTAAGGAACTACACAAACAACAGTACCCTAACATAATGTTATTAATGAAATATGGCACTTGAGCTTTAGGAAACTCGAGAAAAAACAAACTTCCCATCCCCAAGCTTGTACTGCATTCCCACATAGGCTGCTGATATTTCGGGAAGTAATCAATTGAAAACATACAGGAAAACTAATACAAGGAAGCTGGTTAGTTGTTCACTGAGTGGCTTGTAAAGGGTCATGGTATTTTCTACACTTATCCTTTATCAGTTCTGCAAAAGCTTCAGTGGAGATTCACAGTGAGAACCTAAATGCAGTGTTTAAAGTGATCAGAGTGTTTTCCATGTTCTGTCAGTTAATTTGCGTTCATCTGAAAACAGCTACCGTATTTAGAGCAACTGAAGTGCTCTGGGTCACAGGGACACGTATCATTAGATCCTATGCACCAGATTTTTAAAACACAAGCTTTTTCCACTGACGTTTTTCTGCAGCCAGCACTAGCATTTCAGCTGTTAGTGTACCATAGGAAATAGTGGTTCTGCTTATAACAAACTAAATTTACCTTAAATACACATTAAAGTGATCAATGTAGAAAATTACAAACTGCTATGGTACACTGCCTGACATGAACTAATTTCCAAAAATTTGTTTCAGCTCTAATTCAGTTGAATTTGTAGTCAGATTCGATTTGGTCCAAATAAATTTGCTCTGAATTGAAAGTTGCCCAATTGCCCTGAAAAGTTTTGTATGACAGTCTGGGGTCTCTTCAAATTGTATCCTACCCCCTTCAAGATCTTTAACGTGAAGACAGCATTAGTAAAGTTAAAGTGAGAGTGACATATATGGCTATAGGTAAACAGATGGTAGACAGCGGTAACAAACAGCCTTTTTAATAACGCACTGTACTGTGAGATTTTTAAAGGGTAAAAAATTGTCCAAAAATGCCTTATTCTCTGTCTTCAGAACTGAAAAATTGTGGCCTTCATCTTGAGCGATTTGTGCAGGATTAATCCAAATAGTTCCAGTCCAAATTTTTGGGGACATCCATAACAAATTTGAGTTGTGCCAAAGTGTGTACCACATTCTACCAGGCCATGTACACATCACTCTTTTTCATGTTGGATCTCTTTCTAATATCCAGAGTGCAAATACAAAAGTGGTGTCCACTCTGGGGGACTCAGCTTCACCATGTATTACATGCCCAGTGCCCTTTTTTAATGGAGGCTTTGTAATGCTACATTTATCTAGCAGTTTTCTCTTTCACCTGAGAAATAGACATCAGTCAATCAAATATAAATCAGCTATCCCTTGAGCCATTTGACTCCTCTGCTACTACAATTTTTTACTTTTCACTAATGCTAAAACTTTGACCAAGACATTATTGGCTGTTTATGTAGATATCATTGGAGAAACAATATAATCTACAGGAAATATAAACTTGCTGCAAATGTATGAAAATATGTATTTTGGGTGGTATTAAAAAGGGCACAAAAGATGAATATTAAATAATAACCTCTACTTGGCATATCAGGGCAGTATTGAAACTACTCATGTAAGCCATCTAAAAAAAATGTAAAGACAAACTGCTGAGTGAGAAAATATCTTGAAAATGGTGAGGAGGTGAACTTTAAAATACATTAGACTGGTTTATAATTTTTCATAGAGGGATTATCCCACATATAATATTCTACTTTTTTCAAACCAGCACATGGATATAATTAATTTTTTCATTATTTTCTTTATTTCTCTGTCCACTTAAGTAACATCAATGAGGTGGATGACCGTGCTCAGTTTTATCCATTAACTGTCACAATATAGCTCTACTGTTAGAAGCTATCCTTCCAACAGACCTGGTTTTTAGCCATCCTGGTTTTCCGTTATGCAGGAGTCCTGTCCTGCATAACAGAAAGCAGGACGGATCCGTTATGCTGCCTATAGACTTTTATTATGACAGAATCCAAAACTGAATCCTTTAGAGGCATTCCGTTTTTCATTCCATCATAATAGAAGTCTATGGGCAGCATAACGGATCCGTTCTTGTTTCCGTTATGCAGGAGTCCTGCTTGAGGAAGGCTGGGTAACTTGGGATTGGATTTTCATTGATATAGATTAAAGAGCATTACTTTGTTATTTGGGCATGCTGCCTTCATTCTCTTTTTTGTAGTTGGCACAATGCAGTCAGCCAGGTAATGATCTCCGTCCATTCTACAAACCCAGACTTGTGCATTTGACTGCCAGATAGAGAAGCATGATTTGTCACTCCACAGAATATGTTCCCAGTACTCTATTGTTGATATTCTTTACACCACTCCGTCAAAAGCTTTGCATTATACTTGGTACTTGGTGATGTAAGGCTTGCATGTAGCTGCTCGGCCATGAAAGCCCAAGCCATGAAGCTCTCGGTGCACAGTTTTTGTGCTGATGTAAATGCTAGAGGGTTGGGACTCTGCAATTACTAAGTATTGGTTACATTTATGCACTATGTGGTCTCCACTTCGTGGCTGAGTTGAGTGGTTCCTAAACGGTTACACTTTGCAGTAATAATAATCATAGTGGATGGTGGAATATCTAGGAGGAAAGAAATTTCACAAACTGACTTTTTACAATGGTAAAATTATATTACAGGCCAGACTTGAATTCAGTGAGCTCTTTAGAATGAGCTAATCCTTCACAAATTTATGTAAAGGCAGACTTCCTGGCAAGGGCATGGATTTTATACACCTGAGGCAATAGGATGGAATGAAATACCTGAATTCAATGATTAAGAACTCTGTCCCAATACTTTTGTCTATATAGTATAGTGTAAATGCAATTTACATGTATAAAGATTTTTTTTGTAATTTGTTTTGCCAATAATTCCTCTCATAAAATTACAGAATAAAACTTATTAACTTTATGCAACACAGGCTCCCAATGAGCCTTTACAATATACTTCATCTGCAGTGCTTCAAAAGCTTTCTTTTTAAATTAACTTACTGCTTCCCTCTAGTGGTTTTTATCACATACAGTATCTTACATTGATAAGTTTGTTGTATTTTGCTAGCAAGCAGCACATTTCTTCAACAACTGTATATGCAATTCAGAAAGCTGATGGATATTGTTTGTCTCACTACCATAATAAGATAAAATAAAGACATATAGTAGAACTACATGAATAGCAATGCCCTAATACAGAGTCGGTTGAAAGGCTCATACACATGATTGCATTATGACTCTGTGCAGACATATTGTCAAGCAAAGCATTGAATCATGCCACCAACTGATATCATGATAGTGTTTTTCAAAGCTGCCTATGTGCAAAGAAGCCTAACCTGCACAAACAGCCTTAGCTACAATAGAAACAAAAAGCATCAATAAACCTGCTTTTCATTACTGATTTTTGACAAAAGGCTCTTATTTTAAAGACTAATTCAACTTTACAGATGGTCAATAGCCCTGTCAGGATCTTAGTACCCAGTGGCGTACACTTAATCTATGGGGCCCCAACACGAAACTGATCCATGGGGCCCACCTCTGCCGCCGCCTCAGTGGCGGATCCAGAGCCTGGTCTAGCTGACAGATTGCCAACAGGGGCGGGGAGGGGGGGGGGGGGTTCAGTAAAAAAAAGTGTGCAGTGCAAAAAAATGTACTACGCCCATTTTTCTAAGCCCACCCTACATATAATAGGCTACTCCCAACAAACACTGTACAACTGAAATGATATTGCTGAGAATGAACGTAAGAGTCTCACCCTCATCCTACATAGACACACTGTACCCAATACTCCACCATACAGGGCCCCAACATAAAGCTCCTGTACTCACAGTACTCACACTGCCCCCCACGTAGCTGTTGCAGTTTCACTTCCTCCCTCCTAGTCCTGAAGGCACTAAAAGAGGAGTGGAGGAGGAGCTGTGTGATATTAAAGGTGTGTAGGTCCAGGTGGAGGAGCCCGGCTCTACACATCATACAGAGGGGAGGGCCTGTCCTGGCTGCACTGCCTGCTTCACATTATACAATAAACAACAGCAGGCTACAGCCAGGAAGCTCCTCGCTCCCCAGATCCTGCTCAAGGCCTGTGGTTCCCCCCACCATACGCCACCCGCCCATGGTCTGCCGCCCTCTTGGCCATCCTCACCTAGCTTTGAATCCTACTTCTGCAAATGGCAGGGGGAGAAGCCGGAGCATCTCCTCTCCTACATAGCGCCACATACCTCTTACATCCAGTGATGTCACCTTAGATGTAGACATTCTCTTTTCTCATCTTTTCCATTCAGACCAGACTGCCATGATGATTTTTCAGCCATCTCCAGTCTCTGCAAAGATGGCTATGCCATAGGGGCCCCCTATATTGTGCCAGTAAAAAAATGCCACAGTGACCCCAAATAATGCCCCTATTGTGCCACCAGATGCCCCATAGTGCTGCTCTCCCCTATAGTGGCAGTAAAAAAAAATGCCCCCTTAGTGCCACCAGATGTCATAGTGCCCCCCATAATATGCCAATAAAAAAGCCCCTTTAGAGCCCCCAGATGCCCCCATAGTGCTCCACTCCACAATAGTGCCCCAAATAATGCCCCTATAGTGCCACCAGATGCCCCATAGTGCACCCTCAAAATGGGGCAATAAAAAAATGCCCACAGATTCCCCCATAGTGCTCCCCCAAAATGGGCTATAAATAAATTCCCCTATAATGCTCCACTCCCCCATAGTGCACCCAAATAATGCCCCTATAGTGCCAACAGATTCCCCATAGTGCCCCCCTCAAAATGGGGCAGTAAAAAAATTCCCCCAGTGCGCTCCCAAAATAAGCTGGAAATAAATGCCCCCAGATGCCAGTGTTAGTACCGCTACTTGAATACAACCTTAGGTCTCATGCACATAACTGTATTTTATCTCTGCAGAAGCTCTCAGTTATACTGAGTGGTAATAGAGTGCCCATAGAAGTTTACTCTGCTGAAGCCTCTGATTTTATATGACGACATGCATGCACAGGCAAAAAAATATGCCATGTTCCATCAGAATGAATTTTATGGAGGTATATTCTGCTACAAACATTACTTCAAGAGGAGAATACACTGCAATGTGGTGACACGTGCAGTGACCCCTGAGGAGCCAGTGCAGAGGATGGGAGTGGTAGTGGCCCCAATGAAGTATCATATCACGGTGTACTCCCTCAGGCCATTGCTCACTGGGGTTCAGTGCAATGAATAAATGACTTTAAGGAACCATGCTGAGATTATAGAACGTCTTTACTGAGTGCAAAAAACATATAGCAGAACGGCTAGCAGCAGTCCATACAAAGTGCAATTTCTCCTTCAAGATAATGGAGTATGATGGCTAGCAATGTGGCAGAAGATCACACTGATCAGTTTGCTAGCTAAAAAATTTATTTCTCCTGATTGCTTCCCTACTGTTGTACTCTGGAACCTGTGGCTGTCCATGTCCACTGTGTGATGCAGGCTTCCAGTTACGCCTGTCCTGAACTGCAGCGGTGGTGTCTTAACATGTTTCCCATCACCTTATAGTGGAGTCTGTATAGCTTGATTGAGCGATCACTCTGCTGAAAACAATGCTGTAGTTTATAGAGGTTCTGTAGTCTGGGACCCTGCAGGCTCTCTGGAGTAGTGGTCCTCCCTGATGAACTGACTCTGAGGTTCTAATGGCCAGGAAGAGTGGGAGTTAGATTGCATGTTCGCTTCTCACTCTCTTCTTTCTACCTCTGCCCCTCCTTTGGCAGGAAGTTGGGCCAGCCAAATCCTACCAAGAGGGGAGGAATGGGATGGTAAGTTCCATTTTTGTTGCCAACCACTGCCAACTGTACCTCATAGAATAGTGTGCAAGGTGTATAGCATGAAGTGTGACATAACATGAACATTACAAAAACATTACATCACAAACCATTGCAGTTATAGCCATATCTGGGGTACTGTATATGTACCTAAAACAGCATGTGGAGCACATACAGCCCCATAGAGGTTACTTGCACACAACTTTGTCAGAGGAATGGGCCCTTAACCGGTGCTTTGTTGTTAGATTTACAGGGTAAAGGTAGCAAAATTGACTTTACCATACCCCTGAAAGCTTAATAATTGACTGGTCCTGTGTGCAAATTAAGTGATTATAATAACAGGTATATCTTACAGAGGTGCTAAGTATGCAATTCTTTAATTTATCGGTTTTAATTTTCCAATATTCTATATATCTTCACTTAGTAAATGTAGAACCCTGCTCTGAGAGTGTATGAAAAGGCTTTTATTTTAACATTCACTCTAGATTATGTCGCTGGAGGGGGCAGTCACAGCTTCGTTACTCAGTACAGCATGTTGTCCTCCTACATTTTCCCATCATTAATCTACCAGTTGCAGGATTTCTCACAATCTGACACATTTGAAAGAATTTTAAATGAATCATGTGTCAAATCTTTGCTCATATCCTAAATGGGTTTTGAAAATTAAATTTGCAAGCTAGCATTAAATAACACTCTTCAATGAAAGTTTATCTCCACCTCCATTGAATATTGTAACAATGAAAGGGATATAATTTACAATGAATGTTTACATACTTATTTTTCTATTAATTTGCATGCAAGTAGTTAAACATAAGCCACTTCTTAACGGCGTGGAACTGGCTCTGTCCTATCTACTCTTCTCTACTCTGTTTTAGTAGCAGGTAGACTGTTTTCCTCTGTAGATACAGTATGATACTACCCCCTCAATATAGCTGATATTAACCATTCTCTTGGGCCTATCACTACTCAGAATTGTGGTCATGTTACCAGCTTGGAGCAGACTCAGATGTGGTACAAAAAAAATACCAACTTTGGCCTGTTGAAAAACAGGCTGGAGTCTGTAAGAGTTGAGAAGATTAAATGTAGCACAAAAGGGGCTGTAAAGGAGCACTGCATCACCGAAAAAGGCACTAGTGCTAACAGCTCATTAAAATCAAGCATATAGCCACCAAATCTCCATACAAAACAAGCTCTAGAAAGGGTAATCCTGCAGAGCTCTGTGGCTTTCAGTATGGTATTAATAAGAGATGCTGCAATAATAGCTTAACCCTAAGCCATAGCCACATAGGCACACAAAACTGAATTTTACAGCGCTTCTGCAAACTTCAGCACCAGGACTGACTGCCAGGAGACTCTTGGATTTCTATTACCAAACATGCACACATAAGCCTAATTACAGAAAATGCTATGCAAATCACCATCCAACTTCACAGCCGTCCTTATTAAGTGCTTCATGACGTTAAAAATACAGGTTGTAAAAGAATGCAAACCAACCAACATACGTTTCATGTCATCAAATGCTGTCTCAAGGCTTTTTGATTGTGAGCACCATAGAACACCATGTCCAATGCCAAACTGTACCTGTAATGTGAAAGTACTCATCCACTCCAGGACTGTGAAAATGTGTTCCCTGTAGTTATAACTTACATTTCTCCATTCACCAATGTAATATATGAATATGTGACTGACAAATGCTTAAATGCTAATGCCAAAATACAAATATTAAGAGCTTAAAGAGGTTGTCTCACGTTCGCAAATTGCATTTATCAAGTAGACAAAGTTATCACAAAGCACTAACTAATGTATTGTCATTATCCATATTACTTGCTTTCCTGGCTTGTGTCATATCCAGGGTTAACAACTTGAAGACCACAGGTTTATACCCCCCTAGTGACCAGGCCCTTTTTTACAAATCCGCACTACACTACTTTCACCGTTTATTGCTCGGTCATACAACTTACCACCCAAATGAATTTTACCTCCTTTTCTTCTCACTAATAGAGCTTTCATTTGGTGGTATTTCATTGTTGCTGACATTTTTACTTTTTTTGCTATTAATAAAAATTTAACGACATTTTTGCAAAAAAATGACATTTTTCACTTTCTGTTGTAATTTTTTTTTTTTTAAACTACATTTCTATATAAATTTTTCTCTAAATGTATTGTTCTACATGTCTTTAATAAAAAAAAAGTCTAATAAGTGTATATTTATTGGTTTGGGTAAAAGTTATAGCGTTTACAAACTATGGTGCAAAAAAGTGAATTTCGGCATTTTGAAGCAGCTCTGACTTTCTGAGCGCCTGTCATGTTTCTTCAGGTGCTAGAATGTCAGGAAAATATAAATACCCCACAAATCACACCATTTTAGAAAGAAGACACCCCAAAGTATTCGCGGAGGGGCATGGTGAGTTCATGTATCATTTCATTTTTTTTCACAAGTTAGCGGAAAATGACACTTTCTGAGAAAAAAAAAATAATAATAAAGTTTCCATTTCTGCTAACTTCTGGCAAAAAAAAAAAAATCTCATACGGGCTCATTATGCCCCTCAGTGAATACCTTGGGGTGTCTACTTTCCGAAATGGGGTCATTTGTGGGGTATGTTTACTGTTCTGGCATTTTGAGCGGGGCTAAATCGTGAGCAGCCATGTAAAAGCTAAAGGTACTCGTTGGAATTTTGGCCACTTTGCGCACCCAGTCTGCAAAAAAGTGGCACTCATGTGGTATCGCCGTACTCAGGAGAAGTAGGGCAATGTGTTTTGGGGTGTATTTTTACATATACCCATGTTGGGTGAGAGAAATATCTCTGTAAACTGACAACTTTGTATAAAAAAATTTAAAAATTGTCGTTTACAGAGATATTTCTCACCCAGCAGAGGTATATATAAAATACACCCCAAACACATGCCCTACTTCTCCTGAGTACGGCGATACCACATGTGTGACACTTTTTGCAGCCTGGATGCGCAAAGAGCCCTAAACCAATGAGTACCTTTAGGATTTCACAGGGCATTTTTACGCATTTGGATTCCAGACTTCTTCTCACGCTTTAGGGGCCCCTAAAATGCCAGGGCAGTATAAATACCCCACATGTGACCCCATTTTAGAAAGAAGACACCCCAAGGTATTCCGTGAGGGGTATGGTGAGGTCATGTAAAATTTTATTTTTTGTCACAAGTTAGTGGAATATGAGACTTTGTAAAAAACTAAATAAAAAAATATATATATCTCAATTTCCGCTTACTTCTGCCAAAAAAAAAAAAAATTCTATGAACTCGCCATGCCCCTCACGGAATACCTTGGGGTGTCTTCTTTCCAAAATGGGGTCACATGTGGGGTATTTATACTGCCCTGGCATTTTAGGGGCCCTAAAGCGTGAGAATCCAAACGCGTAAAAATGCCCTGTGAAATCCTAAAGGTACTCATTGGTTTTAGGGCCCCTTTGCGCATCTTGGCTGCAAAAAAGTGGCACACATGTGGTATCGCCGTACTCAGGAGAAGTAGGGCAATGTGTTTTGGGGTGTATTTTTACATATACCCATACTGTGTGTGAGAAATATCGCTGTAAACGACAACTTTTAAAATTTTTTTATACAAAGTTGTCAGTTTACAGAGATATTCTCTCACTCAACATGGGTATATGTAAAAATACACCCAAAACACATTGCCTACTCTCCTGAGTACGGCGATACCACATGAGTGACACTTTTGCAGCCAAGATGCGCAAAGGCCCAAATTCCCATGAGTACCTTTTAGGAGGGCATTTTTACGCATTTTTCTTCTCATGCTTTAGGGCCCCTAAAATGCCAGGGCAGTATAAATACCCCACATGTGACCCCATTTTGGAAAGAAGACACCCCAAGGTATTCCATGAGGGGCATGGCGAGTTCATAGAAAAAAATTTTGGGCACAAGTTAGTGGAAATTGATTTTTATTGTTTTTCTCACAAAGTCTCCCTTTCCGCTAACTTTTGACAAAAAGTTTAATTTTCATGGACTCACTATGCCTCTCAGCGAATACCTTGGGGTGTCTTCTTTCCAAAATGGGGTCACATGTGGGGTATTTATACTGCCCTGGCATTTTAGGGGCCCTAAAGCGTGAGAAGAAAAATGTAAAAATGCCCTCCTAAAAGTTACTCATTGGAATTTGGGCCCTTTGCGCATCTTGGCTGCAAAAAGTGTCACACATGTGGTATCGCCGTACTCAGGAGAAGTAGGGCAATGAGTTTTAGGGTGTATTTTTACATATACCCATGCTGGGTGAGATAAATATCTCTGTAAATTGCCAACTTTGAATAAAATTTTTTAAAAAGTTGTCATTTACAGAGATATTTCTCACACGCAGCATGGGTATATATAAAAATACTCCCCAAATCTCATTGCCCTACTTCTCCTGAGTACGGCGATACCACATGTGTGACACTTTTTTGCAGCCAAGATGCGCAAAAGGGCCCTAAACCCAATGAGTACCATTAGGATTTCACAGGGCATTTTTACGTATTTGGATTCTCACGCTTTAGGACCCCTAAAATGCCAGGACAGTATAAATACCCCACATGTGACCCCATTTTGGAAAGAAGACACCCCAAGGTATTCTGTGAGGGGCATGGCGAGTTCACATAAAAAAAAAAATTTTGACACAAGTTAGCGGAAATTGATATATATATATATTTTTTTTTTTGCAAAGTCTCATATTCCACTAACTTGTGACAAAAAATAAAATTTTACATGAACTCCCCATACCCCTCACGGAATACCTTGGGGTGTCTTCTTTCTAAAATGGGGTCACATGTGGGGTATTTATGCTGCCCTGGCATTTTAGGGGTCTCCGCAATCATTACACGTATGGCCAGCATTAGGAGTTTCTGCGATTCTCCGTATATTGAGCACACGGGTAATGAGATTTTTTTTTTCCGTTCAGCCTCTGCGCTGAAAAAAAAAATAATAAATGAACGGCACAGATTTCCTCATTCGCATCGATCAATGTGGATGAAAAAATCTCTGCCAAAATCGGTGACTGCGGTGCGGAGGGCTGGGCGCTAACTACCTAACAAGTAGCTAACTAACTGGCGGTGATAGGGGACCCTTATGCCCCATTCACACGTCCGAAATTTTGTTTGCGGAACGAAATTGCGGACCCATTCATTTCTATGGGGACAGACTTTGTCCCGCTCGGATCCGGAATTACGGATCCGCGCTTCCGGGTCTGCACTTCCGTTCCGCAAAAATATAGAACATGTCCTATTCTTGTCCGCAATTGCGGACAAGAAAAGCATTTTCTATATAGTTCTGTGCGGATCTGCAAAATGCGGAAGCGCATTGCCGGTGTCCGTATTTTGCGGATCCGCAGATCCATGGATCCGCAGATCCATGGATCCACAAAACACATACGGACGTCTGAATGAGCCTGTAGGGGGTGATTAGTGACAGGGGGTGACAGGGGGTGATCAGGGGGTGACATGGGTGATCAGGGGTTAATCAGTGATGGGGGGTGGGGGGGTGTGTGTGTAGTGATTGGTGCACTTTTCCTATGTTTCCTCTGGTGGTCCCAAACAAAGGGACCACCAGACGAGCAGACAGCAGGCATATCAGACGCTGTTTAAAAAACAGCGTCTGATATGCGATTTCAATGCGTTTTTTTCCGCATCTACAGCCTGCCAGCGCATGATCAGCGCTGGCAGGCTGTAGTTTCAGTTGTCCCGGCTCCGATCACATGAACGCGTGCGCGTTCATGTGAAATCTCAGGTCTCACGAGATCACGCCGATAGGCGTGACTGAGACCTGAGAGAGCCGCCGCGCTGACGCCCATCGGCGTTAGCGTGGCGGCAAGAGGTTAATGACCTTCATGCAATCCATCAGTGGTGGTCATGCTTGCGCTCTATAAGAAAAATTCCAGGACCATGGGAGCGCACATAGGCACACATGTGCAGTAAAGACTGTGCTGAAGTAGTGGCCATAACCCCTGGAAATGAGCAATTTATAATGCGATGGAAAGATGAATCAAGCCATCAAAGGAGGCAATATGGACAATCACAATACATTAGTAAGTGCCTTGTAATAACTTTCTCTACATGATAAATGCCATTTGCTGAAGTGAGACAAATCCTTTAACGTGAGATGTAATAGTAAAAAAGGCTATACTTACCTTTTAGGTGTCCTATGTGCAATTTTTAGACCCTGTTTGGAAGTAATGATGTTCCATTCATCTTTACTTGATCGTTGCAGCCAATCAATGGTGTCTGTCAGTGTTTATACTTGCATTAATAAATCATGGCTGCTGAGGTCAGTCACATGTCTATGAATGTCACATGAGCACAGAGGCCAGTGATTGGCTGCAGCAGTCACATGAAGACAAACAGGACATTATCACTTCTGGACAATGGAGACTGGCAACGCTCTACCAGCGGGACATTTAAATGGTGAGTATAACTTATTTCATAATGCTCATTGGATAATTGCAAAATATCTTGACAACCACTTTAAGCTTTTGATCATTTCCACATACCAAAACCCACCCAAATAAAGTGAGGTCCATAAAAGAATACTAAATGAGAAATGTTTAATTAAAAATAAATACTAAATACTTCAAACAAATAAAGGGACAGCAATCCAAGTGGTCTGATGCAGTAATCAGCCACCAATATGCACAAACACACAGTTATATATTCAAAGTTACAATAACGTTTCTGACCTTAGTTTTGCGTCCCTTTTCAAACTTGTATGGTGCACTGGACAGCTGAAGTGGAACTGCGTTGAATACTTTTGCATTAAATGGACTTGTGACTACAAGGTTTTGCAGGCCAACATAAGTGGTTGTCCTCAGAAAGGCTACAGAACTTGCTGGATATAAAACTATACACTAAGATGGGGGTTTTTAGAACAGCACAGGGGATTTAACATCAAAAGATGACAACTTATCTGAGTTAACTACACTTAAAGGCGTTGTCTTATCTCATAATTTTATGGCATATCACTAGGAGCTGAGATCAGCTACTACAGAACAGGCCCCTTCAAGTGAAGGAGCGTGTACTGCGCAAGTGTGACCACCCTCCATTCACCGATATGGAAGTTCCAAAAGTAGCAGAGCGCTGGCTCAACTATTTCTCTCAATCCCATAGAGGTGAATTGAGAGGTGTCCATTCACTGCTATGCACCACATGCTCACTCAGCTGTGTGCAACCCACCCATAGAAGTGAAAGGAGAGCACTCCCACATGTCCAGGGTGCTCTCCTTCACTTAATTGGGCCTGTTCTGGAGAAAAGGACAGTTTCCAGAGGTAGGACCAGCACCTATCTGACTTTGATGGCATAGTCTGTGATGAGACAACCCAGTCAACTGAAGTTCATAACAGTGGTAAGAGCCGGATGTTAAATTTATCATGGATATTGCGGTCTGAACTGGAGTGTTCATTTTCCTGTATAGGTCATTTTCCTGCTCATTTCATTAAGTCTTCTCTTAAGATGCGTTCCTCAACATGTAAATTCATATTTCTATTCAAAAATTGCACTTGCTCTTTAGTCTTTGACTTCCAAGATTCTCCATTCATTTCAATATGTGGGACATGTAACAGGAAATTTCAATTACTGAAGCCCCTTACTTCCTCCCTGCCGATGTCAGCTGAATATGAGTATACTACTAAGGAAAAGAGAGGAGTGGCAAAATTTAAGCAAACTACAGAGTAGAGATGAGTGAATTTCTCTACATGAAAAAAACTGCTGCACTGGGGTTGAAAATTGACGTATAACAATGTGAGGTTTCTCAGAACTCATTATTTTCTTGTTTGTTTATTTTTTTCTATTTTTTATTCTTCCCTTCCCCTTTCAAGCTCTTTAATGCAATGACAGGTATAGTAGTTAATATTAGAGTGACACTGACATATATACTGTAGTTATGGGTAAACACATGGTTGACAGTGTTAAAAAACAGCCTGTTTAAAAACACACTGGGCCTCCGAATTTGTTATATTTTGGAGCTAAATTGTGTTTATTTGTGCAATTATAAATGGTAGAAAAACTGTAAGAGGTTTTTAGGAATAAAATAGAGACCTAGTTGGACGTCCCCTGGCTGAGAAAAACACTATACACTGGTACTGACACACCAAAATACACAAAATAATACACTTATAAACTGTAGAAGATTTGCAATAGTTATTTGAGAACAAAATACAAGCTTAAGTGTACATCCCCTAGCTGAGATCACACTATACACTGGTATTGACACACTAAAGTGTGCTAACTTGCACACTTATAAACCGTGGAAAACAGGTTTTTAAAGATAAAATACAGGCGTAATTGGATATTCCCTGGCTGAGACCAAAGTATCCATTGGTAGCAGTAAAATATACTTGACAGCGCACTTAGAAATGGTAGAACATTTTTTGCAGGTTTTTTGGAATAAAATACAGGACTAATTGGACATTCCCTGGTCGCGACCAAGCTATGCACTTGTATTGACACACTTTACAATAGTATTAATGCAGTAAAATATGCTTAACTGTGCACTTACAAAATTGCAACAGACCCAATTCAACATCCCCTGACTGCAAACACACTATCTACTAGAATTGATGCACTAAAATATGCTTAATTCATTATACTATATACGGTAGTAGAATTGCAGCAGGTTTCTAGAAAGAAAAAAAGCACAATTGCACAGCATTTGCAGAACAATATATGATGCCTATAAAACACTTATGAACGGGAAAAGCTTTGCAGCAGGTTATTGGACCAAAAAGGGTGGCTCATGCACAGAAAAAAAAGACTACTGTCTTTTTGAATAATTGTTGTGCAGTTGGTACACCATATGAAGCTATAGACAGCTTCAGCAGGTGACCTCGCTGTAAAGCGCTCAGTACACTAACTGCCCCTATGCTCTCCCTACTGATAAAACCTGATATTCCTGACTAAATATATATTCTTCACAATAACTACACTGCCCCTGCAAAACTCTAAGATGGCTGGCTTGTTTCTCTAATTGGAATCTGTCAGACATGGTAGGCATCTGTGCTTCACAACTAGCATAGAACCTAATAGACAAGCCCTCCTGATTGGCTGTGAGGTTGACTGCAAACCATTGTGGGCAAGCCTACCCTGCTTCCCTCACTAGTGTACAGAATTTAAAAGTAGATTGGTGAACACTGTTTTGCCCGATTTCTGAAGTAAACTGGCAAAACATTAAATTTGTTTGGAAGAATAATTTAAAAAAAAATTGTGATCAATCTGATTAGTTTAAAATCAATTTGTTCATCTCTACTACAGAGTAGTTTTTCAAAGCTGGTCATCTTGCTCCACTCATGACAGGACATTTCAAACCAAGATGAAAGACAAGGAAGGAAACATCTATATTCACGCTTGTAGAGATGATGACTGTGACCAGGTTACAGTTCTACTATATCTGTAACAGGTCAGACAATGAGAATAATACCAGCTCCCGTTAGTGAATTATGAGGCAGAAAAGGTCAGTAGCACTATCGGCTTAGCTTTGAAGGGAAAGGCTCCACAAAAGTAGTGTAAGTCGGGATCTAAATGCAATATATATATATATATATATATATATATATAATCAAAAAAGTAGAGCAGCACGCCAAAATAGTGCAAAAAAAGTGTTGGTCTTTATTCACACATCACTGCGAATCAGATATTGATAATATTGAAGATTGGGTCACTTATCCCTCTACTTGAGCCTGCACCCGGACTGTTTGTCTGTGCTGCCATACCTTTTGTCCTTCTGTATATATATATATATATATATATATATATATCCATGAAAAATCAACGCAGCACTCTTAAATAATTATGTACAAATGTGGATGTTTATATAGACACCAGAATGATTTTGGTCTGTGCACTTGGCTTGAGAAGGATCCCAGAAGGGGATTGAAACGTTGCTTATTTTGTGTCACATGTGTGAATAAAGACACTGCGTTTTTTTTCACAAAAAGAGTGCTGCGTTGATTTTTCATGGATATACATGCCTGGTGTCAAGGGTGAGACGCGTGCACCTGATAAACCATAAAAGCAAGTGCTGCAGGAATTATTAAATTATTATATATATATATATATATATATATATATATATTTTTTTTTTTTTTTTTTTTTACTGGGTACATTTTATTGTTTGTAATTTGAAAATGATGTAAAAATGACAATTACATAACATTTCACTCTCATAAGTACTTAACTGTTTGAAGTGCTCGCATCTATCTTAATTTCCTCTATGGTGGGTGCATATAGATTTACCGTAATTAAGGTGTACTTCCCATTAAAATATGACCAGAAGTTGCCTGGTAAAATTCTATATTTTGAGGTTTAAAGTTGAAACAGACATTAGTTGAACTGATTGGTTGCTTGCAATCCTTCAAAGAAGTAATTGATTAAAACCCAGTATATTATTAATGAGGAGTGTTTTCAGCAAGAATCGTTTTCATTTAGACAGCTTCTTTACAGGGGAAGCCAAAATCCATGCACAAAATCAGCATCTTTAGAAAGAAATAAACCTCTTGTGGTTAGCCCATTAATGGTACCAGATAAATCAGCTTCTTTATACTCAGAAGGAAAAAGACCGGCACTTCACTTGATGCAAAAAAGGTGAACTTTATTCACGCATCAGCGGGCTTTGTCCCGCTGATGCGTGAATAAAGTTCACCTTTTTTGCATCAAGTGAAGTGCCGGTCTTTTTCCTTCTGATTTTTCTGGGTCTCCAGCCCTGGACGCGAGCACCACTACAACAGATAAGGAGGAGTGCCGACTGTATTTGTTCTTGACAGCTTCTTTATACTGGTTTGCTTGCCAGACTGTCAAAATGTTTCTTGTAAAGTCTGTATATAGTCACATAGTTGATTGGTTTATGCATAAAGAAAACCTATCAATTAGTTCATATTGCCTGGACCCCAGGCATCACAGAATCTCAAAACAGAGTCACTCTAAACAGAAAACTCGACAGGTCTCTTCCTATAGGCAAGCAGGAAAAGACTTGTTAATCAAGCCAAGCAGGTGGGACACGGACTCTGTTCCCTCTTTGGACCTTGTTCCCAGCTCGTTTTTTTAAGCCATGGGGTTTCAGAGCAAAACACAAATGATCATTGTGTTTCTCAAAAACAGTGGCAGATTAATTGGCCTTGGACAAAATAGTTGCCAGTTCGTGTATATAACATAGATTGTAAAGTCTGTATATAGTCACATAGTTGATTGGTTTATGCATTTAGAACTTTTTCTTAAAGAAAACCTATCAATGAGTTCATATTGCCTGGACCCCAGGCATCACAGAATCTCAAAACAGAGTCCCTCTAAACAGAAAACTCGACAGGTCTCTTCCTATAGGCAAGCAGTAAAAGACTTGTTAAACAAGCCAAGCAGGTGGGACACGGACTCTGTTCCCTCTCTGGACCTTGTTCCCAGCTGGTTTTTTTAAGCCATAGGGGTTCAGAGCAAAACACAAATGATCACTGTGTTTCTCAAAAACAGTGGCAGATTAATTGGCCTTGGACAAAATTGTTGCCAGTTTGTGTATATGACATAGATTTAGTTGTGCAATCTCAGCCATAGGTGTGTTGTATGCCAGGTTTTGCATGATGCTGCAATCACTTCTTCCCATTTTCTTCCCCCTCCTTTTCTAAACTAACAGCAACTAACAGATAATTCCATTTTGTGAGACCAAGATGACTGCCTGCTCACTGAAGGATTACATTACATCATCATGTAGAAGTCTATGGAGAGTGGAAGGGGTGGAGCAACAAGCAACAGAGTGACAAAGGCATAGTCCAGCAGGTGCCATATCTCACCACAAGTGGGTGTACACTGCTTAGTACTTCTCTTTAATAGCCTAAATGCTGCTTCTGTGTGATTCTGAGTGAGGACAAGAGAAGACGTTGAATCTGCTCTCTCCATGTGTATTCTATGGGGACAGCATCATAGCAGCTAGTCTAGACTCACCAGCTCAGGGAAAACTGAGAATTATAGATGCAGCCTGCACAGGGGAAAGCTGCTAATATTGTCAGATAAAAGTCACATCATGGTCAGATATAGTGTTATCATTGCTCTGAAAAGCTATTGAAATATTGTAGGTCACACTCCATGTCGTAGACAGGCTGTCTATACAGTGCCACCAAGTGTTGGTGTATTTTTATGGCTGTACAGTATCTGTCACATAATTATCACATTGAATGTGGTGCTTGTTTTGTAGGCATATTAAAGAACAGGAGTAGCTGTCCATAAATCAGCACTGACTGTACTGTTTTCCTGTATACTTTTTGTCAGCGCTGACTCCTGGCAGCCTCGTTCTTCCATTTCTTCCTAGTGGAGGGGGAGGGCTGCTGCCAGCAATAAGTGCTAGGAGCAGATCAACTATACATCTAAACTAGTTTTAAACATGTAGAGAGGCAGGGCTGCAGTAAAAAAGCAGGGGCTCGGGCAGGGAAGGAGAGGCACCTTTGCATCTTTAAGGTAGTAGTCTTCAGTGTTTAGTAGATGCTAAAGATTGAATTTCCTTATTAAAGCTCAGTGTTGTGAAGGGGAGACTTTGCATTCAGTTTTCTAATAGAAGTTAACATACTTTCCTAATAAAGTATATTACAAAAACACATATAGTTACTGTCTGTACAGATTAAAAACATCCAATGACAGTATATTGATGAATGCATTCAAATGTATTATTTTAGCATTGTGGGCAGAATTATATTTTTTGCTTATCCTTGCTGTGGAGAAAATAAGATCAAATAAAGCTGGTTAGGCTAATGGGCCTATATGGAAAACTTGACCTTTAATTATACCTCTTGGCCAGTCCACGGCATTGAGGAGGACCACGTGACAATACTAATGAAAAAGTATTTTTGGAATGTCTTTTTTCTTTGCACTGTTGACTGGTTAACAAGAAATACTAATTTAAAGGGTTGTCCGAGTTACCTGAAAAGGAGCCCCATGCCACTAAATGCCTTAAAGGGCATCCATCAGCAGATTTGCACGTATGAAACTGACTAACCTGTTGCAAGTACACTTGGCATCTGAGGGCATCTGTGTTGGTCCCATGTACATATGTTCCCATATTGCTGAGAATAATATATGCAAATGAGCCTTTAGGAGCAACAGGGCGTTGCTGTTACACCTAGAGGATCTGCTCTCTTTGTAACTACTGTGCCGTCTGTACTTTGATTGACAGAGCTAGGCAGATTCATACAGAGCAGAGCCTCTAGGTGTTATGGCAACGCCCTCATTGCTCCTAGAGGCTTACTTGCATATCTTTAAACATCATTTTTGTCAGCAAGCAGGCACTTATGAACATGGGACCAACACAAATGCCTTCAGCTGCCAAATGCACATTTAATACGTCAGCCAGTTTCATAGGTACAAATGTTCTGACAGATGCTCTTTCAAATAAAAAATTGTATATTCACTTCTTTTTCCTGCACCGTACTCTGTTACACAGCTCTGATTCTCCTGATGCTGTTTACATACAATGGTGGTGAAATCAGATCCATGGAAGCAAATGAAGGCCAAGAAGTCCAGGCTGATATTTTCTGTTCTTGCAACACATGATTTTTTTTCCTAAAACCATCTGTTCTAGAAAGCCATGTTGTCCCCATCTTGTACAGATGAGGTTTATAATCGGTAAAATACACACATATGATCAAAAATCTAGGGAACTCCCTGAGGACAGAGAAGAGGTAAATTAGGAAAACCATGTCCTACAGAGAGCTTCATGTACTCCATTGTATTTGCTCACTAAACCATCCACTTCTTACAAGCTACGGGCGAGGCTTTTATATAACATACAGAATAGTAACTAATTAAAAATTAAACCTAATGTAGTGCATGGGAGAAATGCTCTGCTGGACAAAGTGCAATTAATACACGGTGGATGGATCAAGAACATCAACCAAAAAAGTCAGTTATGCTATGCTTTTATCAAAATGGCTCTTAGAAGATACTTGGCTGGGGGATGGATGTTATGGCACCCAACACTATTTTACTTTGGTCACTAGTGTACCTGGAAATCAATCTTCTGATGGACAAAGTGAGGTTTCAAGGGGATTGTAGAGACTGTAGAACATCCAACTTCTTTCCCCACTTACTGACTTGGTCTGTTCTTCTAATAAGCATATTATATTTAACACACTTTAAGCCTCTGTTCAGACTAATGTCATGGCTTCAGTTTTTAACAAAGCCATGACAAATTTTCAAATGGTAAATCGTGATGGACCACTGAAAGTCAGGTTTAAATGGGTTTTCGAGGAGTACAGTGTCAATGACCTATCCTCAGGATAGGTCATCATCATCTGATTAATGTAGGTCTGACTTCTGGCATCACGCTAATCAGCTGTTTGAAGAGGCCAGGTTCCGGTGAGTGCTACGGCATCTTTCTAGTTCAGTGACATCATGTTCCTTGGTTACAAGGCCTAGACACAGCTTAGTCAAATTTAAGTGAATGGGTTGGGTCCGCAATATCAAGCACAGTTGTGGTTGGTATGCTTTGAGGAGGCCTTAGTGCTCCGTAGGGCACTGTGGGCTCTTCAAACAGGTGATTGGCATAGGGTGCTAGGATTAGAACCCCCACCCATCAGATAATGATGACTTATCCTGAGGATAGTTACCTTTTATGGTCTTATACTATTTATTTACTTATTCCCCTCCGCTATTCATCTGAGCATTCTTGTGTACTTTTAATGGAATTTGATATTCTACTATATGTGATCTGCAATATGTCGAATTCTTCTAAGTACCTCTTGGCTTATTTAAACTTACATAAGTACAATTCTATACTTACCTAGCAATTTGTCTTTTTCACTAATAATGTAATAGTTTTTGTACCTTCCATGCGTACTGCTTGATGTTTTTCTAGTCAAATTATTTTACAGATACTCTGTTGATCTCTGTACTTACCTTTGATTTTATCTGTACATATAACAGGCTTTGAACAAAGTCCAAGTTATGGGACTGAAACACAGTGTCGTCCTTTTTATATACATTTTGGATCACCTTTAATAAAGACTAAAGGCACTGTTTGCATTTAATAGTGCTGTGGTGTTTGATTTAATTTATTACGGATTACTCATACCATTGAGCAACAACCAATCTACCTGGGGTGCCAACCAGTTTTTGCATTATCCTGAGGATAGGTCATTAATATTTTACTCCTGGAAACCGTCCTTAAAGGAAACCTGTCATGTTAAGCATGGTGTCTGAGCTTAAGGTAGCATGTTATAGAGCAGGAGGAGCTGGGCAGATGAATATATAGTTTTATTGGAAAAGATTCAGTAAAACTTGCAATTTATTCATTTATATCTCTGCTCATTCTGTGCTTTGAATTTTGAAGTCCAGGAGGAAGTCCTATCTGTGATTGACAGCCTTCCCTCTATGACTGTGTATACAGGGATAGCTGTCAATCAACGATAGGACCACCTCCTGGACTTCAAAGCCCATAATGAGCAGAGATATAAATGAAGTAAATAAAACATACTGAATCTTTTCACACAAAACCATATACATCAATCTGCTCAGCTCCTCCTGCTCTATAACATGGTGCCTGCAGATTATTTTGCATTTTATGGTAACAAGTTCTTTTTAAAGCATTTTTGGCAGCTTGACTAGCACTAATGACAAAGCTACTCTTTCAATAATATTTGAAAGCCCACTGAATGCACAGCTTTGGATGAAAGCAAGACATCATTGAAGCTGCTTTTGCTGAAATAATTTAATTTCTTACTTTAAAAAGCATATTACAGACCATTTTGGAAGCACTGACCAAGATGGTTTCTGCTGCTCGTTTATTGATGAAACATGGCATTAAGTTTAATTACTTAGATATAATTACTTATATATGCTTTGCCAATTTCAACCTTCTTGTACAGCAAGAATTGAGGGAAGAAACATAAAATAAATCAGTAAGGAAATACTCAAGAAATTAAAATCAATTTCCATCCAAAGTGTTCTTCGTAGTTTAGGTTGATGAATTCAATTCATTTCGAATTGTGTTATTTTTCCTGTGGCCGCCAGTGCTCATGTTTATTTCTTGTTACAAATAGGCAATAAATGGTTATTTCTAAATTTTACTTCTCTGTAACAACTAAATCCAGAATTTTACAACACAATGACTTTGAAGTTATGAAGCTTTACACTTAATCTTTAAAAGCAATAATATAACAAAGGGTTTATATTTTTTTTGCCAACGCAAGTACATCTTAGCTTCTAACATCGTATCTATTAACCTCTTCCTGACACATTTTCTTTTTTTTCTTCATTTTCCGGCCTTCTGAAAGCCATAACTTTTTTCCCCCCCATTCACCTAGCCATATGGGGGCTTGGTTTTTGTGGGTAAAGTTGTATTCAACTTTTTTAGGTTCCATTCACACGTCCTCAAAATGGGTCCGCATCCATTCTGCAATTTCCAATGGGGACAGAAAAGATGCGGCAGCTTACTATGTGCTGTCCGCATCCACACTTCCGTTTCTCGCAAAAAAATAGAACATGTCCTATTCTTGTCCGCAATTGGGGACAAGATTAGGCATTTTTTATTATTTTGCCCTTGATGTGCGGTCCGCAAATTGCGGACGTTTGAATGGACCCTTGTATTGCATACAATATAGTATGAAACTGGAAGTAAAATTACTCCATGATTTTTCCGGTTACGTTTTTACAGTGTTCTCTATGCACTAAAAATGACTTTAACTTCATTGTACAGGTCAGTACGATTACAGCGAGGCCACATTTATACTGTTTTTCTTGAGCTTTAATACATTAGAAAAATAAAACCTTTTTTCTTTGCCTCATCATATTCCAGTCCCCAGAACTTTTTTGTATTTAAGTCTACAGACCTGTGTGAAGATCATTTTCAGTGGGATGATCTATAGTTTAAATTGATATTATATGATGTGATGTAAACAACTTTTTCAGGTGTGTGACAAAAAAAAAAAAAGCAAATTAGCCATTTTTTTCCATTGCACCGTTATCCGTACATGATAGATATTTGTATATATTTTAATATACACATGGAGTACAGTGTACAGTTCTGGGCTCCTGTGAACAAGACAGACATAGCAGAGCTGGAGAGGGTTCAGAGGAGGGCAACTAAAGTAATAACTGGAATGAGGGATCTACAGTACCCTGAAAGGTTATCAAAATTAGGGTTATTCACTTTAGAAAAAAGATGACTGAGGGGAGATCTAATAACTATGTATAAATATATCAGGGGTCAGTACAGAGATCTCTCCCATAATTTATTTATCCCCAGGACTGTTACTGTGACGAGGGGACATCCTCTGCGTCTGAAGGAAAGAAGGTTTGTACATAAACATAGAAAAGGATTCTTTACTGTAAGAGCAGTGAGACTATGGAACTCTCTGCCTGAGGAGGTGGTGATGGTGAGTACAATAAAGGAATTCAAGAGGGGACTGGATGTATCTCTGGAGAGTAATAATATTACAGGCTACAGCTACTAGAGAGGGGTCGTTGATCCAGAGAGTTATTTTGATTGCATGATTGGAGTCAGGAAGGAATTTTTTCCCCCTTAAGTGGGGAAAATTGGCTTCTGCCTCACAGGGGTTTTTTGCCTTCCTCTGGATCAACTTGTAGGAAACAGGCCGAACTGGATGGACAAATGTCTTTTTTCGGTCTTATATACTATGTTACTATGTTAATAATACAGGCATTTTGGGATGCGACGAAGACTTATTTTATTATATGTTTTTATTGTTTATTTATTTTTATTTTTAAAATAGAGAAATGGAATGATTGAATATTTTTAACTTTAGATAGATAAATAGATTTATTTATTTATTTTTAATGCTTTTTTACTTACTGTTCTTAGGCTAGGTTCACATCATGTTTTTCCCATCCGTTTAATGTATACAAAAAATGTAAACGTTAAACAGATGCCTCAGACTGATGCCATACAGTGGCATCTTTTCCCCATAGAGTTCATTTGTAAAAAAAAGTATACCTTTTTATTTTTGCCGGACTGTGCAGGATACAAGAAAGTGATGTGCTGTGTTTTTTTATCCTTTTATTTTCTATGGAGGCATAAAACATGACGTGAACCCACCCTTACACAGACACTCGTCTTAATCATTGAAGTCAGGTGTTTCATTCAGTCCCCTTGATGCAGGTGTATAAAATTAAGCCCCCAGCCATGCAGCCTTTATAGAAAGAATAAATGGGTCATTCTAAAATGCTCACTGACTTTGAGGGTGGTACAGTAATAGGATGTCACTGCTGTAAAAAGCCAGTTCATGTAACTTCTTTTTTGTGGGTTTACTGTAAAGTGGAAGTGTTTAGGAACCACAAAGCAATCCAGCCACAAAGTGGCAGACCACGTACAGTGACAGAACGGGGTTGCCGAATGCTGAGGCACACAGTGCATACAAGTTGCCATTGCTCTACTGACTCAATCACTTTATTAATACTTCTAACTTTGTGAGAACAGTTTTACATAGGCCCTTTTCTGTTCCAGCATGACTGTGGCCCATATAGGCATGGCTGGGTGAGTCTGGTGTGGAAGAACCTGACCGGCCTGCACAGAGCGCTGACCTCATAGAGCGCTGACAAATGTGCAAACACTTCCCCAGGCACACTCCAAAATCCTGTAGAAAAGCTTCCCAGAGAAGAGGAAGCTGTTTTAGCTTCAAAGGAGGCCACTTTTATATAAATTGCCTGGAATGGGATGTCTTACAAGAATCATAATGTGTAGTTGTCTCAATACGTTTATCTATATTCTGTAGGTATGATACATATTTATGCATCTTTAATGTCCATGGAGATGTCATATTTAAACAGGTTGTCTGGTTCAGAATGTTGATGACCTATCTTCAGGCTCAGATTGGTGGAGGTCTGACCCTCGGCACCACTGCTGATCAACTGTTTAAATGGAATACGTCACTGGTACGAGCACTGCAGCATCTTTATTGTTTACAAATCAGTCTACGTGCACACTGTCTACTTCAAGTAAGGGGATAAAGCTTTCTTTTTCAATGGAAAAAGTGTATTTTTCCTACAAGTGGAGGCAGCCAATCATGCTCACATTCTAGGCCATTTTAAATCATTCCTGGAGAGCCCCTTTAACATGGAGATTTTTTTATTTAACAAAACCTATAACAGGTGATCAATTGATTGCTTCTATAATACACTGTCCTGCTTATTTGGTGCAGAGTATTATACTGTCAGTGCTATACTGACAGGCACCATCAGGATGTGCCATAGAGGGGCAGTCTAATGGGCATACAGTGCAATGCAAGCCTGAGGCCTTTATTAGACCCCCGGCTGCCGTGATAAGACATTGACACCCCGAGATCTAATTTTGTTAAGGTTCCGATGCCTTACAGAGGCAGTTCCCTCCCTCTAAATCGCGTAAATGCCATGGTAGCTATTATCAGCGGAAAAAAAACAATTAAATGGTCCAAATCTGGGCTTTTACCAGTCCTGGCTGTTAGAGGAGGATCTTGGCTCTCAATTGCTTAGACTAAGCCTCTATAACAAGGCAGCGACATAGCCTAAGGCCTGTTAGTGACCACTGTAAAAAAGCTTATTGGCGGTCAATAATGGTCACTAATATACCTTCTGGACATGGTTTTGAAATCTACAAGATAAACATTTCAAGGCCCACATTAACCACATAACGTATTCCTATTGAAGTAAAATGGACGGTGAAATAAATGTGGTTTCCCATGGATTTTAACTTGGAATATACACCCAAATCTGCATGGAAAATTCATCATATGAACATGCCCTTACCCCAGGTTTCTCCACAGATTACATCTGCTCACTGGAGGATCCCCGGAGTAGGGCATCATCTTATTGCAAGAGACCCTTCTAACTAGTAGGCCTGTCCAAAGCTGAATATTAAAATATTTCTATTTTAAGAGGATCGGTAGTCTGTCCTGACATGTCTATTTCCCTTGTGATAACAATTCTGGAACTTCTATTATTACGACTGCATGATGTGCTGTCATTCATTAATCCTGCTAGAAGTTATAAACAAATTACTAGCAGTTTGCAATAAAGGTTCAGCTGGCTGTTACCCTGTTGTGGTGTGTCCCTGCACAGTCTGACATTGGCAGCACTGATTGCATAATGTCAGACTGTGCAGGGACAAACAAGAAATGGTAACTCATCTGGAACTTCATTGCAATTTGCTAGTGATGCATTCATAATTCTAGCAGGAATAATAAACAAATGGGACAACATGGAGTCACTAGAGTAGATGCTCCAGAATTCTTGTTATAGTACACGAGGAATGCAAATACATGTCAGGAGAGATAACGGTCCTTTTTCAAGGGGTGATTCAGTCAAACACATTGATTGCCTGGCTGTTTCCAGCACTCCATCAAGTTAGTGGAAACACTCATGCCTGACCACAACTTGAACTTCCCCTTGCTGTAATCATGTGTGGGAACAGATTGCCCAGTAACCCCCATCTAGCTTTGACCTTGATTTGCAATAAAAAATGTCAAACCGTTTAGCATCTTTTGCTAAGTAAATCAAAGGAGTCGGTAAAGCTCTTCTTTGTTATATAAAATTCTTATATATATTCATTCTCCGCAGGAAAAATGGTATTGCCCATAATGATCCTCCTGAATCAGTTAGAAAATTATAGGTTATGAGTCAGGCTTTTTATTTTAGTAATAACATGCTTTAAATAGAAGAAACTGTGGGTTCTGCCTTTCAGAATCCGATGACATATGGATGCGTGATCCCAATGTGTACAATTTATCACTGTAGCTGGTGAAGCAGGACACACTGGCCCTAATTAAAGCATCTACCACACTGAGAACTTGACTATTTTAAATGCATAAGAGAAAATGCATAAGTGCAGTAATACAGTGTTACAGAAATGTAACAAATTCCTCAGGAGTCACAAAGTTTGGAATGACAAATGTTGGCGTCTCACAAAATTTTCTAGTCACATTTTATCATGTGACACAATAGCCTAATTGGACATTTCGTTAAGGGAACACAGAGCAACTTGTCTAGGTACTAAATATATTACAATTTCTTCAAAGAATACATCAGTGTGATTAGCCCTATTTAACCAGGCATACAACCTAGTAGGGTTGATCATGCTGATAAAAACGATACCTTTATTATGAATCTCTGTGGTCCCATTACTTAAAAAAATTCAGTTCAAAAGTTTTATTTATATGCAAATGACCTAATTGGAGCACCGAAGAGCTGGCGAGAGCGCTAAAAGCACCAGTTTGTCACACCCCCTTCATCTTCAGTCCCTCCCCTCTTCTGTATTGACAGGGCTAGTCTTCTGGTGCCTGCTGCTATTGTAGCGCTGGACCACTGAGAATGCCAAGACCTGTTTTCTACTGCCTGTGGTGTATCTTCTGATCTTAGCACCTGCTCATTGTTTCTCCAGGTTTGCTCCAGGTAGCACAGATTAAAACTGAGCAAATGCCAGGAGGGAGACAGGGAACAGCTGTTCTACACTGTATAGGGACAGCTGTGTATTATAACAAGTGATTAGCGAAGTTATGAAATATACGATTCAACTGCATAACCGAATTTCACAAAATTCAATTAGTAACAAATTGTCACAAATTGCACTCCTTTGTATGTAGTGGTCACAATGATGGGGAACGATGATTTTGCCCCCCCTATTATTAAACGCCTCAGATGCCACGTTCATCGCTGCTCGTGTTCTCTGATGCTACAATTGTGAGCTTTCAGGGGTAAAATATATATATATATATATATATATATATATATATATATATATATATATATATAATATACTCACTTCTCCAGATGAGGTGAGTATGTTTTTGGGGTTTTTTTTGCCACTGTTTCAGGAAAAAATAGATTCATTATCGTGAAGTGCAAGGAAATTAAACTTCACGACAAATCAAATTTTTTCTGAAATTCGGATTAAAGTCAATTTGTTTGTCTTTGAATCGCTCAACACTAATTATAACTCTCCCTATATAGCGTAGAACAGCTGTTGCTGTTCTCCCTGCCCTCGCAATAATGAGCACTGAATACTCACAGTAGTTCATCTAACTGTCATCTTGTTACACATCGCTCCCCCAATACAGGCTTACACAGGAACAGTATAGAGATCGCAGCCAGGCAGGGAACTATTAGGACTATATAGGATTAGTGTGGAGCGCGAATATTCGAATCACGAATTTTATCGGGAATATCGCCACTTTGATAATTCGTGAATATTTTGAATATAGTGCTATATATTCGCATTCGCAAATAGTGAATATTCGCGAATATTCTAATCGTGAATTAATTATGAATTTATCGTGAATATCGGCACTTAGCAACATCCATAGCAACCAATAGGAAAGTTGCCTACCCCTTAGTGTTGATCATAAATATTCTAATCGCAAATTTTTATTGTGAATTTATTACATTGACGATTTTCGCAATCAAGTAAATAATGACTGGAGATCACGAATTCTCGAATTTGCAAATTTATGGCGAATATTCGGTCAAAAATTTGCAAAATATCATGAATTTGAATATTGCCTATGCTGCTCATCACTATATAGGATAGGAGAGAGGCGGTGAGGGCAGCAGCTGTCAGCCTAGGAATGTATCCACAGTTCAGTACATAGAAGACAGGGAGCACTGCTAATGCACAAAATGGACCACTTCAGAGCTTATTTTCTAACAGAAATGTACAATTTCAGTAATTAAAGTATATTACAAAACTGGTGAGTATGACTGCCCCTACTCATTGCAAAAAAAAAAAGACATTTACAGTTTGAAGAGAAGCTGTCTGTTCCTTGACACATGTGCTGACGGAAGTCCGCCCGGCCCCATTCACTATAATGGATTTGGCAGTGGATCAACCTGAAAGTTGTGCGAGGGAGGGCGTAGGGAGCAGTTTGTGTGGAGGGGAGGGCAATCTGTGTGAAGAGGGGAGAAACATGTGTGGAGGGGACCATACGGAGCAATCTGTGTAAGAAGGGGAATCGTGAGAGACAGAGACAAACCAGGGATGAAAAAATTCTATGGTAGTCTAGGTCAGATGGAAAATATGGGAAAAGTGAAAAAAAAAAAAAGCCATCAAAGAAGATGTTAACTGTAACAGGATTTATTATTCACGCACCGTATGTGGTCTGACTTAATGCCTATGATCAATGCCTGTGCTGAACTGGTATCACTATCTACCACTATATAGTCACTGTTATGCGGTAATATAGGTATTTGTATAGTTCAGTATAGTATTGTTGTTATTCATTAATATTACAGTGATATCAGTCACTATGCAGTGGTAATGGTAGAGGTTATGGTACTATTTTGGCTATGAATGTTAGCTTTGGTAATATTGTGCAGTATATTTTGTTGTAACCGTATAGAGGTAATATTTGGTCCTGATAAAGCAGTATTATTTGATAACTTCAGGTTTATATACATGCAGAGAAGAGCACAGCGCTTGGAAGCAGGTAAATGGCTGTGGAGAACCTAGCAGTGGTTTTGTCACCCTCTCTTTTAGGTTATTATTTATTAAGTTCTTTTTTTCTGTACTCCAGCTTCAGTATATCATATAAAATGTTTTCCTGCACCTTCCTTTGCCTCCACAATGGGGAGCATAGGAACGTACTGCATAATGTACATGCACTGAAATCAATAATAAAACTGTAAGCAGTCAATTCTTAGGCACGGCATAGTAGCATCTGCAGACATCCAGAATTTTATTATATACAGAATTTTATTGTATATACGTTCTGAATATTGCACTTTTCTAGAACTTTTCTTGCACTATTCCTTGCTCATAGAGTTAAATGAATTAATCATAAGTATTCAGTTATCAATATAGATGACAAATGAAGCGGAAATAAACCATTCATTGTTCATGAGAAACCATCAGAGAGCTCATGGTTTTCTGCTGTATTGAGGTCAAGATAGTTGTAAAATAAAAGCATTTCCCTGTGTAATGTGTTGTATTATCCAACCAGTGTAGTTTACATAGGTTTAAAAAGTACAACTAAATTGATGGAAAAGTACATGACAAGGATGTGAATAATTGATGCTTTGTCGAGTTTTCTTATTCTTGTTTCTTTTGTTTAAGATCTCAATACTTGAATATTTAATTCTCTTCAGGGCTCAGTCACATGACTATACCATATGTGAGGACTAGTGTGGTGTATCACTGACTGCCTATGCTTCTGCGATATGAAGCAGTAAGTACTATGTGTTCTTCTAAATTCTGCCTCTGTGATTTGGAATATTTCCATAAAATTAATGTGCTGGATCGTGCCACATTTTTTTTTTCCAGAGAGTATCCATGAAAAAAATCTCTCATGTGCCATGGTTTAACATCCTAGGTACCTTCTGAAACAATATGAGGTCATTATGTGTATGGCCACCATATTCAGATATCATGTGATTATGACAAACTACATTGGGAAATTATATAATTATGACAATTACTGGTTAATATTAGGGGAAAACGGTTTTATGGGTTCACATAACAGAAACAAACAGGGCCCTCATTCTGTGCTGGCTCATGCCACACTTCCTTGAAGGGCCCCAGTTCTCCTGTCTTTTGCCCTTTTCATAACAAATATGTATGTTCACATTTTTGTTGCTCTTCTTGTATTTTAGAGTCCTGTGTAAATACACATTGCCCATGGTAAAAAATAATAATCTAAAACTTAGCTGAAAGTGAACCGAGCACTTACAGGGTTCCCATCTTTTCATCTGGTTCCCAGGTTTCTTTAATAACACCCAAGATTGCTACACCACTTCTTAGACTACCTGATGCACACGGAAAATTTAGTAGTACGACACTTCCTGTTTGTCCTGCCCAGTTCTTGGATTGGCCTGGACCGATCATGTGAATAGTGCTGGCCAATCCAAGGGCAGCAGGAGGCTTTCAGTGCATATAAGTACCTTTACCCATCAATTGTCAGATGATATCCTGTCCACATGGGCCAAAATTCCTGCAGAACAATTTCAACACCTAGTGGAAACCATGTCATGATGGATTGCTGTGGTCTTGAAGGCCTACAGAGAACAAGTGCACTACTAGAATGGAGTTCCTATTAAAGTTGCCACTGAGTATAGGCTATACTTGGTTATACATCACTTTCTTGCAAGCTTTACATATGCATTTCATTTTGATCTTTTTTAAAGAGAACCTGTCACCATGGAAAGGTGGGCAACCTGCAGGCCGCATGATATGAAGCAGGATATGCTGAGCAGGTGGATGTATAGACTTGTGGGTAAAGAATCAATTAAATGTGTAAATTCTACATTTACAGTTGAAACCAGAAGTTTACATACACTATATAAAAAGACACATAACCATGTTTTTTGCAATATCTGACATGAAATCAGAATAAACCTTTCCTGTTTTTGGTCAATTCGGATTAACATAATTAGTATTTTTTGTCAAATGCCAGAATAATGAGAGAGAGAGAATGTTTTAAGGCCTTTTTATTACTTTCTGCAAAGTCAAGAGTTTAAATTCATTTCATTACTATTTGGTACCATTGCCCTTAAACTGTATGACTTGGGTCAAACGTTTTGGATATCCTTCCAATCATTCAGCAGTTTTACTGAATCTTTTCCTATAAAACTATATATTAATCTGCTGCTCTATAACCTGCTGCCTGTAGATTTTCCTGCATTTCCTGCTCACAGGTTCTCTTGAAATGCTATTTTGTATTACTTCTCATACAACAAACATGACTCCACCTATGCATCTTGATATACAAATATTCCCCAACCCCCGCAGAAGTGACATATTTCTCTAATAGCCATCTAGCTTTTCTGTGCCATATGTCCTAATATAATGAATGAGGTTTTGTCTCTGAAAAATACTTTTGGGAAAAGCTTGAAAAGTTTTTGTAAAATGAATGCGGTAAAGCACAAGATTACAGATGTTCTAATGACAGGGGACTTGTGTTTAGAGCAAAGATGCTACGTTCCAACCTATTAGAATAACAAGTCCCAAAGAACCTAAACTCATGAATATGCTAATAGGACACAGAGCTGGTGTCCAGAATATTCTTTGTCAGTAATAAAAAGAAAAACATCCGCATTCCTACCCACATTTTTCAACAATAAGACCTAAAGTAAAGTAGGACACCTTAAAAATAAACAGCTTTATTCTTCATTCTTGTGATCTTAGATATGCGTCTATTGTTATGCAGTTGAAATGATATCGCTGCAGCTATAGTAATAAATAATGCATCTAAAGATTGGATTGTAAGGAAGTACGTATTATTTCATTGCAGTTCACAGCTGCAGCGATCAAAGAAAGAAAACTGTTTTTTGTGATGTACACTTTTAATATGCATTTTAAAGCCTGGCCGTCAACCTTCTTCTGTTGGCACTTAAAAAGATACGAAACATTTGTTGGAAATAACTCATTTTATTATGCTTACTGGTCTAATGTTAGTACATAGGTCCAGTATGTCTCTGTCTTCCATGAACATTCCTGATGGGGCCAATAAAGTACAGTAAGTCCACACCTTTTCTGTCACTACTTTCCCTTAGATAATCTCCCAAAAAAAACTCTTCAGGCACATTCCCATGGTCATAAGAATTACATGACTACTCCCAGGAATTTCATTCTGTGGCAGATTTTTTTTGCTTTGTATAAATGAAAATAAGTCATTTCAAAATTGAATGCAAAAAATTAAAATTACCTTGTAAAAAAAAAACTGGGATTATGGTACATCTTCAAAGATACTGCAATATAATCTATATTAAAAGTTATAGATACACAGCTTTCAAGGTAATCTGTCACCATAAAAATGAAATGCAGCCTGCAGACAGCATGTTATAGAGCAGGAGGAGCGGAGCTGATTGAAAAAAAAATCTGTATAAACTGTATTTAATTAATTTAAATCTCTGCTTATTCTGGGCTTTGAAGTCCAGGAGATGGTCCTATCCAGTGATTAATAGCTAACTCTGTATACACAGTCATGGAGGAGAGGCTGTCAATCACTGATAGGACTGTCTCCTGGACTTTAAAGCTCAGAAAGTGCAGGAATTTAAATTAATGAAATGAATATAGAATTTTTCCCAAAGAGCTATATGAAAAGATACTCTACAATTGTTATTATATTGGGAATGCAAGTAGTTTCTAAAACAGACATGTCAAGGGAGGTTACAGGGGATTCTGTTAAAGTGTAACTGTCATTTTATTTTATTTTATTTTTAATTTTGTTTCGGGACAGTGATGTGAACATCTTTGTAATATACTTTATTAGGAAAAAATGTTTCTTTGTTCTAGAAGAAAGGTTATAAAAAATATTCTTAGAAATAGTCTGAGAGTTTCTAAAGAGAGTCATAGGACGCCTATGTGTAATCTACAGAGGCTCCCAGCTGCTTTTTGTCCCTACTCCAGTCTCTGACTATGGACTTGTGTCCTTTTACTGTCCATCACCCTGCTTATCTGATTATTGCACGCAGTTGTCTTTAGTGCTCAGAAAAAAGCTAAAAGCTGAAGACAGACTCTCCTTAGTAATGCTCACATAGAGACTCTTTAAATCAAAACACTTTAAGGCTCCTAATACAGCATTATGGTGCAATATGCTGTAGTCAGCACTATTCTTGCTCTCAAAAGGCAATAGAAACTCACTGGGCAGGAGACTAGAGCTAACAAGTACAGGCAGGGTCTAAGCTCATTACCCAACAATCTCATCTTCAATAAGAATTGTGCTAAATTTTATTCACAAGTTTGTGTTTGGTGATATCCGTTTAAAAATAGGCAATATTTTGCTGCATTATGCAAGTACTATTAGAGTACAGTACAGTATATACAGTAGATGCCATTTGTGTACAATATGACAGATGACTTTTTCATAACTACCCACGAGACGTCTTAAAACTGAAATGGCAAATCCCTTAAAATAGACTGGAAAGTTTTCTGCTAAAGATAGACATGATTATTTAGATTATCTGATCTGTCATTTCTTACAAACCACGATGAATCAAGAAGTTTACAAAATGTCAATTTCTTTCTTATAAGGATTCACTTTGTAAGTTTGTAAAAGAAAATATCATTTATTCAGTGGTGTACCAATAATAGCTTGGTCGGTCGCCATTGCACCCGGATTCCTGTCTTATTCTCTTGCCCTGGATATAAAGGGGATGACACAACATCCTAGTGCTAATTATATATGTGTATATACTTAAAGGGAACCTTTCACATTCTACATGCATTCCTATCTGTCGTTCCTATCTGTTTATATAGTTATGCAGGAGAAGGTTCAGAATATCTTGCATTTCATTTCTTCTCTGCTTAGGAGTCCAGTGGGCGGTCCTACACAGTAATTGACATCTGTCCCTGCATACCGTGCAGGCTGTCAGTCTCCAATTAGAACTGCAAACTGGACCTCAAATCATAGAAAGAGTGGAGAATGGATGAATAAAATTCAAGTTATACTGAATCTTTTCCTACAGAACTATATCAATCTGTTCACTTCAAAAGATTTTCTTTGGGTATGAATGTGCAATACAGCGCTTGATAATAACTTGGCAGTGCATGGTATCATCAGTAGTAAGATGCATCCTCCAGCATTCTGAGCACCTAAACTGAAATTTATTGCAGCTTGTACATGCCATAGATTTCAGTCTTCATTTATGCCAGAAACTGTTGAGATAAATGTGCCTGAACCACTAACCCCCTCCCCTCCCCACCATTGCCATGCCCCCTTTTCAGAAAGTAGCAAGGGCAGCGTACAAGTGCCAACTGCAGCTAGATTTTGTCGCAGCGATGTTTAAAAAGTCACAAACACAGAGTTTGGAACTTATTTTCACCAGAAAACTGGCATAGGGAGATAATAAATCTCACCTTATAAGTTCATATTCATGGAAGTCCCTAATATATACACTCAACCTTAATTCATTTATGTCTTGAATTGAAAAACACAAAGGGGGTCATTTCTGGTGCAATCTGGCGTATTTCTGCGACTTTTTGAAACTTACACCAGGTCTAAAAAAGTATGCGGGGCGTGGGCAGGGAATGGGACAGGCCGGCAGGCCTATCTCATCCATCATTTTCTACACCTGTTTTAGGCATAAAAAATTGTCTAAATATAAGACAGCAAGGAAACTGGCTTACATTTAGGCTGGTGCTAGATGCGGCAAAGTTATATAAAGGCTGGTGCCTCTTCATAACTTCGGTGATTTCACCACCATCTACAGGGGTTACTAAAACTGGCGTCTAAAACGCCGGTCTTTATAAATGACCCCCAAAAGGTTAAGATGTTATACATTTTGACTTAAAAGGGTTCTCTGCCAGGCTGGGTTGCTGGAGGCCATTATAATGAATTTCCAGAGAATCTCTTTAAGTTCAGATGCAACTAACAGTAAACTTTCACAAAACTGTTAAGAGATGGGTTCTTTTTTTTTTGCATTTATTGTGGTAAACTACAGATACCATTAGCGTCCAATAGACCCTACTGGGTTAGTATGAGGTCCCCTGAGTTTCAGGTGAAAATGACAATGCAGGTAACACTATTTGCCCTGTCAAATCTGAAGCACAGAGGTTGTGTCTTAGATGTGAACAGAGACATATTCTGGACAGTTATTGTATCATTTTATAGACAGTTGCTATATAGACTAGGACTTCTATAGCATCTGTAGTCTACCTATAACTAGTGGATGCAATAGGGCCAAATGTATGGATGAAGCTACATGGGGAATTTGGTGCAACCTATGTCACACAACCAAAAATGCAGTGTCTGCATCACAAATAGTTAAAGTGAACAAAAGGATACAATTGAACCCATTAGTTTATCTTTATGAAATCAGAGGCCTGTGAAAGTCTCTGGGTGTTGTATTATGGCTCCACATAGCTCAGAGGGGTGTGCAAGAGGTCCACTCTCCAATATATGGAAGAGTTGAAAATACAAATGGTCTGACCTGATAAGGAAGTGTTTTAAAGAGGTTTTCCATGGCTTAGATATTAATGAATTAACCTTAGGGTAGGACATTAATGTCAGATCAGTAGTGGATCAGCTGTACACCAGGCAAAGCACTGTATATTGAGTAGCGGCTATGCCTGGTACTTCAATTCAATCCTATTCCCTCTAATGGGACTGAACTACAGAATGGCCAAGTGATCGATGAACATGATAGTATAGGCTGGAAGGAGAAGCCACTGTGCTCTCCCAAACTCTGAGGCCCTTCAAACAGCTTATCATAGGGGTGGCAGGAGTCAGACCCTCACTAATCTAAAACTGATGACCTATCTTAAGAATTGGTCATCAATATTTAAGTCCTGGAAACCCCCTTTAATTATCTACTGCCTGCATTTTCTTCCATGATGAATGTGTGATACAACAATTTATACAAGGAATATAATCATTTATGTTCTAAAACTAAAGTAATATTCTTTTCATTGACTTTCATAATTCAACCTATATGAGTAAATTCATGACTCATAGTTCTGTACTGTAAATCGTGTGGCACTTTCTCCTCTTCTTATTTCCCTTTCAGTCTTCTAAATACTCACTGCATTGTTTTTTGTAGTACAATAAAATTAGTGTTTTAATTTTCAGCCTGGCAGAATTACCTTCCCAACTAAACAGAATAAAGTCATTACAAAGAACAAATGGAAAACAATAAAAGGCAATCTCGTTGATAGTTGCTCTACGCATTCTCAATCCAGAGGGATTATTTTAGTGGGCCACACTGTAAAATTACAATTAGAAAACTCTAGCACTGCAGGAAAAAAAAAAAGAAAAAAAAACACACAATATGTCTAGTATTTAAACTAAATTGTCAAGTGTAACATTCGTTTTTTTGGATTATGTGTCGAGATGAGCGAATCGAAGCTGATGAAGTGGAATTCGATACGAATTTCAGGAACAATTTGTTCTGCTCCGAAGCCGAATTGCCTCCCGCTTCATGGTAACGAATCACATTTTTTCCTAAAATTGCTGGTGCATGTGTGAGGACATGGAGCAAGAAACTCTGGGAAGGCAGGATCACTCATAATGCCATGCATGCAGCCTATCAGCAGCCAGCCAGCCCTGTGATGTCACAGCCGTGTAAATAGTGTCAGCCATCTTGGATTCTGCCGTTTACCAGTGTACAGCAATTAATAGGATTTATTACAAGGAAATATTTCTATGTCTTATTTGCACTTGTGCCGTGCACTTATATGTTCTAAAGCATTTTTTGGCATGTATTAGTAGAAAAACAAAAAATATATTTGCCGGTCAGCGGTGCAGTTATATGTTTTAAGCATTTTGTGGTGTGTATTAGTGGAAAAATAAAAAATATATTTGCAGTTCAGCAATGCAATTATATGTTCTAAAGCCTTTTGTGTTGTGTATTAGTGGAAAATGAAAAAATATATTTGCCGATCAGTGGTGCAGTCATATGTTCTAAAGCCTTTTTTGGCGTGTATTACTGGCAAAATAATAATATATTTGCCGTTTAGCGATGTAGTCATATGTTATAAAGCCTTTTGTGGCGTGTATAAGTGGAAAAAAATAAGGGCCTATTTGCCATTCAGCAGTGCAGTTATATGTTTTAAAGCACTTTTTTGCGTGTATAGTGGCACAAAAAAAAGTTTTTGCCATTGTGTGGTAAAGTGAGAAAATTACAGCCCTTTTTGGCATGTATTAGTGGTAAATAAACATATATTTGCCATTCAGTGGTGCAGTTATACATTCTAAAGCTCTTTTTGGCATGTATTAGTGGCAAAAAAAATATAGTTATATAACTTATATGTTCTAAGGCCTTTTTCACATGGGCGTTGCGTGTGAGGGCCGGATAGGATGTGGGTGCGTGGCAGGGAAATCATGCGAGTGCGCAAGTAATTTCAGTCAGTTTTCACCGTGATTGCGTTGTTCAGTTTATTCCGCGTGAGTGCAATGCATTTTGCACACGCGTGAGAATAAAATGTGGTACCCAGACCCGAACCCGGACTCGTAATAAAGTTCAGGTTTGGGACTGGTGTTCTGTGTATTTTACTGGTTTTCTGTATATTTTATTATTTTCCATTATAACATGGTTACAATGGAAAATAATAGCACTCTCTAATTCAAAATGCTAAGTAAAAGATCAATTGTGGGGTTAAAAAAAAAAATTAACTCACCTCATCCACTTGATTGCGCAGCCGGGCTTGTCTTCTTTCGTCTTTCTTCTTGCAGGACCTGGCTGGAAAAGGACACTCGGTGACTTCATCACGCTCACCACGTGGTGAGCGCGGTGACGTCAGTGCAGGTCCTGCTGAATGAAGATATAACCATGTTATAATGGAAAATAATAAAGTAAGTGGGGTCCCAGGTAACTCTTCCCTCATCTCCTTAGCAACCATGCGTGAAAATCGTACTGCATCCGCATCTGCGGATGCTTATGATTTTTACGCAGCACCATTCTTTTCTATGGGGCCTGCATTTCGTGAAAAATAAATAAAGAACATGCTGCGATTTTCACGCAATGCACAAGTGATGCGTGAAAATCACCGGCCATGTACATAGGCCCATTGAAATAAATGGGGGGTGGATTCAGTGCGGGTGCAATGCGTTCACCTCATGCATTGCACCCATGGCGAATTCTCGCCCGCGTGAAAGGGGCCTAAAGCCTTTTGTGGTGTGTATTAGTGGCAAAAGAAAAATATATTTGCAGTTATTTTTCACTCTTTTTCTTTTTCCATTTCAGCAGTGATATGCCAAGGAAAATTACAAACAAAAATATTATCCGGTCACAGGAAATGGACTGAGAAAGTCAAGTGAGATGGTCTGCTGTGCTAAAAGTTCAAACAAAGGAGAAAGTTAAAAAGTCAGGGCAGGAAGTAGATACATGGACTGACTTCAAATAATGTATAAGAAAACCATCCATCTACAAATGAAAAATAATAATACCAGGGGCGTAGCGTGGTGGGGGAGGGTGGCGGGGGCGTTGCCCCGGGCGCCAGACTGCAGGGGGGCGCTAGCCGCTGGGGGGAAAAATCTGAAATCGCTGTTGTTTCGCAGTAATTTTCCTCGCTGGAACCCATACATTAGAATGCTGTACGGACAGGTATCTCTGTACAGCATTCAAACAAAGTTTTTAAACAAATCAACTTCGGATCTTGAATCCGAAGCTCAATTCACGCAACACTACCTTTAAGCATTCAATCACTAGGTCTTCAGTTATTATGCTCAACACATCATTTTGTCTGAAGTTTGAGCATTCTTTCCATTGGCATTTTTTTATACTGTGAATTCTGTAATGAATATTTTGTTAAAATATCAAGATTATAGCTAAGGACTTATGTAGTGCTGCACAGTGAGTACTGAAAATCTGTTGGGTCACTCTTTTCACTGATTCGTACAGTCAGTACCATAGAACAAGTACTGCTCAGTACTCTTCAGAGCACCCTGAAAGGAATGGAGGTATGTGAAGTTTCACTCTATTAATTTCCATTGGAACTAGCCATGTGCTGTACTTGGCTGTCTCTGGAACTACTGTAGAGATGAATGGAGTGACAGCAAGAATGATCGGAGCACTCCTAGGGGTACTGGGTAGTACCTGTTTTTGGGGGTCCCGGTAGTCGGACACCCACCGATCTAATAGTTATTGTCTATCCTATGGATAGGGGATAGCGTTTAACAAGTAGAATACCCCTTTAACTTAGTAAAAACAGTAGGTGAAGAAAAATTTAACCAAGGGAATAACTGCTAGCAACCTGGCACTCATCATAGTCATCATAGAGATATTGTGCACAGCCGCAATATTGGCTGTGTGAATGAATGATAGCGGACGCTCAATACTACTTGAATAAACATCCTCAAGGGATTGTTCACAGATATGACATATAACCATAAAATATGTTATGGTCTCATCTTTAGAATTAATATGTCCAATGTAAATGTTTAATATAATGATTACTAAGACCTGGGTTACTTAAGCAAATCTTATGATCATTTATACTGACATGCAGCATGTGCTGGAAATCATTTATGCTCCAGAACAGTAGAAAGCTCCAGGTCATTCTGCAAAATGCAATCTGCGTCAGATGCTGCGGAACGCCTCCAGGAACATTCTTAATCTACTGCTCTACATTTTGGCAATTTGAAAGAAAAAAAGATCTTTATTCATTGCTTTGCACATAGATAACATTCTAAATAAATGCTATTAGTGAAGATCTCCTGCATAAACTGAAAGAAACACACGGAAGAGATACACTATATACATTCTAACAGCCAGCGTGTATTTATTTAGGTCAATGAATATGCAACAGGTTGACCCAAATTACAGCACCCCTTCCTTACTATACTGAACGGTGTATTTATAGCCTTAAGACATTCATACATGGTGCTGATGTTGTCCTTCTCTGACGTTAGGGCGTGTTTACATCTTCTAGGCAACTAAGTTAGGGATTATAAATCCTCACAAATATACTATAGCTCTAATTTTAAAGGGGTTGCATGAAAGTATAGAACAGATTTACTTGGCTTTCTTAAAACAGTGCCACCATTGTCCATGAGATTTGTGTTGTATTGCAGTTCAGCCTTATAAAAGTGAACAAGTCTATAAGCTGCCTGACATAGCCTACAGTGGCAGTGTTCAAAAGCAGATGCTCTCAGATCTCAGCCAAGCCCTTTTACTGTGAGTGTTTTAATGTTGAAGGTGAATGTTTAAAAGGGTTGTCTAGGAATTTGATTCCATGGCTGCATGTTCCTTAACATAGTGCCATGTCTGTCCATGGGTTGTATGTGGTTTGGAGCCATCCCAATTTGCCTAAAGGGGTTCTCCCACTAATAATGTAAAAAATGAAAGTCAGACATCATATAGTACATGACAATACCTTTCTTAAAGCTAGAACCAGACCTGTACCTCACATGGATCCAGAGATCTCCCCATTCATTGCTTTGCTAGATTTATATCAAGCTGAAGGGGAATCTGTTTCTGCTGCAGCTCAGGGGGCGTGTCCATGCTCTTCCTATCACAGCTCAGCAGACAGTTAGAAAATGAAACTGAGCATGTGCGGCCTTCTTAGTGAGCAGGTCAAACAAATAAGAAATTAAGTGGCCCTATACAGATACATTTTATTAAATAACTCAGTAGCTATGCAAAATTTTTAATTATAGGCAATTATAAAAGTATTCAGATCCAGGTGCTGGTTTGAAAACTGTAGACTATTTTTCGTGGGACAACCCCTTTAAAAGGACTGCGCTGCCATTCTGGATACAACCCATGGAGAGGTGTTACACTTCAAGGCAAAGTATTTTAGCTTAACATATGGAATATGGTTGGCACATGGAGAGCAAAATGGACAACTGGACCAACAACTGACCATTCATAGACATGGTTTCACAGGTAAAACACTGATTGTGTTCTCACGGGTGTCATCATGGTCTTGTGAACAATGCTTACTCTTCTGTAGTGCTGACTTCCTATTTCTATTATTGACCAAGATTCAGGGAATTTTATATCTCCTTATGGAGTGTGAGGAGTCTTATAGGCCAGGCAACACTTCTCTGGAATTCTGGGAAGAGTGAATACAAATGAGCTCTTAACAAGCTCTGCAGACAGCTGTTTCAGGGTAATTGCCCCTCATTAGTGAAAAGCAGATAGTACTGACTTAACTGGGTGAGAGGCCTAGATCCGGATTCTGGGAATACTACAGTATATCTCCTTATGTAAAGCCTATAAGACTTCTCACGCAGCTTGGGTGCTCTCTATAAGAAAATATGGTATTCCCCAAATCCTAACCTATACCTCTAACCCAGTTAAGGCTACTTTTACACCAGCGTTTTCATGGATCAGCAAAAATGCTTCCATTCTGATAATACAACTGCCTGCATCTGTTATGAACGGATCCGCTTGTATTATCATAGCCAGGACAGATCCGTCATGAACTCCACTGAAAGTCAATGGGGGATGGATCCGTTTCCTATCGTGTCTGAAAAAATGGACCAGTCCCCATTGACTTACATTGTGAGTCATGACGGATCCGTCTTGCTGCACACTAGACTGCGGTGCAGCGTTATTCTGTCTGTGACGGGGATACAACCAAACAAAACAGAAAGCATTCTTGTGCATTCCGCTTAGTTCCATTCAGTTTTGTCCCCATCAACAATGAATAGGACAAAGCGGAAGCGATCTCAATAGTGGAAAGGAAAAGCACAAGTGTAAAAAGTAGTCTAAGCCAGTACTCTCTGCTATGCACTAATGAAGGGCAATCACCCCGAAACAGCTGTCTGCAGATGAGATACTGATGTAATTATTATCCAGGTCACGTCTCAAGGCCTGTTCAAAAGATCAAACATTGACTTGACATAGGCTAGCTACTTTATATCTGGTGGCATTAGAGGCAGGGTTTGTTAAGAGTTAATTTGCACATCCTCTTTGCATTTTTGACCAAGACACATTTTTGTCCACTGAGGTTAAACAATGAGTGTTGCAATAGAAAGACAGCAAGCAGAGCTCGTGAATACTATGAAGAATTGAGGAAGAAAGTATATTAGAAAACTGTATGCCTTTTGTTATACACAAAAATAACATGTACAGTATTTGTTGAAACTGGAATATCCCTATAATAGTGAAATGTATTAATATTTGCTCTTATAAAGAGACGGCCCAGCCTTTTTCTATTCAAAATACTTCCATTTTATGGTACATATAGGGTTATACGGTGGCTTTTGCCATGCTTTTCACAAAATCACCATCACAAAAGGAGTCAAGATGAAAATCACATGCACAAATTAATATTAATTGATTTAATCTCCACATGTATGTTAATAGCTGTACGCGATCACATAGGATCAGGTTTGTTTTATTACAGCATTGTAAGGACACGTAGATGGAGTGTTACAGTTCTATAGACATTAACAGTTGTATTATCAATGATGATAAACTTATTATGAATGCGTGGAGTTGGAATCATATGACTCGTAAGGCTGCATGTCACTCTTTAGCTCTAGTGTGCTGTCATACAGGCTTTATCATCGTACCGGAAGCATACTTCTGTGAACCATTTTATAACCCATGTTTAATCCTTTCATAATCAGGAGTGTTTTTGGGTCAGAGTAAAATTTAAATTTTACAATGCTGCATTATACAGTGGATTGTTATTTTTGTATCTTCAGTCTACCAAAATATTATTTTTTGTCTTTTTTGCTGGACACTTAGGGGCCTAACTGCTCTGAATTGGACTGGATATCTTTTAATTTTGTAGGTCTTATGTCGTGATAGGCAGACAGGAAAATACACTTTCTCATTATTTTCATATTCTTTTCTAAAGTAGTTTGTTCAATCTTCTTTCTAGAGCATAGTGATGCAAAATATGTACACTGTGTAAAGTATAGTATAACCCCAATGTAGCACTACAAGAACACAGCCTCCATTTTAGCTTCCCCTGAATGCTCTCTTGAGTTTTACAGACAAGGAAATTATATTTTCCTTCACTGTCACATATAGTGTTAGCATACTTACCAACATTTTAGTTGGCAAGTTCGGTGCACGTAAACCTTGCCCTGGGAATACCCCAAACCAACTGGAACCATCCACTTATGGGTAGAGTTTTTTCATTAACTCCACCCATTTTTAGCCCAAAACTTCTCAAATTTGCCAGTTATGTCTCTGAAAATTATGGACAGTCCCTGCAAATTCAGGACAGTTGGCAACTATGTGTTAGTCTGTAATAACACCCAAGAGCAGCTGAGGTTACTGTGCATAGGAGCAAACAAAGCATACACAAAAACTGAAAAACTGATGACTATTTATATCCCTTCTTTTTGTAGTAATTGTGTCCCTCACGTCAAGATCCTTATCTTACTAACAACATCTGGCCCTCATGACATCATCAGGACCAGATTGGTTCAGCTTGGTCCCACTCCTGTGATTACTATGATGACTGGTCTTGCCTCTCACAGGAGAAATTGTTGCAGTAACACATTTTATTAGGGTCTGTGGTGTTAAAAAAATTTCTTTCCTTTCTCATGTGTCCTGTCAGGGTAAGATCGGTGGAGGGAGAGAGGCTTTTATGTAGCATACACATATATGTTTGACCATTTGGCCACTGTTTGTATTTATTTTCCAGGCTCATGGTACATTTTAACTGTCATTCTGCAATGTGATGACTATGAGGCATGCTTTTATAATAATGTATTTGTTTATACTGTTAATCCACATAACTCATGCAATAGATAATTACCTGGCTCTGTCAGCACAATAGCAAATACATTCTGTCCCCCGGGACCTACTAATTGAAAAGCATTTAATTTATTTCAATTGAGAAGGAAAACTTAGAGCATCATGAAAATGTTACATTAATCCACTGTTCACCGTAAAATTATTAAGATGTTGTTGCATTTAGTTTGTCGGGTATGTTGAGAAAATGTGCAAGGTCTGATTTATTGCATAATATATGTATTAATGTAAATTATGTCTTTTAGAGAGTTTCTAGAAACCAATATTAAATTAGTCATTAAAGTGATCCTCCAGTCATGAGCTCAAGGATGATGTGTAAATCAGTGCCCACAGGGGATGATTGCTAGTTATTTTTTTCAGATCTTGCTCATTGGCTGTGTTTTAGCTCCACTCCTTTAGGGCTGAGCTAGAATCAGCACAGCTCTTGGCATAAGCTACAATTCCCATTTTTTTCTTCATGTCTTTTAGAGGCTGTGAACACCTTTTCAATGGAAAACATGATGTTTACATATATTACTCTTTACCTTCAAGTTACGTAATACTAGATTTAATGTACCTTAATTTATGCCCAGCAAATCCACTTTGGAGACCTTGAGGTGGGCTCATGTAAGGGCATTGGGTAAAAGGAATTGGGCATTGGCATCCATTGATGGGACAAAGGCATTCAACAGTTGAATCTTATCTTTAGACTTATCCAATTCTTTCAGAAATCAGTTTTTTGGGGAATTATTCACTACTTGAGTATCTATGCTATGCAAATCTCTTTTTTCACATCAAATATTTTGTTTTAGGCATAAAATTTTTTAAGAAATTAGATCTGATCCAAAATGAATGCAAAAATAAAATCCATATTTAAAATTGTTTCCCTGGAAGCAAGACTGGTGACCTCTGAATGGTTGAATTTTTGTACAAGGGGTGTGTCAGTGAGAGGACAGTCATGTTTCTTCATATTTTTTTGTTGTTGCCTTAACAGATCAGTTAGTGCCTCTGTGATTTCCCATTCGATTATAAAAATATTACAGAATAGCAAAACAGACAAAATCGATCTATATATATTTTTTTTGTTTCCTTTATTCTGAAGAAGAGTATGTATCAGATAAACCAATCAATTATTTGAGAAAAATAATGCACCCAAATGTGTACTGGCCATCCTCGTATTGCAGCCCATAATCTGTAAAATGGGTCTGCAGTCTGGAAGATACAGAAGCTCCCAGAAGCACTGCAGAGCGCTTCCATGGCATTTCGGTCTGTGCCTCCGCACCACAAAATAATAGAACATGCTCTTTTTTTTTTTTTTTTTGCAGTGCAGATGGATCGCAGACCCATTGATGTTAAATGGGTCTGCATCCATCAGTGCAGGCCACATGGATGGTGCCTGTGCATTGGAGACCGTAATTTGCAGTCCCCAGTCCACGGGCGGCACACATTCGTGTACATGAGCTCTAAGACCTCTTTCAAATAACCGAATGGCCGGATTTGGCACATGACTAACTCAAACAGAGCCAAACAGATCCCACTGACTATAATGTTTCCACTCAGGAGTCCACCTTTTCAGGGGAGAAAAAAATCCTGGATACAGAGCTTTTCTCTTCACTGTTTTAATAGAATCTGCGATGGAGGTCCTGAACAGAACCCCTGACGCAAATCCAAAACAGAAAACATGGAGTGAAATAGCTCTATCTGCTGCTAGCAAACAATAAGCAAAGATGCAATCAGCTAATGAACAAGCATTTGCTCGCTCATCAAGTGACTGATGGTTAATTTACAGAGAACAATTATTGGGAGCGAGCATTCCTAGGAATGTTAGTTTCCAATAATTGCCCCGATCATCGACCTATGTGAAAAGATCTTTAGACTAGACAGCCTTAAAATCCAGGTGCACCTTTAGACTGTCTTTATAATATATAATCAAATATTTAGGCAGCACCAAAATCACCTTCCAGTGGGTGCAAGCCCAAGGGTATAAGCATAACCCACAATAGTATATAGAAAAATAGGGCAGCACTCCAATAGTTTAAAAAGAAAAAACTAGTTTATTCACCCATGTGGACCGCGACGTTTCAGCTCTATGCCAGAGACTCGTTTTTCTTTTTAAACTATTGGAGTGCTGCCTTATTTTTCTCTCCCTTTCTCTCTCTCTCTTAGTATATATGTATATATATATATATATATATATATATATATATACATTTTGTCCGGTGCAAAATATTTCATCTTCAACCATGCCCTTTGTCCATGGAATAATAGTTAGGGGTGCTGTAAGTGATTCTGCCTTGAACTTGCACTTCTGAAATTAAACTATAACAAATCTATAATTTCTGCCTTTTACATCCTTACTAAGGCTACTTTCACACTTGCGTTTGATGCAGATCCGTCATGGATCTGCACAGACGGATCCGTTCAGTTAATACAACTGTCTGCATCTGTTTAGAATAGATCAGTTTGTATTATCTGTAACACAGCCAAGACGGATCCGTCTTGAACACCATTGAAAGTCAATGGAGGACGAATCCATTTTCGATTGTGCCAGATTGTGTCATAGAAAACGGATCCATCCCCATTAACTTACATTGCGTGTCAGAACGGATGGATGTTTGGCTCAGTTTTGTCAGACGGACACCAAAACGCTGCTTGCAAGCGGAATGGAGACGGAACAGAGGCAAACTGATGCATTCTGAGCGGATCCTTTTCCATTCAGAATGCATTAGGGAAAAACTGATCCGTATTGGACCGCTTGTGAGAGTACTGAACGAAACTCACAGATGGAAAGCCAAAACGCCAGTGTGAAAGTAGCCTAAATGGTTATTAACATTGTGTAAATTCTGTTTAATTCTAGTTTAATTAATTGAAACTGAAGCCACATTGTTCTTTAAACGACTTTGCAGAGCTATTTGGAGCCCAGTCACAATGAAATCAAACAGTCAGCTTCTCACCAAGATAATTTTTGTCTCTGCATTTGTAGCATTTAGCAAGATTTATAAGTAATATAATATCTGCCTGACTGAAAGTGGATGCTTGTTATAATTTCTGCTTCAGGTACACAGTCTGGAGAATAGCTGAACCCGTGGCAGCTGGTGTGCAATTTATCTTGGCGCTTGGACAATTTCACTGAGATAGATTGTCCAGTGACTGTAAATACTATTGGCAGTGTCATTACTATCAGACACTTTTCACCACATATAAATGAGTTAATACAGAAATGCATAGCTCAGTGTATTTCTACCTATACTTAATAGTTTCCAAATTTTCTCAGCCTCAGAAAGGACACTCTAGTGGCGTAGCTGCTATAAGACAGACCATGTCACCACTATAGGTCCCATGGTGCAAGGGGGCCTGGAACTGAATTAATCCCATTGTGAGCATAGAGATAAATTATTCTGGTTACCTCCAACTGCCACTAGGGGAGATTCTTGCATACAGATCTCTACAGCTCCCACTGAGTTTCATGAGAGCTATACATATTCACACACCAAGGGGAGATTAATCAAGATCGGTGAGGTGCCTGCCTAGTCATAAATTAAGCATATCCTCGGCTATTCTGTCTGTCTAAAATAAAATCTACGACAGTTTGTAGCTGGCATAGATGTCTGCCAATACTTATATCAGAAAGGATGATAGATCTGCTGGGGAGTCGGGGACTGATAGCCATGCCTATATCACTGCCCATTTTCAGAAAGTTATGAAGGCAGTTTGCAAAAATTTTTGTGCAAGTTCCATGTTGCAACTTTTTTATGATAGCTTTCGGCAGTATGGGGAAGATAAATCTCCCCTAGGTTTCCCTTAGGTGAAGATATAGTCAGCCATAATTTTATCAAGAGAAACCAGGATTTGGGGCTCTGTGTCAGAGCTGTAACTGAAATAAAGATATTTGAGAAAAGGAAGTAGTGCATAATTTGCGTGGAATTGGGAGGAGGTGGCAGCAGGCATTTTGGGGCATAATCTCTAGTATTTTAGGTACCTTTTCATGTATGGAATTCATCATTAAAAAAAACATTAGGTTTCCATATGAAATTAGAGGCACATGGAGCTATAGTGAAGCAATGATGTAGTTGTCTGGCAACCCTAAAGAGGCTTTGTATAAAATAGAGCTGTAATACATGTACATGGCTACTCAAAGGAGTTTTCTGGATGAACAGAATAAAAAAATGCAGCTCCTGCTCTGATGCTTTACAGCTTCTACTTCCTGTTCCCTTTTAACATACAGGAAATGACCGCCCAGTCGATCACCGGCTGAGGTGGACATCGCGTAATGATTGGCTGAGTTGGACACCGTGTAATGATTGGATAAGCGATCATTTAATAATAATGATAGTAATATTTATTTATATAGCGCCAACATATTCAGCAGCAATTTACTACAAAAGGGTACATGTATAAACAACACCAAATATTACAAAGTGACAACTGAAACAAGAGCAGTGAGGGAGCTGTCTACAAGAGCTTACAATCTATGAAGAAATAAAGGTTGTATGACTTAACCTTTCAAATAAAGTTAAATTAAAAAAAAGGTTGATACAAAAGTTAAAAGTGATTTTGTACAATTGCCCATCCATCTTTTATAAAGCAGGATAGTACACATAAAACTGCATTAGCCGGTATCTGTGGATGTACAGATATGAAGCGCATTTTAGCACATTGAGTGCGTGAATGAAGGGATCGGGTTTAGAAAAATATATGTGTGTGTGTGTGTTGGGGAGGCTATTAATTGAAACAGATTAGATTTAGAAGATGTCTTTTTATGGCACATTCAAAGCTGTGAATATTTGGAAATAACCTGATTGTCTGGGGTAGTGCATCCTAGAAAACTGGTGCAGCTCAATCAAGGTTTTGGAGGATTGAATTATAGATAATGCTAATCTTACATAATTTTCTGTGCGTCGAGATGGCTAGGCAGTAGAGACCAGAGGATAACCAAGAATTGAGGGATCAGAAGCTGCGGGGGATGGGTAAAGTGAATCTTCTTTATTATTAGAAATCCAGAATGCTGAATTTTCCTTCATATTTATTACACGTCTGCATTTTTTACATTGATTTGATTGATTGTTCATCAAGTATAAGCTTCTATAAAATAAAGAAAACGTGTAATTACCAAAAAAAAAAAAGTACATCACAATTGCCATTTGGCTTGAAATATAGTGGTATGCACTTTAGATTTATAGCATGTTAATACACTGCAAGCACAGAGAAGTTGCCTGAGCCATTACATATGATTGATAGAAATACACAGGAATACAAAATCATTATAACATTAATAATACTATTTTCTGCTCTGATAAGTCTGGTGGCCTTCAAGGCTGCAACAGACATACTTGGGGCTGCATTTGCAAAGTTTTTTTTTTTTTTTTTTCTAGGAGGGACTTTGAGTATGGATTTTATTAATCTGTACCAGCCTCAGCTTTTTTGCTCTCTGAATGTGTCGACCATTCAGCTTCATTTCATTTGCCGTATTAATCAAAGATGATAGACGAGGAGAAAATGCTGTGTAGCTCTGCCAACAACAAAGCTTAGGGATTCACGTAGCCTTGCCAGAGAGTGCTAAACACATGTTTACTCTAGTGGACCTTTCCTACAAGCAAAGACACCTGGACACTGAAAAAATGCCATTATTTTCATTCCAGACAAAACCTGACAGATAAGTCACAAATGTGTGTCTTGTACGTCTATTTTCTGAAGCTCAACGGCATGCATCATTTGCAGAAAGCCAAAACAACTTGTTATTTTCTTATAAAAGCAAAGGATATGGTCTTAAGATTTTCTTAAAGGGGGAACCTGTCACCTCAAACAGCAGTCCTAAACCACCTGCAGGACCTTCAAAACTACAGCAGTCGGATTCTGATGAAGTATATCTTACTAAATTCCGTGCAGCAATAGTAAGAAAATCGATGTTTAATCAACGGCTGGCGCGATTCTCTGCCCAGGCTTGAAGTCAAGGGGGCAGCAGCCTTCTTGCTTCAAGTCGCGGTAACCACGCCCCCTTCCCGCCCCTTCGCTTTGATTGACAGCGCTTATGCCCGACAGGCAGCTGGCTTCTCAGAACAGCCAGCTGTCAGTCACAGCGAAGGGGGCGGGAACGGGGCGTGGTTACCGCGACTTGAAGCAAGAAGGCAGCTGCACCCTTGACTTCAAGCCTGGGCAGAGAATCGCGCCAGCCGTGGATTAAACATCGATTTTCTTACTACTGCCGCACCGGAATTTATTATGATATACTTGATCAGAATCCGACTGCTGTAGTCTTAAAGGTCCTGCCGGCGGTTTAGGACCGCTGTTTGAGGTGACAGGTTCCCTTTAAAGTCAATTGGGGGAGATTTATTAAACTGGTGTAAAGGAAAAATGGTTAAGTTGCTCTTAGCAACCAATTAGATTCCACCTTTCCTTTTCCAAAGGAGCTCCAAATGAAAGGTGGAAACTGATTGGTTGCTATGGGCAACTTAGTCAGTTTTCATTTACATCAGTTTTGATAAATCTCCCCCAATATCTATAGTATCTATGCCATGATTTTAACATCAGGTAAATCATGAACATGATTTTTACTAGCAGTGGCTTTATTACAGGTTTCATAAACTTGCATAAATGGTATTCAAAGGGCTTGTTTTCACATACCGTAACTACCAGTTTTTAAAGGAAAGGCAGACATTGAAGACATATACACAAAAATATCCTACTTTCCTTTGATTGTATTTTTATAGGTAAAGAAAAATTACAAATATATGTACAGAATTCTTCTGTCTTTCTAAGGGTACTTTCACACTTGCGTTGAAGGATTCTGTCAGGCAGTTCCTTCAACGGAACTGCCCGTCGGATCCGTTAAAACGCTAAAACGTTTGCAGATCCGTTTGACAATTGTATTGAAATAACGGATCCGTCTTTCTGTTGTCATCCGTAAAAATGGATCTGTTATTTATTATTTTACCATTTTTAAAGGCCTGCGCATGCGCAGAGTGGAAGAACGGATCCGTTAATGCGTCAATTTTCAATGTTGGATCCGCCCTTGATACATTTCAATGGAAATAATGGCGGATCCATCATTCCGTCAAGTGTTTACGCAATTTTTGGGCGGAGATAAAAATACAACATGCTGCGCTTTTATCTGCGTCCAAAAAACATGAAAGGACTGAACTGAAGACAAACTGATGCAAACTGAATGGATTGCTTTCCTTTCAGAATGCATTAGGATAAAACTGATCAGTTTTTTTCCACTATTGAGCCCCGAGGACGGAACTTAATGATGGAAAACTTTGACGCTAGTGTGAAAGTACCCTAAGCTGTAGAAACCAGTGTCAGGCAGCTGCTGCCAAGGTCAATAAGATAATGGGTTGTGTCAAAAGGAGCATAGCTGCCCGTGATGAGAACATAGTCCTGCCACTTTACAAATCACTAGTCAGACCACACATGGAGTACTGTGTACAGTTCTGGGCTCCTGTGAACAAGGCAGATATAGCAGAGCTGGAGAGGGTTTAGAGGAGGGCAACTAAAGTAATAACTGGAATGGGGCAACTACAGTACCCTGAAAGGTTATCAAAATGAGGGTTATTCACTTTAGAGAAAAGACGACTAAGGGAAGATCTAATATCTATGTGTAAATATATCAGGGGTCAGTACAGAGGTCTCTCCAATCATCCATTTATCCCCAGGACTGTCACTGTGACTAGGGGACATCCTCTGCGTCTGGAGGAAAGAAGATTTGTACACAAACATAGAAAAGGATTCTTTACAGTAAGAGCAGTGAGACTATGGAACTCTTTGCCTGAGGAGGTGGTGATAGTGAGTTCACTAAAAGAGTTCAAGAGGAGCCTGGATGTATTTTTGGAGTGTAATAATATTACAGGCTATAGCTACTAGAGAGGGGTCGTTGATCCAGGGAGTTATTCTGATTGCCTGATTGGAGTCGGGAAGGAATTTTTTCCCCCTTTATTGGGGAAAATTGGCTTCTACCTCACAGAGTTTATTTTTTTGGCTTTCTCTGGATCAACTTGCAGGATAACAGGCCAACCTGGATGGACAGATGTCTTTTTTAGGCCTTATAAACTATGTTACAATGTATACGAGGAGACCAGACATCTAATGTATAGAGAGATATCTAATGTCTAATCTGAAACACAGCTTTAAGAGCTAGCTACTGTAGATATCAGTCCTATACAATCTAATAAAATAAGTGGTGGATACTGAAGTTCAATAAGAAAAATGTCTGGTATGGTATATTACCTAATTTGCCAATTTCTGCAAATGTTTTTTACTGAATTGTAAACATATAATTTACTTCCCTTAATGCCACCACAACAACTTTGACTGATGGAGACATTGATACCAAAAGAACCCTTGAATGTTTCCTATGGTATCTGTCACCAATTAGCAGCAGACCTTTTAAATCCTGAGAGTTTTGAGGTGGGGCCTTCAGAGATCAATCTTGTGTTTCAAGCATATTTCACAGATGGTTGATCAGATTTAGATCTGGGAAGTTTAAAGGACCAGCCAACACCTCAATGTCTTTTTCATGTTCCTGAAATCATTACTGAACTATTTTTTGCAATGTAGCAGGGCGCATTATACAAGTGACAGATGCCACAACTATTAGTAATACAATTGCCATGAAGGGGTATTGCAGGCAAATAATACGTGTCAAAGCATAATCCACACGAATGCCAGGGGACAGACCCCAGGTTTCCCAGCATCACATGGCCTCTATTGGTTTGCTAGCTATCCTAAGTGCATCTTGAGGCCAGTTTTACTCACCAAAGCCATGCTCTTGCATCTTGAAATCAAAATTTCTTCCTTTACACTATGATCCAGTTGCAATGCTTAGCTGCCCATTTTGGACACTTTTAGCAGTGGTTAGGGGTCAGTATGAGCACTCATGGACTATGCCATCTGCTATCTGCGATTGACTGTGTGTTTTGGCACCTTTCTATCAGTTTGCGGTGGGAAAGCTGGCACCTGCGGGCCTTAATGAGAGGGATACCAAAGAGGCAATACCTTAGAGCAAGATGGAACTGCTCTAAGGTATTGGACTTCAAAAGAGTAGCAGATGATCTGAGAGTCAGATTCAGGAACAGAGGGTATCCTGACAACATATTGAATGGGGTATACCATCATTCCCGTTGTGAGGACCGAAATACATTACTTACTCCTAAATCACCTAAGGTGAATGAGAATGTATTGAGAATTACAGGCACCTTTGACAATGGACATCAACAAGTGAGGGAGATACTCACCAAATTCTGGGGTATCTTGAGGATGAACTCGGATATTGGTGGATTATTGAATGAGACCCTCTCAATTACATACAGAAGAGGACGTAATCTCATGGACCGTTTGATACATAGTTTTTTACAACCCTGCCATCAGGACACATGGTTCTCGTCACCCGTAAAGGGTATGTACAGATGTAGTGGATGTGTGGATTGTGGTTCGATTTTAGTGGGCAAGACATTCTCCAGTACGATTACCAAAAGAACGTATACATCAAAACATTCATTAATTGCAAAACCACAGGAGTAGTATATCTAGCCTCTTGCACCTGCGGTCTTCAGTATGTGGGACTGTACATGAATTGAGGCGAAGAGTTTGTGAACATCTCAATGACATACGCAATAAGAAGTGAAACGCATGAATGAAGTCCATGCAAATATACCATCAATATACCCTCAGATTCCAAGGGATTGCAAATGTTAGACAATTCCCAACAGGAGGGGATCTGGACAAGAGATTCTAGAGAAAGGAGCTTGAATGGATCTTTCACCTCAGCATGGAGGCACCTAGAGGACTTAATGAAAGGAGCAGCTATGTCTGCTTCATTGATTAACGATCAGTTCTATTTATGTGTGGCCTGTACTTTCAATAGGATTAAAGAGAGGGGGCCACTAAGGGGAATATAGCAATGACAAATGACAAGTGCAGGATCTGCTCCCCTGTATATATATGCACAACTGCATTTTTGGGTTGAGCACATCCTGCTTCATGCCACCTTCCAGTTGTTTTGTGTGTATATAATTGTTTGGAGGTGTAAAAACTCCCATGTAAATGTAGCTTGTTTTCCATCCACAGGCTATATTTAGGTGCACCTGTGAGGCCTGGGCCATATCAGCCAGTCTTGGGTGGGGCTCACAGCCCTCTCCCTCCTCCCATTGCAGGCATGGTTACATGCTGGAGGTAACTGAGGAGTCTGCTGTGAGTCAGCCTAATACATTCCTGTAATTTTGCCCATTGGCCCCTGGTATTGCCCATATGGCACAGGTAGGTGAGTGTTAGGTCCCGAGCTACTTGTGAGACCTTGGCAGGGTGCTCGGGCTTAAGACATGTCCTCCACTGTAGGACATGTTGACTAACCTCTCAATTTTAACATCAGTTTGAGGTCTTAGTAAGACCGCAGTGTGCACCTGTTTTGTCATTTGTTATTGCTATATTGTTATATTATTTATCCCATCCACACTATTGCCATCATGTGTAGGATGTCTATTGTGGTACTTGTGGTCCGCTGCGGGCATCCTCCACCGTATGCATTTTTGCTGGGGATCGCCATTAGCAACGGGCCACAAGTGCAGGATCTGCTCCCCTGTATATATATGCACAACTGCATTTTTGGGTTGAGCACATCCTGCTTCATGCCACCTTTCAGTTGGTTTGTGTGTACACTAAGGGGAATATCCCTAATATGATCTTTCCACCCTCCCTCTGATGGCTTAGTAGTACTGTACTGCCCACGTAATTGATACATATGCAACATATTGTACACTGTGTGTAAACATCATCATACACACTCTGCAATGTGCATTTGGGGTCTGCCTTCACTGAATATTTGTGATTTAGGCTAACACCTCATTTGGGGCACCCTGTGGTTGGGGATTCCATGTGAGCAGACTGGCAGCACATCCATATATTTTAAATAGATGTCGGACAGTGCTGGCTTTGCCCATGGTCATTTCCATTATGCGCCCTGGATGGAATATGAAGCGCAACATTTTTACCGTCAATTATAGTCATACTGGATACAATCATACTGGATAATCGTAAGTGACTGCAAGTACTCATGGTCCCTGAGGTTTTGCGGGAATTGTTGCTCTGCTGTGCTTGTGAAGCCACTATGGTCTCGTGCCCTAGTGCACTATGTGCCGTATGACTAGGAGAGAGCAGCGGCGAATATTTGGGGCGCTGATGTGGTGAGTACATGGAACTGTCACGGTTATGATACATGCTGCGATGGATACACATCCTCCAGGTAATATGTCAGAAGACATGACCTCAGGGAAGCGATCTGCTATAACTCGGATCCAGGCTCGGACTGGTCCACCGGGAGCCGGGGAAATCCTCAGTGGGCCCCTGGGATTTATACTTAATGATTAGTGCAGCAGGCAGCTCCAGTGCAGCTTCCTGCCACTTTAATAAGCAATCACACTTGTAACGTTAGCAAGTGGCGAGATGACTGATTGATGATCACCTCGCCATTTGACTTGCCATGCTAAGCTGCCGCTGCCCAGTGCCTTCGCTCCCCTGTAGCGCTTGTTTTGCTGCCTAGTGCTGCTGGGTCCACCTTCCACCATGGTGGGCCCCGTCTTCTCATACGCGCCGTGCCTGCGCTGCGCTCTGCATACACTGCATCCGTACGCAGCACAGGCTGCACAGCCAGTAAGGTTCCCCGCCGCCCGCCCCCAAAATCTGATTTCTGCAGAGCGCAGCGGCGGGTTTACAGTTTGCCCAGCATGCAGCCCAGTGATTAGGGAAGTAAAAGCTGCCTCCTGCCTGTGAGCAAGACAGATAGAGGCAGTGGACGTCACCTTCAGACTCTCTGTCTCAGGCTAGTCCACACTCTATAGGTAATAACTGCTTGTTAAAATACTGTTAACATTTTTTTGCACATTTTATTGCCTAGCCCATTGGAAAGTATAACTCCCAGCATGGCTTGACAGATGCAAACCTTCAGGACCTGCTGGGAGTTGTAGTTTTCCTTTCTGCAACTTACTGTAATTTTTTGTTGCAATTATGGTGCGGGCACAGGTCTTGCATTCTCACCCGCTGCACGCACGATCAATTGCCAATACCAAACCAGAAACTACTGTACACAAGCAAATAAGGGTGGGTTCGTACTTGCGTTCTGGGTTTCCGTTATAGGTTCCATTTATAACGGAATGCCCAGACGGAATGAAAAACGGAAACCTTTAGAGGCATTCCGTTTTGATCTGTCACAATAGAAGTCTATGGGCAGCATAACGGATCCGTCTGGTTTCTGTCGATACTGTCGATAGGATCCGTTATGCTTGCCCATAGACTTTTTCATCGTTTTGCATTCTATAAACAGAACCTAGAGCGGAATGCCAGAAGTGCGAACCCGCCCTTAAAAGGTTTCTGTCACCACAATTATCCCTATTAAACTGGCTGACATTATCCATGTGCAAATGTGAGCGGAATCTAACTCTGCTATTCTTTTTTTTATGTATGCCCCTGTTACTATGCAATTTTTACTTTTATGATATGAAAATTAGCCTCTAGGAGCAGGGCAGCGTTGCTCCTGCTTCTAGAGGATCCATTCTCCAACCTGATTTCACGTCCTGGCAGTAGGACAGGGCCAGGCCAGCGTTCGTCTCATCCTGTCAGCCCTGTGTGCTGGGGAAATCTCGCGCCCCTTCACTATGCCTGCGCCAAATACTGAACTGCACAGTGCAGTCGCAAGATTTCCCCAGCACACAGGGCCGCCAGGAGGAGACGAACGCAGGCCTGACCCTGTCAGTCAACATTGAAAAGTACTGATCCAGGGAATGAAGGGAACAGGTCAGTTTTATCTCATAGGGAACGCTGTAAAAACAAAACCCATAAAACGATCTAAATGTGGTATTGCTGTAATCGTACTGACCCGGAGAATGAAGGGAACATGTAAGTTTAATTTCATGGAGAACGTCGTAAAAACAAAACCCATAAAACTATATAAATGTGGTATCACTGTAACTGTACTGAACCTGAGAATGAAGAGAACAGGTCAGATTTATCTCAAAGGAAACGCTGTGGAAAATGAAGCCCATAAAACTGTATAAATATGGTATCACTGTAATCGTACTGACCCGGAGAATGAAGGGAACAGGTCACTTTTACTGCATAGGAAACGCCATAAAACTGGCGGAATTGCATTTTTTTCCAGTTCCATTCCGTTTGTAATTTGTTTCCAGATTCCCACTGCATAGTATGCAAAGCCCTGATATGGCTATATGAACTTAAAAATAACAAAGTAAAAAATTAAAACCCCAAAAAAACTTAAAATCACGCAGTCCTTAAGGGAAAAAACTGTATTTCAATGAAAACATTGCTAAATAAAGTTCCCTTCAGATATTTGGCACCAGATCATGTTATGGCATTTTATTTATGCAACAAATTAAATGTCACAAAATATACAATGTAAAAACTCAACATCCCCCCAGATAGATAGGGAAAGGGTGGCTCATCAAGAATAAGGAATTTTCAATGTGTGAGTGCTATCCAAACTACTACTGACTGTAAATAACAGATAAATTATCAACTACAATGAGCTTCTTAATGATAAACACTTTGATATAGTGCAATGCACAATACTGTTCTGTTTTGCACACTGTATTGTGTACTAAACTGCAAAGATTCATGTATGTAAGGCCCAAAAAAATGAACAAGTAATATTTCCATTTATGGCAGATGTAGGGTGGGCCCCTAGAATGATTTCCATGTGGGCCCTAGGCACCCCAGTCCGACACTGCGCAGATGCCTAATCTACCTGTTCTATTAGAGATCACCCAGAACATTATATTAATTATAGGCCGCCTAATGATCACCTCCTTTTCTTATTATGAAGGGTAATATCCCTGGGACAGGATATGCTGGAGTAAGGCACTGGTCTGACCAACGAGATTTGGGAACAGCCCCATTCCCAGATTGGCCAACTCCAGGCAGCGTTCCTGCCCAATCGCGTTTCTTGTCCAGTTAAATAGAGGCAGATAAGGCAGGAGCACGCGACCATACAAGCGGCGGTTAGCTTGCACGCCACACGTGCAGAACCGCTGAGTCCTCTCTTTAGCCATAACTATACAGTGTCTATATGTCAATAGCTCCTGATGAGGCATTCGTAACATGACTGCTAGAAACGTGTAGAGCAAGACAGGCAACCTGGGTGCGAGAGATAGCATCTAATGGAGAAGTGGTGATTTATCCGTTTTCTTCCGCAGTGTCTCTGCTGTATTTGTGCAAACCAGATTGAGAAAAATAAATGATTTTGCACGGAATAATGCAGGGTAGAGAGACGTGATATTTTCTTATTCTAGAAGGTCTATCACCTAGCAGGGCATACAACGGATAGTTGTCTACCGTCTAGACAGTGCCAATAGCGGGATTATTCCCGTCTTTGCATCATCTAGAATAACGGCATATGCTATGTTAACCCTGCTTGTTGACACTGAATTAACTTATGCAGGGTGATATTCTGTGTTTTCTTGGAGGAATATATCTATTGACTTCCATACCCATTTATATTCTGGGTCTAATTGGAGGTGGATCTGGAGTTTGTACTTTAGCCTCTCGTTGTCATAGACATATATCCAGCTGTTATTAGACAAAAGTGGGCATTAATATTTTTTACACCAATGTGCTACAAATAAATACAGCAGTCTATTTTTCCAGATAACAGGACAACTTGTTTATCTCTTAAATGTATTAATAATGTATTAATTTATATGTATTAATAAAGATATTGTTATTTTATTTTAACCATCTTATACAGACAGTAAGAGATTCTAATTGAAGTACTTTTGCATTTTCTGGCGTATAAGACTACTTTTTAACACACGAAAATCTTCTCAAAAGTCGGGGGTCGTCTTATACGCCGGTATACTGTGTGCTGAAACTTAAGAGGACCTTTTATTGGTCCAACGATTGTTAGATAATAATATGTATGTGTAGAGTGGCGCCCAGGGATCTCCCTGCACTTCATATTATCCCTGGGCGCCGCTCTACACATACGGTATATATCATTATCTAACAATTGTTGGACCAGTGAAAGGTCCTCTTTACTTACAAGCTGGACTAGAGAAGCTGTCCTTCTCCAGATTCAGGGACCGGCGCCCTCTAGCTGAGCCACCGTGCACTGCATCCCAGCCAGCCGCTCCAGAAGCAGCCCTCTCTCCCTGTTCTCAATAGTTTTCTCATGCTCAGATCATCTGTTTAATTTTTATTTGGTGTGCTTTGGAAGAGGGGTAGTCTTATACGGCGAGTATAGCCCAAACCCCATATTTAAACAGGAAAAGGAGGGGGTAGTTTTATATGCCCAGTCATCTTATACGCCGGAAAATACTTGTATATCTTTTTTCAGTAAGCTTACCTTTCTATCTTAGTCCCAATTTTTTTTTTCTCAGAAATCTGTGCTATAGCAGCTCTTCTGGATCAAACTAGAAAGGTTAGACTTTGCTCTATCCATGAACATCAATGATCCTTGGGTGCTCTTGAGCATGGTGTCCTAGTTGTTCTTTCTTGGACTACTTTTGGTAGGTACTAGCCACTGCATATAGGGAATACCCTGCCATTTTAGAGATGCTCTGACCCAGTCATCAAGCTGTCATAATATGTGAACGTCAATAACTTCAAGAATGGACTGTTCACTTGCTGCTTACTAGTGTTGAGCGCGAATATTCAAATAGCGAATTTTTATCGTGAATATCGCAACTTCGATAATTTGCGAATATTGCAAATATAGCGCTTTATATTCACAATTTCGAATATTCGTTTTTTGTTTTTTTTTAGTTGTTAATCCTTGTTGCTCTCTGGTTGTCTTCCCACTTCCCAAACTGTTCTTACCTGTCTGGAGCATTCCTGGCTGCCTGCCCGCTCCAGTTAATGCCTGTTGCCACTTCTGCCGACTTCCTGTTTGCATGGAGCGTCCCCATCCCAATGGGAACGCCTCCATGCAAAAATGTACTGTCGGATGTGAGAATCCCGATCTCACAAATTTGACTAAGTTGTAATCGCAATGCGATTAATATAACCTGAATTATTCGCATTGCGATATTCGTTATATTCTAACAATACAACCATTAGGAACCCAGCTTTAAGTTGAATTCGCAATGCGAACATATACTCGCATTGCGAAATCAACTTAGAGCTGAGTTTCTAATGGCTGTATTGCTAGAATATAACGAAGATTGAGAATATAGTGCTATATTCGTGAATTCGTGATATTCGTCATCTTCGTTATATTCTAGCAATACAACCATTAGGAACTTAGCTCTAAGATCAATTCGCAATGCGAGTATATGTTCGCTTCACGAATGAAACTTAGAGCTGGGTTCCTAATGGTTGTTGCTAGAATATAACGAAGATTGAGAACATAGTGCTATATTCGTGAATTCGTGATATTCGTTATCTTCGTTATATTCTAGCAATACAACCATTAGGAACTCAGATCTAAGTTGTAAACGCAATGCGATTAATATAACCTGTATTAATCGCGTTGCGATTACAACTGAGATCTGAGATCCCATTGGTTGTATTGCTAGAATATAACAAAGATTAGGAACTCAGCTCTAAGTTTAATTCGCGATGCGAATATAAATTTGCGTAACATTCGCAATATATAGAATAATGACGAATATTATATGGAACTCTCTGCCTGAGGAGGTGGTGATGGTGAGTACAATAAAGGAATTCAAGAGGGGCCTGGATGTATTTCTGGAGCGTAATAATATTTCAGGCTATAGCTACTAGAGAGGGGTCGTTGATCCAGGGAGTTATTCTGACTGCCTGATTGAAGTCGGGAAGGAATTTTTTCCCCTTAAGTGGGGAAAATTGGCTCTACCTCACAGGGGTTTTTTGCCTTCCTCTGGATCAACTTGCAGGAAACAGGTCGAACTGGATGGACAAAAGTCTTTTTTCGGCCTTATATACTATGTTACTATGTTACTATATTCAATCGAATGTTCGCAAAATATCGCAAAATCGAAATTGGCACCTCCCGCTCATCACTACTGCTTACTATATCTTGATAGGTCCCACTTTAAGGAATTGTCATTGTTATTTACTTTACTGGTCAATGTTTTTGATATTTTGGTTAATCAGTTAATACTCTGTTATTGCTGATGGTATCTGTGGCTATCCAGAAAAATCTTTTTACAGGGCAGAATTCTAATGAACGGCCAGGTCAGCCAGACTTCTGGTCCCCCTAAATAAGGCTTGGAACTCATGAAGACCTCGCAACCTAAAATGACCTAAAAGGCATATAATTTAAGTGTAGGGATAGTTATAGGGAACACCTAAAAAATTTACCATATTAATAAAATTGTGATATAAAATTGGAACGATCATAAACTACATCCATGCTTACATACATATTTCATTTCTGGAGCACCCAGTGAATTTCCATTCCATGTTATATTATTAATAGCATTTCCTTATACTTTCACACACTCTACAAATCACATAATGGGTCACTGACCACTTGGTTGGATTCATCCTTCAGTATTTTACATTGTCAGCACTTCTAAATGGTTCTGCTTTAGATTTACATCCATACTGATGATCTACATTGCAATGTTCAGAAATGCACCTACAATAATCAATGCTGTAACATTTTTGACAGAGCTACAGAAGCTTGCCTTGTGCTCCTGTCTTACCTATTCATCAAACAGTATGGCGTCAGATACAGTTCATTGAGCTCCTATGTCATTTCCAATATTGCAAGCTGTGCAAAGGTTAACCTACTGTAAAGTGTGTAATTTCTCCTTCTCGTAATATTAGTAACAGGGCCTCGCATGCTAGGTGGATAAGGATATGAAAAAGACAGTCTCCTCATTTGTTCAACCGTTGGCCGTGGCTTCAGGCATTTTGGAATAAATGTTATTTTCCATTACAGGACAATGGTATAAATTGGAGCTTACAGGCTTTGTTGACCTTTTCTGCTAAATGTTCCTAATTATTAACATTTAATAACAGTCAACCAATTGCCCTTAATCTTAAATTAATAGGTTTCTGTAAAAGGGAATTAGCGATACAAATATTGGCTTTAGATAATATATTGCACCGAATTTAATTCATGCATTCCTGTTCAGTTGCTCCGCATATCTCACTGGTCCATGATGTTATCTATAGAGTTATTCAGGTAAGATCCATAGCTGCTATGTAATTAAAATACTTATACATAAGAAGACAATGATTTTCATCTGCATACAAGTGTCTTATAAATTTAGCAAATGCAATGAAATGAGATATGCAATGTCTTAAGAATAAACTGCAGGTCCAAAGTATAAATTAATTGAAACTAAATTGATGATATGTCTTATGCTGGATCTAAAGGTGCAGCTGATCACCCGATGAATGAGGAAACACTTGTTTCTTGGGTTAAACTGTTATTCCTGCAGGCAAGCAAATTAGCATTTCTGGGCAGCAGATCATGGTGTCTAAACAGCGATCTGCTGCCCAGAAACAATGCAGATGTATGAGAACAAGCTATCGCAATATGGATCACTTGTTCTCACACCGTGAAGGTGATCACTGCATGTAAATACAACCCTTCACCGAAACTCAACGAGCAGCCAGTTTATTGGGAAGGAGCGCTTCCTTCCTGATAATTGGCTGCTCCTCGCCCAATGTAAACCCACCATTAGGCTGATCCTGCTTTTGTCTTAGAGGAGCCCATAGGTAGAATAATACTTTCAACAAAAATACTGTAACATCAATATAAAATCACTAATGGATACTGAATTACATTATATCAGATTTTTTTAAGGAGGTATCTTAAAGAGTAATTTGCTTATTGCTCTTCTTTTTGTTAGTTCTACCAAAGATTATCAGAACATAGGTTTGCCCACTCTTGTGATCCCAAATGGTCTGCTGTTATTAGTAGGAAATCCTAGCAGTAGCAAATGTTTAATTTCCCTAAAGTGCTACACTGGGGAGATTTTTGCCTATGTAAATTATGGGGCAGTATGTGTAATGCAATGATGTGTAGAATGCTTAAGAGAGAGACTTTGAAACTGCTCTCTGATCCACTATATTGATTGAAGTTAAGAATTAGGAATGCTTCACCGTAAGGGAGCCCATACAAGGTGCCTGGCTGCCTGGCTGCCTGGCTGCAGGATCTGCATGTGGATTCAGTCTAATTGCTGGGTGGCACCTCTGCTTGCCATTTGCCAGCCCCTTCCTCTTTTTCTCATTAAACAGGGTCAGGCGAGATGATTATGCAGGAACTTGGCATCGCAGGAACTTGAATAGAAAGGGGCTGGAAGAGGAAGCAGGAGGAGCAAAGGTGCACAAAGTGGCCTGGGCCCGCCTTTGGGGCACTTAATGGATTATCTGCATAAACATAATTTTTTTCCCTCCAGAATGAAGCAATGGATTGCTAAGTGAAATATATCATTACATTTAGCTAAACAAGTTCTACAAGGCATTCTGCCTGGTTTAACAGGGAACTTATTCCATCTTTTCTTATTGATTATATATATATGGTAGAAAAAAATTGTAGGCCCTAAACACATTATAGAAAGAACCAGAATATTGAAGAGGATGGCAGTGGAAGCCAAATTTATGTGGTTTTAACAGATTTTTGTCTATCCATCTAAAAATTGTTCACAATTCTCCCAAAAATGTGCTCTTGCACAATTCACTCTTGGAAAAAAACATACTGATTAGTAGTTAGAACTGATTTTAGTTTTATTAGACTCAAAAATAATTAAGATTTTATTACTCAACTGGATACAATTAGTTTCAGTAGTAGCCCTTGTTGTTCTATGATCTATGAGGCTGATTACTAGCGTATTTGCTATGCGTTTTTCAATTTTGCACATCTATTATGACTGCACAAACATGCAAAATATGCTCCAAATAGCACACCAATGTATTTGGACAGTATTTTTTGGGCAGGTGGACCTGAATGTACATCTAATTTATCCAAACACTGCACAGTAGTGGTGAAGTGTTTTAATCAGAATATGGGATTTTTTTTCTTATTTTTAATCAGAAAATGAGATTTTTAAAGAGAATCTGTCACCAGCTTCCTCCCTATCAAACTGTTTGCATGGACACATAGCTGCGGTTCCACTCACAAGATTAAAGCATTACGTTTTATTTTGTTGATCAGAACCTCCATTCCCGAGTTATACTTTTTCCTAATATGCAAAACAGGCCTTTGGTGCAAACAGGACATCACCATTGCTCTTGTTGCATCCAAGCTCTGCTCCGTTCTGTTGTCAGCCCCTCCATGGCTGCTTTGATTGACAGGGCAAGGCAGTGAGGGTCTGGCCACAGAAATGGATTCCTTAAAAAACAATTTACAGTAAGTGTTAAAGGGAATCTGTCACCAGTTTTATTCCGCCCTAAATCCTAAGTCCTAACAGCTCCTCACGGCTCTTCCAGCCCCCTGCTGCTGATTTACAGCTTTTTTTCTTACTGCAAATCCGTTGAAGAGGGGAGGGAGATAATGCATATACAGTAAGTACTCATTGGCATGATCTGGAGCTGTTCAATACAAATATTATAACAAAATAGCTAGAGTAATTAAAGAAAGTGATCCAGTGTTTTACTAAAGATCCTAAAGAAACAAAGTAACATCATTTGTAACAGTATCAGGCAGTCATATTAACTCCCTGGATCAACGCCCCTTTTCCAGAAACCTAATAACTATAGCCTGTAATATTATTACACTCCTGAAATACATCCAGGCCCCTCTTGAACTCTTTTAGTGAACTCACCATCACCACCTCCTCAGGCAGAGAGTTCCATAGTCTCACTGCTCTTACCTCTTCTATGTTTGTGTACAAACCTTCTTTCCTCCAGACGTAGAGGATGTCCCCTTATCACAGTCCTGGGGATAAATAGATAATGGGAGAGATCTCTGTACTGACCCCTGATATATTTATACATAGTTATTAGATCTCCCCTTAGTTGTCTTTTTTCTAAAATGAGTAACCCTCATTTTTATAATCTTTCTGGGCACTGTAGTCCACCCACTCCAGTTATTACTTTAGTTGCCCTCCTCTGAAGCCTCTCCAGCTCTGCTATATCTGCCTTGTTCACAGGAGCCCATAGAAGATAAAACTTCTTGGCACTTCTTGTTATTTCTCAGCTGCTGAAAGTCGGGTTCCCACCCCGTCTTGTCATTAAAATAGAAACTCCAGCATATGCGGTACAAAAGGATTTTTACAAGCAAGCATTCCTGCACATTCCAGGCCCGCCAGTCACCCAAGCAATCTATTCAGCAGCACCAGTCTGATGAAGGCCTAATTGTGGCCGAAACATCACAGAAAAAAAATGTACTGTCTGAACAACCTGTTTAACACAGCAATAACGTATGTGACCCAATAAATGGACGGCATAAAGGAATTAAATTACCTACAATTTTTAACATTTTTAATGACAACATAGATTGTAAATTACAAATCTCATTTACTGAACATCACACAATTCCAATTCCTGTATTGTAAATATATGTTCAGACCGACAGCTAAAGTCATTCACTGCCTTGACAGCCAACAGTCAATGTCCTAATAGAAATTTATGCAGCCTTAGATAGATTCAGATTATTGCATAGTCTCTGTGCAGACCCGTCTAGTGTGGCTTGCGACCTTCTATGACCGCTTCATCGCATGCTGACATGGCAAGTAATTGCATACTTCGCAGGTAAATGATAATAGTACTCTGACCATATATTAGGATAGAAGACAAAGACATTTCTGACCTTCAAAATAATTGAATTTCAATGCGAAACAAAGTGAAACATGTTCTAAGGCATAAGTGTAGCCAAATGACCCTGACGTTTAGGAACAATCTCACATATAAATGGGTGGCTCTATGTTTTTAATATATAAAATCTAATTAAAAATATTAGAGAGTATGTGAGGTACATGTTTGATGCATTATACACCCATCAGCCGTAACATAAAAACCACTGACAGGTGAAGTAAACAACATTGGTTACCCTGTGACAATGACGCTTGCACATTAAGCAGCAAGTGAACAGTCAGTTTTTGAAGTTGAGGTGTTGCAAGCAGGAAAATGGGCTAGAGTAATCAAATGGTCAAGAATAAACAAATGGGCAACTTTGACAAGGGGCAAAATGAGCATATCCAAAGCGGCAGGTTTTGGGGGGTGTTTTTGGTATGTAATGACAAGTGCCTACCGAAAGTGTCCTAAAGAAGAGCAACTGGTGAAGGTTTTATATTAATTTCTTGCTGAGAATAATGAAACTGAAAAAAGGAAACTACGTTTCATATCATAGGAATATTTTGTTAAGTTGGCATAATAACTCAGGCTTTTGGATTTGGATGTGCATTACTCATAATAGACAATTCCATGCTGTTGATTTGGTAAACTCTCGCTTAAAGCGGAACTGTCATGAAAATATGCTGCCCTTTTTAAGGGCAGTTTATGATGTTAAATACAGTGCATTCATGGTTGTGAATCTGCTGTATTCATAAGCCCATTCTCCCCAACTTCACTCCACCTCTCCCTGCCTCCTCCCACCTCTCAATCATTAATGGCTGCCAATCTATATGCCTGCTCACCTTAGTTGTGTTAAATAGGGTCATTCAGCTACAGCTTTTCTGTGAGACTACATGCATTAAAGAGACACTTTAAGCATTTTTGGCAGCTTTTCTTTTTCATTTTGAGAAAATATTGTCTCTCTGTAGCAGTCAGCGCAGAAAAATAAAATCCATATAGAGACCCCATTGTTATTTTACTGAAAATATGTTATCTGCTAATGTTACAGTAGATTTGTAGAATTTGGATAATAGCATAACATTTCTATTGTTTTTTTGATAGTCCTAGATGTCCAGAGAAGAATATAGCACTTATCAGTGTAATGTGTGATGCTCTAATTGAGTCATTATGGGAGTGAGGTGGGAGGTGGCTCTCTGACCACAGTAAATGGTCTAACTAAAAAAAGTAATGCAAAGCTGTTTGTCGTGCTAAAAGTAAGAAGATAAAGAGCCAGGGCAGAAGGTGGAATACATAGAATGACCTAAAAAATGATATCCAGAAAACCATCAACCAGTTTTTGTAAAATAAAGTGCATACAATATTCATATACAGCTTGTCAATAGGTTATTTAAAAAGGCATGGTAGTGTCCCTTTAACCACTTCCCGACCGCCTAACGCACAACTGCGTTCTCGCGGCGGTCGGGCTGTTCTGGGGCGCCGCAGATGTGCGTCATCTCGCGAGTCGCGAGATTTCCTGTGAACGCGCGCGCACGCGCGTGCGCGTTCACAGTAGCGCGCGTCTCAGGAGTTTAACTACAGCCTGCCAGCGATGATCCATCGCTGGCAGGCTGTAGATGCGATATAAATCGCATCAAACAAGTATATCAGACGCTGTTTTGTGAACAGCGTCTGATATACCTGCTACCTGGTCCTCTGGTGGTCCCATTTGCTGGGATCGACCACCAGAGGACCAGGTAACTATGTAAAGTTGCACCAAACACTACACTAACCCCCCACCCCCTCACCTATTAACCCCTTGTTAACCCCTTGATCACCCCATCTAGACCCCTGATCACCCCCTGTCATTGATCACACCCCTTGTAAGGCTCCATTCAGACGTCCATATGTGTTTTGCGGATCCGTGGATTCACGGATCCGCGGATCGGATCCGCGGATCTGCGGACCCACAGATCCTCAAAACACGGACACCGGCAATGTGCTTTCCGCATTTTGCAGATCCGCACATTGCCAGAACTATATAGAAAATGCTTTTTCTTGTCCGCAATTGTGGACAAGAATAGGACATGTTCTATATTTTTGTGGAACGGAAGTGCAGACCCGGAAGCGCGGATCCGTAATTCCGGATCCGAGCGGGACAAAGTCTGTCCCCATAGAAATGAATGGGTCCGCAATTCCGTTCCGCAAACAGAATTGCGGACGTGTGAATGGGGCATAAGGGTCCCCTATCACTGCCAGTTAGCTAGCTACTTGTTAGGTAGCTAGCGCGCAGCCCACCGCACCGCAGTCACTGATTTTGGCAGAGATTTTTTCATCCACATTGATTGATGCGAATGAAAAAATCTGTGCCGTTCATTTTTTTTTTTTTTTTAAGCAGAGGCTGAACGGAAAAAAAAATCTCATTACCCGTATGCTCAATATAAGGAGAATCGCAGAAACTCCTAATGCTGGCCATACGTGTAATGATTGCGGAGACCCCTAAAATGCCAGGGCAGTACAAACACCTCACATGTGACCCCATTTTAGAAAGAAGACACCCCAAGGTATTCTGTGAGGAATATGGTGAGTTCATGTAAAATTTTATTTTTTGTCACAAGTTAGTGGAATATGAGACTTTGTAAAAAATAAAAATAAAAATCAATTTCCGCTAACTTGTGCCAAATTTTTTTTTTTTCTGTGAACTCGCCATGCCCCTCACGGAATACCTTGGGGTGTCTTCTTTCCACAATGGGGTCACATGTGGGGTATTTATACTGCCCTGGCATTTTAGGGGCCCTAAAGTGTGAGAATCCAAATGCGTAAAAATGCCCTGTGAAATCCTAAAGGTACTCATTGGAATTAGGGCCCCTTTGCGCATCTTGTCTGCAAAAAAGTGTCACTCATCTGGTATCGACGTACTCAGGAGAAGTAGGGCAATGTGTTTTGGGGTGTTTTTTTATATATTCCCATGCTGGGTGAGAGAAATATCTCTGTAAATGACAACTTTTTAAATTTTTTTATTCAAAGTTGTCAATTTACAGAGATATTTCTCTCACCCAGCATGGGTATATGTAAAAATACACCCCAAACACATTGCCCTACTTGTCCTGAGTACGGCGATACCACATGAGTGACACTTTTGCAGCCAAGATGCGCAAAGGGCCCAAATTCAATGAGTAACTTTAGGAGGGCATTTTTACGCATTTTCTTCTCACGCTTTAGGGCCCCTAAAATGCCAGGGCAGTATAAATACCCCACATGTGACCCCATTTTGGAAAGAAGACACCCCAAGGTATTCGCTGAGGGGCATAGTGAGTCCATGAAAAATTAAACTTTTGTCAAAAGTTAGCGGAAAGGGAGACTTTGTGAGAAAAACTATAAAAAATCAATTTCCACTAACTTGTGCCAAAAATTTTTTCTATCAACTCGCCATGCCCCTCATGGAATACCTTGGGCTGTCTTCTTTCCAAAATGGGGTCACATGTGGGGTATTTATACTGCCCTGGCATTTTAGGGGCCCTAAAGCGCGAGAAGAAAATGCGGAAAAATGCCCTCCTAAAAGGTACTCATTGGAATTTGGGCCCCTTTGCGCATCTTGGCTGCAAAAAAGTGTCACTCATGTGGTATCGCCGTACTCAGGACAAGTAGGGCAATGTGTTTTGGGGTGTATTTTTACATATACCCATGCTGGGTGAGAGAAATATCTCTGTAAATTGACAACTTTGAATAAAAATTTTTAAAAAGTTGTCATTTACAGAGATATTTCTCACCCAGCATGGGAATATATAAAAACACCCCAAAACACATTGCCCTACTTCTCCTGAGTACGGCGATACCACATGTGTGCCACTTTTTGCAGCCAAGATGCGCAAGAGACCCTAAAACCAATGAGTACCTTTAGGATTTCACAGGGCATTGTTATGCATTTGGATTCTCACGCTTTAGGTTCCCTAAAATGCCAGGGCAGTATAAATACCCCACATGTGACCCCATTTCAGAAAGAAGACACCCCAAGGTATTCCGTGAGGGGCATGTCGAGTTCACAGAATTTTTTTTTTTTGGCACAAGTTAGCGGAAATTGATATATATTTTTTTTTATTTTGTTTTTTACAAAGTCTCATATTCCACTAACTTGTGACAAAAAATAAAATTTTACATGAACTCACCATACCCTTCACGGAATACCTTGGGGTGTCTTCTTTCTAAAATGGGGTCATATGTGGGGTATTTATACTGTCCTGGCATTTTAGGGGCCCCTAAAGCGTGAGAAGAAGTCTGGAATCCAAATGCGTAAAAATGCCCTGTGTAATCCTAAAGGTACTCATTGGAATTAGGGCCCGTTTGCGCACCCAGGCTGCAAAAAAGTTCCACACATGTGTTATCGCCGTACTCAGGAGAAGTAGCGCAATGTGTTTTGGGGTGTATTTTTATATATACCCATACTTTGTGCGAGAAATATCTCTGTAAATGGCAACTTTTTAATTTTTTTTATACAAAGTTGTCAGTTTACAGAGATATTTCTCTCACCCAACATGGGTATATGTAAAAATACACCCCAAAACACATTGCCCTACTTCTCCTGAGTACGGCGATACCACATGAGTGACACTTTTTGCAGCCTGGGTGCACAAAGGACCCAAATTCCAACGAGTACCTTTATCTTTACATGGCTGCTCACAATTTAGCCCCGCCCAAAATGCCAGAACAGTAAACACACCCCACAAATGACACCATTTCGGAAAGTAGACACCCCAAGGTATTCACAGAGGGGCATAGTGAGCCCGTCTGAGATTTTTTTTTTTTTTTTGACAGAAGTTAGCAGAAATGGAAACTTTATTATATATTTTTTTTTCCTCAGAAAGTGTCATTTTCCGCTAACTTGTGAAAAAAAATGAAATGATACATGAACTCACCATGCCCCTCCGTGAATACTTTGGGGTGTCTTCTATCTAAAATGGTGTGATTTGGGGGGTATTTATACTTTCCTGGCATTCTAGCACCTGAAGAAACATGACAGGTGCTCAGAAAGTCAGAGCTGCTTCAAAATGCCGAAATTCACTTTTTTGCACCATAGTTTGTAAACGCTATAACTTTTACCCAAACCAATAAATATACACTTATTTACAACAGAAAGTAAAAAATGTCATTTTTTTGCAAAAATGTCGTTACATTTTTATTAATAGCAAAAAAAGTAAAAATGTCAGCAACAATGAAATGCTACCAAATGAAAGCTCTATTAGTGAGAAGAAAAGGAGGTAAAATTCATTTGGGTGGTAAGTTGCATGACGGAGCAATAAACGGTGAAAGTAGTGTAGTGCAGAATTGTAAAAAGTGGCCTGGTCATTAAGGGTGTTTAAGCTAGGGGGGCTGAAGTGGTTAAGAAGATGAGAGTGGAAGTGGGTAAACATCTGGTTGTCTTAGGTTGATTTCACATCACCGCTTTTGATTTCTTCTGATCCGAATAGAATATGAATGTATTTTAAGCATTTGTTATGTTTAGTTATGCACATTTTGCATCCATTTTAGCAATTTACATCTAAAATCCATTATTTTAGATGGAAAAAATGATTTTGTTTAGGACTTTTTTTCTGTCTAAAATAACGGATCTCAAATCTAAATTGCTAAAATGGGTGCAAAATGTCCATAACTGAGCATAATGGTTGCTTAAAATATAGGATCTGGTTTTGTTTATTTTTCTGTTCTTCTGACGGATCAGAAGAACAGAAAATGAATCTGGGAATCTAGCCTTAGAGTTTTGGATTAGCATCCCACAAGCAAGAGCAAACTGATTTCTTGTTCTTGAAGGCATAGCACATAGAGGAACAACATGATCCTCCATTATAGCGATTTGTAAAGGTCTCACCACCTGAACCCTACAAGAGATGCACATACCACCTAATCCTAGAAAAACTTATTTAATTAAAATGATAGTATAACACACCACAGTATTCTCTATTTTCATACGGTACTTAATGTTGCTTTGTAGCTTGCTCATAAATAAAAGGTTTGGCTATCCATTTGGAAGGGCCCTATTTTGGTTAGTTAAATTTATCTGTAGTCCAAGCTTGGATAATTTTAGGAAGAAGCTATTAGGGAAAATAATGACTGTGTTAAGAAATATGTGGTTCTGCTCTGTCAGCATTTTAATTAGTTTTGCTTCATCAAGGTCATGACATAGAAGATATATAATTCATCAGGTACGCTGAATATAGAGCTTGTTTCTGAAGCCTATTGCAGTTTATCATGCGCCTTGCTTAGCTACATTATCTAATTAAATATTCAAGTCAGGAACGAGCGAAGGACAGGACAGCTCATTTTCAGTGAAAGTTAAAACAGAGGCCTGAGTTTACTTCTGATCTATGATATTGACCTGTGCCATGCAGATTGGGAGTTAGTTCCCATAAATATTACTATAAGATGGTTAAGAACATTTTTAATATGATAATTTTTAATTAAATAGCTGACAACCCACTGGTGATTAGCTAATTGCTGAAAATTTCCGCTACTGGATTTGTGACTTATTGCTTAAAGATAGGTGGAGCTGTGGGAGGCCATTTACAGGGAAAATGGGGTAGTGTTTGCCCATAGACCACTCAAATGAGTTGGCAACTATGGAATAGTTGGTGAGTTCAGTGCTCCGTTGGATTCACTCTCGGGAGTCTCGAACAGAGGACCCTTCCTTTAGGAAGCCTACATGACCTGATAATATATAAAGCATAGCTTAAAGAGCCTCCGCAAATGTACAGCTGTTCTTCCGTCATGCTGATGGAGAACTGTATGTCCTTGAGACTAAAGATCCAGAACAATAATTTTAGATTTTAAAATTAAAATGAACAAGAATAAAAATAAATTCGGGGACGGCTTATACTTTGTCTAGACATAGACCTTTTCATTAATTAAAAAGACTTGGATATAGCAGACTTCGTAGCATTTTCATTTTGACATGAAACCTATTTTTAGGTATTATATTTTGTAAAGTAGAACAAAATGTCAAATGGAAACAATTGTCACATAAGAGGTATCACTGTAAAGTCACTAGGAGTACAACCACAACACAATCTCAATGTTTCATTTTGGAAACAAGGTCGTTTTTACAATCTTCTGACCATCGTAAAAAGAATCAAGGCAAATATCTTGCAATAGTCACATCACGTTCTACAATTTGACTCACGAGCAAAGATGAGCGAATCAATTTGAAATGAATCTAATTTGACATGAATTCTGTAAAAATTCAAGTTGCATCCAAATTCAAATTTTTGGTGATTCAATTTGGGTGAATTTTTGGTTTTGGTAGAAGAGAGGAAAAACATTAATAAAAAAATTTAAATTAGTGAAAGAAAAAATATAAGCCATAGGAGACCTTAGATTGTCATACACAAATGTACATGGCCAACTGGAACACTTTCAGTTAGGGTACAGTCAATTTGAGCCTAAATTGAATTGTTCAACCGATTTGGCCAAATCAAATTTGAATTTAAATTTGAGAGATTCTCTTATCTCTACTCACGAGCTACCAAGAACCTCAGCATAGACCTAGCCATATTTACTGGACCTCTAAAATCATAACGACACCTGAACTGATCTGATAAGTACAGATGTAGCAAGAGCTAGATTGCCTTCAAGTGCAAATTATTCTAATGTACTTGTCTTTACTTTATAATATCACAGGTCAATGGTGAAAATGTATATTTAGGGCTTGCACAATGTAATAATGTGCTGTCTTTCAAAATTCCTGTCAGATTACTGTTCAGCATGACCTTTACAAAACAACCAATAGGTTGAGTGAAAATGCTTGTCCCAATGTAGGCCAGTCTATATTGTATGGTAGAAATGTTTTACAGTCTTTGACCTTTTTCAATAGAGCAGCATATTTATAATTTAAGGGATATTTTATTTATTATTTAAAACACTTTTAAAGTTGAATTATTTATTCATGTTATTAAAAAAAAGTGTTAAAGTTTTAGCATATCCAACTAAACAATAAGTTTTGTTAAGATATTTTTCATCCTAGTCTATTTCATTCTGGGTACAGGGAAGAAGAGCTGAAGTCTAACCTGGATGCTACTTTATTTCCAAGGTCCTTATAGAGTGGAAGGACAGGACAAGAATAGACAGAAGTTGTAACATTATTCTGATTTATTAGGGAGGATACATTTTGTTAATCTATATTCAACATAACAGTCTACGGTGATAGCTACAGTAATAAAGAGGTGAGGACTCAAATAAGGCAAGGGCAGATGCAAAGAGCAGAGTACTTCTGTACAAGAACATTATATAGGTTCTTTTTTGTGAATAGTAGCGCATAAAGCACCTACATTTACACATGGGGGAATTATCGGGAAGAACTGTTCAACTGTTCATGCAATCTAACAGAAGGGAGCTACTGTTAAAGTTCAACTAGTCCCTTTTAACTATTGATCTCTGTGCAAGTGCAGATGTAACAGATAAGGTATGTCCTCCTCTGGTGGAAGGAAAGTAAAATGCATACTGTATACTGATATAGTGGGGTACATATAGTCTATAGTCCACAATTTCCCTGTGGAAGTACCTGTGGAGACTTGATGAAAACACCTTTAAAGAGGATGTGTGAGATAATTAAACATCTTGGACAACTCTTTTAATAAAAAATCATGTTAAACATGCCCATTTCTCGAGTGCAGGTCCGGCCCTCCTGTCAATGCTTGTTTAGAAACTGCAACCAATCACTGTCCTTAGAGGTCACATGCTGTAAACCTGCACATTGGGACCAGCACCACGGAGAATGGCACTAGAGAAAGGGGTGAATATAAGATGTTTTTTATTGTATGCTATTTGAGGGCTTATTCAGGATTTTTAATTACTGTATTTTAATTACTGTGGAGTCACTTTATTAGTAGTGAGGTCACTTTATTAGGAGTGGGGGTCACTTTATTAGGAGTAAGGTCACTTTATTAGGAGTGGGGTCACTTTATTAGGAGAGTCACTTTATTAAGGGGGGTTACTTTATTGCTGGGCCACTTTATCAGGAGTGGGGTCATTAGGGGTACCTTAGGGATGTCTTTTTGGCTGTGCACAGCTCTCAGGGCACAGCTCTGCACCTAGTCAGGAGCACGTAGTCAGGAGCAGGCAGTGTGATGACTGAGAGGCGGAGGCGGCGGCGGCATGTGTGACAGGGAAGTCTGCTCCACCTCTCGTCTGCCTGCTCCTGCGCTCCTATCAACTTTTTTCCTTCTCCCTCCTCCATATTAACTGTGATTCGGGTCGGCCGGTTCCTACCATCCAGCTTCTTGGTGAGGCTGGCCGGTCCCTACCACAGCCAGCCCGCAGAGGTGACCAGCCCCTGCATCACCATCTGCAAGGGTGACCGGTCTCTGCCTCCGAACACCAGAAGCACGTCCGCCTCCTTATACCAAGCACTACCAGCGCGGAAGGCCCTTTGATCGCATTGCAGCACAGCAACGCGGCAGGTAACAAGTAACTTCAGTTGCCACAAGCGCCGGACATGTTTTTTTCCCTATATTTACCCCTATATTCACCCCATACGACGCACTAACTCCCCCCTCCCCTCATTTTGGGGGGAAAAAAGTGCATTTTGTAGGATAAAAAATAAGGTATTTGAGAAAAGCTTTTTAAGTAAGAACATCTATTCAATAGTCTTTCTAAATAAGTGGGTACTGTTGTACCTGCTGACCAGCACCCCATGCACCCCATGCCCCCAAGTGCGTGCTAAGGAAGGGACTCTGCTTTACAACACCCAGAAGCCCTAATAGTATATATGGACAATGATATATAACATGATACAAATTGTATATGGAAATATTGTAGGCTCTGAATATATAACACTAAATAGTAATAATAAGGAGAATGCTTCAATAATATCCTTCTAATGACCAACAAAATGTCCTTGTGACATGGAAAGATATCTTAGATTCTGGGGATTATTTTTCACTTAATTTTCCTCTATTGTTCATGTGCAAAATAAAGTTCATAAGAGAGATTTCCTAAATTTACTATTACTGCATCCGTCTGTCTTAGTGCAAGTCTGCCGGTGTCAAAATAACACAAAATGTTGTTATAGCACCAGTTAGCACTGCCTACCTGCTTCCTGGATTCCCGGTGGTCCGGTCTCAGTGCTCTCAGCGCTCTTTCTCTTCTGTTGCCTGGGTATAGCTACAAGAGCTGTACTGTTCAACTCTTTCGAAGGCTAAAGCTGGTTGCTTGCCAGCACTTCCTCTCTCTGCCTATAGGCTGCACATATGCTACCTCTGGCTCCTAAAGGGCTGATGCACATGCACTTTGATCTTCCCTAGACAATGGCTTCTTACCCTGGGGAACTTAAGGCGCCTTCCTCTGTGGCAAGGTAACTGAAAAATAGGTTCTAGTCTGCTAGTGTCCTGCAAATATGTGTCATTCTATGCTTTGTCTGCCTATGTACTGACTTCTGCCTGGTTTCTGGATTTGACCTTCACTGCGTGACTTAACTTCTGCATGATCTCTGTTTTGACTTTAAGCTGCCCACTTTGGAGCTTAGACTGTGTATCAGATCACACAAAATCTGTCTGCCCTGAATTCTGGCTATCCCTCACTATGCTTTGCTCAAGCCCTTGGTGCTTCACACCTGCGTCAGTTGACCCCCGTAGGTCAGCAGTCACTGACAAAGACTACCAAGAGAGGTAGTGGCCTGGTCATTCCCCTTTAATAAAGTTCAGATCCGTGTATAGGGGTGAAAGACTGAAGACTAAGGAAGGCAACTTAGATAACACCTTTGTAAGTAGCCCCAAGTGAAATCTGTACATATCACATGCATTACAAATGGAAATCTACACCAGCTGGGAGCTGACATAAATTTAAGGTATACCTCACACAAATTTTCAGGAATAACAAGTCATCTGAAATCTGTCAGAATACATAGGTCCCACCCCTCCTGCCCACACTCTGGACATTTTTACTTAAAGGGAATCTGTCACCTACATATTACCTAAAAAAAAAATCATTAATCCAGGTGTTATAAATTACCCTATTTTCATATGACTTCTTCTTTTAATTGTGTGCCTTGTCTTTTCTTCAAAAAAACGCTTTATCCGATATGCAAATTAGTCTGTAAGGAGCCCAGAGGGGTGTTATTCCTTTTCCAAGGTGCCCAGGAATGCCCCCCTGATAGGCCCGGCCTGCCTAAATTTGAAAAAAGAAGAACGCCTCCAGGATGTAAAATCGCCTTCCAGAGGCGAGGCTAAGCGCTCCAACCCCCCCCCCCCCCCAGGTCCGCTCTCTGCTAGAAACATCCCAGATCCTCCTCTCGCACGGCAGCTCTAAATCCCGCGCAAGCGCAGTGCCGCCGATTGCCTGCGTGATGGTACGGCAACCGAGGGCAACATCGTCACTGTGCCTGCGCGGGATTTCGGGGTGCCGTGCAAGAGGAGGATTGGGGATGTTTCTAGCAGAGAGCGGACCTGGGGGGGGGGGGGTTGGAGCACTTAGCCTCGCCTCTGGAAGGCGAATTTACATCCTGGAGGCGTTCTTCTTTTTTCAAATTTAGGCGGGCCGGGCACATCTCCTTACAGCCTAATTTGCATATCGGATAAAGCGTTTTTTTGAAGAAAAGACAAGGCACACAATTAAAAGAAGAAGACATATGGAAATAAGGTAATTTATTACACCTGGATTAATGAATTTTTTTTTTAGGTAATATGCAGGTGACAGATTCCCTTTAAAAGGGGGCTTGCACAAATGTTTCAGACTTTTCTCACCCAGAAAATTGTGGTAGAAGCTTTCATGCATTTCCCCCTATATTTTCATCATTCAAATTCTAAATTATGTCCAAATTATTTATAATCTTTTCACTTGCTTTCAATTTCTTTACAGACAGTTCACTACTAAGCCTCATTATGCACTGTCATTCCTGATAATAATATTACATCCAAAAGATACTGTTATTTTTCATTTGTTCCTCTGTTCTGCTTAAATTCATTACCCGTGTCGGTCACATAACAGCTATGCTTTTACTGCTCTTTGAGAAATGGCTTGAGGTACATTTGATTCAAATTCTTTCTAGTTGCTCTTGAGTGATAAATCATTAATAGTCTCACACTAGAATGGCTCTGCACTGTACCAAAGACTCTTGAAGGGTTCAAGATTGATGTAAAACTATTTTGTAATATGTACCATGAACTCTATCTGTCTAGAGCACAAAATATAACACGTCTGCCTTTTTTTCTTATAACAGATCTACCGAGTCCAAGCCAAAAAACATAAATCTTCCTACATATCCCCAGCTAAATCTGCTTTAATCAGTGTACAGGAAGAAAAGGTATCACAGTAAAAAATTATTCTTGATGCAACTGCCACTTGAGTTTTATATGTTGTGGTTAGGGAGCCAGAAACAATATTAAAGCACAGTTTACTTTGATTTTTAATGGTACTGTTTTCAATATGGCAACAACTACACTTTAGGTTTATCCGACATGGAATTCTCTCTCATTTCCAGTAGCTGGATATTGGTCAAGGAGCAGAAGTAACCTAAGGTCCATTTGATGGACCCCTACACACTTTGTGTGCCTGCGTATGTCATCTGTAATTTCAGGTGATTTTTCAGAATAGGCTGAACTGTGTTTGTTTTTGTTTTTTTACATGAATTGAACCACTATTTCTGACCATAATTTGACTTCTGAAGATAAGTTTTCTCTAGTTTACCCTCTGTAGGCTCCATATCTAATTGTCAATCCTCCCTGAGCTCAACAAAGACTAGCTGGTGTGGTGTCTTCTTCACACAGCATATATAGACAAGAGCGGATCCAACAATCGTATCTCTCTGTAGAACACCCTGAGAAGCAACAGCAAGAAGAAGGATATAATACAGCAGCACTGAGCAATGTAGCTATAACCCATCTCATTAGAAGATGAATTTTAGCAATGAATTAAGAGTGAATATTTCAGACAGGAGAGGAGATAAGGGGGCTTATAAATTAAGAAAGATCCATTATCTGTAATAAAATATATTACAATGTTTCTTATATTCACTTGTACATTTGATTTATGCAAAGTTTGTTAAAACCATAATGACCATTTACATTTTTACATAAAGCTCAAGAGCTAAGGAAAGACTGTTGCTTTTCGTATGTGTACTACCCTGCTAGTACATTTAAACTCTAATTTCAATATATAGTTTATTAAGTTATTAGGTCAGAAAACCTCATTTTACATAATACAGAAAAATGTCTGATAAGTAAAAACCAGCATTCATTTCCTGCATTCATATTATTTTTTAATAATCCATATACGTGTATTACAATGTGTATTATTTTGAGAAAATGTTTTAATCCCAAAAGCTAACAACTGAGCTTCTGATAAAATGGGAGCCAGCACAGAGATGCAAGGCAAGTTCCCCAGCAAGTGTTTTCTTGTAATTGTTTTACAGTGATAGCACCTCATTTGTGAGCCAATTAATTCACAAAACAAGCTGTTCCAATGTGGCCTTGGATTCTTCCCTGCCAAAGTATGGCTTCAAAATCCAGTAACAAATTGTAAATTGCTGACTGTTATTATATGTGCACTTTGATTTGGTTTTATTACAGTAAGAATTCTTTTCAGTTTTTATTTTCTTAAAGTTCCTCCATGCCCTCTGAATTATCGTTCACATGACAGTATTTTTATGTCCGCATCCGTTCCGCAATTTTGCAGATTGAAATGCGGACCCATTTATTTCAGTGGGGCCGCAAAAGATGCAGACAGCACTTTGTGTGCTGTCCGCATTCGCACTTCTGTTCCGCAGTCCCACAAAGAAAGATAGAACATGTCCTATTCTTGTCCGTTTTTGAGAACAATAATATGCATTGCTATCACAGGGAAAGACACAAAATACGAAACGTACATCGCCAGTATCCTTGTTTTGAGGATCTGCAATTTGCGGTCCATAAAAATGTACTGTATATGTTCTTGTGAATGGACCCTTACACATATAGCAGCTACATACTCTGCAGCACTTTACAGACATTATCACCACTCGCTGTCCCCAGTGGAGCTCACACTCTAAATTCCCTATCAGTATGTCTTTGAAATGTGGGATCGAAACGGAGAACCCTGAAGAAACCCACGCAACCGGGAAAACATACAAACACTATGCAGATATTGTCCTTTTTATCACATTCAATATAATCTAATGTGGACTCTCCATAATGTCAGGTAAAACATTTCCCTCAGCTAGTGCCTTCCCTGATTTCAGAGGATGGCAAGATCTCTCCTACTTGAGTCAGGATCAGTAAGAATGATCGGTCAGAGATTATACCTGTTGGACTAATTTGGTGCTCACGTGTTTCTTCCTCTTACGCAGAGCAGAAAGAAACCATATGGTCAGATTTATGAAATGTTGTCTTTCCTTTCTTATAGTTCTCTAAGAAAATGAAACCTGTGCCATGATTGGTCGCTACAGGCAGCTTTTATAAATTTAGCACAGTTTTATAAATGTAGCCCATTGTGGCAGGTACGATCATGAGGCACTATGGTTGGTTCACTTATGGTCGAACATTGTTATGGCTGATATTTTTGATTGTCACTAAGCCAGATATTATGTATTCTGACAGACCAGTGTGACTGGTACTATCTTATGTTCATTTCATTTATAATCCCAGAGGTAACATTCTGTAATTTCAAGATCCACCTCAGTTGAGTATAGCAACTTTTTAGGACCCCAAGAGAAAACAGATTTTGTGCTCGTAAAAGAACTATTTTTCAGTGTGTACCATATAGTGAGTCAGTTTTTCCAAAGATTCCACAGAGCAATCAAGCCCAACCTGATAAAAATGAAAATATTTACAATAAGGGTTTCTCCAGGAATTTTAGGTAATGAGTCCTTTGTACTATCCTGTGTAAGAAAGTTTGCTTAGTTACTACTTACCCAACCCTCGCTCTAGCGATGCTGCCATCTCAGCTGCACTTACACAGGCTGCGGACTCTTCCGTCGGGGTCCCGACCAGATGTGTGTCTTAATCTTCCTGTTCAGCTGCACAATAGTATATGCAGCTGAACAGGAAGAGAAGGGCACACATTTGGTCACGCCCCAAGTGGAAGAGCCTGCAGGCCGTGTAAAATGGTCACAAAATTTTCACACAGCTTAATAAAATCAATAAATTAATAGTAAAGACAAATGTAAGAAACTTTGTCATATATTTTATCAAAGAAAAATGTCTCTTTCTCCTATCAGTTCTTTTTCTCCCCCACTTCAAAACTAACATTTTCTCTGAATTATCTTCTAATTCTATCTTGTGAGATCCAGATGAGCTGCCTGCTCACTGAAGGTTCAAATTACAAGCTCTTCTAAAAGTCTATGGAGGCGGAAGGGGTGAGTGAGAATGGTAGAGTGAGAAACAAGCAAAGAGACGTGGACAGGGAGGCTGAAACAATTAATTGTAAGTGTTGTATCTCAAATGCTTTATTCACATTAATCTCTACAGATCTATCTCTACAAGTAATATGTGTATTCTATGAGAGCCATCATAACAGCTACTCTTCACTGACCAGCTGGAAAAGAGCTGAAAATTTGATATAGAGCCTACAAAGTGAAAAATCCTGAAAAAGGCAGATACAAGTCATAGAATGGCCAGATATAGAGCAATTTCTCATATACACACATAGCAGCTAATTTTGCAAAGATATCTGAAAGTTTATGTATCTTTTAAAAAGTTTTCTTAATCTAACACTTTCATGCACCAGACTCCTCCTAAAAGTATCATCATGATGCTAGTCACTTAACTGGCCAGCAGCAAAGGATTGGCCACATTACTCTCACTCCTGTATATTGTTTAATATGCTGCGTAGTGTAAAATGGGTTCATTTATGGATATAAAACATTTATACACATACAGTTTTAATTATAGATTTAATTTAAATTTTTCAAGATAATGATCCATTAGAGTATTAAAATATTTTTCAAGAAATGCAGTTTTGCTAGTATTGGAGATTTATTTTATTGCACCGCATCTGCTTCGCATTTATGTACTGCAATACATTTCTTTTAAAAAAAAGCAGAATGAATCATGGTTTGGCAAGGTGAAGACTGAATGCAGTTTTCAGGTGCAAACTAGGTCAAACCATATGCATGCGTAGACTATATTCTATTTCTACAAATAATGTGCAGTATCTAGAAAGTAATGTAGTTTGTAATGCACTATCATTTATCAGACTGACAAGATTTGATACATATATAGCTACTATTTTTTTTGCCTTTATTCAGTTTATTGTTATTTACTTTGTTCTATAGATACAAGTAGTGAAAAAGAGTATAAATCATAGTGTGCATCCTATATTGATTATACATCGAACTATTATGTACATAGTGTGAAACTGGTTACAGAATCTGCAGCTTCATTGAGTTATGTGAAATGTTACTGATAATGAAGATTAAATGCTCAAGAATTCATCTATTGCTGATAATGTAGTTGTAAATTGCACTAAAAATTAGAGGTTTTTCAGTGGGCAAAGGCTCAAAGTAAGTTAAAAAATAGAAGTAATGCTCACCTTGTTAATCCACCGTTGCTCCCGTTGCAAGGTTTACCAGGTTCCCACTGATCTCTACTTCCTGGTCACGTCCTGACAAACAGGAAGTAAGAGAAAATGCCCACTCAGCCAATCAATAGCTGCAGCTGTGATCCACCTTAGCCAGTGATTGACTGAATAGGAATTTCCTGGTGTTACCTGTACGTTGAGACAAGACCAGGATGTAGAGAACAGTTAGAAACACAAACAATAACTATCGCTTCTTTTATTTTTTTGAACTCACTCTAAGCCCATTGTTTAAATTTTTACTCACTGGGTAACCTTTTTGAGTACTCTAAGTACCATGTTATGACATCTTTTTTATATTCCTCAACAGTGCCATATTTATTAAAGACATGCTATTTTGGGTGTATATATGACAGTCATGAAGGGGCATAAAGAAGATAAGTGTGCTAATCCCTACTAGCAAGTTACAGTAAAAGTATCATACCATTTGCTATTTTTTTATTAACTATGGCAATTTTGACAAATCTTCACCAATGTTTACACATTTAACCACCTCAGCCCCCCTAGCTTACACACCCTTAATGACCAGGCCACTTTTTAGGACCTTAGTACCTTTAGGATTTCACAGGGCATTTTTACGCATTTGGATTCCAGACTTCTTCTCACGCTTTAGGGGACCCTAAAATGCCAGGGCAGTATAAATACCCCACATGTGACCCCATTTTAGAAAGAAGACACTCCAAGGTATTCCGTGAGGGGTATGGTGAGTTCATGTAACATTTTATTTTTTGTCACAAGTTAGTGGAATATGAGACTTTGTAAAAAACAAAAAAAAAAATAAAAAATTTCAATTTCCGCTAACTTGTGGCAAAAAAAAAAATTCTGTGAACTCGACATGCCACTCACGGAATACCTTGGGGTGTCTTCTTTCCAAAATGGGGTCACTTGTGGGGTATTTATACTGCCCTGGCATTTTAGGGGTCCTAAAGCGTGAGAATCCAAATGAGTAAAAATGCCCTGTGAAATCCTAAAGGTACTTATTGGAATTAGGGCCCCTTTGCGCACCCAGGCTGCAAAAAAGTGTCACTCATGTGGTATCGCCATACTCAGGAGAAGTAGGGAAATGTGTTTTGGGGTGTATTATTACATATACCCATACTGTGTGTGAGAAATATCGCTGTAAACGACAACTTTTTAAATTTTTTTATACAAAGTTGTCAATTTACAGAGATATTTCTCTCACCCAGCATGGGTGCATGTAAAAATACACCCCAAAACACATTGCCCTGCTTCTCCTGAGTACAGCGATACCACATGAGTGACACTTTTTTGCAGCCAAGATGCGCAAAGGGGCCCAAATTCCAATGAGTACCTTTTAGGAGGGCATTTTTACGCATTTTTCTTCACACGCTTTAGGGCCCCTAAAATGCCAGGGCAGTAGAAATACCCCACATGTGACCACATTTTGGAAAGAAGACACCCCAAGGTATTCCGTGAGGGTCATGGCGAGTTCATAAAAGATTTTTTTTTGCACAAGTTAGCGGAAATTGATTTTTTATTGTTTTTTCTCACAAAGTCTCCCTTTCCGCTAACTTTTGACAAAAAGTTAAATTTTTCATGGACTCACTATGCCCCTCAGTGAATACCTTGGGGTGTCTTCTTTCCAAAAGGGGTCATTTGTGGGGTGTTTGTACTGTTCTGGCATTTTGGGTGGGGCTAAATGGTGAGCAGCCGTGTAAAACCTAAAGGTATTCATTGGAATTAGGGCCCCTTTGCGCACCCAGGCTGTAAAAAAGTGGCACACATGTGGTATTGCTGTACTCAGGAGAAGTAGGGCAATGTGTTTTGGGGTGGATTTTTACATATAACCATGTTGGGTGAGAGAAATATCTCTGTAAATTGACAACTTTGTATAAAAAAATGTAAAAAGTTGTCGTTTACAGCGATATTTCTCACACACAGTATGGGGATATGTAAAAATACACCCCAAAACACATTGCCCTACTTCTCCTGAGTACGGAGATACCACATGTGTGCCACTTTTTTGCAGCCAAGATGCGCAAAGGGGCCCAAATTCCCATGAGTACCTTTAGGATTTCACAGGGCATTTTTACGCATTTGGATTCTCACGCTTTAGAACCCCTAAAATGCCAGGGCAGTATAAATACCCCACAAGTGACCCCATTTTGGAAAGAAGACACCCCAAGGGATTCCATGAGGGGCATGGCGAGTTCACAGAAATTGATATATATATTTTTTTTTTTTACAAAGTCTCATATTCCACTAACTTGTGACAAAAAATAAAATTTTACATGAACTCACCATACCCCTCACGGAATACCTTGGGGTGTCTTCTTTCTAAAATGGGGTCACATGTGAGGTGTTTGTATTGCCCTGGCATTTGAGGGTCTCCGCAATCATTACACGTATGGCCAGCATTAGGAGTTTCTGCGATTCTCCTTATATTGAGCAGACGGGCAATGAGATTTTTTTTTTCAGTTCAGCCTCTGTGCTGAAAAAAGAAAAAAATGAACGGCACAGATTTTTTCATTCGCATCGATCAATGTGGATGAAAAAATCTCTGCCAAAATCAGTGACTGCGGTGCGGTGGGCTGGGCGCTAGCTACCTAACAAGTAGCTAACTAACTGGCAGTGATAAGAGACCCTTATGCCTTATTCACACGTCCGCAATTCAGTTTGCGGAACGGAATTGCGGACCCTTTCATTTTTATGGGGACAGACTTTGTCCCGCTCGGATCCGGAATTGCGGATCCGCACTTCTGGGTCTGCACTTCCGTTCCGCAAAAATATAGAACATGTCCTATTCTTGTCTGCAATTGCGGACAAGAAAAAGCATTTTCTATATAGTTCTGGCAATGTGCAGATCTGCAAAATGCGGAAAGCACATTGCCGGTGTCCGTGTTTTGAGTATCTGCGGATCAGCGGATCAGATCTGTGGATCCGTTGATCAGATCCACGGATCTGTGGATCCGTTGATCAGATCCACGGATCTGTGGATCAGATCCGCGGATCCGTGGATCCACGGATCCGCAAAACACATATGGACTTCTGAATTGAGCCTTACAAGGGGTGTGATCAATGACAGGGGGGTGATCAGGGAATCTAGATGGGGTGATCAAGCGGTTAACAAGGGGTTAATAAGTGAGGGGGGGGTAGTGTGGTGTTTGGTGCAACTTTACATAGCTACCTGGTCCTCTGGTGGTCGATCCCAGTAAATGGGACCACCAGAGGACCAGGTAGCAGGTATATTAGACGCTGTTAACAAAACAGCGTCTGATATAATTGTTTGATGCAAATTATTTCGCATCTACAGCCTGCCAGCGATTGATCATCGCTGGCAGGCTGCAGTACAAGTTGTGAGACGCGCGGCACTGTGAACAGGAAGTCTCGCGTCTCGCGAGATGACGCGCCGATGCGTCGAGTCAGAACTACAGGACTGCCCGCCGGACGCATCTATGCGTTAGGCGGTTCTGTAGTGGTTAAAGGAAGTGTTTCACCAATAATATATTTTGTCAGTCTATACCAAATAGCTGCACATATCCTTTTTGTATAATCTTGTTTTATTTTCCAATTGCAGATTTTTAAATTCCTTTTCCTGAAAATGATTTTGGGGGCGTCCATCTTGCCTGAGCTGTTCTTAACAGCGTTTATAAAGTATTAAGAAAATTTCTTTACTGCAGCCCCATGGTCCATAGACAAAATGGTTAGGAGGGGACCTCATTGACTTCTATGGGAGAGCTTTCTAGGCATGCTCTATGACCTGTGCAGAGGTCATTGTACAAGGAAAAAATAGATAAGCTCTGATATCACCTATTGTGAATGGTGGATCTTGCCTTATCTATACACAGAGGTGATATCATTATAAGTAGGCTTAGAATGTTGGATAAGCAGGTAACTACACTATTGTGATCTGTACAAACCTAGAAATGGTACCTATTATTAGTCATAGTGGCAAGTGGGAAAACTACAGAACGTTATGTTTTTTATTAAATATAGACATAGATATGGAAAGATATAATCAAAAAGTATTTTAAAATAAGAAGCTATGAAGATTTTTATGAAGATAAAAAAGTGATTTAAGCAGTAGGTCATTTTCTAATGACACATCCTCTTTAACCCCTTAAGGACCCATGATGTAGCTGTACATCATGGGTCCGGTCCCTAAACATGGCGCCCGCTCCCGCTGACTGCGGGCGTCATAGCCGAGGGTGGCCGTCTGCGTCTTGAAGCAGACACCCGCGGCTAATGTCAGCGACTGGCAGTAATGCTGATCGTGGACATTTAAGCCCTCAGATGCCGTGGTCAATGCTGACCACGGCATCTGCGCGCACAGAAAACCGAAAGTTTTACTTTTGGTTTTGCTCCGATTACCCAGTGTGGCGATCGGAGGAGCCGGAACATGTATGCAGCAGCCTGTCTTTGTGAATGACACAAGGCTGCTGCATATTATTTCCTATGGAGCTCTAGCCTGCATATATTCCAATGCTAGTGCATTGGAGATTAAGAGAATCGCAATCAGATGATTGATTGTTATAGTTCTCTATGGGAACTATAGAAAAGTGTAAAAAAAGAAAAAAGTTAAAAAAATAACACAAATAAAAAATAAAAAAATACATAAAAGTTTAAATCACCCAACTTTTCCCAAAATAAAAATAAAAGAACCCAAAAAATAAAAAATACACATCATGGCTGTCGCAATGTGCGAAAATGCCCATAGTATTAACATATAAAAATATATTCCCCATACGGAAAACATAAAAATGGAAAAAATCGTCCAAATGGGCGATTCGCCATTTTTGGACGTTTCTTTTCCTCCCAAAAAATTGAATTAAACGTGATCAAAAAGTCATACACACCCCATAATGGTATCAATGAAAAGTTCAGATTTCCCCTTAAAAAATGGTTGTCATACGCGCGTTCGTGACTCTGGAGACCAATTGAAAAAGGCATATCTACACTTTAACGCGTGTTAAACGCGCGTTTTAGGCGCGTTATAGGCGCGTTCCCATTGAAGTCTATGGGTGCAAACGCGCGACAAAACGCCCCAAAGAAGCTCGAGAACTTCTTTGAGCGTAGGGTGTTTTACAGCGCGTTCAAACGCGCTGTAAAACGCTCAGCTGAGAACCATGCCCATAGGGAAACATGAGTTTTCTCCTGTTGAGTGTTTTACAGCGCGTTCGAACGCGCTGTAAAACGGGCAAGTGTGAACTGAGGGTAAAAGTAACTGGTCAGTTTTATTGCACATCGAACGTCGGAATTTAAAAACCCGTAAAACTGTGGTGGAATATTTTTTTTTTTTGCAATTTCACCCCATTTGGATTTTTTTTCCAGCATCCCACTACATCATATCCAATATTAAATGGTGGCATTGGAAAGTACAACTTGTTCCACAAAAAACAAGCCCTCATATGGCTATGTGAATGGAAAAATAAAAAAAGTTATGTTTCTTGGAATGCATGGAGCGCAAAGCGAAAACGCAAAAATTAAAAATCCCAGGGTCCTTAAAGGGTTAAGGACATCACTACTGTATTGCAATATTCATGCTTCCTAATATACAAATGAAAATAAAATGTCATTTTTCAACATTGTACATGGTGAAACATAATCATGGTTTTCATTTGTAACACAGTGCTTGCACTCTCAAATGATGCACAACAATGAAGCCCAGTTGGCCTCACTGAATTATAATGGGGTCTGTTGGGCCCCTTCTAGGTTTCTTCTGCTTTTCGGGATGTTTTTTTATTTATTTATTTTTGCTGGAGGGGGTACTGATAGATGAGATATATTATTTGCAATAATAGATGTGGAAGCTCTAGACACATTAATCCATCATCATGGATTGGGCCTCACAGCAGTGTCAACATTTCTTTCCGAACAGAAATATAAGGTTAATATTACTTAATGAGTTCACTATGAAACTGCTTGAATTGAACCTCACAAAAAATTATATAGCTAGGATAGTCCTAGTAAATTTTCTAGAACAAAGCAGCAGTGCTATGAAAGTGTTGTGTCAATTTGCCACCTATCAGGTCCACTAATCTTTTTCCAGGAACCTCATAGTTGTCCTATTATTGTCAATGACCAGCCATGTGGGCACTTGAAAAAGACTGCGCAAAACCGTCAGGAAATTAAGTGAAATTTTCAACAGGGATTACAGGTATTAAGCCTCTGTTGCTCAGACATTTATGGCTTAGCCCCTCAGTGATCAACCTGTTTTGGGCCTTACTGACCAACCATTTTTCTTCCGTTTTTCATCGTCGTCTTCCAAGAACTATACCTTTTTTATTTGTCCATCTATGTAGCTGTATGAGGGCTTGTTTTTTGCAGGACAAGTTGTAGTTTTTAAAGGCACCATCTTGGGGTACATATAACTTTCTGATTAAGTTTCTATTAAGTTTAGATTGACATGTTTATTTTCAACCTTGTGAACTCTGTTACTATGCATATCTAAAGAGAATTTTTATTGCTAATTAATACTATTTAATTGTGTGAAATTATATGGTGAAGCTAAACTTTTAGTTGGCACATAACCTGTGTCTTTGGCAGATTTTATTTAAAACTTTTAATACCCCTGGTTTTATGTCAGTTTAAGGTTTTTATTTTCAAACTCCAATCCAAAGATAAAAAGAAAGAAAGTTGTCTACACAGACCAAGAAGTGTCGCCTATTATTATTCTTAGTGGCCAGTTTGAAAACTGTAGTATTTTAAGGTTTTTGTTTAAATATAAATGTTGACGTGGAAACTTAAATAGAACATAATCAAAAAGTCTTTAAAAATATGGTAAATGCCTATCCTCCAGATAGGTCATTAACTAATTGCCTACCACAGCACAATATTATACTTTGCAGTGGTAGGATGTTACAGTGGATATAAAAAGTCTACACACCCCTGTTAAAATGTCCGGTTTCTGTGCTGTAAGAAAATAAGACAAAGATAAATCAGTTCAGAACTTTTTCCACGTTTAATGTGACCTATAAACTGTACAACTCAATTGAAAAACAAACTGAAATCTTTTAGGAAGAGGGAAGAAAAAATATTAAAATAAAATAATATGGTTGCATAAGTGTGCACACCCTTAAACTAATACTTTGTTGAAGCACCTTTTGATTTTATTACAGCACTCAGTCTTTTGGGTATGAGTCTATCAGCATGGTAAATTTTTACTTGGCAAGATTTTCCCACTTTTCTTTGCAAAAACACTCCAAATCTGTCACATTGTGAGGGCTTCTCCTGTTCACAGCCCTCTTCCGATCACCCCACAGATTTTCAATCGGATTCAGGTCTGGGTTCTGGCTAGTCCATTCCAAAACTTTAAACTTGTTCTGGTGAAGCCATTCCTTTGTTGATTTGGATGTATACTTTGGGTCGTTGTCATGCTGAAAGATGAAGTTCCTCTTCATGTGCCAATATTGACTGGTATTTGGAACTGTTCATAATTCCCTCTATCTTAACTAAGGCCCCAGTTCTAGCTGAAGAAAAACATCCCCACAGCCTGATGCTGCCACCACCATGCTTCACTGGGGGTATGGTGTTCTTTTGGTGATGTGCAGTGTTGTTTTTGTGCCATACATATCTTTTGGAATTATGGCCAAAAAGTTCAACTTGGTTTCATCAGACCATAACACCTTTTCCCACATGCTTTTGGGAGACTTCAGATGTGTTTTTGCAAAATGTAGCCTGGCTTGGATGTTTTTCTTCGTAAGAAAAAGCTTTCGTCTTGCCACTCTACCCCATAGCCCAGAAATATGAAGAATACAGGATATTGTTGTCACATGTACCACACAGCCAGTACTTGCTAGATATTCCTGCAGCTCCTTTAATGTAGGCCTCTTGGTAGCCTCCCAGACCAGTTTTTTTCTCGTCTTTTCATTAATTTTGGAGGGACATCCAGTTCTTGGTAATGTCACTGTTGTGCCATATTTTCTCCACTTGATGTGGACTGTCTTCACTGTGGTCCATGGTATATCTAATGCCTTGGAAATTCTTTTGTACCCTTCTCCTTACGGATACCTTTTAACAATGAGATCCCTCTTATGCTTTGGAAGCTCTCTGTAGACCATGGATTTTGCTGTGGGATTCGACTAAGGGCTCTTTCACACTAGCGTTTTTGTTTTCCGGCATAGAGATCCGTCATCGGGTCTCCATGCCGGAAAAATCCTGATCAGGATTATCCCAATGCATTCTGAATGGAGAAAAATTCGTTCAGGATGCATCAGGATGTCTTCAGTTCAGGACCGGAGCGTTGTTTGGCCGGAGAAAATACCGCAGCATGCTGTGCTTTTGCTCCGGCCAAAAATCCTGAACACTTGCCGCAAGGCCGGATCCGGAATTAATGCCCATTGAAAGGCATTAATCCGGATCCGGCCTTATGCTAAACGTCGTTTCGGCGCATCGCCGGATCCGACGTTTAGCTTTTTCTCAATGGTTACCATGGCAGCCAGGACGCTAAAGTCCTGGTTGCCATGGTAAAGTGTAGTGGGGAGCAGTATACTTACCATCCGTGTGGCTCCCGGGGCGCTCCAGAGTGGCGTCAGTGCGCCCTACACGCATGGATCACGTGATCGCATGGATCACGTGATCCATGCGCATGGGGCGCTCTGAAGTCATTCTGGAGCGCATCGGGAGCTGCACGGACTGTAAGTATACCGCTCCCCTGCTCCCCACTACTACTATGGCAACCAGGACTTTAATAGCGTCCTGGCTGCCATAGTAACCTCAAAGCATTTCGAAGACTGATCAGGATCCTGATCAGTCTTCTAATGCTTTCAGACGACTTGCGTTCTGACGGATCCGTCGGGAAGGAAGTGCCTACCGGATCCTCAGAACGCAAGTGTGAAAGAGGCCTAAGAAAATTTCGGGAAGACCAACTAGAGCAACTGAACTTTATTTGGGGTTAATCAGAGGCACTTTAAATGATGGCAGGTGTATGCTGACCCCTTTTAAACATGATTTTGAATGTGATTGCTTAATTCTGAACACAGCTACATCCCCAGTTATTAGAGGGTGTGCACACTTATGCAACCACGTTATTTAAGTTTTTTTTTTTTGTTTTCTTCCCTCCACCTAAAAGATTTCAGTTTGTTTTTCAATTGAGTGGTACAGTTTATAGGTCACATTAAAGGTGGAAAAAGTTCTGAAATGACTTATCTTTTTTTTACAGCATATAAACCTGACATTTTAACAGGGGTGTGTAGACTTTTTATATCCGTTGTAACTGTAACCTGCCATATAAAAACAGTTTATTACATTACAATCTGTGTTTTTTGTAGCTGGTCTCCCTGAGATCAGCTATTGGTGGGTTACATTACAATCTTGCACTGCAGATCCTTGTGAATGCACTGTCATTTGACAGCTATGGTCACAGTGAAGATCCCAGAGACGAGCAGAAGTGGTCTTTGGGCATACGATCCTCTGTGAAGAAAAGCCAGCAGGGGTAGCTCTCATATCAGGATCTTAGCTGAGCATGCTGGCTTTAAAGTAAACTGTGGTCCTGCTATCTGTGAATTAACCTCTTTCTAACCTGACTGTGGCAGAAAGAGATGGATTCACTTTTTTCATCAAGAAAAAATAAAAAATGAAAATAAAAAATAAAAAGTAAAATTAAAAATGTAAATATTAGCGATGGTTATTAGTTTTAGAAATAGTGTAGCAGACATTTTCCCCTTTTTCAGTCATAAAATATTATGTGTAAAATTTATGGTTCAAACACATGAATATTTTTTCCATTTATAAAAAAAAAAAGCCAAAAGCCTAAAATGTCCAGATTTCCTTAAGAAGAATACCTTATAGGGGGTCAACATAAAAAACAAAACATTATTATATCAGTCACAATTTCATTAAAAAAAAAAGGCCTAATGTGTCCTTGTCAAAAATAATATGAAATATATGTAGGTTTACTCAGAAATGAAATAATTATTTGCAGTTAGACCCATTGGTAAAACTGGAAAATTTGCCTGGTAATGAAGGACTGTAAGCACGAGGGGCGGACTGGCCATAGACCCTACAGGGAAACTTCAAGGTAAGCAAATGCCCAAGGGGCTGCCTGAGCCCTCCAAATGGCCGCGATTAAGTAATGATCTAACGCTCCTAGAGCTCGAGGCATCAAGCACCTATGTACCTGGTTGGCGACTAAAGGTGCCTTCCTGCCATCCTGAGTCAATTGGAGTAGAAAGATAGATGCTTGCCACCACAGTGAGACATCTTCTAGGGAGGTATTTTGTGCTACTGGAGCATTATTTTGTGGTGCACTACTGCACTGTGGTATTTGGTTCGACTGGGGCACTATAGTGGTCTGTACTGTGGTATTTGGCTCTTCTGGGGTAGCATTTTGTGCTGCAAAATTGTATTGCTGGCTCCACCTACTATTGTTGGCTCTGCCATCTGTCAATTTGGACTCATCTACAACATGGGGCCTCTTTTAGTTTTATCCCAGGACCACTTTAAGGTCCCACTCTGGTTCAACTAGTTAATATCAGATCAGAAGTGGTCCGACAACTGGCACCCCCAATGACCAGCTATTTGGAGAAGCTGTGATGCTCTAATTAGCGCTGCAGCCTCTTCCTAGATCAGTAACGTCACGTTTATCAGTCATGTGGCCTAGTGAATGGGGCTGACCTGTTATACCAAGCATAGTCAATACAATACACAGTACTGTTCTTGGTAAGCCGTGAAAAGGCTGCAGCACTCACAAGAGCTCTTCAAACAGCTGTTCTGCGCCTCCCACCAATCTGATATTGATGACCTATCCTGAGGATAGGCCATCAATCTCAAAATCAATACATCATCCCTCTGAGGTTGCAATATTCAGTACAAAAGTTTCATTGTTTGGTGAAACTATGCTTTAAGTAATCTTTTTTTTATCTTCGCCATAGAGTTAGAATTCTGCATGTGATACATTTTGTCATATCGATATAGATTTTTATTTAGCTTTGCTATTGATGTAGAAGAAAAGTAATGAGGTTTTCAGGATTATGCTTAGCTAAGGACTTTGCATAACAACATTAGGTGATTGTAATGTGTCTGGGCTCCATACCTGTTCATCTCTACAACTCTTTTTTAGATATATTACACCAATTACTACCAGTCTGTAGGCGAACATACAGATTTAGTTGTTATTGCCTAAACCACTAGTGCAATGTTAATATCTTTTTCAGTGCATTAGCTTGTAATGAGACTGGGAGACAAATCAGGTAACATTTCAGCGGGGTTTAACACAATTTACAAATTACCAGTTTTGCCTTCCAGTTTACAGCTAAACTCTGTAGCATAGCCAAATTCAAATCTGTGTATTATGAAAACGTAAACTGTGCTATTAGAACACATTTAGTTCATTCTGATTCAAAAACTGCAACCCATAATTCAGCAAAGTGCCATAGGGCTAAAATCACATGCTGCGACAATGCAGCGGGCAATTTGTAAAGCAGAGATAATAGGCTCTGCTAATGGCTAGAAATAGAAACTAAGAAATTAAGATGTACATTACTGCTATGGATAGGGAACTCTGACAAAAATGTTTAATTTGATATTCAATGGGGGAAAAATGATATTTTTCACATTACAGTCTACTATACTGTTATCTGTTTTAGAGGAAGTAAGATACAACTGGAGACTTTAAAAGAAAAATATCTCATTTGGAGCTGCTTTAAAATATAGTTATAAATTGCTTAGTAAGTAATACTCGAATATTTCCTTATCAGAAAGTGATCTGACAAATATCCCCTGTCTATGACGGGACAAAAGTCCTTGAACAGTGTATTCATCTACCCAATACTATGCCCAACCATAGGGAGACCAGCACCTCTTCAAAAAAAAAAAAACCTCATACATGTATGTTGACTTCAACCCCTAATACCATATACATGTATGGGTACTTGTAAGGCTACTTTCACACCTCTGGTGTAAAACTCTGGCATGACTATTCCGGCAGACAAGCGAAGAATCAGCCTAACACAAACCAGCATGCAGCGGTCTCCGCTTGTCTGCCGGAATACGTATAGATCTCTGCTGGACTCCGTTATACCTAATGGAGCCGACAGACATTTCATCCGCATCCAGCAGTGCCAGATCCAGAGAATTCCGACAGGCTGTTCTCTGCCAAAAGGGTCTACTGGAATTAAAACCGGTGGTGTGAAAGTAACCCTAGTAATTTTTCATTTATAGCCTAAACAGCAATAACTTTTTAATGCCAATAAACTGATATTTGATTTTTTTCCTCATGATAAATAGTGTTTTGCCAATTTCCAGATTTAATATTTTCCCAAACTTTACATCTATGTTGGAGGCTGCATTTTTGTTGAGTAAAATGCCAAACTCCATAATGGGATCCCAGTGGACCCCGCTATTGTCAATGACATTCATTGGGTGCCATTAATTTCCATCAAATGAACAGGATAGATAAGAAGGGAAAAGAGGTGCAGGTGGAACATAGCCTTATTAGGTGAATAGCAGCATCAGTTGCAGCGGTAAGTAGGCCTGATAATGTCCTAGCTCTGCTACATAACAGCTGTCCTGGTGATCATGCGACCGACGGAAGCAGTGGTGTTACCATGTATATACACTTAGGGGGACATTTATTATATCAGGTGATTTCCATGCTGATCTCAAGACCCTCTGCACTGCTGGAGGCTAAAGTTATGTAGAGATACAGTTTTCTACATAAGTTTGGGTCTTCATCCGGCAGGCAAGGTGACAGACTTAACTAAAGCTGGTGTAGATTTAAGCCATTTTCCACCCAAAAAACTGGCTTGGAAAATGATAACTGAGCCAGGCCCGCCATGCACGAACAAGGTAAAGTCTAAATTTTATCACTCAAATGGCATCCGACTAAATTTGCAACCTCCTTATGCCACAAAAGTGTTGTAAATAGATTAGTAAATGTCCCCTTAGCGTACAGGTCCAATGTCTATACACTGATAGAGCTGGACAGAAAAATGTAGCTTGAAGTGTTTTTCTGTCCAGCACTATTTGACATTCAGCATCACAATTGATGCGCGATGATTATGAATCATCACATAGAAAATGATGGGACCAGCCTCAGTTTTCTGTACAACACTAGAGTAAAACAGAGCCAGATCGCAGGATGTACGTGAAGGGGTCATTAGGGGATTGAGATAAATCATTGCAGTCTGAAAGCTTCCATTTTTGATGCTTAGAGAAACAAGGTACCTATAACCTCAATAAAACTTTTTGCAGTAATTCTGTTTATGTACCTTCTTAAGTGTCTTAACCAACTTTATCAGTCCACTAAACTGTTTATACTTTACTCTTATTGCAATCAAACTTAGGAATTAGGAAGATACCTCAAGGTGTATTTATAAATGCATGACACAGAGCTGCTTTGAAAGCTAAAGCTGCAACAAAATTAGCCTACTAAAAGGATTTATACATCCGTTCAAGCGCATGTTTTATGCAGATCCTTTTTTCTAAAACAGCTGGTCCCATGAATATGCAGATCAAGTTGCTTGTTCTCTGACTGGAGCTCACTACCAGTGCCGTGTTTTCTAAACTAATTAGAAGTAAAGATAAAACATTTATAAATACTTTTAATTTCAGCGTCTTGTCTAACCTGTCACTTTTAGCGACATGCAGTCCATAAATGCTGCTATGACAGCCTTAGACGTGGCATTCACACTGAAACTTAATGGGGTTTCCCCATCTTAAAAAGTGATGACACATTGCCGGGATATAATACTACTTCATGATGAGTGGAGATCAGATCTCTGGGACCCCCACAAATCTGACAATGAAGTGAATGCAGCACTGGTTCAGGGATCCTTTTACACAAACCGAAATTCAGGACAATTATCGGGAATGATCATTCCTGGGCTGATTGTGCCAATGATTACCCCATGAATGAGGAAGCGCTGATTTATCGGGTAATAAAATTGTTGTTTCTGGCCAGCAAATTTTCCTATATAAACAGGGATCTACTGCCGTGAAACAATAATTCTCTAAGGGAACAAACAATCACTGTAACCATCGCTTATCTCCATACAGAGGAGATGATTGTTGCATTTAAATGCAGATCTCACCTCCCCTGATCGAGCACTTTTTGGTTAAGTTAGGTCCATTCCCAATAATTGCCTGTAACTTTGTCCATGTAGAAGGATCATTACTGGTTTTCTCTTGCTCAGCTGCTGATTAGAGAACTTCAGTACACGTCTTTTCTAGTAAATGGGACCAGCAATAACTCCAGCACAGATTGTTATAGTGTTACTTTCACTGTTGAGGTCTTTTTCCTTTCATCTTCTCTGATCTAGGAAGATTGAGAAAACTGCATCATAAGTGCACAACTTCAGTTGGAAGACTATACCTTCAGCAACTCCTATTGAGAATTCAGCTTGCTCTAAGAAGATATCCATGATTTCATAAATGGAAATTCCATAAATGTAATTATGTTATTGGAAACTCTCTTTTACATTGGTTGTTATCTGCTAACGTGATTAGGTTCAGTAAATTAAGACATTTATGCCTCATAAGTCATAGGTAGCTTTATTTGTCATCTCTACTATACACAGTGTCATCGGTACATAGTTCCTCCCGGGACCCACAAGTTGCTATAAAACTCCCAACTAGTAAAATATTAAAAAATAGTAGTTTCGTAAAATAGTAGATTGGACCTAGCATTTCTCAACCCCAGTGGACGAGTTCGGCCCTTGTTTGTTTAGCAATCTAATGGTTTGTGGTAAAAAGCTCTTGTGTAGTCTGGCGTTGGAGGTCTGGATACTTTAGAACCTCCTGCCAGAAGGTAAGAGGTTAAGGAGATTGTTCACAGGGTGGAAAACGTCTCCTACTATGTTCAGAACCTTTTTTATACAGCGCTTGATATAAAGTAGATATCTGCAATGGAAGGAAGAGTGGCACGGATGATTTTTTCTGTCTTCATCGCGCGCCAAAGTTTCTGCATGTCTGAGGAGGTGCAGTTTTTGAACCAGACAGTAGTCCCTCATTGCTTATTGCTACTATCCACATTGGTCAGGAATTAGGATGTGAATAATGATATGAGTGGTTATTCATAACTAAAGACTACTTATGGCAAGGCTGACTTACCAGAGCAAAGGGCAGGAATAGTTGTCATGGGGCCACCATAAATAAAGAGATGTAGTAGATTTAATTTCAAGCACTGGTCAACACATCAAAGAAGTGACTAAAAGATATGTCTACATCCTTCAAGGATCCTAACAGCTCCATATACACATCAGCAAATTTGAATCTAAACAGGCCTCAAGAGGGACTTAATCAATTGTATAATCCTGATCTTTCTTCTTTATGAGAAAAAGTCCTGTAGTAACCCATAGTCATAAACAAGCATGCTGGTTTCATCGTAACTTTGACCAGCTAAGAATTGATTTCATTTTAAGGTGCAGCATTAATGTTACTGATTAAAACATAAATTTAGTTATGCAGTCAATAAGTCAGAGATATTAACTCCAGTTACTTCCTTTGGTCAAATCAATATCCTAATATAATATTTATTTGGTGTATAGGACCCCAAATGCAATCACCATTGATTCTCTCTTCTTCACTAGAGATATGATTTTTTTCCCATTCTGCTTGCAGCATTTAGTGGTTTCCCAATAATTGTGGGCAAATTGAAATAAATCAGTGAGATATTTTACAATTATATCTTTCCATCTCACTTGTTTGCTAATTTGTAGATTTTGGATATGTATATTCCTCTGCAATTGTAAATTGCTGATAGGAAATAGCATTACCAAAAGCCTCAGCACAATTACAACAATACTAAACACTTACTATTATTATTTTTTAAGTTTTGCTACTTTTGCACAAAAAAATCACTTCAAAATATTTTTGTTGCATCCCAAGACCCATAACTTTTTTTTTTCCTATCTATGGAGCTGTGTGTGGGCTTGCTTTTTGCAGGACTACTTGTAGTTTTTATTGGCATCATTTTGGGGTACATGACTCTTTTTGGTTGCTGATATAGTACAGTGTACTATGCTGTTAGTAGGATATTGACAAGCAATCTATTATTCCATGCCTCAGGCACACTTTTATAGGCACACACAGAAAGCAAGTCTGGGGGCACCTAGTGCTTGAGACTTATAAAGAAATGACCCTTGCATGGGTTCCCTTTATTCATTAAAAAAAAGGTGGGCAACCACCTTGTGCCCCCTCTATTCAGCAGCCCTATGCTGTTACATATTCTGCCTCTGTAGTTTTTTCACAATTGAGTAAAAATCCCTATTACCATTTTCCACGTGTTCTGTGGGTTAATCCATCATTGATGTAAAAAAAAGAAAATCAAACATCATATAGTACATGATAATCTCTTTCTAACAAAGCTAGAACCACCCCTGTACCTCACATGGATTCAGAGTTCTCCCCATTCATTGCTCCATTTGCTCGGGTAGATTTATTTCAAGCTGACAGCTTGGGGTTGGGGGGAGTGTCCTTTCTCAGGTATGTCCTTTCTTCTACAGCTCTCTCCCTCTGTCAAAACTGATGGTAGTTGAAGAATGGAACTGAGTATGGGACACTTCAGCAAGTTGGACAGAGAAATAGTGAAAAGAACAAACAGCAGGAGGCGCTGAAAGATTTTATTGAATAACTGAGTGGCTATACAAAATTTTAGATGTAATTGCAAACGTGTTCAGATCCAGGTGCTGGTGTGAAAAATGTACAACATTTTGTCATAGGGTAACTCCTTTAAGCACTGAATTATAATAGAACATTGAGCGATTCCAATTTCCCATACTTGTAAAATGAGGATCAATATGCAGTAATCTCTATAGATTAATGGTGAAGATAGCTCTGTTATTGAGGATTTACGGATTTAAACTTTCCAGTTAAAAAGCCAACCAGACTGGGTAATAGTGTTTTAGTAGAATGTATTCTATATGTAACAGCTTGAAGTAATTTGTATTAACTAATTATTTAACTCACATGAAATTATTTTTAATTCTATTTTAACAGAAAATAAATGCATGTAAAGCAATATCTGTTTTATCCATCTCAGCACTATCCCCATTCAGCTGGAATGGATTCATTAACAAATCAGATATGATCAAAGAGATACAAGAAGAAGAAAAAAAACTGCAGAAGGGAATCTGCTTCATCTGATTATTTCACATTTCCTTAGGTGGTAATTTTACAGATATTTCCTGTAAAAGTAGGTCTGGCTGACAAGTTTTTGCCTTTTCTTCTTTTCCAGGAAGGTACATTGCACAAACTCTTACATTTCCTGGTTTAAACTCACAAAATAAAATATAATTCTAAAAATAATAGAACTTTTATGCGCCATGTAGTTTTGAAAACTACAAAGCAAAGAATGTCTTGCTTTGTGTGACCATGGGCATCTATTGAAGTTCCTTGACCCTGCTGAAAAGCTACCCTATGTGTATGCCTTAGCCCATGACCTAACCACCCATATATCAACTATATATGATGACATCATGCTGTGTAGCTCCATCTAGAGCAGGGGTGCACAACCTGCGGCCCGGGGGCCACATGCAGCCCTCAATACCATTCTTTGTGGCCCCCAACCAACTGGTAACAGACATGTATGTCTATGTCGTGTGGCTGCTCACATGTATCTTTCATGTATTCTCCCAATACATGGTAGTACTAGAAGTGTAACCAGACATTAATGATATATACTGTATGTTCAATAGGCCATAAATACAGTATTTCAGTTGGTAATATCTTCTTCAAGTTTTATTTTGGTTCAGGCTGACAATGTGGCCCCCTAACAGAAAAGGTTGGGCATCCCTGATCTAGAGGGTCCATATTATTGTGCAATTCTACAAACATAGCGCTGTACCTCCATAGCACCCACTTATACAGCAGGCAAGGGGCTGTATGGTCCACCACAATCCTATGGATCAGTTTGCAAATCAAACCTTTGAAGCCCTAATTGCTACACCACTCTGTATAATGAATGGTACATTCATACATAGCATATTTTCTGTGGAAAACTTTGTATAAGAAATCTGGAGAACATCACAAAAATTCTGCATGACAGATCCACACTAAATTGTGCAGAGGTTGGGGCATTTTTTTGCCAATTTCTCATCAGAAAGCAGATGAGGAACTAAAATAATAGAAAACTATTGCATACTCGCCTCTCCTGGTCCATCTATGGCAATGCTTCCCTGGTCCCACCACCAACCTGTGATTGGCTGCAGTGTCTGGAGACAAAAAATGGCCAGGAGACAAGAACTAGCAGAAGACCATGGAACAATCAGGCTAGGAGAATCAAGTAAAGGCTCATACACATGCCTGTATCCATTATGATTTTGACTTTCCTCGTGAACTGAGAGGGAAAGATCAGGAACAAATCTGTGACCAATATGCAACAGGAATTAACATGCTGTGGATTTAAAAATCCCTATGCAACTTAAAGGGGTTGTCCCACGTAATTATTTCCCTCTTTTCCTCTGAAGTTACTTCACTGCACATGGTCTACAGATACAATACAAAAACAAGACCCACCAACCAATTTACAGTAAATGCATAAAAAATTTGAATGTGCAGACATTTTAATTATTGTAATCATAGGAGAAACATCGTAAATAATGACTGCATTCCAATAACTTGACTTCTACGTACTTCACCTTACTATTGGTATTGGTATAATGTATTTAGCTGAAAGTAAACTTTAGTTGGATACAATGCTTAGGTTTCTGCAGAATGGTTCAAAGAGGCCAGTTAATTACATTTACTAGTACGAGATACCAACACACTCTGTATACTTCTCCAAATTACATTAAATTTAGTCTCATCTTCCAAGCCACTTTCTAAACCGGAGAAAAATGTCAAGTTAGTCAGCAAAAATGGCCAAACCAATCAATGGAAATTGAATTCCCTTCATACCAGATGTGTCCTAGAAAACAAAGCTTTGCTAAAATAATGAAGTATAGGGGGATACCGAAACCACTTGAAACTGAAATCGAGAAAATGTAATTTCTACTTCAGATGACAAAACAGTTCTTTTGGATGGTTGAAATTAAAGGGATTCTTTAGGAAAATGTAAACAAGGCTAAGGTTTATATGCATTCATCCATAAGGACCCTGTGCTAGTAGATGCTTTCAAATGGGATTATCCAATGCTCTACTAGAATAGCTATATCTATAGTTCTACAGAAAAGCCATTAAATAAAAATAAATTAAAATGGGTTGTTTCAGGACTGACAATTCATTTACTCATTTCGAAACCCCCGGCAATATAAGCTGTTTGCTTGAGGCTTTGAAGTCCAGACTGACAGCTTTCGTATTAAATGGGTTGTCAATGACGAGACAACTTCTTTTGTGATTTTGTAATTGCTATCAGCTATACAGGAAAGGCAGTATTACATGTGGCCATTCAATTTAATGTTAGTCTATAAACCAGAGTCTCAGAGCTCTGGCTTTTAGGGCATGTGGAAAGGGGTTATATTGATAGGATGACTGCTTACACTTTGATTTACTCTGGGTTGCAGTATTTTTATTAGTATAAACGGTTCCATGCAATTGTTAATCGAATGAAAAAAAGCTAATGATAAAAAAGCACATTCTGCATTTCATTACGCATGGATTAGCCTGTTTACATGTGGACAATTATATTCACTAAGTGAGAGGCAAAGATTTGTTCTCCAACAATGCGAGGGCTGTTTAATCACTGAAAGCGAAATGATTTATGAGTAGTTACACATATTCTGCTGAAGGAATTGCCTCCTATCACCAGAATGCCAAATTATATTGGTTTTGTGTTTACCATCTAGGAGGTAAAGAAGAAATTAAATGAAATACATGTTTCTCTATAAAAAAAATATAGGAAAGATATTTGCAATTCTAAGGGACACTTAGTTCACTATGATTGTATGTACCTTCAATAGGCTATTAGTATTTCTTTAGTTTATTAATCAACTAGCTGAAGGACCCGGCTTCGCCCTGGTATATTTAATCTATTTAATTTAATGTTTGTGGGTGTCGTTAAAAGATATCGACAGTATCCACTATAACAGTGACATCTACAGCACTTGCACCTTAACAGTGACCTCCACAGCCCCCCACCCCTTAACACTAACTCCCCAGATCCCCGTCCCTTAAAATGGGACATCCATAGCAGCCCACCCCCTTAACTTTGACCTTTACAGCAGCCTTCCCCTTTAACAGTAAGTTTCACAGTACACCACCCCCTTGACAGTGACCTCCACAGGGGCCCTTCCCCTTAACAGTGGCCTTTACAGCAATCTGCCCCTTAACACTGACCTCCATAGCGGACCAGTCCCTTAACTGTGAACTCCACAGCAGCCTGCCCCTAGGGTGGCCAGAGGTCCAGTTTTAGGCCAGACAGTCCGGCTTTCACACTCCATGTCCTCCGTCTGGCACAGGGGCTGAACAGACACAGGGATGTCCTTTTAAACACCTCACTCTAAGACAACAGCACTGTGCTGTCTGAGCGGGAGCTGCAAGAAGAAAATCACCCTCACTCCCACCCCTGCAGCTGACAGAAGTTGATTTTTAACTTCCGTTGGCTGCGTAGGGGAGGGGGCGTGGCCTAACCAGGTCAGGGTTGTGGCTTAGCGGGACCTAGAAGTTAATTTTTAACTTAGTTTTTTCAATCCCTGTTGGCTGAAGAGTGGGAGTGGGTGTGGCCTAATTGGATACAGGGTGTGGCCTTATTAACAGCTCACCCTAAGACAGCAGCACAGTCCTGTCTGAGAGTGAGCTGCAGAGAGAAAGTCACCATCCCTCCCACCTCTGCAGCTGTGAAGGGGGAGTGGCCTAACCGGGTCAGGAATGTGGCTTAGTGGGACCTAGAAGTTTATTTTTAACTTCATTTTTTCAATCCCTGTTGGCTAAGGAGTGGGTGTGGCCTAACCGGATCGGGGGGTGTCCTTTTGAACAGCTCACTCTAAGACAGCAGTACTGTGCAGTAGTATTGGAAGGATCGGCACTCAAAGTAGTATATCTTCAAAGTTCTCGTTTATTCGCCATTGAATGAGGCAACACACTACACGTGTTTCGGCTGTATAAGCCTTTCTCAAGTGTACACTTGAGAAAGGCTTATACAGCCGAAACACGTGTAGTGTGTTGCCTCATTCAATGGCGAATAAACGAGAACTTTGAAGATATACTACTTTGAGTGCCGATCCTTCCAATACTACTACTATTTGTGAGTACACCGACTCGGGATACGGGCACCGCTCCATAGTGGAGTATTGTGGAGTGCCGCCTGCTCTTTCTTCTATAGCAGTACTGTGCAGTCTGAATGTGAGCTGCAGGGAGAAAGTCACCATCCCTCCCAACTCTGCAGCTGACAGAAGTTTATTTTTATTTTTATTTTTTTTATCCCTGTCAGCTAAAGGAGTGGGAGGGGCTTAACCTAACCGACTCGGGGTGTGGCTTAGTGGGACCTAGACATTGATTTTTAACCTAATTTTTTCAATCCCTGTTGGCTGAGTGGGAGGGGGTGTGGCCTAACCAGATCAGGGGAGTGTCCTTTTGTCCTTTTGAACAGCTCACTCTAAGGCAGCAGTACAGTGCTGTCTGAATGTGATCTGCAGGGAGAAAGTCACCGTCTCTCCCATCCCTGCAGCTGAAGTTGATTTTTAACCAAATTTTTTTAAAATCCCTGTTGGCTGAGGAGTGGGAGGGGCGTGGTCTAACCAGACTGGGGGCATGGCTTAGCGAGACCTGGTGGCGGGGTTCTAAGGGTGATTTGAATGGCCACCCTACCTGCTTTCTGAACTGTGACCTTCATAGCACTCTACTCCCTTAACAGTGTCATCCACAGAGTTGTTATGGAAACCTCAGGAAATAAGGTACTAACTGCTATTAGGCCATGGCTTTACTTCAATAGCTAATATCGTGTTGACAGATTTCCTTTAAAACTCATCTATATCAGTGAAGAAACATGGCTGGGTTGTTATGGTTACCTGGAGTAAAACTGTGTGTGTGGAGACGAACTGCCAGTGAGCTTCTATTGGCTGATAAGGGTCATGTGACCAGGCTTCTATTGGCTAATGCATTTTTTGGTAATATCTCAGGAACAGTATGCCCCAGACAGCTGAGACCTGGTCTAAAACCTTCCCTACACTTAGCTTTATATATTACATTTGCTGAAGAAAAGTGAACCTTTTTCCCCCAAATCTGTAGTAAAAGTGCATATCTGAAACTTTGTAGAATACTGTATTAGAGGACAGTGGAATTCTCTTTATCTTCCATTTTTTCTTCAGTATGTACGGGTGGCTCCTCTATTGTTGCCTGCAGAGTGTTTGTAAATGTTCAGAAGTCTCTGTAGTCACCAAAAAGTCTGTGCACTACAGTGTTTAACAGAAGACAGGGAGGGAGTAGGGTATACAGCTGCATGTTCTTACTGCTTCATCATATAACATTAACCTCTGTATATGTTTTATACTAACAATTTTATTTTATCCATCTCTAATCGCCTGAAGTGCAGCAGATTGTAAATGCTCAGAAACCTCTGTAGTGATGAAAAAGTCTGTGCACCACAGTATTTAACAGAAAACAGGAAGCAATGAGGAGGGAGATTCAGCTGCAGTTTCTTATTGTTTTGTCATGTCAACCTCTGGCCATTTTTTATATAATGTAATCTATTTTCTCTCAAACTCAACTTTCCGGGAGTGCTGCAATATTAAATCAGTTGCCAACTTGTCATTGTAGCAAAGGAAACTGTTTTCTAAAAATTGACTTCATCTTGTCACAAAACTAAATGTGAACGAAGTTTTGAAAAATTCAATTTGTCAGCTTTGCCGAAGTTTGACAAGATATTCGATTAGTTTAAAACCTATTCAGCCTATCAATGGGACTGTTTTTAGTAGCCACAGAAGAAAATACCTGTCTAACGGCCATTAATACCAGTAATATGGTAGGGCAATATGGTCTTTTGGGTTTTAAAAAAAATATTCACTCACCTCATCCACTTGCTCACACAGAGGCAGTTCACTCCTCTTTTGAATGGAAAAGACCTGCCGAAGGACCTGCGCTAAGTTAATTATGTCACCACGCGCTCCTAGTGTAATCACATGGTGAAGATGATGTCATAATCACTCTGGGAGACCGTGGTGACATTATCATGCTCAGCTCAGGTCCTTCAGCAGGTCTTTTCCACTGAAGAGAGGACCGGACTACCTCTGCGCAAGCTAGTGGATCAGGTTAGTATTTTTTCCCCCGTTCTTTCTAAGACAACTTTAGCATTTTAGGACTTGTTACCACAAAGGGTGAGGAAATTCGGCTTTGTGGCAAATTGAATTTTTCCTAACCTTCAGATCAAATTCTGCTTCGGATGCTTCAATTCATTCAACACTAATTATAACAATTGCTGAATAGCCATCAGGCCACAAGGCTCTTTTGTGCCAGGTTATTTCATTCAGCCACAAATTTCTATAACAAAGTCAACTATTCTAAGCCATAGACGTTTTCCAATGCTTGCCTATAATATAGAATAATACATACACATGTATCCAATTTGCATGTTGCTCAAATCCAGCAACATATAGTCTCCTACATTATTTCTTGTAAATAACAGGGTGGAAAAATGATACATTAATTCAACAAATGTGAAAATAAGCAATTTGGGAGAATGCCTAGAAGACTGTAGACATGAAAGGACCAGAGTCTGAGTGGTTCATGAAAGAGTCACGAATTGCTTGAGGCAAGCCAATTACAAAAGTTGTCAATCATTTTGTTTAGATGTTAAATGTAATTGTTTCTTTCTAAAATTGCATTTGGTCTAAAAGATAGTATAAAACCGAAAATCACAGCAAGACAAAAGTCAAAATAATTGCAAAAGAATCAGCAATATAATTATAATATACATTAATGGGGGTAATTTATCAAGCCCTGCCTTCCAGTTTTCCAGCTTCAAAAAGTCACAAAAATAGAGATTTGAAACTTTAAAATTTACTCAGAAAGTGTGCATCAATTTGCATTCTTGCACCACTTACTCAGGTTTTTGAAAAATGGGTCAAAAAGGAAAGGAGGGCGTTATGGTGGTACCAAGTGGCAATGTGGTTGAAACCGGGACACATTTTGTCCAGCAATTTATTAACCTCTTCCTCCACTGCAATTATTTTTACTTTTTATTACTGCATTGCAAAATCTATAACTTTTTTATTTTTCCATCAATTTTGTCATGTGAGGGCTTGTTTTTGCAGAATAAGTTTAATGGTGCCATTTTGGGGTACACATAACCTACTGATTAACTTTTATTAACTTTCTATGGCATACATTTTTTGGCATAAATAACATTATAACGTTATTATTTGGGTCAGTACAATTACAGTGCTACCAAATACCTATGTTTTTTTTTTGTTTGTTTTTTTACATTTTAACAACTTTTGCACAAATAAAGGACTTAAAAAAGGAACATTTTTTAGCATCCCTTCCTTCCAAAGACCCTATCTAATAATTTTTATTGGTATTATTTTGGGGTGCATACCACTTTTGAATGCTTTTTATTCCATTTTTTTGTGTAAGAAAACAGCACTACTGGCATTTATTTATTTATTACATAATTGTGTAGTGTGGATGATTATGAACACAGAGATATCAAATATGTGGAGGGGGGTTAATTTTTGCTATTTTTCCATTGAAAAGCTTTTGTTATCTATTTACTAATCCCCAAAAGGGACTTTGGATCGCTTCTATAATACATTTGCATTGCTAATGCAGTACAAATGTTTTATACTTTAAGTACTATACTGACAGTCACCAGCAGGCATCATCAGAGAGGTGCAGCCTGCTAGGAATTTACAGAAGGCATGCCCTGTCATTCATTAGGTCCCTAGCTGCCATGAAAAAACATCAGCACCCTGCAATTTCATATGTCGGATGCCGATGAGAGACAGAGGGAGTTCCCTCCCTCTAAACTACTTATCTGCTGTGGACGCTATTGACCACAATATCTAAGGGGATAAGCCACTGGAGTCCCAATAAAGCCCTATAAAACCTTAAACCTGCAAAGCTTCTGTCTCAAAAAAGCTGACTGTACTGAACACTGTTTCTATCTAGTCAGCTGTGCTATATCTCTGATCTCCTGATAAACCTATATTTTTCAATAATTAGGGAAAACACATTAATGAGTGTACTATTTGAAGTCATTTTTGCTTGAGTCGGCATTCCTTGTGCCAAATTTATCAAATGTTGAATTTTGCTTTTTAAAATGGCCGCATCTTTAAAGACTTTTCTGAGATATATTTACTGATGTATCCTCTGCATAGGTCATCAGTATCTGATTGGTGGGGTCCGGCACCCAAGAAGGCACAGTGACGCAGCCTTCTCCCTGTTCACCAAGCACAGCGCTGTACATTTAATGGCACCTGTGCTTAGTATCTCAGCTCAGCCCTATTCACTTCAATGAGGCTGAGCTGCATCTAGGCCCTGTGACCAATGAATGGCCTGGGAAAGCTGAGAGAAGGACATTGTGCTTCTGAGAGCGTGGGTGCCTTCTCAAACAGCTAATTGGTGTGGGTGGAAGGTGTCAAACCCCCACTGATCAGATAGCGATTGCCTATCCAGAGGATAGGTCATCAGTAAAAATATCTTGGAAAACCCCTTTAATCCTAACACTTATGAAATTTTTGTAAAACCCCTTTAGACCTAACACTTATGATATTAAAGTTTTTTTTTTAAGCCACCCCCTCCCATGTTCTGCCCCTGTATTAATTTGTGCACCTTAGAAATTTTATGACATTTTCAATCAAATTATTCAATAAAACTGAACTTTTTAAGTTCAACTTATTCTCAAGACAAAAGAGAGACCATCCCAAGGTACCCAGTATTAAAATCATAACGTTTCTATTAGTGATTGCTCCCGTTTATGCATATTCTTGTCAATAACAAATGAAGTCTTGAAAGTGACAGGTATACAGAAAATGCTATTTCTCCAATAAATAGTTGACATGATGTATAGATAGCTATTATGCCCAGTTGAACTGGATTATGTTAATGTATTGTGATGGACCCACTTTTAGCACAGCTGGGTCTGAATTAATGAATGGATCAGCAGCTGAGGAACTCAACTCAGAATTCAAGGTAAATTAATGTCAATTTAATTTGAACAATTTTACAGTATGTTGGACAGTTATAACTATCATTGAAATATGCACTTTTCAGGAACATGGCTCAGCACAAGTCGTAGAGAATATTCACCATTCCAGAGCTAAAAAAAATAAAGATAAATAGAACAATTTTAATATCATACAACATATGGATAGTTTGATGCCTCTGTGTGACCCTACACAGTTTGCGGTTGATATTACTGTGTGAGAAGGTGGTAAATTCATCTCTGCAATCTGTATATTCTGCTATGTAATCGGTTTCCTATATTTTATAACTCAGGCTTTATAGCCCAGGTTGAATTCACACTACAGTTAAATAAAATATTTTACAAATTACAATTAAATATAAAATAATATCATATATACTGTATGGAGAGAAATAATTTCTATTTATTAACTTTTTCATCAAGTTTATAGCAAAATCCCCCATGCTGTACATGGGACAGACCTATCCATGTAACTCCAGCCTCCTATTAATGGCTGGCATGGTCAGGGGTACTATGGTTGGTAATGTGATGAGGCACTATGGCTAGAATAGTGAGGGAGCTGTATGGCTGGCATAGTCAGGGGACACTATGCCTTACAATATGACAAAGAACCGTGGCTGGTATAGTCAGGAGACATTGAGGATGGCATAGTCAGTGGGCACTATAGCTAGCAATGTGATGAGGCATCATGGCTATCATAGTGAGGGAACACCATTGCTAGCAATGTTATGGGGCCTTGGCTTTTGTACTGTGTGTGTTCCAATTGTGTATAATGTCCAATTTACATCCACCTGAGATTGTCCAATTTATTCATCTAAAAATACTCAAAAAATGTAATTCATTGGCTTTTCTTTGGATGTTTTTGTAACTTCATTTAATCATTATCAATTAGTCATTATGGAATATTTGCCTTATTTTTGTAGATTTCTAAAAAGAAAAATTTAACTGCATTTAAAATGATTAATCGTTGATTAAAACATTCCAAAAATGTGAAGTAAGTAAAACCTCCTACTCTTCCACCTCTTCACTATTTTTTTAACCTTTCTTTAATGCAGCTCTCAATAATAAAATCATCAGCGTAAACTAATTGGTTCACGCAAGACCTCTTCATAGGCAAACAGCTGCAGGAGGCAAATAGTTTATGCTAATACTTAATGAACTTTGGGAAATAGTGCAGCCAGCTCTGGGAGGAACATTATAGTTTTCTTCCTTTGAAAAAGTTTTCAGTGATCAGCTAATTTCATGTCAACATTGCTTCTAATCTGTCCCATTCACATGCCGCAAACAGCATGAAGCATTTATTAATTAAACTGTTCTATTGTAGCATTCAGAATAGCAGGTATCTCAAGTTCAAGTACAGTATTTCAAGCTACATAATAAAAATTTCTATCACCCAAAATAATTACTCTAGGGTCAATCTAAAATCAAATGATGATTCTGAATTTTAAGGGTTCAAATTAAACAAAAAAACATCTATTGGTGGCCTCTGCCTCATTTGTTAACCATTTTTAAATTACAAAATCTGACAGCGTTTCATGCTTTTAAACAGGCTGTTTGTTACCACTGTCTACCAACTGTTTACCCATAGCCATATATGTTGCTGTCACTGTGACATTACCAATGCTATCTTGGTGCCAAAGAGCCAAAAGTGGTTGGATACAGTACTAAGAGACCTCAGAGTGCCATACATGACTTTTCAGGACAATCTTCATCTTGGGTCCTAAATATTCAGAACAAATTGAACCTGACAGCTAAGTTGATTGAACTATAACCAAAACTAATTTTGGGAAATTTACTCAACTTTACTGGTGGCCGAATAGTTTTAGAAGGTCATGCCACCTTTGGCTGCCACCTTATGTTCTTTCTTATAGTTAAAGGAAATGTGTCAACAAAAATTGTATCTGCCAGTTAAAACCAGATAGTAACACGTCCTTTTTTTAAAATCTTATTTTATTTTCTGATCACAATTTTATAATTCTATTAACTGAACATGATTATGGGGGCTGCCATCTTACCTGAGCTATTCTTAACAACATTTAGAAAGCAGTTAGAAAATTACTTTACAGCAGCCACATGTTCCACAGACACAATGGTCAGGAGTAGAGATGAGGGAATCTAATTTCAGGAAAAATTAGATTTGCATCGTAGCCAAATTTCCTCGTGCTTTGTGTTAGCGAATCGATTTAACCTTAAATAGTGTAAAAAACTAAAACATTCATACTTACCTCCTCCATTTCCTCACGACGGGCCATCGGCCGTCTTCTGGATTCAAGATTTCGGCCGAACTCCCATGTGTGATGACGTCAACACTCACCACGCGAAATTTCGCACCAGATCTTCAAGCAAGATGGCGGCAGCCTGCCCATCACGAGCAAATTTAGGCGGTAAGTTGGATTTCCCCTCTCAGCCCCCTTTTTCTAAAATTCACATCTGCACCTATCCCTTGGTTGAACTTGATGGATTTGTCTTTTCTCAACCATATTAATTATGTAATTATGTAACTTTTTTCATTCCACTCAACTTACCATTAATATGCTTGGATGCAGCACTAGGGGAAGCAGGGGAAGCGGTTGCCTCTGGGCCCGAACTCATAAGAAGCCCATCCAGGAGGAGAATTAAAAGATTTTATTATCAGGGCCGCTCTACAGTATTATAAAATTACATTATACACAGAGTTACTGTAGGAAATGGACGGAGCTGCTGCAGGGCCACGTCTGAGATAGCGATCTTAACTAGCCACAGGAGTGGTGGTTGCGCGGGAGGGGGGAGTTCAGAGAATTTACTGGTTGGGGGCCCATTCAAAAATTAGCTGTGGGGTATACTTATTTCTAGCTATGCCACTGCCTCCTCATGATTGTGTAGCCTATTGAACCAGACCTAGGGATCATTTAAATGCTTAAGTAACCTTTGCAGGTGTTTTGTGTTGATCAGCTGATTAGAGTGTGATATCATGGGTCTACAATATTGAACTTTAAATTCTTATAATCTAATTTTCTGAGATACTGTCTTTTGGGTTTTCATTAGCCTTTGCCATAATCAAATCAACAATTGAAATAGTTAACTCTGTGTCTAATGAATCTATAGAATATATGAGTTTCACTTTTTAAATTGAATTACAGAATTAAATTCAAATTTATTGAGATATATCGATATTTTTTTTGAATAAAGTAGCCATAATATGCAAAAACCTAATTAAATACCTATATAGTTCATTTCTTAAAGGGAACCTGTCACCTTTACTATGCTGCCCAGGCAGTGTAGTATAGTGACAAACAGACCCATTGATTTCAGGGGGCTGTCATAATTGGGCTAGTATTCAGTACTTTGACAGTACTGACTGGCTGAACCAGGCTGGCGCACGCTGCAGGTGAGATGAATCAGATAAGACTCATGGCTCCACTCTCCCCGGGTTCCTACCCATAACTGACAGGTTTCTTTGCTATGCTTAACAGGGAGAAAAAAAAACTCCAGTCATGGGCAGGAGGTGGGAGAAGGTGGGGCTACAAATCTCATCAGACTCATCTCCCTTGCATCCAGGGGTGAACTGGCTATAGAGCTTGCATGGAAATTTCCTGGTGAGCAGATGCCCAGGGGGCTGCGTGAGACCTCCTCACAACCGCTGGCCAGGAACATAACAATCTGTTGCTTTCAGCATTAATAATGTAGGAGCCGCAGGTCCCTACCTGAATTGAACTGTATCGCTGTCCTCAGGATGGTAATATGGCCGTATTTTATGCTGTACTGCGGTATTGCTGACCCCGCTTACTTGTGGCTTGCGTTTCCCCACCTTCTGTCAATTTGGAGTCACCTACTACTTGGGGCCACTTCTTGTTTTTTTTCCAAGGCCACTTTTAGTTACCAGTATGCCCCTCAGTACGCTGGTTTGCAATGTGAGGTTTGGTTTGTCAGTACTGTTAAAGTACTGAATACCATCCCAGAAGTGAAAGCCAGCAGAAATCAATGGGTCTGTTTGTCACTATACTATGCTGCCCTCAGCAAGGACATCACAGTAGAGTTTGCAGGTTCTTTTTAAGTAATTTCAAATGTAGTAGTAAAATTGATAAAAGCCCTTAACACCTATACACGTAACAGCTTTTATTCTTACAAAATAATGAACTCAGTGACCAGATATTAAATGCTCCATATGGTATTTCCCTTGTATTTATTTGAGAAGTAGAGCTGAGATATTGTACTGATGCTTGTATTAAACACCTAGAAGAAGAAAATCTTTAGTTTAATTATAATTCCTTATTAAAAAGTATTGAAAAGTATGTGCAATTTAAAACCATTGATTTCCAATTATCATTAAATAGTATTGTATACCAATTGAGTTCTTTAGATAGTTGCTGGTTAATAGAACATCTGTACATCTCAACATCTATATTAATTAAATAAAAATCCATTTTGGCATTTTAAGTGTAAAATATAGTCAATTTTGTGAAATGACTGTCAAATAGAAAGCCCTTTTGAATGATTCATGTGACCTCTTAATGGATCGTGGACTACATTTCTCTACATGTATGAGTAGGTGTTTGCATTTATTTTTTTATTCATTTTTAACATGAAGTCAAGCCTCATTAGAGGGGTTGTCTTATGAAGGCAATCCTTTATGTTGCCCTTTAGTTGATCAGTTGAATGTGGTGGGTTCACACCTGAATCCTGCTAAGGGAAGTTACCATTTTTGTCCCTGTTGCTGCTGCAGAGAAAATATAGTTAGAACTAAGACACATTATAGGCAAATGTGAAACAAATGTATATGGAGATTATATAGAGTTCATAAAGAATACATTTTATGGATTTTTATGTGATATTTTCTTACCTAATTGATGCCACTATAAAATGTATGATAGACATGTTAGGAACTGAAACTCAGAGGAAGTAAACGTGCGAAACTCTAGTTGAGCGGGTCCAAGACTCAAAGAGTGGCAGACCTGTTTGTATGCATGTGATTTGAACTCTGTTATTTTGAAAGCATAATAAAAACACTCCAGAAATATTGAATGTAAGGCATTTTACCACTGGTGGTTTTGTTCTATTCTAACACACAGATTAGTTCTTAGTTCCAAATACTTAAAAATGGGCAGCATGGTGGCTCAGAGGTTAGCACTGATGCTTTTCAGTGCTGGGGTCCTAGGTTTGAATCTGACCAATGAAAACATCTGCATAGAGTTTGTAAGTTCTCCCCGTGTATGTGTGGGTTTCCTCTGGGTACTCCGGTTTCCTCCCACACTCCAGGCATACTGATAGGGAACTTAGATTGTGAGCCCCATTGGGGACATAGTGATGCTAATGTCTGCAAAGTGCTGCGGAATATAGCAGCTCTATATAAGTCCATAAAAATAAGTTCCTTTTCATACAGCAAAGGAGAAATTTGAGTATACAGTAAGTATACATGTATCCTCCATTCACTTCACTACTCTCTATATTGAAGTGGGGCAGGCCATAATTATATTAATGGAGAGAACATTGAGCATTTGATGTTTGCTACTAATATAACTGGCTGACCATTTAATATATGGACAAGTCAGGTCCACCTAGGTTCATAGAGTGGAATCCTTATAAGGGAACCCCTATCTATGAAAGCAGAGCCTAAGACATTTATGTGACTACCTTCAATGTATTTATTATATATCTATTCTAACAGAGCATTCTACAAAAGACTCATGGCATAAAAAACAAGTCTAAATGGACAATGATAAATTATATGGGAAATATTGCCTTAAAGTGCACACTAATTAGCATGGCTGAGGTTCTAAGCGAGATCTTCTACTGTAATGTGATTAAACAAATGTGATCACAAAGCCTCCTTGAGGAAGCTTTGAAAAGGTCAATTATCAAATGTAATACATGGGCTTAATTAGGCTTGTAAAACATTTCATACTTGTACAATATGTATTCAATGTCTCACTTGAAAAAAGCTTTTTTCACCAGTTCTTCAACTGTCTGGGTCTTATCTGGTAATATTTTTTTTTTTGCCAGAAATGTTAAAACTTCCAGGAGTTGTGGTGAACAAGGTGAATGGGGATATAATTAGAGATGAGCGAATTGAATCCAACAAAGTGGAATTCGATCCGAATTTCAGGATAAATTCGATTCGCCACAAAGCCGAATTTCTGCGTGCTTCGTGTTAGTGAATCGATTTTACCTGAAATAGTGTAAAAAGCAAAAAAAAAAATCACACTTAACTCCTCCATGTGCTCGCAACGGGCCGGCCGCCACCATCTTGATTGAAGATCTCAGCCGAAATCAAGTGTGTGGGTGACGTATGACGTCACCACACCAGCTGGCGTGACGACTTCGTCTCGGGCAGTGCAAGATTTCTAGCAAGATCTTCAAGCAAGATGTGGCGGCCGGTCCATCGTGAGTATATGGAGGCGGTAAGTATGATTAAAAAAAAAATTCTGTTCATTTTAAACTGTATTATTACTTTCAGATGCCGCTATCACTTATGAACGCGGAATCTGAGGGGTACAATGATGGGGAGCGGCGCTATCGTAGCTCCCTGTCATTGCACCCCTACTTACGAAAAAATGCGCTTTGTGATGAAGTAATACATCACAAAGTGAATTTTTTTATAGAATTCAGTGAAGCAGCTGAATTGAATTTTTAAAGTGGAAAACTGGTACCTCAGAACTGAAGCCGAGTTCGATTTCAAGTTTTAAAGTGGTTTTCCACTTTAAAAGTCAACTGCCGAAGTTATTCAACAAAGTCACGCGCGACTTTGTGAATAACTTACTTCAGCACATCATAGCCCATACATTCTAATACAGTGACATATCTCCTTATAGTATTATTCTGAAGTTTTGAACGAAGCGTCTTCAGATGAAGCATCCGAAGCTCACTTCGTTAAAAACTAGTGTCCACCTCAGCGAGTAATAAGAAACAAAAAAAACAGCAGGTGGCGCTATACAGATACATTTTATTAACTAACTCAGTGGTTATTCCAATCCAGGTGCTGTTTTGATAATGGCATAATATTTTTTTGTGGGACAACCCCTTTACACAATCTTAATTAATTATGTTATGTACTATGCTTATCACCATACTGCAGTTGTAGTAGCACCCAGATATGCACCATGTACCATTTTACAGCCCTTTGTCTGTCAGCTACACTATCTAATGACAGCAAAAAAAAGAAACAATGACAATACATATCAATTACCATTGCACAACATAAATTACTTTGATCATTGATTAAAACACACAGCTTCTTATGAGAGGCCTTAAATGAAATTTGTTCAGTAGTTGGAAAAAGTTGTCCTAGTGATTCATCTGTTGAATGAAACAAGGCAGACAGAGCTAGAAGATCATTTATCAATGTACTGTATCCTGGGCTGAAATAGGACAGGAGAATAAAATGGTTTTGGAAGCTTTTAGTCATATAAGATCAATTATATTACTAGAAAGAATGGATGGTAAAACTCCTTAATATCAAAACTGGCATGGTTCCTTACAGTATAAACTTGTAAAATGTTTGAGTTACAGTATGTAGTTAACTTGTGGTGAGCATGTAAAAGGCATTAGGGGGTTCCCTTTATTAAACAATCACAGAACATGACAGTGGCATATACGGACACCAACACATTGAGCGGCACATAGATGAGTGAATTTGCCAAAATTACTTTTTGGTTTGTTTTGACTGAATTCAATGGTCAATAGATTTAATTCAGCCAGAAAGAATTTGACCTGAATTGAAAGTTCCCCAGTTGCCCTGGAAAATTTTGTAAGTGGTTAAGGGCTATGGTATCCAGAGGTAACCAGCAGCTTTTTTAAAATCAGAATGCAAAAAAAGACCTCATAATTATCCCTTTTGGGTGAAAGAGGCCTTCTCCTCTGTGTTCTCTTGAACTGTAAAATAGTGCTGATTGTTGGAAATCAAAGTTTCGGAGAAATTTTTAATGGATTTGATCTGTTTAGGATCAATTTGCTCATCTCTAGTGGCAAAATATGCTTAACGGTAGTGATGAGCGGCAGGTGCCATATTCGATTTCGATGAAATTCGCGAATATTCAATAGAATAGTTTCATATTCGTCTAAATCGAATATTCGTCATTATTCTAGTTATCGCGATTAATATGCGATTTAAATAATCGCGTATTGCGATTTTAACTTATTTTAACCTATTGGTTTCATATCTAGAATTATAGTGAAGATGACGAATATGACGAATGTATTCGTCATACTCCTCAAAACGACGATAACGAAGTATCTTCGTTTTAGCTACCTATTCGTCAACTTCGCTAATTCTAGCAATTAAATTGAACGGTTGACTATAAAGACAGTTGTGCTTGTTTTTTTAATAAATAGAATAAGTATAATAATTTTCAAGTATTATAATTATTCTATTTATTTTAAAAAAAAGCAAAGTAATATAATCGCATAGCGAATCAAACACAGCTGTCTCTATAGTCAACCTTCCTATTTGATTGCTAGAATTAGCGAAGTTGACAAATAGGTAGCTAAAACGAAGTTGGAGAATACTTTGTTATCTTCGTTTTGAGGAATATGATGAATACATTCGTCATATTCACTAATTCTACCAAGCCAACCATACTCATGGAGCGTCCCCATCACCATGGAAACGTCTCCATAATAAAATGTTCTGTCGGATTCGAGAATTAAGTTGAAATTGCAATGCGATTAATATAACTTGAATTAATCACATTGCAATTTCTACTTAGACCTGGTTTACTATGGTTGGCTTGGTAGAATTAGCGAATATGATAATGTATTCGTCATATTCCTCAAAACGAAGATAACAAAGTATTCTCCATCTTCGTTTTAGCAACCATAGTAAACCATATCTGTGGAAATCGCAATGCGATTACAACTTACCACTGCTATCTTACATATTAGGCTAGAATTAACGAATATGGAATATAGCAGCAGTGCTAAGTAGAAATCGCAATGCGATTACTTCAAGTTATATTAATCTCATTGCGATTTCAACTTAGCACTTCTATATTCCATATTCATTAACTTTGTTAATTCTAGCAAGCTGACCTATTATAAACCCAGCTCTAAGTTGAGATCGCAATGCGATTAATATAACTTGAAGTAATCGCATTGCGATTTCTACTTAGCACTGCTGCTATATTCCATATTCGTTAATTCTAGCCTAATATGTAAGATAGCAGTGCTAAGTTGTAATCGCAATGCGATTAATATAACTTGAATTAATCGCATTGCGATTTCAACAGACATGGTTTACTATGGTTGCTAAAACAAAGATGGAGAATACTTCGTTATCTTCGTTTTGAGGAATATGACGAATGCATTCGTCATATTCGCTAATTCTACCAAGCCAACCATAGTAAACCAGGTCTAAGTAGAAATCGCAATGCAATTAATTCAAGTTATATTAATCGCATTGCGATTTCAACGTAATTCTCAAATCCGACAGTACATTTTAGTATGGAGACGTTCCCATGGTAATGGGGACGCTCCATGAGCACGGAAGTCGGCAGAAGCGGCAACGGGCACTGACTGGAGCAGCCAGGAAGCCAGGAATCCTCAGGACAGGTAAGAACTACTTTTGGGAAGTGGAAAAGAAAAAAATATAACTAAAAAAAAATATATATATTCGAAATAGCAAATTTATAGCGCTATATTCGAAATATTCGCTAATTAGCGGAGTGCCGATATTTGCTAAAAAAAATTCGCTATTCGAATATTCCCACTCAACACTACATAATGGTTACAGTTTATTTTTATAAGGCACAATATGATGGTGAGTGCAGTTCACTAATAATGCCACTAAATGTTTAATGGTTATTGGCTGAGCACTCTAGGTGATGTAGTAATGCTTGTTGGCTGATGATCACAGAGATTTTGAACATTCTAGAACTCAATTTCACAAATAGCAATGTTCACTCTTCAAACAGTACAATTCCAACTTCAGTTTGCTCAGTGTTAACTACACAGACACCACAGATTAATTTTCTCATCACACTGACCACTGCAACCTAGACTACATCAACATCGAGCTCCTTAGCCAACAGTGATACCAATATTTCATTCAGTACAATGGCTCCAAGTGCAATGTGTGCATAAAAAGGATTATAGGGCTCTACTATGTGAACAATTGTTTATTAAAAACCACAAACATAGACAAATAGGAAAAGAAGTAACATATTTCAATTCAATTCAATTATGTCGATGAAGAAGTGTTGCTCACAATAAACAATTGTTCACTTACTAGTGCCCCAAAATCTTTCTGTATTTTGCACTTTGCACTTTAATACTATGTTTTGGTCTGTGGCTGGTGTACCCAGTGGGAGAAAGCAGAACCTCTTGAGATGCTTTGCCTACTACCAAGTAATCTGCTGGTGAATGGCGAGCATTGAGAGTTTAGTGTATATTGTCTGTACAGTACTTACACTTTGGTGCACCTTTGCATCTTTAGTTTTTTTATTCAGTAAGATGAAGGCATTACTTTGTACTGCAGCCTGTCATATCACCATTATACAGTACACAAGTTGCTTAGACAGTGCAGAGGTACATACCCATACAGTACAACTCCATGACAACACCAATAAATACTTTGCTCAAATAACATAAGTACAAAGATAGGGCTTCTCATACCTCTATTGCAAATTCCATGAGTCTGTTACACTACAGTCCACTGTACCACAGTGCCCCCTCTCCTCAGGAGTGTGAATTGGAGTTACATAACTACAACCACTGCATTATCAGCATGACCGTATACAGCTATATCTCTCGCAGTAACCACCTCTGTGGTCCTTTGCAATTACACATTGGCAAGAGGTGGTATGGCTTATCCCCCTTTCAAGTTATCTTAAAGGGGTGTACTTACAGACAAGTCCTTCTGGGCCAAATTTAGTTAACAAATTTAGTAAACATATCAGGGTCTTCATGCTTTGTATCCCCTTTCATTATGTAAATTCAAGAGTGAAAATGAAGGACCATGAATGTGAACAGATATCCATATGTTGTTATCTAGTTTTTTGGAACAACCTACTGGAAGCAATAATACTACCCGCCATTTGAAATTCAGGAATCCATGATCAGATATTGCATCCATGAATACAACCAAAGAAAAAGAAATACCACAGACAGGCCACACCTCTAAAGATAAAAAAGTAATTTATTGAAACACACACTAATCAAAAACAACAATACATGGAAAACATCCTTCCAGCGGGTTGTATAATGTGCAAAATGCAGCCAGTACCACTGCCTGAAAATGAATAATAATAGGTATGAGAAACATACAAATGTAAATTTCATCAAATAATATACATGGTGGGCCATTTATATGGATACACCTGAATAAAATGGGAATGGTTGGTGATATTAACTTCCTGTTTGTGGCACATTAGTATATGTGAGGGGGGAAACTTTTCAAGATGGGTCAGCCATTTTGAATCCAACTTTTGTTTTTTCAATAGGAAGAGGGTCATGTGACACATCAAACTTATTAGGAATTTCACAAGAAAAACAATGGTGTGCTTGGTTTTAACGTAACTTTATTCTTTCATGAGTTTTTTACAAGTTTCTCTTTGTTTACAGCCATTGACATGTCGCCGAGGTTAACACGTGAGGAGCGGATAGAAATTGTGTTGATGTCTGGTGAACACAGTAACCGGGTCATTGCAGCAGATTTCAATACAAGACACCCTACGAGACCAACCATCTCCCATGCTACAGTTAGCAAACTGCTTGCTAAGTTTCGTGAAACTGTTTCAGTGTTGGATTTGCCAAAATGTGGACACATGAAATCTGTCACTAATGAAGAAAATCAGTGGCTGTCCTAGCTTCATTCAGCAAGAGACCACAGCGTAGCACTCGCCGCATGTCGCTGGAGAGTGGCATTAGTCGAACATCCTTTTGGCGGATATTAGCTACTCACAAATGGCACCTTTACAAACTCCAGCTACTGCAGCATCTCAACGAGGATGACCCAGATCGGCGCACTGAATTTGCAGAATGGGCAAAACAAAAATTGGAACAGGACCCTCAGTTTAATCAGAAGATTTTGTTCAGTGATGAGGCAAACTGTTATGTGAATGGTGAAGTTAACAAACAAAACCACCACTATTGTTCTGACACTAACCCACATTGGATAAATCCCTTCAAGACTGTTGGAACAAAAAAATTGATGGTATGGTGTGGTAAATGGGGTACAAAGATAGTGGGGCCATTCTTCATCAATGGAAACCTCAAGGCCACTGGAAATATGAGATTGCTACATGATGATGTGTTTCCCTCTTCATGCACTGAAGCTGGCACGTTCCCTGAGTTTTTCCAGCAAGATGGTGCACCACCACATTATGGGTGTCAGGTCCGAGCATTCCTAGATGAACCGTTTCCTGGAAAGTGGATTGGTCGTCGTGGGCCAGTTGAATGGCCCCCAAGGTCTCTCGATTTGACCCCCTTAGACTTTTATCTTTGGGGTCATCTGAAGGCAATTGTCTATGCTGTGAAGATACGAGATGTGCAGCAGCTGAAACTACCGATACTGGAAGCCTGTGCTAGCATTTCTCCTGTGGTGTTGCTATCAGTGTGTGAGGAGTGGGAGAAGAGGGTTGCATTGACAATCCAACACAATGGGCAGCACATTGAACACATTTTATAAGTGGTCAGAAACTTGTAACTAACTCATGAAAGAATAAAGTTACGTTAAAATCAAGCACACCATTGTTTTTCTTGTGAAATTCCAAATAAGTTTGATGTGTCACATGACCCTCTTCCTATTGAAAAAACTAAAGTTGGATTCAAAATGGTCGACTTCAAAATGGCCACCATAGTCACCACCCATCTTAAAAAGTTTCCCCCCTCACATATACTAATGTGCCACAAACAAGAAGTTAATATCACCAACCATTCCCATTTTATTAAGGTGTATCCATATAAATGCCCACCCTGTACTTATCGAAAAGACAGTGGTGGCACAAGGCGAATAAAAACCCACAGAGGGGGAACCCTTACGCGTATCGCTAGAACATATACTAGCTTCCTCAGAGGTCCATGACACAGTATATGTTCTAGCGATACGCATAAGGGTTCCCACTCTGTGGGTTTTTATTCGCCTTGTGCCACCACTGTCTTTCTGATAGGTATATTATTTGATGAAAGTTACATTTGTATGTTTGTCATACCTATTATTATTTATTAATTTCGGACTTATTATTATTCATTGTCAGGCTGTGGTACTGGCTGCATTTTGCACATTATACAACCCGCTGGAGGGATGTTTTCCATGTATTGTTGTTTTTAATTAGTGTGTGTTTCAATAAATTCCTTTTTTATTTTTACAGGTGCGGCCTGTCTGTGGTATTTCTTTTTCTTTGGTTGTATTCACGTTTGTTGTTTAATACCAAGGCCTGCACTCTTTTACCATATTCATAGGTGTGCCCCCTGTCATACATTTCAATCAGATATTGCATCCATACTTCTCAACATGTCTAGGATACTACAGATCTGTCAAGAAAGCCAAAGAATGGTATATAAAATCCTTGTTTCTCATCACATGGCATTAGTTTATCTTGGGTCAAAATTACCATAAAAATGGAAAGCAACAAGGCATAAAATTTACATTATGAAAAGTATTTTTTGTTTGCAAGGACTGCAAAGTTGTATTTTAGATTTAGGTACATTGGACATTGGATATTATTGACCATAAAACTTTGTAATATATATAATTCTCTGTGGACATGTTCTGGATTCAGAGGAGTTTTGCTACCACCATCTTCTGATGTGACGCTTATAAGATTTGTTATATAAAGTGTGAATCTGTTTATAAATTGTCCATATAGAACACAGTTTTGCAGTTTTCCAGATCCTTTCTGCAGATATAACTGTCTATGTATAATATTTGGCTACTGCGCTGTTATTCCAATATTTCAGCAATATTTCAACCATAGCCCTCACAGTTTTCAGGTTTTTTATAATCGTCTTGTAGTAATCTTGGATCTTTTTACTAGCTAATAAACATATTTCCATAACAGCTCATTGGAACATTTTATCACTTTGAAGTCATCAAAGCAGGAGGAATAGATAAAATATCATTAGCCAGTCCACTGGACAGCTATTAGGATTCAACAAACCATGCAGAAATATTAATTTCCTCATTTCACATATTAGTTCATTCATTTCTGTCTGCCACCATCTCATTTCACACTCGGGATTGTAATGGATATGAAAGAAATCCATTGTCTCTTGTATAGTCAGTGGAACAAAGGTGAAATACAGCAGACTTTATAAGTCAAACAAGCTCCACATATCAAGGATTATTGCCATTAGTTTTAATAGGGATTATGAAAAAGCTTTAAAAAAAATGTCTGCAGCAGCACTACATGTAGATTGCGATGGAATATTTCTCATATTCTGCCTGAACATGTAATATTACTTACCCTACTGACTAAATTTAGGAGTCATATACAGAGCAGTCCATGCATTTATCAGAAATACGATCCATATCCTAGATAACTATCCAGCTTAGAAAGTACAAATGTCTAGAATAAAATTGCTGGTAATCAAGGGTAATTTGGATTGACGAGGCAGGAGGTTTGTGGAGAAAAAAGTAATCTACGCCTTGATTGCATAACCTCATTACTTCTTGACTGCTGTAATACAATTATAGCAAAGATGCAAAACAATGGCTGACAGTCTAAGGCCCCTATTACATAGCACAATTTTCAGGCCAGTTATCATGAACAAGCGTTCCAATTGGCCAATAAACTAGCAAACTCTCTTGGCTGATGGGAATCTTTCCTCCGGAAAAAATATCCAGGTTTATCAGGGATTTGCGGCTGACAATCAATAGCGTTGAATGCGGTGGGAACAAATGTGATAGCAATCATTTCTCCCACATTCAGTTTGCAGCGGCCTGTGCAATTAGGCCAATGCATATGGGTGCAGATAGATGTGTTATCATTATGAGATGAGCAATGTATTGAAAATTTTGATTTGGCTGCTTTGCCGAATTTTGCAAAAAAATTCACCTTGTGATGAATTGCTTCCTCATGAAGCGCATTTCTTTGTAAGTAGTGGGTGCAATGACTGGGATTCACGATTGCGCTACTCCCCGTCATTGTACCACTCAGATGCAGCGTTAATAGGTGATCGTGGCATCTGGCATTAATATTACAGTGTAAAATTTTAAAAAATAAATAAAATCATACTTACCCTCATCCATTTGATCGCGAAAAGCTGGTCTCCGCCATCTTGATTGAAGATACAGTGCGAAATCTTGAGCAGCCGGTGATGACGTCTTCAGATCGGCCAGTGTGGTCCACTTTGTGGACTTCGATTTGCTCAACACTAGTTATCATCCATCTGCACTCGTACTTGCCCAAGCATTGAGTAGCGTAATACAGTCTTAAAAGTAAGACATCCATTAGTACTTATTTGCCCCAGCCTGATTACACAGGCCGATGCAAACTGGATGTGGGAAGAATGATTGCTGTTGTAGTTGACCCTACCTCATTTAGTTCTATTGATTATCAGCAGCACATCCCTGATAAACAGGCATCTTCCATCATGATGAAAGAAGCCCTTCAGTCGACATACGAGCATTTAAGCGTTTATCAGCTGATCGTCTGCTCAATTATATGAGACAATTATAGGGAATGAACGCTGATTGTCACTGAGCTGAGAATGAATAACTCTGATATCTTGAACTTAATCTTTTCACTTCTTGGGTATTAAAATAAATTCCTTAAGAACAAATACTTTAAGCACCATAGTTTTTCAAGTTTCCATTCTTCTACTTTTCTATACAGTATAGTATGGGCTATTTTTAAGAATAATGTAGAGGCTCTTGTGTATGTCTTGTGTATACCTGTTCCAGCTGAGGTGCTATGTATGGGTTGTCATCTTGATTCCTTTAACCCACTCAGAAATGTCTCACGTAATGCAGCTTACATTTCCTATTATAACTCTCGCTTTTCAGAGGCAGAGCTGATGGAGTCTTATCACACTAATGCCCCTTGTAGACAAGAGTGTGGCATGCTCTGAGTCCGCAGTGCAGCTCCTGGCCTGACCTCCCAGCTCTGCTGCGGCACATAGCATTATATTTATTTATGATGCTATGTAACCCTTACAGTTATGGAATGTATTGGATAACACTGGCAGCATTATGTCAGTGTCAGCTAATATATTCCAGAACTGTAAGGTTTCTAAAGCATTATAAATCAATATAATGCTCTGTGAACCCAGCAGTGCTGGGAGGTAAGGCCGGGAGCTCCACTGAGGACTCGCAGCGTGACAAACGCTCGTCTGCAAGGGGTAGCAAGTGATAAGTCACTCAGTGACAAAAAAATACTGTCACTTAACTCATACTGCAAAGTCTCAGTGTATCCTATGTATGTGATGCAGCATCAGCCTGTCTCTCTCGACTCCTGCTTGTGATAGATTTCTCCTAGTCAGCTCTAACAAGCAGAGGGCAGATGAGAGTATTGTGAAGCTGCATCTCATAGAAATACACTGGAGTTTCTGTACAGACATATTGTACAGATAAGCAGTCGGAGTCAGCAGAATTTTTTTTTGTAAAAAACCCACCTATTATGTCACTGCTGGTCTCTTAGATAAGACAGAAATGATATCTTAAAAAACACTGCACAGTGCATGTAAGGACATATAAAGGAGCAAGGAGGTTGAAGATGTATAAAAAGTGGAGGTGCCTGAGAGGTACCAGGAGAGATTTAATAGTCGATGATGTATTATTGCAATTTACAGGAAGTCAGCTACACAGGGGAGAATAATTTCCTGTTTACATAGGAAACAATGCACAGACCTGAGATCATATGATCAGATACCGATACTGAAAGGACTCAAATTGAATAGATTCAACTGAGCTGGGATAAAACAAGAGAACATTGCTAGAATATTAATGGTTAGTTAGCATATTGTGTGTAAAACAATTTGCTGGAATGCTGCTTTAGCAATTTGCATGTACATATTACCAGAAACGATATATAATCTGAGAAATGTACAACTGGCACACAATCAGATACTTAACTAGAATGCATACAACTGTAAAAGAGAGAGCAGTGAGGTAAAAGTTTTGTACAGGTTTTGAGCTTGTTCCCATTAACTGACAAGCAGAGGTCCTGAATAGGGATGAGCGGACCCGTGGATGTTTGGGTCAAAGTTCAGGGTTCGGTATCTGAACTTGACTCGACTCCGAACCCAAACCCCATTGAAATCAATGGGGACCCGAACTTTTGTGCACTAAAATGGCTGTAAAATAGCCATAGTAAGGGCTAGAAGGCTGAAAAAGGAAGCAAAGTGGGGGTAAGAGCAGGACAATTGCCCTGCAAACAAATGTATATATGAAAATGACAACATAGAATATAAGAAAAATTAAAAATAATTAATTTTGAACTAGGAGGAGGAGGTCAAAGTGGAGTAGCACTTTGAGGAGGCTGCAGACGTAGTGGTGTAGGTGGAAGCGGCAGTGGAGGAGGAGGAGATAACCAAGACTGTTTGTGTTTTTTATTTTTTTATTTTTTTTTATTATAAATTTGGGTAGGCCCCAAAATATTGGAAAATGGAAAAGAGAACTTAAAGAGAAAGTGCACTGGAGTATAAGTATGGCTGGGTGCAGCACAAGGCATGGACAAGTCCTTTGGGATCCATGCCTGGTTCATTTTAATGAACGTGAGCTTGTCCATGTTGGATGTGGACAGGTTATCATCCCCCTGCCATGCTAAACACACATTCGGATAATACACTGGCCGCAGGGCAGTCCAGCACCTCCAAAGCTTAAAAAGCAAGCTCAGGCCATGTACCCAATTTGGAGACCCAGAAGTTGAATGGGTCAGAACCACCAGTCAGTATGTGTAGGCGTGTGCACACGTACTGTTCCACCATGTTGCTGATGCTGAATTGCTGCTTCCTGCTGAGACACTCCGTATCAGCTGGTGGTGCTGGTTGTTGTGGCATGCTGACAAAGCTTTTCCACATTTTGGCCATGCTAACTCTCCCTTCTAGGGGGCTGGCAGTGCCACCGCTACGTTGACGACTTCTGCCTCCTCCTCTGCCTTCACCTTGTGCTTCCACTGAGCCTCCGCTGTTAGGTGGGAATGCCATCAGCAGCGCGTCTACCAGTGTGCGCTTGTACTTGCACATCTTCGGAACACGCTCCAGTGACGAAATTCAGGACGGCACGTTGGCGCGATCCAGCAGGGTGGCCACCCAGTAATCAGCACTGGTTAGAATGTGGCCAACACGGCGGTCGTTGCGCAGGCACTGCAGCATGTAGTCGCTCATGTGTTACAGGCTGCCCAGAGGCAACGACAAGCTGTCCTCTGTGGATGGTATATTGTTTGTGTCCTCTGTATCCCACCAGCCATGCTCCAGTGATGTCCATATGCTGCTTTGGGTGCAACCCTGCTGTCAACACAGTTCCTCATCATCATCATCCTCCTCATCCTCCAGAAATGTGTCCTGGCTGGACAGTTGTGTACCTTGCATCTGTCGTTGCAGGAACCCACCCTCCGAGCCACTTGTGAATGACTGGATTGATAACCGTGGAAATGATCCCTCTTCCTTCTCCTCTTCCTCCTGTGCCACATTCTCTTCCATCATCACCTGAAGCGTTTTTCGTTTTTTCAAGGAGACATAGAAGTGGGATAGTAACTCTGAGGATGACGTTATCGGCACTGGCCATGTTGGGAGAGTACTCGAAACAGGGCAAAACGGTAATCATGTCCTGCATGGAGGCCCACACGTTGGTGGTGAAGTGGTGCTGTTCCGCAGAGCAACTCAACCGTACGTGCTGCAGCTGAAACTCCACTATCGCCTGCTGCTGCTCGCACAGTCTCTCCAGCATGTGCAAGGTGGAGTTCCACCTTGTGGGTACGTAGCATATGAGGCATTAAGCGGGAAGGCTGAAGTTACGCTGCAGTGCACAGGTGAGCAGCAGCAGGGTGAGAACAACAAAAGCGCTTACAGACAGCCCGCACTTTCTGCAGCAGCTCTGACATATCAGGGTAATTTTTTAGGAACCTCTGCACCACCAAATTCAGCACATGCGACAGGCAAGGGATGTGCGTCAAACCAGCTAGGCCCAGAGCTACTAGGAGATTTTGCCCATTATCGCACACCACCATGCCAGGCTTAATGCTCAGTGGCACCAACCACTCATCGGTTTGTTGTTTCATGCCCATCCAAAGCTCCTGCGCGGTGTGGGGTTTTTCCACCAAACAGATGAGTTTCAAAACAGACTGCTGTCGTTTCCCCCTGGCTGTGCTAAAGTTGGTGCTGCAGGTGTTGAACGGACGGGAGAAGGAGTCGGTAGAGGAGGAAGTGGAGTAGGAGGAGGAGGCATCAGGAGGCAACGAGAAATGTTCTGCAATCCTTGGTGGCGGAAGGACATGCGCCAAACTGCTATCCGCCTCAGGACCAGCCACCACTACATTTACCCAGTGTGCAGTTAGGGAGATATAAAGTCACTGCCCATGCTTACTGGAACACATATTGGTGGTTATGTGGACCTTGCCACAGATGACCTTGCGCAGTGCACACATGATTTTGTCCGCCACTTGGTTGTGCAGGGAAGGGATGGCTCGCCTGGAAAAGTAGTGGTGGCTGGGAACCACGTACTGTGGGACAGCCACCACCATAAGGTTTTTAAAAGTCTCCGTCTACAACAGACGGAATGGCCAGTAATTTTGAAATGCTGTCATTCGGGGCAAGGGATCGCTGTGCATAGGGGGGTACTTCCTCTTTCTCTCCAGTGTTTGGGGGATGGACAGCTGGTGGAGGTGGTGGTGTTGCTGCCACATCCTCTGCGGGGCGGCAGGTTCCACTGTCACTCCAGAGGGGGAGGAAGAGGAGCCTGCGATCTTTCGTGTTTTTTTAGGTGTTCACTCCACTGCAGCTCGTTCTTTGCATTTAGATGCCTGGTCATGCAGGTGGTGCTCAGGTTTAGAACATTTATGCCTCGCTTTAGGCTCCGATTTCACAGCGATCAAACCATTCGGGTCTTGTCAGCACATTGTCTGAAGAACTGCCACGCCAGGGAACTCCTTGGAGCTGGCTCTGGTGTGCACAGTCCCTGGGTGTGGTGGGCAGTAGCAGGCGTACTGGTTAGGGGACGGCCACTTTGCTTTTGCAACCTGCTCCCTCTTTTGCTGTGTGGCTTGCACTGTGTGACCACCACCTCTTCCTCCGAACTGCACACGTCACTCGCATGACCTTGATTCCATGTGAGGTCTAGGACCTCATTATTCTCCACATCATCTTCCACCCACTCTTCACCCCTGCCCTCCTTGCCAGTCTTAAAACTGCAGAAAGCCCCAGCAGTTGGCACCTGTGTTTCGTCATCATCAGGGATTTTCTGCGGTGGTCCTCCCATGTCCACATCCTGAAACATAAGTGATTCGGCATCAGTGCACTCAATCTCTTCCATTTCTGAGGCAGGGATAGGTGGATGGCCCACGAAAACATTGCCAGCAGAGTCATCAAAAGGCACAATAGACTGCTGCATGACTTGGGGCTCAGACTGCTTGCCTGATTTGAAATGGGGTGAGGTGAAAGACAGATGCCCATGGGCTGCAGGTGCCAACTCTGGGAGACAATGTGAAGGAACTGGAGGCACTGTCAGCCACCCAATCTACTACTGCCGCTACTTGTTCTGGCCTCATCATTCATACACTGATATTTGGGCCAACAAAATAACGCTGAACGTTCTGTCGCCTATGTGAAACTGAGGAAGGTGTTTCATTTGGGCGTGTAGGTGACACAGATTGACCACATCCTCTCCCTGCAACAGGAGCTCCACCAGCACCAGCAGCACCATGACCAGGGCCGCATCCCTTATTTCATGCTCTCGTAATTCTTTGAGGACACCCACTGAACTAACAGACAGATTAACTATATTCATTTTCCTGTCACGTATGCAGTGGAGGTGTACCTTACACCAAAAATGGGTCTAATTCACCGACTGAACTAACAGACAGATTAACTATTATATTTTTGTGTCAGGGTTACAAAGATGGTGCATTGCACCCACAAAAAAAATGCTATAGGTCACCCACAGAATTAACAGCCAGACTAATTATTACATTTCTGTGTCAGGGGTGCAAAGATGGTGCATTGCACCCACAAAAGATCGCTATAGGTCGCCCACAGAAATAACAGCTAGATTAATTATTATATTTCTGTGTCAGGGGTGCAAAGCTGATGTATTGCATCCACAAAAAAATAACTATAGGTCACCCACAGAATAAATAACCATATGAGATTCCTAACACTCTCCCTCACTTCAGCTGCCCTGCAGCCTTTCAACAAGCTTTATTAAATGCCCAAACACCAAACTCGAACCCAAACTTTTGCGGCAAAGTTCAGGTTCGGGTTCGGTTTCCTGAACTTGCAAAGTTCAGTATGGACCCGAACTTTGCTGTTTGGATTCACTCAACACTAGTCCTGAAGTGTTAAGGAACAGAAACACAAAATAATTGGAAAGTTACAGAGCTTTTCTTCATACAAGTATACAGTATATAGATGCAGTGGAGCTAAACTTGATGGTTAACTTGTTAAGTAAACAATGGCAAGAAAATGTTAATTGACTTTTTCAATGGATTTCAATGGCTTTTTTTAACAAGATAACCTGGCCTCTTTCACATCAGCGTTTTAGCTTTCCGTCCTAGAGATCCGTCCTCGGGTCTCTAGGACGGAAAGCTACTGATCAGGATTATCCCCATGCATCCTGAATGGAGAGAAATCCGTTCAGGATGCATCAGGAAAGGATGTCTTCTGTTCAGTATGTCAAAGTTTTTTGGACGTTGACAAAAGCGCAGCATGCTGCGGATTTGTCTCCGTCCAAAAATCCGGAAGACATGCCGCAACGCCGGATCCCGAATTAATGCCCATTGAAGGGCATTAGTCCGGATCCGGCCATTAGCTAAACGTAGTTTCCGTGCATCGCCGGATCCGACGTTTAGCTTTTTGTCAATGGTTACTATGGCAGCCAGGACGCTAAAGTCCTGGTTGCCATAGTAAAGAGTAGGGGGAGCGGAGGAGCGGCATACTTACATTCCGTGCGGCTCCCGGGACGCTCCAGGATGACGTCAGGGCGCCCCAGTGCGCGGGGCGCTCTGACGTCATTCAGGAGCGCCCCGGGAGCCGCACGGAATGTAAGTATGCCGCTCCCCCGCTCCCCACTGCTACTATGGCAACCAGGATGCTAGTAGCGTCCTGGGTGCCATAGTAACACTGAAAGCATTTTGAAGACTGATCAGTCTTCAAATGCTTTCAGTTCACTTGCGTTGTGCCGGATCCGGCGTGCATTCCGGCGACGGAAGTGCACACCGGATCTTCACAACGCAAGTGTGAAAGAGGCCTAACACTGTACCATGTGTCGTCAGAGTCAATTTTAGCTCGGCTACATCTGTACCAGCATTATTCCATATATGATGGATACCAGAAAATCCTGAAGAACCCCAGTGACATGACATGGAGTCTGTCAAGTTATTATCAGGGATCCAATATTTTATGGTTGGAATAAAACTGCAGATTGTTCTAATCACACAGTCAAAAATATCATAAACACCTATGCAAATAGAGTTTCCCAGTATTAACAGAGCCTAGCCTTTATCTGCATAAGGCTACAGTCACATGACAATGAAGAAAAAATAACAGGAAAAAATGGTTAAACTGTCAGTTTTTAACTGATTAAAACGTCCATTAAAAACACCCCTTTTGACTTGTATGGGTGCTGTCAGACCATGAAAACAGATAAAATTGGATATGTCCTAATTTTTTTATGGCCAGTATCAGTGTCTGTTAAAAAATGGATGTGCAAATACACCTATAGACTGTCATTGTTCTGAAATAGCCGTTCTGAAACAGCCATTACAAAAAAAAATGCCTTTGCATGGCCATTTTTAACTGTGATGTGAATAAGTTCTAAGACTTCTGCCTTTTTGGAGCTGGATCAGTGGTGGACTGGGGTTCCTTGACCCAAAAATGATGATTATTCTGAGACATACTGTATTTTTGGCTTTATAAGATGCACTTTTCCCCCCCAAAAGTGTGGGGAAAATGGCAGTGCGTCTTATAAAACGAATACTAATACTTTGCCGGCCCCTATGCTGCGCAGCACAGCCTGCGAAGTATCAGTGCGGAGGGAGGAGGCGGGGACACTCGTGGCGGGGTCCGGTGCAGTGACTCTCCTCTAATACACCAGGCTCCGCAGCTGTGTAGTGAATTAATGTAGACTTATTGTATGTTATCCTTTTGGAGCCCAAAGCCCGGCTGTACTTACTATCTATCCCCGTATGGCGGCATGCAGACTCGTGGGCAGGCGGCAGCTTAACATCACTCCCTCCGTCATGCGCCGCCTGCGCTGCCTCCCTGCTTTATTTATAAAGTGGGAGGCGTGGCAGGGGACGCATGACTGAGGGAGTGATGTTAAGCTGCCACCTACCGACAAGTCCCTTTGATTTCCCCTTGGTTACTGTCCCCTCTATGCACTTTGTACTTTATATACCTGTTTAGTGAGATTTTTTTCTTGCTGTTCGTTTGGGAGTGTTTTGGGATTATCTGCAACTATTTATTGACAAAGTATATGTAGTCCTTGCTTTGGCCTGTGTCTGTATAGCCACATAGATATGTATTTTATTATGTTTGATAATCGTACAATAAACCTTTTTCTATTATCATTTAGGGGTTATTTACTAGCTATGGTGGCTGTTTACTAGTCTTATTGCTATTGATAGAAAGGTAATTCCACCAAAATTTCCTGCATTGATCGAGCTCCGTGGAAGCTGTGTTCCACCTTATTAAAGCTAACCCTAGCTACAGAAAAATACATATTCAAGCAATGAGGTAAAATCCACATAGCTGAACTGATGCTGCATTCATGCTCGGTAATGTTGGCTCAGATGTCAACATTTATTGTTAAATTGCAATTTATTTGCAGCTTCTGAATGAAAGAATGAAGGAAAGATCACATAAACTGTTCCAGAGCAGTGGCACTTAATATCTAGCTGCACACCAAAATCATTTGAAACAGCACGAAGGCAAAATGAGGTTTTGCTGATAATGTTCCCAGGCATCCGATATCATCAACGCTATGTATTTTACCTGAACTCTCATATCCCGGAGTAGAGGAATATAAATCACCACTTTTTTTATATTAGATCAACAACCAGAATGCTGTTGTCATAATTGTTTTTGATCCTTATTAATAGGTTCTTATAAAAAGTATTTAAATTATTTGCAGCAGAGGAAAAATATATGATCTACACAGTATGTATTGAAATGGAAGTCATGCAGGGATAGAGAAGGCATTGGAAAACATTACCTCTTAACACTTTTCATCTTTTTTTACTTGGTTTAATAAAACTGTAACCACTAAGCAAAGCAAAAATCTAAATAATTCTATGTGGTCTCATACATTTTTATTTGTTTAAGGAGAACATTACATTTGTAATATACATTATAGAAAATTCCTCTTTCTCCACATATCAGACTCATTTCCTCCCTACATCTCCTCAACTGTTCCAAATAGCCAAGCACTGTCTCCAGCAGTCCCATAAAGGAAAAATGGAGTGACAGGGCACATGCTCATCCTAATGCTCCATTAATGATGGGAACAAGTGAAACTCATTCTCTGTTAATTATCCTCTATCCCTGTCATAATCCCTTTAAAGGTTTTGATCATGTTGCATGTCTTTAAGACAGGATCAGTACAAAGAAAGTTATGCAATATATTGATAAAGTTACTGAAACCTCAAAATTGATGTCATTCTCTAAAGCCACTAATAGTAATAGATCTAGGGCAGTACAAATAGGGATAACGGACAAAAAAGAGGGATCAAAAGGGAACAAAGCAGAATAATTTTTATTCAAGAAAATTAATGTTCTTTTAGGACAAACAGTTATTTATGACAAATGGCCAAACAGTGTGGCTGGATGCGTGCGACCGATACAGTCTAGTCTTCAATAATAAAATACCAGCTGACTGGATCATGACTGCACCGTGTGGTCATACCCTTATAGACAATATTAAATATACATTATGGAGGGAATTTAACACTGTAGGTATATGTGAGGTTAGTTTTTAGATTGGATTTGCAAACCTGCACCAAAATTGTGAAAATGGTGCAGAGTAATAATAAATTTAATGCACATATTTCAGTAAAAGTGCGCCTGCAGGATGCCTGGCATGGTGTTGCGACTTTTTAAAAAGTTGCACTTCAAAAGTGTGTAAAAACTGACCTACTTTGAAATTCTGACCAAATTTTCACTCTAAATCTGTAGGTGGTGCTGGAAGGCGCACTGCTCAAAGAGTCACAAACTTTCTTGTACAAGTAACCCCTAAAATTCACAAAACCCCTACTTGAGACTTTTTGAAGGCAGAATTCTGCTGTGTGGGGCGTGATAAATTCTCCCTAAATCTCTAAATAAATTACCGTATATAAGATTCTTTAAAGAGGGTAATACCATGAAAAGAAGGATATGCTGCTGGTACTTCTGCCTTTTATCTGAAACAAGAGGTAGAAAGCCTTCGGCTTTTCCCCACAGAGTGACACTCCTGTCTACCATCAGTCTGCAATACAGAATGAATCTGTGTTGGAGTTCTGCTCAGCAATGTGCCCCTATATCTCATCATGTAGTTTAGGTGGGGTTGCAGTGGTTGGACCCAACAAATCAGGAAGCAATGGCATAGAGATGTGTCATTATTTTTTCTCATCAGAATGTCCCTTTAAGGCTACATGCACACGACCGTTGTTTGATTCCGTGTCCGTTGCTCCATTTTTCGTGATTTTCTGCGGACCCATTGGTTTTCAATGGGTCCGTGGAAACCTCGGCAAATGCACCGTTTGTCCTCCGCGTCCGTGGTCCGTGATTCCAGTCCGTCAAAAAAATATAACCTGTCCTATTCTTGTCCGTGAAAAACGGTTCACGGACCCATTCAAGTCAATGGGTCCGTGAAAAATGCAGATGGCCATCCGTGTGTCATCCGCGTTCCGTGTCCGTTTTTTTGCGGATCCCTTGGCAGGCACTTGGGAAACATTGTCAGCCTGTCTTTTTGTAAAATCTTTTGGGTCATGTCCGCTAAAAAATAACGGAAGACACACGGAAACACAACGGAAGGCAAAAACGGACACGGATCACTGAACAACGGAACCCCTTTTTGCGGACAGCATAAAAAAACGGTCGTGTGCATGAGGCCTAAAGGTGAGTAGATGCTTTAATTAAAAAATGTATGTGGTAATGGCACTAGGGAAAGTTATTATATTCAAAAAAATACATTTTTTATCATGAACTTAAAATAATTTATATCAAAGAGAAATCAGCAGTCCACGAACAAGGATGATGCTTGGAGAAGATAGGCGAGACCTATTCTCATGGTTCTGCTGTTTTGTAGGAGAGATTTTTTTCTTTTTTTTCTTTTTTCTTTATTTTAAACTAAACCTTAAAATGATTTCAGGAAAAAAACAAAACATAAAAAATAAAAAGCTGCTAAAGTAAGTTCGGCTGTTTGTTAAAAATTGGTCAAGTAGGTAGCTAAACAAGAAAATGCAAACTATTAAACTGTCAGTTGCTATTAGAATGAGCAACTTCTCAAGTGCTTTTAATGGTCAGGAGCTAGAGCAAAATGAAAGTGAATTTGACAGATACAATATGTGGCACTCATTTTTGTCTTATTACTGTGTGTGATTGCAGAGAGAAGCGGTGTACAGGTGTAATGCTTGGCCGGTACTCGAAAACACACCACAAACAGTAACCTTCTTTCACTGTGGGGTATTGCCAGAAAAAATGAATTAATGGGAGCACAGATAATAGATTAAGAAAGCAGTTTGTGACATGCAAACGAATACAGTGAAAAAATGGCTCTCCCCGTAATGTAATGTGACAACATGGGAGAGGATTGTCGTATTGTATTTTCCAGCTATCTGAATATGTGAATCTCGCATTTAAAGGGAATCTATCATCAAATTTTTGTAGAATCTCATTTATGTTTAAACACAGCATTAGGTAATGTGAAGTACATTTTATTTCACATACACACAATATACCATGCTCTAAGTTTTATTATTTCAGTCTCAGAGTTAATTTATCTATTTTCAATGTGTTTAATTTGTACCTCTATTCCCATTTTTTCATTTTTCTCTTACTTATGCATGTTAAGAAACCAAAAATAAGACCAAAATTTTTTTTACTGTTGCTTTTATTATTAGTATTATTATGAGTTATATTATTATTATTATTATTATTATTATTATTAGTAGTAGTAGTAGCAGTAGTAGTAGTGGTAGTAGTAGTACTTCTGATCATCATGTAAGCAGAATTCCCATAATATATTGTTATTAATGAAATAACTTTTGTTAAAATGAAGAGTGGTTTGAATAATGGAGCAGTGCAACCTTAGGCCACTTTCACACAGTGATTGTTTGGTCAGTGTTTGATTTTCATCAGTGATTGTGAGCCAAAACTAGGTGCCGGTCAAAAATAGGTTGAAATCTTTCCCTTATAGCTTATTTCTGTGTAGGCTAAGTTCCTGGTTTTGGCTCACAATCACTGACCAAACACTGACCGTGTGAAAGCAGCCTTAGAACTTTCTTACAGCTGATGTTTGGTCATAATTCTGGAGACATGCTTCTCAAACTTTACTAGTGCTTTAAAGGAGGCCCTTTTACCTCTACTGTCTTGTTTATTTTAGTAAATACTCATATTTCTCATGTAATAGCAATTTTGGAGAAATTCTGGTGCTTTGCATCGCTAGGGTTCTAGGTTCTAATCCGACCAAGGACAGCATCTGTATGGAGTTTTTATGTTCTCCCTGTGTTTTTGTGGCTTCCTCTTGGTACTTCAGTTTCCTCCTATCATCTAAAGACATACTGATAGAGAACTTTGATTGTGAGCTCCATTGGGGACAGCAATCCTGAGGATAGGTCATCAATACAAACAGACTGCACAACCCCTTTTAAGAGGGAAATACTGGATCAACCTAAACCACTCGATAGTTATAAATTCTATGGTAGTGGTGGTGGTGTCACTGGTGATATGAGGACCACATGCAAGTATATTGTTATATGCATATTTTCAATCTAAAGCCATTATTAACTAAGAAAATAGGTTACAGCTTTCATCCAGTGTTACTTATAGTCTGAGGAGAAAACTAGCTATACCTTCTGTAGGTCAACTCTGTATACAGCTAAAATAGGAAACTGGTCTAAGAATAGGAAACTAATCCTATGATATGTTTAAAAAACAAACTGCATAACTACGGGAGAGGTTGGTGGGACATCTGCCCTGAGAGATGGATGTCAGGGGTTCCTCCAACAAGCCACTTTTTTTTGGTCAAAGTAATTAGATACAGGGCTAGAGCAGCATACTGTCTAAAAGAAGAAATGTTTTTGCTGGCCCTAGAAACAAATCAAAGCTGAGCTTATGATTTTCAGAACTGCTCTGGTAAAAGGAAAAAAGGAAAGCTCAGCTGTGATTGGTAGTTATGGGACAGTTCTTATTTTAGACAGTTTTGATAAATGAGTCCCAATTGAGGCTCTGCTCGGGTTAAGAAAAACTCTGTATACCAGTATATTACTAGAAATGAGTGTAATTGTGACTGAATATTGAGTATGCGAATGTGTAATATCTAACACTCATCAAATATAATATAAATACAGTACATAAAGTAGGTCATATTGTAGTCATCCTTTAGGAATGCTGTTCTGTTCTAGTTGAGTTAACAAACTGCAGTTATGTGACAATGATGGATCTTTTTAGGTCGAGGTAACCAGCATTGTTTTCATGGACCTTCAAAGTGCTGCAAACATACAGTAATGACAAACAATTCTATCCTCTGATGATGAATGCCAGGGGATAGGAGAAGAAACAGAATGTTTCATTATTATGTAAGATTTGCTGTTGTAATAACGAGAGATGAGAAAAGTTTTGAAAAGTTCAATTTGGCAGCTTCGCCAAAGTTCAGGTATACCCAGGCCACTGTACCTTAGGGTATAGGGTGTAGCCATACTGTGGTGAAGAACCACGAGACCAATTATCCTGAAGCTGCATTTCATTTAATAATGAAGACCGCACTCTATAGTCGGTCTTCATTGTTAATGGCCGTACAACACTGTACAGTTGTGTTCAAAATTATTCAACCCCCAATGCTGTAAAGGGTTTTAGGGAATTTAGTGTACATTTGTAATTGTGTTCAGAATGAAATCTTACAAGGACTTTTTAAAGAACCAAATGCAACTAAAATGACATCAATTGTTTTTGTAATACAGTATTACATTTTTTTTTTTTGTGATTTCTTCATTGACACAATTATTCAACCCCTTAAAGACTACCACTCTTAAGAACAGGGGTTCATTCAAGTGTTTTCGATCAGGTATTGAAAACACCTGTGGATGTCAAGGAGCAGCAATCAAGCAGAATAAGCACAAATTGGTTACAAACATGGTGAAGTCAAGAGAATGGTCCAGGAAGACAAGAGAAGAGGTGATTTCTCTTCACAGGAAGGGCAATGGCTATAAGAAGATTGCAAAGATGTTAAACATACCAAGAGACACCATAGGAAGCATCATTTGCAAATTCAAGTCAAAAGGCACTGTTGAAATGCTACCTGGTCGTGGCAGAAAAAAGATGCTGACTTTGACTGCTGTGCGTTACCTGAAGCGCAAAGTGGAGAAAAGTCCCCGTGTGACTGCTGAGGAACTGAAAAAAGATTTGTCAGATGCGGGTACTGAAGTTTCAGCTCAGACAATAAGGCGCACACTGCGTAATGAAGGCCTCCATGCCAGAACTCCCAGGCGCACCCCCTTGCTGTCTCCAAAGAATAAGAAGAGTCAACTGCAGTATGCCAAAAGTCATGTGGACAAACCACATTTGTGTTCTGTGGACTGATGAAACAAAATTAGAACTATTTTGGCCCATGGATCAACGTTATGTTTGGAGGAGGAAGAACAAGGCCTATGAAGAAAAGAACACTTTGCCTACTGTGAAACATGGCGGGGGCTCAATCATGCTTTGGGGCTGTTTTGCTTCTACAGGTACAGGGAAGCTTCAGCGTGTGCAAGGTACCATGAATTCTCTTCAGTACCAGGAGATATTGGATGAAAATGTGATGCAGTCCGTCACAAACCTGAGGCTTGGGAGACGTTGGACCTTTCCACAGGACAATGATTCCAAGCATACCTCCAAGTCCACTACAGCATGGTTGCAGATTAAAGGCTGGAACATTTTGAAGTGGCCATCGCAGTCACCAGACTTAAATCCGATTGAGAACCTCTGGTGGGACTTAAAGAAAGCAGTTACAGCGCGCAAGCCTAAGAATGTGACTGAACTGGAGGCTTTTGCCCATGAAGAATGGGCGAAGATACCCGTAGATCGCTGCAAAACACTTGTGTCAAGCTATGCTTCACGTTTAAAAGCTGTTATAACTGGAAAAGGATGTTGTACTAAGTACTAAGATTGAATATCACTTGGGGGTTGAATAAAACTGATAATGATGTGAGCACAGAATAGACATTTGTGGTTATTTCATTATAAATGTTATGTTATATTTGTCTGACTTACAAGTTCCTCTTTGATTTAATTGTAAACAAGATGACTGAAATGATCAAAATCAATGTCAAACTGGCCAAAACACTCAATGTCAGTGGGGGTTGAATAATTTTGAACACAACTGTAAATGCATTTTTAAACAAGGGCTGTACCCACTTCTCCAACCTGAGCGCTCTCCTGCCCTACTGGAAGGAGCCTTTCTTCTGCCATCTGCTTTTCCTCCTTTTCCACATCATCTAATATTGCTGAGAATATGTCATCAGGAACATCCAGCTTCTCCTCTCTCTGCATCTTGATGACTTTTCTAGGACATGGAAACTTTAAAGGATGATTTGGAAGAAGTAAAACCAATAAAAGATGAGGATGGTCATCATTAAGACCTGACCCCCTAAGGGTTGCAGACTGGATGGTATTGTTGGCACGCTGGCAGTGGAATAATAAAAGCTTCTATCCTATTGGTATTGAATTACATATTTTAGTTTTATGGCTGATGTAGGAATAAGTAAATGTAAGAATAAATAAATAAAATTGATGCAGCATAAGACTCCCTGCATTTTCCCTGCACTGTCACTGCTGACTCTTCTCCAATATTTTTCTGTTAATCGTTTTTAGCAGCACTGTCCCTAGCGAATTAGTTCTTGTCATGTTTCTTCCTATGCTCAGCTCGCAGGACAATGGTGGAGACTGCACAGGATGAGGGTTTTATAGGGATGTCACATCATTGGGGATGGTTTGGATTTGGTTTGGTTGGCTACACAGAATTATGGGTGGTCTTGTATTCCCAGGCTTGTCTCCTCTACACTTAGTTTTGCTTTGTAACACATGCAGCGTCCATTTTAGGAAAACCAAATTTGTTACCACAAAGTGCAACAAAATTTGGATTTATTGCGAATCAAAGTTTTCCTAAACTTTGGATCGAACTCTGCTTTGAATGACTCACTTCAATCAACACTAGTAATAATGTATGTTAGATTATGTCTATGGAGACACAGATTCCAATTTATTTTTTTAATCCTGTATGAAATAAGAAAGAATTCTTCTGACTGTAAAGGTCTCCACTCTCGAAACAGCTGTGTTCTGCTTCCTTTCTCCAAAGTACATTAATTTAATACCCAACTGCTCCCAGTTCCCACTTCCTGAGCTAATTGTCTACCTGATTGCTGAGCACATCCCCTGCAGTATTCATAAACAATATGTGAAAGGTTTTTGAGGTCGTTAAGAAGCATTGCAAACAACGGAAAATATTTTGACAGCTTGTGACTGGATCACATACCAGATGTGGGAAATATTACTGCAGTAGTTGATGCATGGTAAGGCAATATGTTTTGTAAGCATTCCTACTGGGTTAACAACGTCTTTCTACAAAGAAATATAAAATAATGACTTTACCTGAAATTAGCGTGATATTTCTCAACAACATCATCCACAAACGACGCACCCTTACTCTCCAAGGCATGTATGAATTAATCAGTGGCTCAAGCATTCCCACTTGTGAATATATAATTAACAAATCTTTGTCCTACTTACAAATAAGGTTTACTCTCTTGTTAATGTGCTGTAAACATATGGTTCAATTTAACTTGGATAGAAAATATGTTTTTTTAATTTAATTTTATTAATTACATCTTTTCGGCAGCTTCTTGATATTTTCCATAATATTTAAATTTGCCCCAAATTAAAAAAAAGTATCCTTCTTGAAAAATGTCACCCACTCCTTTCATGATCATGTTCATGTCCATAATATAGCCAACTGGAATAAAATGCCTCAATTATTTAAACATAGCAAAAATACACAGTTATGTGCAAAAAAAACAAAAACATGACCATTCATATATCATAAAATGAGTGCAGTTTTTTGCCACTGGTCTGCATTAATTAAAGGGGTTGACCACTTTCTGGTTGCTAGTGTTGACCAATGTGTTTGTCAGATAATTACATGGCACTTACTAATATAGTATTTGTTGATACTCTGCACCATTTTCTACATTTTGTTAAGGTATGATCTATTGTTTGTCAAGTCTTTTGTGTTGTCCACAGGAAGTCCTGTCCATAAAATGGCTGCTGATGGAAGGTCATGTAACCAGGCAAATCACTTCCATGTGATGTCTTATCTGGTGAAATACACTGCACTTGCCATCTGCACCAGCACACTTGGTAATCTAGTGCAGGTGCAGTGTGTTTAAATGCAGGAAACATCATGTGGAGGTGACTTGCTTGGTGACATGACCCTCCATCAGCAGCCATCTTATGGACAGGACCTCTATGTGGACAGCACAGAAGATTTTTCTAACAAGGGGACATAGCTTATCAATATCAACAATGGCTATATTATTATGTGCCATACAGTCATTTTACTTACACATTGGTCCCAAGTAGCCAGAAAGTGGCCAACCCCTTTAAACAATTTGTAGGACTTACAAACCTGTAGATGAAAAAGACAAAATCATCTATTGTGTTGTGCCTTTTTTTCCCCAATAAAGTTACAGATGCCATGATGGAGACCAAACGGACCTCGCTGTAGACAATGAGGTCTGTTGAAGTGCCATTGGTGTCCTTTATGCGATGGATCCATGGCTTCTGGATATCAACCCTGAAATGTTATGTTTTATTGTAGGACACCATGATAAGAATTACAAAGGATGGAAGGAGGGAACTGTGAAACCAAGATGCAGAGAGACCTACAGGCTACCGTGCTGCGTCTGTGTATACAATAACTGTTGTCTGGATTATTTACCCATTACAGGTTTACAGTAACTGCCAGATTGGTAAAAGGAAAGACACTGGTAAAGAATCAAGTGACATTTCAGCAAAAGGCATGTGAGAACAATTTGAATGTGCCGATGAGACAAAAATTGAGTTCGTTATTAGCCAAGTGCCATGTACTACCAGTGGCTTTATGTACTTTGTTGGGTCAACAACAGGAATAGGTTAAAGTAATGTACACATGCAGTCTGAGCAGGCAACGATCGGCAAGGAACCGTTCCTTGCCAATAATTGTCTGCTTGTCAGAGAAGAGGAGAGCGGCATTTACATGCAGCAATCACCTCCACTTTATAGGGGCAAGGTTACTCTATTGCAATTTCTTTTCCCCCTACAGATTCATTGTTCCTGGGCAGCAGATCACGGTTTATATAGCACCACTTTTTGCCTAGAAGCAATGATATTGGTATCTGCACAAACAATTTTTTCACCCACTAATCGAGCATTTACTCATTCATCAGGGTGATTATCCAGAACAAGCATTCATACAAATGTTCATTCTCGATAATCTGCCTGATAATAGGCCTGTGTAAAAGGACCTTACATTTTTGAAAGGAGTGATAGGGGATAAGCTTTCTTCTTAACTGAGATCTTCCATACCCTCCATTTATTTTTTAACTTTTTTCAGCCCACTAATGGCTAAAACTGAGCTTCATATTCCCAGAGTGGCTGTATGCTTTATAAAGAGGTAAAATAATATTTTCTTCTCTTTCTGCTAGAAGACAATATCTTGTTAGCTTTAGGTACAGCTGGTTTGCATACAGTAATTTAATTTTTATCATTCTAATTTTGATCATTCAAATCCCCAGCTTTTCATCCACAGATAGACTGCTGTGTCTGTAGCATCTTAAACCAATGGAGGTTGAAATAGTATATAATTTATAAAAGATAGCAAAACTGTTTCCCAATGGCCACCCTTCACATTGATCTACATGGTAACATAGATTATACGGCTGAAAAAAGACATCTGTCCATCCAGTTCGGCCTGTTATCCTGCAAGATCTTTTTCTGCAAATCGTGATTTTCTTTAAGCATAGACTAAATGAATGGGGTTGTGGGCTTCTCTATGAGGAATTTCCCTGGCAACCAAATAATTGCTGGGATTTACCATAGAATCTGCTTGAATTGCTTAAAAAGCACCCACTGAAATAGGAAATATGGAAAATTTGTGGGAGACAATTGATGTTTTACTCATGTTACCAGCTCCAGTGTTAAGATATCCAAATATAATGCACATTTTACGTTTCAATGGTTTCAAGCCACTTTGTATGTCTTAAAGATCTCAAATTAAAATCTAAGGGAGAAACATATGACTTGGCCAATGTTACTAGAGATGAGCAAAGTTATCAAAAATTTGATCCGGCTGCTTCACCGAATTTCTTTGTCATAAATCGCATTCCATAGTATGTAGCGATCATGCCCCCCCCCCAAAAAAAAAAAAGAAATTGAACCCCTCAGATGCCAAATTCATTACTCATCATGGCATCTCACATTAAAAGTGAGGCCTTTCAGGGGTTAATCAGGGTAAAAATAAAATAAACTTATCCATTTGCTAGCGGCCATCTTGATTGCAGAAACCGCACAAAAACTTGTGCTGTGACGTGATGACATGATGAAAAATAGATTTGTTACCACGAAGTGCAAGGAAATTCGGCTTCGTGGTAAATCAAATTTTTCCTGAAATTTGGATCAAAGTCAATTCCTATGATTCTCTAAATGGTACTATTGGGTATTCATTTAGAATAGCTTCCAAACTACAGCTTTTGAATGATTTTGGACAATTTTTTGGAAAGCAAGTCTCCCCAAATTACATCATCCAGAAAATCAATTTTAAATCTTTGTGCACCTAAAGTAAGACACCCTTCAAAAAATCTACCGTTTAAAATCTTCTCTTAAGAAATCGGGAGTCCATGAGGCAGTCCATGCCACTGCTTTGGGTCCCTTGGGAAGAGGCAGCCTATTTTAGGTTGGTCTTTTCCCTATTTTAAAGGAACTCTGTCGCCTCAGATAGACTGTATTGGGTACAGTACTACATGTATAGTATGACTGCTACTGAGCTCAGGTCACTAATTTGTATCACTATACTCACCCCATCTGTGTACCTAAAATCCCGCCAAGTAATGCCTTGAGAAGACCTGAGTACATGCACATAATGTAGAGGACTCTAGGAGGAGTCATCTCTATTGGGGAGCAGGCGTAAGTACAGAGATACAAATTATTGAACTAAATTCAGCAGTAATATTTACTTTAGCTAATAGGGCTGGTACAAGGTGATGGAATCCATTTATGGGTGGTAGAATGTTAATAAACAGGACATATGTCACACTCACAAACCAGCGGATGTAAACCCACTATGCCATGTGACCACTGACCAACCTCCTTTAAGGTTGTTGTGTAAGTGAACACCTCATTCTTCACAGTAACCCAGATGGTGGGGATAGACTTTCCAGAGGAGGATTGGCACACAAAGCAGCTGGTTCAGGAAGATCAGGAGTAGAGATGAGCGAACACCTGGATGTTCGGGTTCGAGAAGTTCGGCCGAACTTCCCGGAAATGTTCGGGTTCGGGATTCGAACTCGATCCGAACTTTATCCCGAACCCGAACCCCATTGAAGTCAATGGGGACCCGAACTTTTAGGCACAAAAAAGGCTGTAAAATAGTCCAGGAAAGGGCTAGAGGGCTGCCAAAGGCAGCAAAGTGTAGAAAAATCCCCTGCAAACAAATGTGGATAGGGAAATGAATTAAAATTAAATAAAATAAATAAAAATTAACCAATATCAATTGAAGAGAGGTCCCACAGCAAGGAATCATGCGTCATATCACCCTGCACCGGAGAATGTCACTCTCATGTATTTTGGACCAGCACCCAGACAGAGGATACAGGTCCCACAGCAAGGAATCATGCGTCATATCACCCTGCACCGGAGAATGTCACTCTCATGTATTTTGGACCAGCACCCAGACAGAGGATACAGGTCCCACAGCATGGAATCATGCGTCATATCACCCACCACCGGAGAAGGCCACTCTCATGTATTTTGGACCAGTACCCAGACAGAGGATACAGGTCCCACAGCATGGAATCATGCGTCATATCACCCACCACCGGAGAAGGCCACTCTCATGTATTTTGGACCAGCACCCAGACAGAGGAGAGAGGTCCCACATCAAGGAATCATGAGTCATATCAACCACCACCGGAGAAGGCCACTCTCATTTATTTTGGACCAGCACCCAGACAGAGGATACAGGTCCCACATCAAGGAATCATGCGTCATATCAACCACCACCGGAGAAGGCCACTCTCATGTATTTTGGACCAGCACCCAGACAGAGGAGAGAGGTCCCACAGCAAGGAATAAGGCGTCATATCAACCCCCACCGGAGAAGGCCACTCTCATTTATTTTGGACCAGCACCCAGACAGAGGATACAGGTCCCACATCAAGGAATCATGCGTCATATCAACCACCACCGGAGAAGGCCACTCTCATTTATTTGGGACCAGCACCCAGACAGAGGAGAGAGGTCCCACAGCAAGAATAAGGCGTCATATCAACCCCCACCGGAGAAGGCCACTCTCATTTATTTTGGACCAGCACCCAGACAGAGGATACAGGTCCACATCAAGGAATCATGCGTCATATCAACCACCACCGGAGAAGGCCACTCTCATTTATTTGGGACCAGCACCCAGACAGAGGAGAGGGGTTTTCACAGCAGAGAATCAGGCATTTAGATCACCCACCACAGGAGTAGGACACCATTTAATGGGACCCCGGCAACCATGTCAGATGGCACAAACATCAGCTTCACATCACCCAGCACAAGAGAAGGCCACTTTGAGAGACTTTGACCCCTGCACCCAGGCGGAGGAGAGGGGTTTTCACAGCAGAGAATCAGGCATTTAGATCACCCACCACAGGAGTAGGACACCATTTAATGGGACCCGGCAACCATGTCAGATGGCACAAACATCAGCTTCACATCACCCACCACAAGAGAAGGCCACTTTGAGAGACTCTGACCCCTGCACCCAGACAGAGGATACAGGTCCCACAGCAAGGAATCATGCGTCATATCACCCTGCACCGGAGAATGTCACTCTCATGTATTTTGGACCAGCACCCAGACAGAGGATACAGGTCCCACAGCATGGAATCATGCGTCATATCACCCACCACCGGAGAAGGCCACTCTCATGTATTTTGGACCAGCACCCAGACAGAGGAAGAGGTCCCACATCAAGGAATCATGAGTCATATCAACCACCACCGGAGAAGGCCACTCTCATTTATTTTGGACCAGCACCCAGACAGAGGATACAGGTCCCACATCAAGGAATCATGCGTCATATCAACCACCACCGGAGAAGGCCACTCTCATGTATTTTGGACCAGCACCCAGACAGAGAGAGAGGTCCCACAGCAAGGAATAAGGCGTCATATCAACCCCCACCGGAGAAGGCCACTCTCATTTATTTTGGACCAGCACCCAGACAGAGGATACAGGTCCCACATCAAGGAATCATGCGTCATATCAACCACCACCGGAGAAGGCCACTCTCATTTATTTGGGACCAGCACCCAGACAGAGGAGAGGGGTTTTCACAGCAGAGAATCAGGCATTTAGATCACCCACCACAGGAGTAGGACACCATTTAATGGGACCCCGGCAACCATGTCAGATGGCACAAACATCAGCTTCACATCACCCAGCACAAGAGAAGGCCACTTTGAGAGACTTTGACCCCTGCACCCAGGCGGAGGAGAGGGTTTTCACAGCAGAGAATCAGGCATTTAGATCACCCACCACAGGAGTAGGACACCATTTAATGGGACCCCGGCAACCATGTCAGATGGCACAAACATCAGCTTCACATCACCCAGCACAAGAGAAGGCCACTTTGAGAGACTTTGACCCCTGCACCCAGACGGAGGAGAGAGGTTTTCACAGCAGAGAATCATGTATTTAGATCACCCACCACAGGAGTAGGACACCATTTAATGGGACCCCGGCAACCATGTCAGATGGCACAAATATCAGCTTCACATCACCCAGCACAAGAGAAGGCCACTTTGAGAGACTTTGACCCCTGCACCCAGGCGGAGGAGAGGGTTTTCACAGCAGAGAATCAGGCATTTAGATCACCCACCACAGGAGTAGGACACCATTTAATGGGACCCCGGCAACCATGTCAGATGGCACAAACATCAGCTTCACATCACCCACCACAAGAGAAGGCCACTTTGAGAGACTCTGACCCCTGCACCCAGACAGAGGATACAGGTCCCACAGCAAGGAATCATGCGTCATATCACCCTGCACCGGAGAATGTCACTCTCATGTATTTTGGACCAGCACCCAGACAGAGGATACAGGTCCCACAGCATGGAATCATGCGTCATATCACCCACCACCGGAGAAGGCCACTCTCATGTATTTTGGACCAGCACCCAGACAGAGGATACAGGTCCCACAGCATGGAATCATGCGTCATATCACCCACCACCGGAGAAGGCCACTCTCATGTATTTTGGACCAGCACCCAGACAGAGGATACAGGTCCCACAGCATGGAATCATGCGTCATATCACCCACCACCGGAGAAGGCCACTCTCATGTATTTTGGACCAGCACCCAGACAGAGGATACAGGTCCCACAGCATGGAATCATGCGTCATATCACCCACCACCGGAGAATGTCACTCTCATTTATTTAGGCCCAGCACACAGACAGAGGAGAGGTCCCACAGCAAGGAATCATGCGTCATATCAACCACCAACGGAGAATGTCACTCTCATGTATTTTGGACCAGCACCCAGACAGAGGAGAGGTCCCACAGCAAGGAATCATGCGTCATATCAACCACCAACGGAGAATGTCACTCTCATGTATTTTGGACCAGCACCCAGACAGAGGAGAGGTTCATTCAACTTTGGGTTGCACCGCAAGATCATGGTAAAGTAAAAAAATGAGGATTCAATAAAGAAGTGCCCCAGAGTACAAGAATACATGGTTGATGGGGAGGAAATGTCTATTCTGCACAAGGGAGGCACAGGTCCTGTGGGATCCATGCCTGGTTCATTTTTATGAGCGTCAGCTTGTCCACGTTGGCTGTGGACAGGCGGCTGCGTTTGTCAGTAATGACGCCCCCTGCCGTGCTGAATACACGTTCAGACAAAGCGCTGGCCGCCGGGCAGGCTAGCACCTCCAAGGCATAAAATGCTAACTCTGGCCACGTGGACAATTTGGAGACCCAGAAGTTGAATGGGGCCGAACCATCAGTCAGTACGTGGAGGGGTGTGCAGGCGTGCTGTTCAACCATGTTAGTGAAATGCTGCCTCCTGCTAACACGTTCCGTATCAGGTGGTTGTGCAGTTAGCTGTGGCGTGGAGACAAAACTTTTCCACATTTCTGCCATGCTAACCCTGCCCTCAGAAGAGCTGGCCGTGACACTGCTGCGTTGGCGACCTCTTGCTCCTCTTCTGCCTTCGCCTTGGGCTTCCACCTGTTCCCCTGTGACATTTGGGAATGCTCTCAGGAGCGCCTCTACCAGCGTGCGCTTGAACTCGCGCATCTTCCTATCACGCTCCAGTGCAGGAAGTAAGGTGGGCACATTGTCTTTGTATCGGGGATCCAGCAGGGTGGCAACCCAGTAGTCACGCTACGTTAAAATGTGGGCAACTCTGCTGTCGTTGCGCAGGCACTGCAGCATGTAGTCGCTCATGTGTGCCAGGCTCCCCAGAGGTAAGGACAAGCTGTCCTCTGTGGGAGGCGTATCGTCATCGTCCTCCGTATCCCCCAGCCACGCACCAGTGATGGGCCTGAGCTGTGTCGGGTGCCACCCCGCTGTGAACCTGCTTCATCCTCATCCTCCTCCACCTCCTCCTCATCCTCCTCGTCCTCCAGTAGTGGGCCCTGGCTGGCCACATTTGTACCTGGCCTCTGCTGTTGCAAAAACCTCCCTCTGAGCCACTTCTAACAGACTGGCCTGAAAGTGCTAAAAATGACCCCTCATCCTCCTCCTCCTCCTCCTCCTCCTCCTGGGCCACCTCCTCTTCCATCCATCGCCCTAAGCGTTTTCTCAAGGAGACATAGAAGTGGTATTGTAACGCTGATAACGGTGTCATCGCCACTGGCCATGTTGGTGGAGTACTCGAAACAGCGCAACAGGGCACACAGGTCTCGCATGGAGGCCCAATCATTGGTGGTGAAGTGGTGCTGTTCCGCAGTGCGACTGACGCGTGCGTGCTGCAGCTGAAACTCCACTATGGCCTGCTGCTGCTCGCACAGTCTCTCCAGCATGTGCAAGGTGGAGTTCCACCTGGTGGGCACGTCGCATATGAGGCGGTGGCGGGAAGGCCGAGTTGCGCTGTAGCGCAGACAGGCGAGCAGCGGCAGGATGTGAACGCCGGAATCGCGCACAGACGGCCCTCACTTTATGCAGCAGCTCTGACATGTTGGGGTAGTTGTGAATGAACTTCTGCACCACCAAATTCAGCACATGCGCCAGGCAAGGGATGTGCGTCAAACCGGCTAGTCCCAGAGCTGCGGCGAGATTTCGCCCATTATCGCACACCACCAGGCCGGGCTTGAGGCCCACCGGCAGCAACCACTGGTCGGTCTGTTGTTCAATACCCCGCCACAACTCCTGCGCGGTGTGGGGCCTGTCCCCCAAACATATGAGTTTCAGAATGGCCTGCTGACGTTTACCCGGGCTGTGCTGAAGTTGGTGGTGAAGGTGTGTGGCTGACTGGATGAGCTGGTGGAAGCAGAGGAGGAGGAAGCCGAGTAGGAGGAGGAGGCTACAGGAGGCAAACAATGATGCCCTGTGATCCTTGGCGGCGGAAGGACGTGCGCCAAGGAACTCTCCGCCTGGGGCCCAGCCGCCACTACATTTACCCAGTGTGCAGTTAGGGAGATATAGCGTCCCTGGCCGTGCTTACTGGTCACGTATCTGTGGTTAGGTGGACCTTGCCACAAATGGCGTTGCGCAGTGCACACTTGATTTTATCGGACACTTGCATGTGCAGGGAAGGCACGGCTGTCTTGGAGAAGTAGTGGCGGCTGGGGACAACATACTGTGGGACAGCCATGGACATCAGCTGTTTGAAGCTGTCTGTGTCCACCAGCCTGAATGACAGCATTTCAAAGGCCAGTAGTTTAGAAATGCTGGCATTCAGGCCCAAGGCTCGAGGGTGGCTAGGTGGGAATTTACGCTTTCTCTCCAAGGTTTGTGAGATGGAGAGCTGAGCGCTGCCGTGTGACATGGTGGAGATGCTTGGTGGCGCAGGTGGTGGTGTCGCTGGCACATCCTCTGTTTGGTGGGCGGCAGGTGCCAGCATTCCTCCCGAGGCGGAGGAAGAGGCCGAGGCAGCAGCAGAAGAGGGAGCAGGGGAGCCTGAGTGAGTTCCTTGCTTTTAAGGTGTTTACTCCACTGCAGTTCATGCTTTGCATGTAGATGCCTGGTCATGCAGGTTGTGCTAAGGTTCAGAACGTTAATGCCTCGCTTCAGGATCTGATGGCACAGCGTGCAAACCACTCGGGTCTTGTCGTCAGCACATTGTTTAAAGAAGTGCCATGCCAGGAACTCCTTGAAGCTGCCTTTGGGGTGCTCGGTCCCTGGTGGCGGTGGCCTGTATCAGGCGAACTCTCTTGGCGGCGGCTGTTCTGCTTTGCCCCCTGCTCCCTCTTTTGCTACGCTGTTGGCTCGGTCTCACCACTGCCTCTTCCTCTGAACTATGAAAGTCAGTGGCACGACCTTCATTCCATGTGGGGTCTAGGACCTCATCGTCCCCTGCATCGTCTTCCACACAGTCTTCCTCCCTGTCCTCCTGTTCGGTCTGCACACTGCAGAAAGAGCGCAGCAGTTGGCACCTGTGTTTCGTCATCATCAGAGACGTGCGGACTCCGATGAGGTGGTATTCCCATGTCCTCATCATCAGTAAACATCAGAGGTTGTGCATCAGTGCATTCTATGTCTTCCACCACAGGGAAGGGCTAGGTGGATTCCCTTGGGAAACCCTGCCAGCAGAGTCTTCAAACAGCATAAGAGACTGCTGCATAACTTGAGAGCTCAGACAGTTTCCCTGATATGCATGGGGGTGATGTGACAGACTGATGGGCTTGGTTTTCAGGTGCCACCTGTGCGCTTTCTGCAGAAGACTGGGTGGGAGATAATGTTGTGAACATGCTGGATCCACTGTCGGCCACCCAATTGACTAGCGCCTGTACCTGCTCAGGCCTTACCATCCTTAGAACGGCATTGGGCCCCACCAAATATCGCTGTAAATTCTGGCGGGTACTGGAACCTGAGGTAGTTGGTTCACTAGGATGTGTGGCTGTGGCAGAATGGCCACGTCCTCTCCCAGCACCAGAGGGTACACTAACACCACCACGACCGCGTCCGCGTCCCTTACTAGATGTTTTCCTCATTGTTACCGTTCACCAAGCACCACAATAAGGAAAAAAATATTTGGCCCAATGTATTGATTTCAAATTCAGGCCTTTTTTACAGGCACCTACCACTATCTGCCTATTTGTTTATGTAGCTTATTACACTAATCCAGGCACAGCAGTAACCACTGATTTAGGGAATATCTCTTTTAGGGCAAGTATTTAGGCCCTGGATGAAAGGTATCCTTTTATGGACAGATTTACAATGGGCCTGCAACAGCTGTGACACCAGATTTAGGGTATTGCTATTTTGGCAAGTGAATTTCACCCCAGAACAAAATATATGTTTTTGCGGATAATAATATAGTTTGCCAGGCTCAGCTGTGACACCAGATTTAGTGGATTGCTATTTTGGCAAGTGAATTTCACCCCAGAACAAAATATATGTTTTTGCGGATACTAATATAGTTTGCCAGGCTCAGCTGTGACACCAGATTTAGTGGATTGCTATTTTGGCAAGTGAATTTCACCCCAGAACAAAATATATGTTTTGCGGATACTAATATAGTTTGCCAGGCTCAGCTGTGACACCAGATTTAGGGTGATTGCTATTTTGGCAAGTGAATTTCACCCCAGAACAAAATATATGTTTTGCGGATACTAATATAGTTTGCCAGGCTCAGCTGTGACACCAGATTTAGGGTGTTGCTATTTTGGCAAGTGAATTTCACCCCAGAAGAAAATATATGTTTTTGCGGATACTAATATAGTTTGCCAGGCTCAGCTGTGACACCAGATTTAGAGGATTGCTATTTTGGCAAGTGAATTTCACCCCAGAACAAAATATATGTTTTTGCGGATACTAATATAGTTTGCCAGGCTCAGCTGTGACACCAGATTTAGTGGATTGCTATTTTGGCAAGTGAATTTCACCCCAGAAGAAAATATATGTTTTTGCGGATACTAATATAGTTTGCCAGGCTCAGCTGTGACACCAGATTTAGTGGATTGCTATTTTGGCAAGTGAATTTCACCCCAGAACAAAATATATGTTTTTGCGGATACTAATATAGTTTGCCAGGCTCAGCTGTGACACCAGATTTAGTGGATTGCTATTTTGGCAAGTGAATTTCACCCCAGAACAAAATATATGTTTTTGCGGATACTAATATAGTTTGCCAGGCTCAGCTGTGACACCAGATTTAGGGTGTTGCTATTTTGGCAAGTGAATTTCACCCCAGAACAAAATATATGTTTTTGCGGATACTAATATAGTTTGCCAGGCTCAGCTGTGACACCAGATTTAGAGGATTGCTATTTTGGCAAGTGAATTTCACCCCAGAACAAAATATATGTTTTTACGGATACTAATATAGTTTGCCAGGCTCAGCTGTGACACCAGATTTAGGGTGTTGCTATTTTGGCAAGTGAATTTCACCCCAGAAGAAAATATATGTTTTTGCGGATACTAATATAGTTTGCCAGGCTCAGCTGTGACACCAGATTTAGAGGATTGCTATTTTGGCAAGTGAATTTCACCCCAGAACAAAATATATGTTTTTGCGGATACTAATATAGTTTGCCAGGCTCAGCTGTGACACCAGATTTAGGGTGATTGCTATTTTGGCAAGTGAATTTCACCCCAGAAGAAAATATATGTTTTTAGTGGATACTAATATAGTTTGCCAGGCTCAGCTGTGACACCAGATTTAGAGGATTGCTATTTTGGCAAGTGAATTTCACCCCAGAACAAAATATATGTTTTTGCGGATACTAATATAGTTTGCCAGGCTCAGCTGTGACACCAGATTTAGTGGATTGCTATTTTGGCAAGTGAATTTCACCCCAGAACAAAATATATGTTTTTGCGGATACTAATATAGTTTGCCAGGCTCAGCTGTGACACCAGATTTAGTGGATTGCTATTTTGGCAAGTGAATTTCACCCCAGAACAAAATATATGTTTTTATGGATAATAATATAGTTTGCCAGGCTCAGCTGTGACACCAGATTTAGTGGATTGCTATTTTGGCAAGTGAATTTCACCCCAGAACAAAATATATGTTTTTGCGGATACTAATATAGTTTGCCAGGCTCAGCTGTGACACCAGATTTAGTGGATTGCTATTTTGGCAAGTGAATTTCACCCCAGAAGAAAATATATGTTTTTGCGGATACTAATATAGTTTGCCAGGCTCAGCTGTGACACCAGATTTAGGTGTTGCTATTTTGGCAAGTGAATTTCACCCCAGAACAAAATATATGTTTTTGCGGATACTAATATAGTTTGCCAGGCTCAGCTGTGACACCAGATTTAGAGGATTGCTATTTTGGCAAGTGAATTTCACCCCAGAACAAAATATATGTTTTTGCGGATACTAATATAGTTTGCCAGGCTCAGCTGTGACACCAGATTTAGTGGATTGCTATTTTGGCAAGTGAATTTCACCCCAGAACAAAATATATGTTTTTGCGGATACTAATATAGTTTGCCAGGCTCAGCTGTGACACCAGATTTAGGGGATTGCTATTTTGGCAAGTGAATTTCACCCCAGAACAAAATATATGTTTTTATGGATAATAATATAGTTTGCCAGGCTCAGCTGTGACACCAGATTTAGTGGATTGCTATTTTGGCAAGTGAATTTCACCCCAGAACAAAATATATGTTTTTGCGGATAATAATATAGTTTGCCAGGCTCAGCTGTGACACCAGATTTAGTGGATTGCTATTTTGGCAAGTGAATTTCACCCCAGAAGAAAATATATGTTTTTACGGATACTAATATAGTTTGCCAGGCTCAGCTGTGACACCAGATTTAGGTGTTGCTATTTTGGCAAGTGAATTTCACCCCAGAAGAAAATATATGTTTTTGCGGATACTAATATAGTTTGCCAGGCTCAGCTGTGACACCAGATTTAGAGGATTGCTATTTTGGCAAGTGAATTTCACCCCAGAACAAAATATATGTTTTTGCGGATACTAATATAGTTTGCCAGGCTCAGCTGTGACACCAGATTTAGGTGGATTGCTATTTTGGCAAGTGAATTTCACCCCAGAAGAAAATATATGTTTTTGCGGATACTAATATAGTTTGCCAGGCTCAGCTGTGACACCAGATTTAGAGGATTGCTATTTTGGCAAGTGAATTTCACCCCAGAACAAAATATATGTTTTTGCGGATACTAATATAGTTTGCCAGGCTCAGCTGTGACACCAGATTTAGGGTGATTGCTATTTTGGCAAGTGAGTCCCACCCCAGAACAAAATATATGTTTTTGCGTGATACTAATATAGTTAGCCAGGCTCAGCTGAGCACCAGATTTAGGGGATTGCTATTTTGGCAAGTGAATTTCTACCCCAGAACAGAAAATATGTTTTTGCGGATACTAATATAGTTTGCCAGGCTCAGCTGTGACACCAGATTTAGGGTGCTGCTATTTTGGCAAAGTGAATTTCACCCCAGAAGAAAATATATGTTTTTGCGGATACTAATATAGTTTGCCAGGCTCAGCTGTGACACCAGATTTAGAGGATTGCTATTTTGGCAAGTGAATTTCACCCCCAGAACAAAATATATGTTTTTGCGGATACTAATATAGTTTGCCAGGCTCAGCTGTGACACCAGATTTAGTGTGATTGCTATTTTGGCAAGTGAATTTCACCCCAGAACAAAATATATGTTTTTGCGGATACTAATATAGTTTGCCAGGCTCAGCTGTGACACCAGATTTAGAGGATTGCTATTTTGGCAAGTGAATTTCACCCCAGAACAAAATATATGTTTTTGCGGATACTAATATAGTTTGCCAGGCTCAGCTGTGACACCAGATTTAGGGTGTTGCTATTTTGGCAAGTGAATTTCACCCAGAAGAAAATATATGTTTTTGCGGATACTAATATAGTTTGCCAGGCTCAGCTGTGACACCAGATTTAGGGGATTGCTATTTTGGCAAGTGAATTTCACCCCAGAACAAAATATATGTTTTGCGGATACTAATATAGTTTGCCAGGCTCAGCTGTGACACCAGATTTAGTGGATTGCTATTTTGGCAAGTGAATTTCACCCCAGAAGCAAAATATATGTTTTTGCGGATACTAATATAGTTTGCCAGGCTCAGCTGTGACACCAGATTTAGTGGATTGCTATTTTGGCAAGTGAATTTCACCCCAGAACAAAATATATGTTTTTGCGGATACTAATATAGTTTGCCAGGCTCAGCTGTGACACCAGATTTAGAGGATTGCTATTTTGGCAAGTGAATTTCACCCCAGAACAAAATATATGTTTTTGCGGATACTAATATAGTTTGCCAGGCTCAGCTGTGACACCAGATTTAGTGGTGTTGCTATTTTGGCAAGTGAATTTCACCCCAGAAGAAAATATATGTTTTTGCGGATACTAATATAGTTTGCCAGGCTCAGCTGTGACACCAGATTTAGAGGATTGCTATTTTGGCAAGTGAATTTCACCCCAGAACAAAATATATGTTTTTGCGGATACTAATATAGTTTGCCAGGCTCAGCTGTGACACCAGATTTAGTGGATTGCTATTTTGGCAAGTGAATTTCACCCCAGAACAAAATATATGTTTTTGCGGATAATAATATAGTTTGCCAGGCTCAGCTGTGACACCAGATTTAGTGGATTGCTATTTTGGCAAGTGAATTTCACCCCAGAACAAAATATATGTTTTTGCGGATAATAATATAGTTTGCCAGGCTCAGCTGTGACACCAGATTTAGTGGATTGCTATTTTGGCAAGTGAATTTCACCCCAGAAGAAAATATATGTTTTTGCGGATACTAATATAGTTTGCCAGGCTCAGCTGTGACACCAGATTTAGGGTGTTGCTATTTTGGCAAGTGAATTTCACCCCAGAAGAAAATATATGTTTTTGCGGATACTAATATAGTTTGCCAGGCTCAGCTGTGACACCAGATTTAGAGGATTGCTATTTTGGCAAGTGAATTTCACCCCAGAACAAAATATATGTTTTTGCGGATAATAATATAGTTTGCCAGGCTCAGCTGTGACACCAGATTTAGTGGATTGCTATTTTGGCAAGTGAATTTCACCCCAGAACAAAATATATGTTTTTGCGGATAATAATATAGTTTGCCAGGCTCAGCTGTGACACCAGATTTAGTGGATTGCTATTTTGGCAAGTGAATTTCACCCCAGAACAAAATATATGTTTTTGCGGATACTAATATAGTTTGCCAGGCTCAGCTGTGACACCAGATTTAGTGGATTGCTATTTTGGCAAGTGAATTTCACCCCAGAAGAAAATATATGTTTTTGCGGATACTAATATAGTTTGCCAGGCTCAGCTGTGACACCAGATTTAGGGTGATTGCTATTTTGGCAAGTGAATTTCACCCCAGAAGAAAATATATGTTTTTGCGGATACTAATATAGTTTGCCAGGCTCAGCTGTGACACCAGATTTAGAGGTATTGCTATTTTGGCAAGTGAATTTCACCCCAGAAGAAAATATATGTTTTTGCGGATACTAATATAGTTTGCCAGGCTCAGCTGTGACACCAGATTTAGAGGATTGCTATTTTGGCAAGTGAATTTCACCCCAGAACAAAATATATGTTTTTGCGGATAATAATATAGTTTGCCAGGCTCAGCTGTGACACCAGATTTAGTGGATTGCTATTTTGGCAAGTGAATTTCACCCCAGAACAAAATATATGTTTTTGCGGATACTAATATAGTTTGCCAGGCTCAGCTGTGACACCAGATTTAGTGGATTGCTATTTTGGCAAGTGAATTTCACCCCAGAAGAAAATATATGTTTTTGCGGATACTAATATAGTTTGCCAGGCTCAGCTGTGACACCAGATTTAGTGGATTGCTATTTTGGCAAGTGAATTTCACCCCAGAAGAAAATATATGTTTTTGCGGATACTAATATAGTTTGCCAGGCTCAGCTGTGACACCAGATTTAGAGTGATTGCTATTTTGGCAAGTGAATTTCACCCCAGAACAAAATATATGTTTTTGCGGATAATAATATAGTTTGCCAGGCTCAGCTGTGACACCAGATTTAGTGGATTGCTATTTTGGCAAGTGAATTTCACCCCAGAAGAAAATATATGTTTTTGCGGATACTAATATAGTTTGCCAGGCTCAGCTGTGACACCAGATTTAGGGTGTTGCTATTTTGGCAAGTGAATTTCACCCCAGAACAAAATATATGTTTTTGCGGATACTAATATAGTTTGCCAGGCTCAGCTGTGACACCAGATTTAGTGGATTGCTATTTTGGCAAGTGAATTTCACCCCAGAACAAAATATATGTTTTTACGGATAATAATATAGTTTGCCAGGCTCAGCTGTGACACCAGATTTAGTGGATTGCTATTTTGGCAAGTGAATTTCACCCCAGAAGAAAATATATGTTTTTACGGATACTAATATAGTTTGCCAGGCTCAGCTGTGACACCAGATTTAGGGGATTGCTATTTTGGCAAGTGAATTTCACCCCAGAAGAAAATATATGTTTTTGCGGATACTAATATAGTTTGCCAGGCTCAGCTGTGACACCAGATTTAGAGGATTGCTATTTTGGCAAGTGAATTTCACCCCAGAACAAAATATATGTTTTTGCGGATAATAATATAGTTTGCCAGGCTCAGCTGTGACACCAGATTTAGTGGATTGCTATTTTGGCAAGTGAATTTCACCCCAGAAGAAAATATATGTTTTTGCGGATACTAATATAGTTTGCCAGGCTCAGCTGTGACACCAGATTTAGGGTGTTGCTATTTTGGCAAGTGAATTTCACCCCAGAACAAAATATATGTTTTTGCGGATACTAATATAGTTTGCCAGGCTCAGCTGTGACACCAGATTTAGAGGATTGCTATTTTGGCAAGTGAATTTCACCCCAGAACAAAATATATGTTTTTGCGGATAATAATATAGTTTGCCAGGCTCAGCTGTGACACCAGATTTAGTGGATTGCTATTTTGGCAAGTGAATTTCACCCCAGAACAAAATATATGTTTTGCGGATAATAATATAGTTTGCCAGGCTCAGCTGTGACACCAGATTTAGTGGATTGCTATTTTGGCAAGTAAATTTAACCCCAGAACAAAATATATGTTTTTGCGGATACTAATATAGTTTGCCAGGCACAGCTGTGACACCAGATTTAGGGTGTTGCTATTTTGGCAAGTGAATTTCACCCCAGAAGAAAATATATGTTTTTGCGGATACTAATATAGTTTGCCAGGCACAGCTGTGACACCAGATTTAGGGTGTTGCTATTTTGGCAAGTGAATTTCACCCCAGAACAAAATATATGTTTTGGAGGAAACACTAATATATTTTGCCAGCCACTGCTGAAACCACTGATGTATGGTATTGCTATTTTGGCAATTGAATTTAACCCCAAACCAAAATATCTGTTTTGGCGGACACTATTATATTTTGCCAGCCACTGCTGAAACCACTGATGTATGGTTTGCTATTTTGCCAATTGAATTTCACCCCAGAAAATAATCTATCCTTTGCCAGACAGCAGACAGTATTATGCTTGTCTAGCCAAAGCTGGAACACCAGATTTAGGGGATTGGTATTTGGGCAATTGTATTTAACCCCTTAATAAAATATAGAAATTGCTATCCTGAGTTTCTAGGGGTGACAATTAGCATAGCCAAGCCCCTGATGGAGGATATAGCAAAAAAAAAATAGTATTGAAGCATTGATGGATGTGTGGCAGCTTGTTCTGGAGCACCACAAGTCACAAAATGGCCGCCGATCAACCCAGAAAATAAGTGACAGAAAAACGCTCTGTGCAGCCAAAAACCAGCAATCAAGTAAATAGCAGAAGTTCACTGATTCTCAGCTGCAGATCGATCCGTTCATTAGGTGCTGTTGCTGACTTTTCCCTGCCTATCTCGCCCTCACAGAAGCTGCATCCTCTCCCTACACTAGTCAGAGCAGTGTGACGTGCGGCGCTACGTGACTCCAGCTTAAATAGAGGCTGGGTCACATGCTGCACTTGGCCAATCACAGCCATGCCATTAGTAGGCATGGCTGTGATGGCTTCTTAGGGCAGAAGTAAGACGCTAGCTGATTGGCTGCTGTGCAGCCCTTCAGAAAGCGGTAAGAAATCGACGAACACCGAACCCGAACCCGAACTTTTTTGAAAATGTCCGGGTTCGGGTCCGGGTCCCGGACACCCCAAAATTCGGTACGAACCCGAACGATGCGCGAACTGTTCGCTCAACACTAATCAGGAGGTACCGGCATCAGCTCACTGCAGCTGCCCCAAAATGCAGCCAAATGCAGACAATAATGGAGACAGCCAGGAAGGACAGTTCTGGCTCAGACACAACAGAGACCGGGACCTCATTGGTAAGTAGGAGAACATTGGTGTTCAGCAACCACCGTTACAAAATAAATTAGTACAAGCTGAAAAAATCTGACTTTGGGAGTCTTTTATTAAGACCAGCGTTTTAGATGCCATTCTTAATACCCCTTTGCCCAAGTGGTGGCTGCACCTAAGTTATGTAGAGGTGCCGGTCTCTACATAACTTTGGCGTATCCACCGCCTGTTTAAATTCCTTGCTTCCTTGCTGGCATACATTTAGACCATTTTCTACTCCTAAAATAAGCATAGAAAATTATAAATAAGACAGGCATGCCAGCCCCTTCCCTCCCTTCCACCCTATGCCCCCTTTTTTAGACCTGGCATAAGCAGAGAAAAGTCGCAGATTATGGCACAAATAACCTTTGCACCACAATCTGTGCAAGATATACAACAAAAATTGGCGTATATCTGTTAGTAAATGACCCTCTTTAATTTTATCTTTTCTATGGCCCCCTCCTTATCAATGTATGCCACTGAATGACTTTTAATTTAATTGCCAAGAGTGGAAATACAAAACTTCCTGATGAACAGTATAAACATATTGGAAGAAACTTATGATAAGGGGAATTTTTAAAATCAGTTTTCGCAGGGTTCTGTATGGACATAATTTATGTTTGATAAAATTGGTGCATTTTTAAATAGGTTGTGCAGAGGGTTTATATGGATTACAACTATCATCGGTATATCAATATCAGATTGGCGAAGCGCTGCCTCCTTTTCAAATAGCTAATTGGTATGGGAGGTAGGGTGGCAGCGGCACCCCCACCAGTCTGATACTAATGACCTATTCTTAGGATTGGTAATTAATATAAACCCTCTGCACTACCTCTTTAAGTCTAACACTTATATATTGCGAGTAAAACTGCTTTAATTTTTGCAACTGTTAAAAAAGTTGCACTTGATAAATCTATCATGAAGCAGCTCAACAGGCTACACTTTCCCACCAACTTCTCAAAACTGAAGTGAGTGGTGTAAAAATGCAAAATGTCACAAAATGTTTGCTCCATAAAGCCCCAAAAATACACAAAGACCAATTTTGCGACTTATTGAAGCCAGAATTTTGAAGTGCCTACCTTCATAAATTCCTCCTATTGTCTCAATCAATGATTTAAAAATATAAAAACAGCCAGTAAAATAGTTTTAAACAGAAAAGACCCATTTAAATACTGTAAAATTAGGGCAAGAGTCCTCATTCTGTCTGACAATGGTCTGTATTCATTAAACAGTTAATAGGATTTACAAACCTGGAGATGAAACGGACCTTTGAAATGCTAATGTACTATTATTTTCCTATGAATGGTGGTTGAGTCACATTATAGATAATAGTTATTATGGCTCTGTGGCTGTCAGAAACAGGTGCATCATGTGTCTTATGCTACAAGAAATGATTTTAGGATATTTGAAGCCCATGACACATATACTCATATTATAGTGTATTCCTTATTACAGACAATGACCATTTCAGCCATTAAGGAGACTGATAATAGAAACAACAGCTAGCAGTGTTTTTGCCTTAAGCACGAGCCTTTGAGGCTCATACTTGAGCTAAAATGTTGTTTTTCCTCCCATAATTTAGAAGCTTTGATGATATGCTGATGTCCCTTTACTTCTTCTCCTGCTGCATTTAATGGTGGATGTGGATTGATGCACCAGGGACAGACGTTCCCAAAGCAAGAGAGGTTTTGTGTCGCCTCCAGTTTATCTATCTCGACCCTTATCTTACATGTGTTTGTTTTAAAGAAGCATCTGGAAAGGGGTCTCAGAATGGGCCTCTTCTTCCCTTTAGGTTCCTCTGCAGCTGTGCTGTAACTATCAGAAGGCATATAATTAGTGCCATTTGTGTTCTTTGTAAGTGGTCTTTACATGTATTATATATGAAGACAACATAAATAGTAGAATTATTATCATTTTAGTTAGTTATATTAATGATAATATTGATAATAATACATGATTATAACATGTACTGGAATAATTGAGCTAATACAAGTAAGCAACAAAGAAAAGTGGACTAAAATGCGTCAGTCTTGCTTAAATTTAATTGGCATTACAAATCTAATTATAGACTGGCTTTAAGATCTTTTTATGCATCACTGTTATGGTTCCTATGACCTGTACTCCCGAAAGACTCTTTAGTGTTCAGCAGAACATGCTATAGATTACAGTTAGTCCAAAATGTTGGCACATGTAGTATTGAAGATCGATTGAATCAATATCCTTAACTGATGTTCTATTACTTTTACGCAATGTGCTAATATTTAAACAAGACTTAACCAACGAGACATGAAGTAAAATCATTATGTCTTGTGGAAGCAGGTATTTATTTCTCTAACGAAGTACAGGTAGATGTAAAATAGTGGTTTCTCCTGGTTTTTGCCAAACCCAAGACTAATTAAATGTGGCTTGTCATAATATCATTTGATAACTGGTTCCCGTCAAGATGTGTGAATTAAATAAAATATCATATGTTAGAAGGAAAGTAAATATTTTTTAATTGTAACAAATAGGGTCTCTTAATCACATTTTAAGGTAATCAGAAGAATCACGCCATTCTCCAGATTCTGAAGCACGCGTTCCACCACAGAATAAGAATTTACCATAATAGTTTTATAGACCAGGTAAGGCTGGGATGACTGCAACCTGTGACACATGTAGCACCACCATAGATCACATCAATCAATTGGTAACTAACAAAAGTGAACAGAGTTGTGCTATGGCCCACAAGTTGCCAAAAGCAGACTGTAGGATTTCTTGCAACTGTCAAGTGGTGGCTGTGGCAACTTGTAGATAGCGGTGCAGCTCCGTTCACCTTCATTAGTTGAGATGAAGCATCATGTGGCCACGTTATATCACTGCCAATATTGTGCTGTAGCCCCAGCCTAATGATGTACATCCTCAGGAGATGGATGGAATGGGTTCCTGACAATATTATTCATCAAGGATTTCAATAAAGAATGGATGTAGAATGGAAATGGAGAAAGCAAAAGCACAATACTAGGAAGGCAGGGGCAAACACAGAATTTCTAAAACTCGCAACTTAAATTGACATAATGTAGATAGACAATAGAGATGGCCCGAACTATCCGCCGGCGAACAGTTCCCGGCGAACATAGCTTGTTCGCGTTCGCCTCTGCCGGGCGAACATATGCGATGTTCGGTCCGCCCCCTATACATCATCATTGAGCAAACTTTGACCTTGTACCTCACAGTCAGCAGACACATTCCAGCCAATCAGCAGCATACTCTCCCTCCCAGACCCTCCCACCTCCTGCACAGCATCCATTTTAGATTCATTCTGAAGCTGCAGTCTTAGTGAGAGGAAGGAGAGTGTAGTAGCTGCTTATTTAATAGGGAAATTGATAGCTAGGCTAGTGAATTCAGTGTCCACTCCAGTCCTGAAAGACTCATCTGATCTCTGCTGTAAGGACAGCGTCCTGACAGCACGCCAAAAAGCCCTTTTTAGGGCTGCAACATTAGTCTGCTTTTTTTTTTTCCTTTATATACATATTGCAGTTGCCTGGCCTGCCTGTGTGTGAGGAGCTGCAGGCCCACAGACTGTAGTGTGCCCACTGCCAGTGCCCACCCCTGTCATTCCGTGTGGTACAGGACTTTGCATCAAAAAAGGCATTTAATTTTTACACTTTAATCTAAGGTTAGTTGCCTGCCAGTGTGTGTCAGGCTGACTTCCACTGACTGTAGTGTGCCCACTGCCAGTGCCCACCACTCATACCGGCTGGCACAGGACTTTGCATAAAAAGGCATTTAATTTTTACACTTTAGTGTAATTTCAGCTGCTTGCCTGCTGCTAGTGTGTGTCAGGCCGACTTCAACTGACTGTAGTGTGCCCACTGCCAGTGCCCACCCCTGTCATCCCGTGTGGCACAGGACTTTGCTTAAAAAAAGGCACTTAATTTTTACACTTTAATCTAAGGTTAGTTGCCTGCCAGTGTGTGTCAGGCTGACTTCCACTGACTGTAGTGTGCCCACTGCCAGTGTCCACCACTCATACCGGCTGGCACAGGACTTTGCATAAAAAGGCATTTAATTTTTACACTTTAGTGTAATTTCAGCTGCTTGCCTGCTGCTAGTGTGTGTCAGGCCGACTTCAACTGACTGTAGTGTGCCCACTGCCAGTGCCCACCCCTGTCATCCCGTGTGGCACAGGACTTTGCTTAAAAAAAGGCACTTAATTTTTACACTTTAATCTAAGGTTAGTTGCCTGCCAGTGTGTGTCAGGCCCACTTCCACTGACTGTAGTGTGCCCACTGCCAGTGCCAACCACTGATACCGGGTGGCACAGTAGCTTGCCGATAAATAAGGCATTTAATTTTTAGACAGTAGTCTAAATTCAGTTGCTTGCCTGCTGCCAGTGTGTGTCAGGCCCTCTTCCACTGACTGTAGTGTGCCCACTGCCAGTGCCAACCACTGATACCGGGTGGCACAGTAGCTTGCCGATAAATAAGGCATTTAATTTTTAGACAGTAGTCTAAATTCAGTTGCTTGCCTGCTGCCAGTGTGTGTCAGGCCCACCTCCACAGACTGTAGTGTGCCCACTGCCAGTGCCAACCACTGATACCGGGTGGCACAGTAGCTTGCCGATAAATAAGGCATTTAATTTTTAGACAGTAGTCTAAATTCAGTTGCTTGCCTGCTGCCAGTGTGTGTCAGGCCCACTTCCACTGACTGTAGTGTGCCCACTGCCAGTGCCAACCACTGATACCGGGTGGCACAGTAGCTTGCCGATAAATAAGGCATTTAATTTTTAGACAGTAGTCTAAATTCAGTTGCTTGCCTGCTGCCAGTGTGTGTCAGGCCCTCTTCCACTGACTGTAGTGTGCCCACTGCCAGTGCCAACCACTGATACCGGGTGGCACAGTAGCTTGCCGATAAATTAGGCATTTAATTTTTAGACAGTAGTCTAAATTCAGTTGCTTGCCTGCTGCCAGTGTGTGTCAGGCCCTCTTCCACTGACTGTAGTGTGCCCACTGCCAGTGCCAACCACTGATACCGGGTGGCACAGTAGCTTGCCGATAAATAAGGCATTTAATTTTTAGACAGTAGTCTAAATTCAGTTGCTTGCCTGCTGCCAGTGTGTGTCAGGCCCTCTTCCACTGACTGTAGTGTGCCCACTGCCAGTGCCAACCACTGATACCGGGTGGCACAGTAGCTTGCCGATAAATTAGGCATTTAATTTTTAGACAGTAGTCTAAATTCAGTTGCTTGCCTGCTGCCAGTGTGTGTCAGGCCCTCTTCCACTGACTGTAGTGTGCCCACTGCCAGTGCCAACCACTGATACCGGGTGGCACAGTAGCTTGCCGATAAATAAGGCATTTAATTTTTAGACAGTAGTCTAAATTCAGTTGCTTGCCTGCTGCCAGTGTGTGTCAGGCCCGCTTCCACTGACTGTAGTGTGCCCACTGCCAGTGCCAACCACTCATACCGGGTGGCACAGTACCTAGCACGCGTAGTACCACTTATCTAAAAAAAATGACAGGCAGAGGCAGGCCACCCCGCAGGGGCCGTCGTGGTCGTGGTGCTGTGATTTCCACTGTCCCTGGAATAATGCCCAGTTTTCAGAGGCCACGTACCCTGAACCCGAAAAATTCAGAGGACGTAGTTGACTGGCTTAGACAGGACACCCAATCTTCAACAGCTTCCGCTAAGAACCTTGACGCACCATCCTCCTCCAGCTCAGCTTCGGTCACCTGCTCTCAAGTTACCACGCACCCGCCCGTCGCCACCACCACCACTACCACCACAGCCACCACAGCCGCTTCACTTGATCCGTCAGAGGAGTTATTTACACATCAGTTGGATGCAATTAGTGATGCGCAACCATTATTGCCAGATGATGTAGATTACGGGGATATGTCTCAGTCAGGCAGGATTACACACATGGACGTACAGTGTGATGATGATGATGATGATGTTGTACCCGCTGCTGCTTCCTTTGCTGAGGTGTCAGATACAAGTGAAGCGGTTGATGATGACGATGTGTCCACGGATGCCACGTGGGTGCCTGCTCGAAGAGAAGAAGAGGGGGAAAGTTCTGAAGGGGAGACAGAGAGAATGAGGAGACGAGTTGGAAGCAGGGGAGGTCGTCGCAAGGAGTTAGTGGCACAGTCAGACAGCATGTATCGGCACCTGGGGTCAGCCAGACAGCACGCCAGTCAACGCATGCTGTTGCCACCACTAGAATGCCGTCATTGCAAAGCTCAGCAGTGTGGCATTTTTTTGTGTGTCTGCCTCTGATAAAAGCAATGCCATTTGCAACCTGTGCCAAAAGAAACTGAGTCGTGGGAAGTCCAACACCCACCTTGGTACAACTGCTTTGCGAAGGCACATGATCTCACATCACAAACGCCTATGGGATCAACACATGAGTACAAGCAGCACACAAACTCAAAGCCACCATGCTCCTCCTGGTCCAGCATCTTCAGCCACGTCAACCACTGCTGTCCTCCCTGCCCCCTCTCAACCACCCGCCACTCCATCTCTCACCTTCAGCAGTTCCTGCTCATCTGCCCACAGTCAGGTGTCTGTCAAGGACATGTTTGAGCATAAGAAGCCAATGTCACAAAGTCACCCCCTTGCCCGGCGACTGACAGCTGGCTTGACGGAACTCTTAGCCCGCCAGCTTTTACCATACCAGCTGGTAGAGTCTGAGGCCTTCAAAAAATTTGTCGCTATTGGGACACCACAGTGGAAGGTACCCGGACGAAATTTTTTTCAAAAAGGCAATCCCAAACCTCTACCATGTCATTGAAAAGGAAGTCATGGCATCTCTGGCATACAGTGTTGGGGCAAGGGTCCATCTGACCACTGATACCTGGTCTGCAAAGCACGGTCAGGGCAGGTATATCACGTATACTGCGCATTGGGTCAACCTGCTGACGGCTGACAAGCATGGAATGCGTGGCTCCGCAGCGGAGTTGGTGACACCACCACGACTTGCAGGCAGACCTACTGCCACCTCCTCTACTCCTACTCCATCCTCTTCAATATCCTCCTCGGCTGAGTCCTCTTCTGCTGCGGCGTCTGGCTGCACATCAACTGATTCCCCCAGCTCCCCAGGGGCTATTCCACATCCCGGATACGACAGTGTCACGCTATCTTGGGGTTGACTTGCCTGAAAGCAGAGAGCCACACAGGACCAGCACTCCTGTCCGCCCTGAACGCACAGGTGGATCAGTGGCTGACCCCGCACCAACTGGAGATCGGCAAAGTGGTGTGTGACAATGGAAGCAATCTGTTGTCGGCATTAAATTTGGGCAAGTTGTCACATGTGCCGTGCATGGCACATGTGTTGAATCTCATCGTACAACGTTTTGTGTCTAAGTACCCAGGCTTACAGGACGTCCTCAAGCAGGCCAGGAAGGTGTGTGGCCATTTCAGGCGTTCCTACACGGCCATGGCGCACTTTTCCGATATTCAGCGGCGAAACAACATGCCAGTGAGGCGCTTGATATGCGACAGCCCGACACGTTGGAATTCAACACTCCTAATGTTCGACCGCCTGCTCCAACAAGAAAAAGCCGTCAACGAGTATTTGTATGACCGGGGTGCTAGGACAGCCTCTGCGGAGCTGGGAATCTTTTGCCACGTTACTGGACACTCATGCGCAATGCCTGTAGGCTTATGCGTCCTTTTGAGGAGGTGACAAACCTAGTCAGTCGCACCGAAGGCACCATCAGCGACCTCATCCCATTTGTTTTCTTCCTGGAGCGTGCCCTGCGAAGAGTTCTGGATCAGGCTGTAGATGAGCGTGAAGAGGAAGAGGAAGAGTTGTGGTCACCATCACCACCAGAAACAGCCTTGTCATCATCGCTTGCCGGACCTGCAGCAACGCTGGAAGAGGAGTATGAGGAAGAGGAGTCAGAGGAGGAATGTGGTGGCTTTGAGGAGGAGGAAGACCAACCACAGCAGGCACCCCAGGGTGCTCGTTGTTGTCACCTATCTGGGACCCATGGTGTTGTACGTGGCTGGGGGAAGAACAGACCGTCAATGACATCAGTGAGGACGAGGAACGGGAAATGAGTAGCTCTGCATCCAACCTTGTTCAAATGGGGTCTTTCATGCTGTCATGTCTGTTGAGGGACCCACGTATAAAAAGGATAAAGGAGAACGATCTGTACTGGGTGGCCACGCTACTAGACCCCGGTATAAGCAGAAAGTGGCAGAAATGTTACCAAATTACTGAAAGTCGGAAAGGATGCAGCAGTTCAAAACCAAACTAAAAATATGCTTTACACAGCTTATAAGGGGAATGTCACAGCACAACGGGAATCTAACAGGGGAAGAGGTGAGTGTAATCCTCCTCCTACCACGGCGGCAAGGACTGGACGATTTACAGATGTGTTGTTGATGGAGGACATGCGGAGCTTTTTCAGTCCTACTCATCGCCACAGCCCTTCGGGATCCAGCCTTAGAGAACGACTCGACCGACAGGTAGCAGACTACCTCGCCTTAACAGCAGATATCGACACTCTGAGGAGCAATGAACCCCTTCACTACTGGGTGTGCAGGCTTGACCTGTGGCCTGAGCTATCCCAGTTTGCGATAGAACTTCTGGCCTGCCCTGCTTCAAGTGTCCTGTCAGAAAGGACCTTCAGTGCAGCAGGAGGCATTGTCACTGACAAGAGAAGTCGCCTCGGTCAAAAAGTGTTGATTACCTCACCTTCATAAAGATGAATGAGGCATGGATCCCGAAGGGACTGACAGTGGGGGATACGTTTGACTAACAAAAGGCCTGATTACATGCCATGGCCTTAAAATGGTCCCCACGCTGCTGTATTTAATGTCTGCATACCGGATGACTTTCGTGAATTCTCCACCACCAACTAGGGTTCAAGCCGCAATGTTTTAGTCACTTTTCTGCCTGGAAAACATAAATTTTTCCGGCCGCTGCTACAATAGCGGCTGCAACAGTGCAATTATTTTTCAGGCATGTGTACATGCCTAATTTTTCTGTCCTATGGTGCAGCACTGTGGCTGCAAAAACAAACCAAAAAAAAAGGCACATACAAGTGTCAATTCCCTTCGTGATCGTTACCTTGTTGTGGTGAAGGGGCTTGCGTATCACAATGAAGCAATCATCATCACCTCTATAAGTGTGTTGGCAATGTTGCCACACCCCAGATGATAAGGCCGTTGCTTCATTATGATCAGACCAAAAGCGATCGGGTGGCCACGCTACTAGACCCCGGTATAAGCAGAAAGTGGCAGAAATGTTACCAAATTACCGAAAGTCGGAAAGGATGCAGCAGTTCAAAACCAAACTAAAAATATGCTTTACACAGCTTATAAGGGGATGTCAATGGGGGATTCGACAATGGTTAATCAATTCGACCGGATAGGGTCCGTAACAGGGATTAAACTGATAGCAATAGTACTAGTTAAGACACCACTCATATAGGGTGTCACAGCACATTGCTCTGTGCACGCGCAGTGCCCCAATTTGGGAGTAAGAGGACCGACCAAGCTGCTTTTTCCATCTCCCGGTTCCTGAAATCAATTCAGTTTAGTGTACGAGAGTTTGGTCTGTCACTGTGAAGGCAGTCGAAGGTACCCGGCCTAAATTTTTTTTACAAAAGGCAATCCCTGATATGGGACGTAACAGGGATTAAACTGATGAGAATAATACTACAGAAAATACCACTCATATCTATTTAATAAATGGCCCCCAGATTGGGGAGTCGGGGACGTTAGAGGGATTAAACTGATGAGAATAGTACTACAGAAAATACCACTCATATCGGGTGTGACAGTAAATTGCACGGCGCAGACGCAGTGACCGTGGTTTAAAACAGAGTGGAGGGAGCCAGCGTTTTTTTAACCATCTCCCCGTTCGAAAAATCTATTCAATAAATGGCCCCCAGATTGGGGACGTTAGAGGATTAAACTGATGAGAATAGTACTACAGAAAATACCACTCATATTGGGTGTGACAGTAAATTGCACGGCGCAGACGCAGTCACCGTGGTTTAAAACAGAGTGGAGGGAGCCAGCGTTTTTAACCATCTCCCCGTTCGAAAAATCTATTCAATAAATGGCCCCCAGATTGGGGATGTTAGAGGGATTAAACTGATGAGAATAGTACTACAGAAAATACCACTCATATCGGGTGTGACAGTAAATTGCACGGCGCAGACGCAGTCACCGTGGTTTAAAACAGAGTGGAGGGAGCCAGCGTTTTTAACCATCTCCCGTTCGAAAAATCTATTCAATAAATAGCACCCAGATTGGGGACGTTAGAGGGATTAAACTGATGAGAATAGTACTACAGAAAATACCACTCATATCGGGTGTGACAGTAAATTGCACGGCGCAGACGCAGTGACCGTGGTTTAAAACAGAGTGGAGGGAGCCAGCGTTTTTAACCATCTCCCGTTCGAAAAATCTATTCAATAAATGGCCCCCAGATTGGGGACGTTAGAGGGATTAAACTGATGAGAATAGTACTACAGAAAATACCACTCATATCGGGTGTGACAGTAAATTGCATGGCGCAGACGCAGTGACCGTGGTTTAAAACAGAGTGGAGGGAGCCAGCGTTTTTTTAACCATCTCACCGTTCGAAAAATCAATTAAATTCATCTTTTGGGGACCCTTGGTGTTGTACGTGGCTGGGTGGAGGAAGAAACCTTCAATGACATCACCGGGACGTGGCTAGCTTGGTATCCAACCTTGTGCAAATGGGGTGTTTGTGGTTGTGCAAATGAACTGTTTGCGGTGCATTAAAAGGGGAGTTTGGTCTGTCAATGTCAGTGAAGCGGGCGTAACCCTTACACTACCTGATCGATACAACATCATACCTGATCGTATACACACACTGGATGTTTTAAAGCACGTTATTCCAAACAATTTAGGAATGTTAGTTGATTTATGCCCTTTATGGATTAAAACCCGACTCTGCGTCCACTACGTAATTTTCCATGGGAGTTTTGCCATAGATCCCCCTCCGGCATGCCACAGTCCAGGTGTTAGACCCCTTGAAACAACTTTCTCATCACTATTGTGGCCAGAAAGAGTCCCTGTGGGTTTTAAAATTCGCCTGCCAATTGAAGTCTATGGCGGTTCGCCCGGTTCGCCCGTTCGCGAACATTTGCAGAAGTTCGCGTTCGCTGTTCGCGAACTGAAAATTTTATGTTCGCGACATCACTAATAGACAACCCACACCACAAGTCAGCTTATACTAGACAACCCACATCACAAGTCAGCTTATACTGCAGGTTTTCACCACAGTGTGTGGGTGAGATTTGTAAGGTCTCATGCACTTTGCTGGTACTGCAACCTACTGCAGATTTGTTGCATGCAAACCGGCTGGGACAAGTCTATAACATTTATGCCACATGTTAACTCTCCCTTAAAGGGATTATCCCATGACTAATGTAAAAAATGAAAATTAGACACATTATAGTACATGTAAATCTCTTTCTAAAAAAGCTAGAAACAGCCCTGTACCTCACATGGATCCAGAGATCTCCCCATTCATTGCCCTGATAGATTTATATCAAGCTGACATCTCAAGGGAAGTGTCTTTTCTGCTGCAGCTCAGGAGATGTGTCCTTTCTGCTGCAACTCAGGAGATGTGTCCTTCCTGCTGCAGCTCTACCCTTTCACAGCTCAGGAGGCAGTTGAAGGATGAAAGTGAGCATGTGTAGCAGGTTACACTATACAGTTTAGCAGTTGATACTTAATACTTTTAGTGGTCAAAGGTAGAGAAGTGGTACTGATATACATTATACATGGTGGCTAGGAGTTCATTTGTAATATCCCTGGAGGTCTGAGATATTTGAGACCCCGACTAATCAGTTAGTTATCTACTTTCCTGTAGATAAAGGTTAACTTTCAAACTTGGTACAACCTCTTTAAGCATGCAATACATCTAACTTCTGAAATTTGGCCATGAAAAAAAAAAACCTTGCAGGTCAATATTATGCCACTGAGGTGTTACGGAGCTTTCTCAACCCTGGAATTGGAAATAATATCAAATCACTACATAATTAAGGACTAACTAGAGAATAAGCTGTGTTAGAACCTTATCAGATATCTATCTATCTGTCTGTCTATCTATCTATTTATCTGAAAACAACACATAAGTATAGTCAGTACTTAAATACTAGATCAAATATTTAACTGAAATTCACTAAACGGTTATCCCATAAAAAGCATTGCTATGCAATGAATAGGGGATTTTACATAAAGTACTGTTGCAATATATAGTACATGCAATAAAATATTATTCGTTTTTTATGTACGCTCCATTTTCCTCTTTGGTAGCGCCCTCTGCTGTTATTCCTTCTAGTCCACCTTCTCCTCTATTGGGAGGTAGACTCACATGCTCAGTACCTTCCATGCTCTTTTCCTCTTTTCAGTGCTGGCATAGTGTTCTCATAGAGAAGCAGCTCAGACACCTTTCATTTATTCATCCCTACAGTACTTCTAAATTCATAGAAATATATGACTATATTCCTCTAGTAGAGAAGGAAATTATGGGGCTAATACTGCTAATAATTAGTGGAATCACTGGGAGAGGGATTGATTAAAGGGGTTTTATGGTGGCATAATATTGATGACCTATCGTTTGGATAGGCCATCAATATCAGATCACCAATGGTCTGACTCCCAGGAACCTCACCAATCAGGACTTTGAAAGGGCCACTTGAACAGTAGAAGTGCAGTTGGAGTTACACTGCATGCAGATGAATACTGAAGAGGATGCAGCCTTCGCACAAAGTGTTCCTTCTTGACAATTGCCTGCTCATCAGTGGAGGAGACTGATGCATTTATAATTGCGAAAAATTGCGTTAAAAAAACTGCTATTTCCTAGCTGCAGAGAGCCTTTATAGTGGTGTAGAACATTGTGCCTTCCAGTAACACGCATAGGGAGTCTGCTGTGGTAGTGAAACAATACTGTGAGTCAGTATGACATGCAGATGACAGGCGTCGCTCTTAGAATCACTGCACACTTCACTTATTTGGGCAGTCATGGGGCTAAAACTGACCAAATAACTCAAGTATGAACTCAACCTTACAAGTCGATGTTAGCGCCAAAAGGAAGCGCACTCCTTTTACATCGTCGTCCACTGATTTCGCATAGATGTTAACATAACCTGTTCTATTAAATGCTTAATAGTAGAGCCCCCCGACAGAGTGGAACGGGTGTCAGCAGTAAGTTTACATCACTGATTATTTTGCCCTTCCTCTGACCTGTCAGAACAATAACCCCCAAAAAACGAATCCTGTCTGTGGAGCATCCACCTTCACTCGGTCAGCATTTGGTCAGTAATCCATCAGTATTGCTAATGCCCCCCAAAAAAAACAGGAGTGGATCCAAAACAGAGACGACACATGAATGGAATATTTGCATGTATTCTGTGTTTTGTACCAACTCCTGCTTTTGGCTACCAAATCACAAGCCAAGGCTTTAGAATATATCAGGTGCATAAAAAGGATGTTCAGCACTGCTTGGTTATTTGGTGCAATATCTATAACAAGATTTGTACAAGCACACTGTACAGCGGTAAAATTGACGCGTTTCGGACCCTGGGGTCCTTAGTCGTAACGAATATATATAACTGAACCGCTGAACGGCAAATATATTTTTCTTTTTCCACTTATACACACCACAAAAGGCTTTAGAACATATAACTGCACCGCTGAACGTCAAATATAATTCTCTTTTGCCACTAATCCACGAAAAAAAGGGATTCAGAACATGTAAATGCACAACTGAATGGCAAATATATTTTTCTTTTGCCACTAATACACGACAAAAAGGGCTGTAATTTTCACTAATACAAGGCAAAAAATGCTTTAGAACATATAACTGCACCACACAAGGGCAAATAAGACATAGAAGTATTTCCTTGTAATAAACCCTATTAATGTCTGTATCAAACAGCACTTGCACCCCAATAACAAGAACGGTTTTCTGGAATTACAGAGCTGTATAATGGCAATTTGGATCCCCAGTCAGTGCAGCAAGGTGTAATAGGATTGTTCCTATTACCCAGTCTGTAACATCCCCTTCTGAACCCTGTCAAACATAAATGCTGCTGATTGATTCCTCCCTATACTTTCCCTACACCTTGAATAATCTTTCCCTGAACTTATAAATATTTATTTTTTAGCACAATTAAGTTTTTTCTAGCACTGTCCCTAGCGCCTGCTGACATCTCAACCTGCACAAAGTACACTGGAAAATGGCAGAATCCAAGATGGGTGAGGCTATTTATATGGCTGTGACGTCACAAGGCTGACTGGCTGCTGATTGGCTGCATGCATGGCATTATGGGTGATCCCGCCTTCCCAGAGTTCCTTACTCCATGTCCTCACACATGCAGTAGCCATTTTAGGAAAAGTGTGATTCGTTACCACGTAATGTGAGGAAATTCGGATTCGGTGCGAATGGTATAATTCCTGAAATTCAGATTGAATTCCACTTCGACATCTTCAATTCGCTCTTTAGCAATAATCTGCCTGAATAGGGGGCCTTTAGAAGACCTGGCAGCCAGGATCCTATTACTTGGGCGAATGCCAGGCCAATAAACAAGCCCTGATCAACGATAGTCTGATCAGTGTTCGTTTAGGAAGTCTTTCACACAGGCACCTGCACAGTGAAAGGGGGATGAATGATCATTATTACAATAGTTCATCCTCCATTAAACGTCTATATTGTACACAGGGTGATGTGCTGCTGACAAACAAGAATTTGGGGTAAGCAGGTAATAGGAAGGAACTTTACTAGTATTCCTACGGACAATTGTTCTTATTAATTGGACTGATCCATGGCCAGTATAAAGGGTACTATGTGTTCAATTTCCCTACAGTACTCATATAAATAAGCTGTCTGTGTATTGTAGGACATCACTGGTCCTCTAGAGTGGTAGACGTTCTATGAAACCATTTTACAATCCAAAGTCAAGAAATGAGGATCTTGAACAGGTAACCCCACTTTAAAACTTGTATTTCCAAATAAGGAATAAGAAGTGGATTTAAAGGGGTTATCCTGTAAATGACTTGCCGTTCTGTTCATTTCAAAGGGCCCTGCAGGATATGAGGCTCTCGTTCTCATGATCGGTGGGGTCCCAGTGGTAGGATCTTCTCCAATAATTATACCATGTCCTATGCATCAAGGATAGCTTGAAAATACTGGAATACTCATTTAACCACTTCCTCTGCTAGATAGAAGATGATCCCTCCCACATATATAGCCCTAGAGACACATGTTGCCCCTATAATTCCTTCTACACTGACTAGAGAGAGATATATAGCCATATATTTCTTTAAATTATTTCAATGAAAGTAGGAATGAATGAATGAAAGTTGTCTGGGCTGCTTCACCTGCTCTATGAGATCTCTATCGCAGCACTGAGAGGAAGAAGCAGGGAAGGTACTGAGCATGTTAGTCCACCACTGAATGCAGAAGAAGGTGGACCAGAAGGACAAACAGCAGAGGGCACTACCAAAGAGGAAAATGGAATGCACATAAAAAATGATATAACGTTATATTTATTGTATGTATATTGCAATAATACTTAATTTGAAATGCCCTATTTATTGCATAGTAATTCCTTTCATGGGATAATCACTTTAAGTACATGGTGCTGACGTGAGTGAGATACACATGTATAGACTAAGTCCACTAAAGCAGGATCTGCAGGACATATAGACAGTGGTTGTCTTTATGAGAAAGATCATTTATTGCAATAAACTAGTAATACAATATCCATGGACCAGGGGTGTAGCTGTAGGTGGTGCAGAGGGCCCGGGGAGCCTGAGGGGGCAGAAAGACCATTGTGCCATATAAGAAGACACTGGTATTATACAAAGTGCACCCTTGGAGGGCTCTGTCATAGATTTTGCACTGGGGCCCAGAATCTTCAAGTTATACTTCTGGCTGAAGGGAAGGGGTTAGGTAAAGAATTTGGCACTGGGGGGGGGGGGGGTGTTGTTTCAATATTTGCCTTAGGCAGTATGAAGGCTATGTTCTCCCCTGCATCTTGCCACAAAGCAGGGAAAGGGGGCCCGAAGCTAAACTCTTGCACCAGGGCCTATGAGCCTTTAGCTACGCCCCTGCCATGGACATCCTATCAGGTGAACGTCCTACAACATTGAATATGAACAGCTGCAGCAGGACTAACAGCTACCCTACGAGGAGAAAATTATCAAAACAGGCTAAAAAAGCAAATTCTTATAAAGAAAACTGACTCTGAAGCATTTTGCTTTTTGTATACTCCATGGGCTTATACTGTATTTAGCGTGTCTGTTGTCTCGTGAAATGTATTATTATGCAAGGCAGCAATCAAAGCTTGTAATTAACATCACAAATATAGCAAATCCTTGCTGCGTCTCATCTAAGAAATGGCAATGAAGGCTTCTATTTTCTATTGATTACATACAACAGTTAGCGCATTTTTTGCAATTAGATGGAAGCTTGCCAAAAGTCATCAATCTGCATAATTGCAAGACCAAGGAAGGATGATACTGAAAGCCTGACCCAAGCCAGTCTCCCCAAGTTAGGGATAGCATAAAATACCCCCCAAGAAGGGGAAAAGGAGGCAATGTTTACAGAGAATAATGAGATTCTACTAGCAATTCCATACCTCAATCTCTGAGGCAATTACTCATAAATGTCACAGTAGATTGACTTACTGTCAAGTCATCATGCTGCCTTATTATATTACATTTTAGCTTGTTCTATGCTATTACTGGTATATTTTTTTTATTTTTTTTTATTTTACTGTTGCCCCCATTTTATTATTACATATACATAGCGTAGTTCAATGACTGAGCTTACGGGCTGCAACATCGTAGAATTGTGAGCTCAGTTTCCCACCTACCATTGGCCCATGTGACCCCCTCTCTGACTAGCTGATTCACATACCATCTTTAGAGTAGAGCAGAAGTCAGGTCCTCTGTTTAACACTGAGGCTTTCATAGGAATAAATAGTGTGCCTGACTTCCAGTCCGATCTAAAGATGCTTTGTGTGCAGTTTGTCAGAGTGGGAGGCAGGTGTGAACAGAACTTATAACTACTATATAGTGGTTAGTATGCTCAATCATTGCACTGGATTATGTAACATGCACCAGGGGTCAACAATACTGAAAAAGTGCAAATCCATCATAAACAAATTTCATACATCCACAGGATATGCTATAAATATAAGACGAGAGCCCCACCACTAGAACTGACATCTATTCTGTCCTGTCTAATGGGTGGCCACCAACTACAGCATTTTGGTAAAGAATTAATGGCTGGATATCTGCACATATGTGCAACTCTCAACACTAACTTTTTTAGGAGTTACAGAAACATCAAAGCACAATGCAGCCATGCACAAGCTCAACTAATTCTCTGTTGATTTTCCATTCATTTACTAAAGGGATATCTCATACTGTGGGATGGGGGATCCTGATTATCAACATGGGCCTGTACTTTAGATGTTTCAAATCAAAATGTTTCAAATCAGATGTTTCAAGATCATGGTTTCTTTAGTTTGGACAGGTCACTCCTATTCTATTATTCTATATAGGGTTTTCACAGTTTAAACCCCCCCAAATTTCTCAAATCTCCTGGAAAAAAAAGACTTTATTAGCCTAACGGTAACTGATGTCTACACAGGAAAATGTGCTGCTGACAAAAGGTTATTTTTTCAGCTGAAAAACAAGAGGTTGTTGGTGTGTCAGCTCATCTTTTACACAAGCCAATGAGTGGCAGCTAATATTTTTGGTCGCCCAATAATTGCAATGTGAAAAAGACCTTTAAGGGTGTATTATACAGCCCAATTTAACAGGTGATTGACATGGGGGAAGTGTTCCTTCCCGGCAATCGCCTGCTTGCTAGTGGAGGAGACTGCTGCTATCACTGTCACATGCAGCGATCCCCTTCTCAGTATAGGGAGGAGCAATCGTTATGCCATCACTCTTTCCTATACTGAATCATTGTTTGCCGTCACTAGATTGTAATCTGCCACCATGATCAGCTGCCTGCAAACGATGATTTGGGTTGCCCAATAAATGAGCGTTTGCTCGTTCGTCGGGGGAATTGACAGCAGTATTGCACTGCCAATTTATCGCTAACGAATGTTATTACAAACTCTCGTTAGCGATCATCTGCAAAAAAATTGGCAGGTGTAAAATATACCCTTTAAGCTAAATTTTTATCAAATTGATAAGAATTCATCTTATAGGAGCATTTATGAGCTCTCAAGAGTAGAGAGATAAGAGCTGCAGACTGAGCGATCAGATAGTATCTCTCATGGATTTCACTGTGAAGGGGACAGAGCAGCCTGGAATATATTTGAAAATATGCAAACTGCAGAAGGCAAACAATGTAACTTTTTAAAAAACTATTGTTTTTCAGGCCAAAATAAATAGAATACAAAACTAAATTTTAAAAATGCATTAAAAAGTCGATAACCTTTGCATGCTTAGATCTGCCCTATAAAATGATCTGCAGTGAACACAATATCTACAAACATCCCAATATATTGTAAATACAACAGCATTGTTAATCTATGGAAAAAAGAGAAAAAAAATGCTTGAAAAACTGGCTTTGCTACCCTTAGCAACCAATAGGAGCTTTTTTGTTATACTACCCTAACAAAATGAAAACTTTGCTGTCATTGCATGGGATGTTGTGTGCAACAAGGACACTTTGGTTGTTAGTTTTTCAACATAAGACGTGTTTGTGCTACCATGAGATAAGACGACTGAAGTTTTCAATTCTATTAATGGTCTTAACAGTTAAGGGGAGTCTGTCACCACAACTTGACAATATAAACTGCTTACATGAAGCTCTAGCACAGCTATACAGGATTCCAATGGTACCTTTAGTGTATTCTTCTGACTTTCACCGGCTGAAAAAAACATTAAAAAACATTTATCTGTATGCAAATGAGGTCTCACAAGGGCCTAGGGACGGGGTCCTTGTTATAGAAGCCCAGGCTGCTCTGCCTTCTTTTTATATTACCCCTCCCCAGCCTCTTTCTGGTCCCGCCCTGTAAGGCTGTTTCATCATCCCAAGTACCGGCCGAGATCTGGCGCGTACTTGGGGATGTACTTACCTCTCTCGCTCGGCTAGCCTCCAGTCTGCCCCCTCGCCACTGGTTTTGTGGCGTTCACTGGCACATATGCACAGCATGAAGCAATGCTGCTCTCCACAATGCGCATCGCAATGCGCATGCCCGGGCCGGCGGTGAACTGCGCACTAGCTGGATCTCGGCCGGTACTTGTGATGATGAAACGGCCTTACAGGGCGGGACCAGAAAGAGGCTGGGGAGGGGTAATATGAAAAGAAGGCAGAGCAGCCTGAGCTCCTACAACAAGAACCCCGCCCCTGGGCACTTGCGAGCCCTCATTTGCATATAGATGAAACTACGTTTTTCAGCCGGTGTAAGTCAGAAGAATACACTAAAGGTACCATTGGAATCCTGTATAGCTTTACTAGAGCACAATGTAAGCAGTTTATATTGTCAAATTGTGGTGACAGACTCCCTTTAAAGCTGAGAGACAGGGTGAAAAACATCATTATGAGAGGAATTCTCTATACATACACTTAATCAATATACAATTGAGGAGAAAAGTTAGAATAGTTTGATTCTGGGAAATTCTCTTTATAGGGGTTGTCTCTGGTGATCGCTGCTGCCTCTTCCTAGGCCAGTTACTTCCCGTTCATCAGTCACATGGCCTAGGCACGGCTTATTCCCTTTCAAGTGAATGTTACCAAGCTATAATATGAAGTACAGTGCTTTGCAGGGTAAGTTCTGAGAAGGCAACAGCGCTCATCAGAATGCCGCAGACTCTTCAAAAATCTGGCTGGCAGGGATGTTAGTTGCCGGATCCCCACCAATCAGACACTGATGATACTAATATCCTGAGGATAGGTCTGCAGTATGAAACACTCAGTCAACCGCTTTAACTTAGAAATAAAAATAGGTGATAGATGTTTTTATTTTTTTATTTATAAAATGTGGCTATACTTTCACCTAAACTGCTTAAAGAATTACTCCAAAAAATGTTTATTCTCTGACCCATTAGAAAGGTACATGATATAAACTGTAGTGAATGTGATCTTCTTACCAGTGACTGTATTTGTGAGTTATAACCTCCCTTCTGATCCTGAGCTGTGTCATGTGACCAGCTCTCTGCCTCTCCAACTGACACAGGACAGGAGGTCAGTTACTTCTCTATTCATTCCTATGAGGCTGACATTGAGACTTTCATAGGAATACATAGAGAAACTTGCTGTCCACATATAAGATGCTGTGTTTATTTGGAGAGTCACATGAGACAGTTGAGGATCAGAAGGGAGGTTATAGCTAATGCAGTCACTGGTAAGATTACCTTCACTACAGTTTACATCATGCACCTTTCTAACAGGTCAGAGAATAAAAATATTTGTGGGAGTGCTTCTTTAAAGGGGTTGTCTCACCTGTCGCTTTGAGTCTCCGTATACAGCATTAAAATGTATTTCTTCCGTGTAGGCAAAATTCGTCTCACCCGAAGTGGTGCGAGACTTCGGTAAATTAATTTGGTAATCACATCTGCTTCTTTAAAAAGATTTAAAATAGCAATCTGAAGTTGGGTTTGGTACCAGCTGGTACATCAGTACCAAACCCGACTTCTGCTATTGCTAAAAGTTTTTAAAGATTCAGATGTGATTACAATTTACCAAAATGTCCCACAAATTCTGCAGAAACAAATTTTGCCTACATGGAGGCAATACATTTTGATGCTGTACGGAGACTATATTAAAACTGAAGTGTGTGAGCGAATGGACTTCGCATCTCTGATCCGAAGCCCGATCCGCTCTACACTAACCCCGGCCACCAGAAATGCTGCAATTCTTTAATTTCAGCGCACAAGCATTGCAGCTGTGGCTGTAATCCCTAGAGAAGAACAGTCTATAAAAATAAGCAACAATTTGAAAACTAAGAACATGTGGCATTATTGCTACGGAGAGTATTTGCATAAGTGACTTGTATGACAATTTTACACAACATATATGTCAATTATATTGGGGTAAGACAACCCATTTAAGGTTGGACTTTGGAAAGAACAAGTACGAGTAGTATTTCACCACATTTTGTATTACATTTGGCATACACATTTGAAGAATGCATGCTTATACAGCTGCATTTGCCTGACATCGACTACTGTTGTACAAAAGTAACATAAATTATATCTGGAGTTGACAACTTACAAATTTGAATTGATCAATTTTTTCAACTACCTACCTGCATTAGTCAATACTAGATTTACCATGTAGTTAGAACTCATGGATATTACGAAATTAGACGGAAACTACAGACAGTCCACGTGGTTTGATATAATGCCTTTGTGCAAAGATATCCTCTGAAATTGGGGGAATAGGAAGTACAATAAGGCCCCATACAAGTCTATGAGTGCCCCACTAGAGCTTTGTACAACTCAGGTTATACAGGTTATACAAAGCAATAAAATACCATGCGCATGAGCCCAAGTTTGGGAGAAATTCATGTGTAATGTAGAAACATGGATAACTGTATATGATTTGCAAGATGATTTGCCTGCCTTGTTCGTTACCAGTCCACATCTGTATGTAAACCATTGTCTGTATAGTCACAGTTCTACTTCAATTCAACTTTCAAAACTCTTTCCACGTAAATTCTGCATATAAAGTGTTATGTTTTATTGGACTGCATGTGCATTTGCATTTAAATGGAATTAAGTATTCTAATGCATAACTGAATTTCTATGAAGCATGTTGCAGTCACACAGTCATTACCATGACAAATGCCATTGAATGGTGTTTGCAAAATTAATTGAATACATCATACATCTTAAATCCCTTCTAAAAGCTACTGTTTAGCTACTGAAATTCTCATTTTGCTTTGAATTGTTAGGTACATACAATATACCAGAATTAAAACTTAGTAGTAGACTAGTAGTAGTAGTAGTAGTAGACTTTGGTATGAGTAAATACAATATGCTGTTACTATATGCCTTTTATATAATGTACAGTAAAATATAGGAAGGTTATAAGGCTTAATTTCCTCCATATTCTAATATTTGGAAATTTAACTTTTCAAAAAGTTGTAATTCTAACAAACCCAAATTTGATATGATATAACATTAGGCGTAAGGACAAGGGCATAGAAGACCAACGCATTAGCGCATCATGGCGAAACAGCAAAACTCACACGAAACAAGCTGCCATAGATGTTCTGTAGGGCAGAGGTGGCGAATTTTAAAATCTTTGCAGCCAAGGTTTATGACATGACTACAGTATTAAAGGGGTTGTGCAGTGCTTAGATATTAATGCTTAAGATAGGTCATCAAATATCAGATCATTGGAGGTCTGACTCCAGGCACCTCCACCTACATGTTTGAAGAGGCCGTGGCGCTCACACATCCACTTCACAGTTAACCTGTTTACTGTCTAGATTTTAGTGGCAGCACAATGTAATTACACCTTCCTCTCCCATTCAAGTGAACAGGAGAGGAAGCTGCAATAAAAACTGTGCCGCCGCTACGATCTAGATGGCGAGCATGTTAACAGTAAAGGCCTCTTCAAACAGCTGATCTGCGGGGGTGCCTGGTGTTGGACGTCAGCTAATTAAATACTGATGTCCTATCCTAAGGAGAGGTCATCAATATCTCATCATTGCACAACCCCTTTAAAGGGGAAAATTCTGATTTTGGGGAACCTCTTGATATACAGCACCCAGCTCAGACAGCAAAGCCAATTAAGGCAATCTACACTGGCGTCAGTCTTAGTGAATCTGCCCCTCTGTGTCTACAGCACCAATCTATGTGTCTTTATGGTTACACATTTCATATAAGCTTTAAGTAGTCCTATACTGTAGCCATATGGGGGTCATTTATTACGACCAGCATTTTAGACGTTGGTCATAATAACCTCTGAGCTGGCAGTGGATCTGCAGAAGTTATGTAGAGGCGCTGGCCTCTACATAAGCTCAATGCATCCTCCGCCAGTCTAAATCTATGCCAGTTCCCTTGCTGGTGTAGATTTAGAATGTTTTTTTAAAAATAGGCATAGAAAATTTTAAATAAGACAGGCCTGCAGACCCACCCTTTCCCTTCCCACACCAAGCCCCCTGTTTTAGACCTGGCATGAGCTGGAAAAAGTCTCAGATTGCGGCGCAAGTAACCTTTGCGCCACAATCTGTGTCAGGTATTTCCAGAAAACTGGAGTATATCTGATCGTAAATGACCCCCATTCTGTTTCATTTGAACCATATGTAAATTCAGCAGGAGGCAAGATAAGAGTTCAAGAGTTTAACTGGCTTTAGACCACACAAGGTTTAAATGTAGTCTGTTACCATGGAGATACATGCATAGGTATACATAGGAGCTGTAGACACAAAAAATAAGATTTTATTTTTTTAAGGGAAACTGTCTTCAAAGTTGGTTCAAATTTTATCTGAGAAGCATTTGTTCTCCCCTCTGTAACATTCTCATTGTACTTGTGTTGTTTCATATTATGTAGGTATACCCCCCTCCTAGATGTACAGTGCCATGGAGGTAATGGCGCATTCAAGTAACAAATAATAATAATGGTTTACATAGTCTATAAAAATGCACCAGTATAAAAAATGATGGGTCAACATAATGTAACTGCCTTATTGTATGCCGAGCCACATGCAACAAGTTTACAATAATTAATTTATATTAAAGTCAGTTTTCTTGAAGGTTAGAAAATGAAATAAAAACATAAAATAAAATAGTGTAAATAAAATGATAAATTAATCTGAAACTGTTTTCTTCCCATGCAAAGTGCATGGCAATTCCTGAATGCTTCTCATACCATGTTAACCCATAACATGTATGCTAGTGGTTGATAGTCCATGCGGTGCCACTGACAGATGAGTAATGGGTATGTTATAACAAAATAATGTACAAAGGCTTTCATTTCTGTGGGGCAGTTCATCATCTCAAACTGCCTGGTCATTTATTCCTTATATACCAAACTGTGTGTTTTGTACATGAAAATTCTGACATCCATTTCTATTGCATGTTACCATATAAAGGGATAAAGGGTTGACTACAGCAGCAACAGGAGAACTGACACTTTACCAGTCAGTTTTGCTGCATGTTCAAAGTATGATGACAACTTTATTTTGTTTTGTTCTAATTCCCTTTTAAATAATCATTGTATACCAGCAATGTTGCACATATCACCTGAAACACATATATACAATAAATGTACTGGGCTTGCACATCTGTTTTTTCTTTGTTTTTCATTTATTAACTAGTGCTGCCATTTTCCTAGATAGATAGATAGATAGATAGATAGATAGATAGATAGATAGATAGATAGATAGATATGAGTAGTGATGAGCGGCAGGAGCAATATTCGAATTTGCGATATTTCATGAATATGTGGTAGAATATTCACGAATATTCGTTTTCGAGATCATTGTCTTGTATGCGAAAAATTGGCAATATGCGCGTTAATCGAATAAGAGCGGGTTATAGGCAACTTTCCTATTGGGTTGGCTTGCTAGAATTCTCGAATATGTGAAATATAGTGTGATATATATTCTTAAAAACAATTTATTTATTTTTTTCATCTGAACCCATTTACATTAACTAATGGATTCAGATAAAAAAAAAAAAATTATATTTGTTTTTACGAATATATCACTAGATTCTATATATTTCTAGCAAGTCAACCCAATAGGAAAGTTGCCTATAACCCACCCTTACTCGATTAATGTGCATATTACATTGCCGATTTTTCGCATAAGAATAAATAAATTAAACAATGAAGATAGAATATTCTAATTCACTACAGACTACGATATTGCAGCCTTCTCACATTGGCCCACAAGCAAGAAGCAGGCAGGTAATGGATTCAGATGAAAAAAAAATAGACGAATATTCGTTTTAACGAATATATATCACTATATTCGAAATATTTGGCAATTCTCGAAGTGCCGATATTCGCGATAAAAATTCGCTATTCGAATATTCGCGCTCAACACTAGATACGAGATAGATTGTACATAGTTATGAGATAGATATTAGATAGATAGATATTAGATAGATAGATAGATAGATAGATAGATAGATAGATAGATATTAGATCTATCAATAAAAATTGAAAAAAGCCAGCAGCACTACAATATTATCCAAAATGTTATAAAGGTTTATTCACCCAGTGTCAAAATAGCGATGTTTCAACCAATTGTTGCGGTCTTTCTCAAGCTATGTGAACATGTGTTCAAACAGTGATATATAAAGGTGAAACATAGATAGATAGATAGATAGATAGATAGATAGAACTTTATGTGCCTTTTTCTCTTTTGTTTTCTAAAGAAATAACATCTTACTTTCAGGTAGTCATTAGTTATCCTATTTCTTTCCAGACCATGCCTCGGACTGCTGCATTGCTAATTAAAGTGTGTGAGCAGTAGTATATTCTCCTCATGCGGTGGTTAAGCAGACCTCAGCACTTTATGCACTGTGATTAATTGACCATGACGTTCAAACTGTGCATTGGGAAGATGAGGATATGAAGGCAAAGTACTGTCAATAGTATGCTGTTACATTGTGTTGCAGGATCCCTTACCTTGTCTGCCATGATCATTGAAGACCCACCATGAATACCAAGAATTGGGATGAAAGTCTGAGAAGAAACAAAATCCAAAATCTGAGCTATGGCCTCTTGGTCAGTATCGTCTCCGAAAACTACCCCATGGATCTTGGTACCTGACATGAGATCACACACATGGGTGATGATACTCTTCGGGTCAGTCTGGTTTACCAGCAGGGTCACCACGTTGACATCAAAGTTCAAGGACGTATCCCTTGTCCAGAATGACCGGACATCTTTCTCTGTGATATAACGAGTTCTTCCCAAAATAACTGCAATGTTCAGGACAGGAAAAGTCTTTTCTGCTCCATAACTCAGATCCACCATACTGAGCAGAGCACTGAGCATTAACACGGCACAGCCAAAAGTATCCATCTTCTCCAGCCTTACTCCCTGTAGAAATTGATCACAAAGTCTCAGGTTAGTATCCCACCACAATCTTTCCTTGCTGTCATCGATCAGAAATTTCAATACAGAGATGAAGAGATCAGTAAATTTGCTGCAGTGAATACATGTAGCAGTGCAATCAATTAGCTCACCAGCTCCTCTTTGTTTTTATATATATCTGAATATGTCCTGTAGTCCCGCCATAGTTCCCAATATAGTGCAAACACTTAAACATGACACGCAAGGCCTCTCTGTGTAACCGTTATAACCAGAGATGTAACAAGGACCCATGGGGCTCCATAGCAAGACTTGGAATTGGGGCCCCACACCACCATCACCACCTTTGGTAGCATGAATGTGATATCTTATGATGATGTTGGTTTTCCTAATGCACAGGTGAAATGATTTGAACATTGAAGTTACGGCACAGGAATAACGTGCACAGTAATGTTACTGTACAGCAATAACGCTCACATTGATATCACAATAGTATGATAATACACATGATGATGTTCAGAAATCGATGATGTCAAACCGCAGAAATAAAGCAAAAAGTGACGCACACTTCCATTGTCCACATACATCACTAACTGCACACATGGCTCAGTGGACATGGCCCCCTTGGCTTTAGGGCCCCAGAGCAGCTGCTATTCCTGCTACCTTGGTAGTTCTACCCATGGCTATACCCTTGCAATGACAGAGTAGGTCTAACATCACCAAAAACTCCAACGGGGATGCTTTAGACAGTTCTTTTAGGCACAAAACATGGGTTGCTTCATAATGAGAGGTTCAGCTTTTCGATGAATCTTTACTGAATCTAGGTTCCTTTTCTTGCACATTGTGAACAGCTCATACTGCGGATACAGAATCCCTGTGATTGAGCGGAGGTTGCCTATGACATTCCTTTACTTATTGTGCTGCATTTATTCTCTTCATGTAACCATGGCATCAGTTGATGTGTCTGAGACACTGCAGATTACATCTACATGGGGATACCCCTGCAGTATCATCTCTGCTTTTTTTCTATTCATTGCTCAGCTACATAGCCAGTAGTAGCTTTTCTTTTTTTATGGTCACAGGCCGATCATTATGGTATATCTGTCTTCTATCACTGCAGCTAGCACTTAAGTCATCACCTCTCCAACAGCCTATTGACCCCTGTTCCTGGCAGAGATGCTCCAAGTGCAGCTTGAAGTAATGAGGGGATCATTTCAGTTTTGTGGTTGCACTTAACTGCAGCTGATTGCTATGTAGGTTGATATCATGGATAGCCCCACATATTCCAGAGAGCTTTACGTTAGGCATGCTACACAAAGCACGTATAAAACCGCCTTAGATGGGATTGTATGTTAGGGCTGCATTTGCTTGGGATTGCAGGGAAGCTCCTGTTATTACGTACATTATGCTTCTCTTAGACTGTTATCTCCAATTCACGCTGGGAAAAAAGAAGTACACTAGTGCCCCCTCCTGGCCAGATACATATTAGCATATTAGCAATACACTATAAAAAAAAAAAAAAAAAAAAAAGCTAACATACCAGAGCCTTCAGAATATGTGGTTACTATTTGGCATGCTGCAAAGTTTGGCATCGCGTGGTGCTCAGCAGCGTTTCTTAGGATGCTCCTCCACTCTCTCCTCCAAGAATATTTTCCTTGCTGCAGTTAGATTTCCACAGAGCTGCCAACAATGCCAGCCACTCCAGCTGTTGTACATGCAATGAATGCCTATGGAAATGCCAACAACAGGACAAACATAGAGACATCAGACAGAATGGTACCTTACACGTATTCTCTTTACAAGTCCCTGAATCGTGCCAACAGCGCTGGTGCACTGCATGCAATTTTAATAAGGCGTAGCAGATCTCAATAGCCAGTGAGGATATGATAATAAGCTTCATATTCTCAATAAAATATCAGGCATAGGAATGCACCTTGGTAGCCTTATCCCTTTCTAAATAATGAGAATTTCCAGTTCTGTATGCACTAGTAAGGTAAGCATTAAAATTAGAATTGTATCCATAGACTTCATCGCCTGGTTTTATTTTACCTAGATTTCCATTCAGCCTAGATTAAACCTTGACAGGTTGACATAATATCTATTTGCACAGGTTTAGTTGTAGATCAGAATACAGTGGTCATCTATGTCACATGGCATTGCAGTTCTAACCACACTCTGATCCATAAAGTAGAAGACAATACATCAAACTATGATCTTCTCCTCAAGTTTTAAGACTTTGAACCCCCATGGGAGAAGCCGCCAGCAGTTTAGTTTGGCGTGCAAGCTTACCTATGGCTATTAATGTCTGAATGGCAGTGCAGAATACAGGATAAATAGTCAAAAAGGAGAAAAAAAAATCACAAATGCTTTTTCACTCCAATGCTGAGATTTGATCTGCTCACAATCTCTTGTAAACATGGCACTTGAATCAATGAATAAGTCATGAGGAAGCCACTGAAACACCATAGAACTAAAGAAGATACTCAATACTCACTGCATTCTTCCAAACACTGTAGCCTCAGGCTGGGAACCCACAAAGACATTTCATTCAATTCCTTCGCAGAGCATTGCAGCAGCAGAAGGCGTCTGATTATAGGTCCAATTCGCTGGGCGCAGAATGCAGCATCAGACAGCACTGCACAACCCCATGCCAAAGTTTGGAACTGACTGGTCCACTGGAAATTCAGTATTCTCCATTGAATTCTATCTCCAGGGTCTACCTTCTTCTTTCTAAGAGAATTTCTGTTGTTTGTTTTATTATTCTGCAGCAGAACTGTAGGACAGCACAGACAGTCTCTGTATTCCTCATAGCTTTTGGGAAACTGAGGGTTGCAGTCAGCTACACATCCTTAAGGTAAGAGAGAGAATTACAGCTCAACCCCACTGAGTGAGAGCATTGCAAAAGAGCAGAGATATTGAATGCAAGGCAAGCAGAGCTGCAGTCAAGTTCAGAGGAGCAGCTCTGGTACAATACAGTCTGAGGATCCTTTCTGTATTCTGCAGAAGTTCTCCCAGGCTGCTATGCAAACTGAGACACAGCAGGTGTGTTTGGCAACAGAAACAAATTGCTGTTTTTGTATTGGATTTGTAGCTGACACCATAGGCTGCGCATGATGGATCCCCTGCTGCCTTCACTAGGATTTTCCTATTAGTTGCACTGTATTTACAATGCATTTATACTTTACCAGAAGCATCATTAGCACTTGGGATGGGGAAGGATAAGGGTTTTCCTGAGCTGTGAGGTGCGGATAGCACACAGCAGACATGCCATTATTAGTGCTGCTGTCCCTGGTGCTGAAATAACTCAGCTTCTCCCACTTTGACAGGCGGTTGAAATACCTGTCTGTGTATCCATACAATAGATCTGAACGGTGTGCAGGCAAGATATGATGCCTCATGTAGATAGACACACACGCCGTGACTGCATCAACACTCAGTACTAGAGAGATGCGGCTATAGCTGGTGGATATGTAGAGAGGAAGAGAGTGCGGCTATATATAGTGGATGTGACAGAGAGATGTTATTCTAACAAAATAGATATTTATAAATAAAAGAAAATGTAAAATTTGTATTGAATCTATAAATGACGGCTAGTACTGATATAAAAGCAGCGTCACGTAAATGCATCATCTACCCAGCCAGGGCACCCATAACAGAATAAGGGGGAAACTTATTATTACCTTTACACCATAAAAAAGTCAAAAACCTGTGTTTGTGACATTTTAAATGCCATTGTGCCTAAATCTAAGCTCAACGTCGTCCTCGCGACTTTCCAAGTGAGCGACAGGAGGCCAGTGGGCCTGGCACATTTATCTTCTTTTATAGCAGTTTTCTGACCTAAAAGTAGACAAATCTACAGCAGTTTGGAGATTCCATACATTTCATTCTGGGACATGGACTGCCAGAGGATGCACCTAATTTATAAATAGGTCTGCACTTTGTCTTTAATGAAGCACATCTTCTAGCGGCACAGAGGATATCAAAGACCAGCGCAATCGTCAACCCCCCTACAAGTATATTAATCAGAGTGCCTCCATCAGCAGTAAGAATGACACTATGTACCTCACTATAGCTACAGGAAGACTATGGTAGTAATCAGTACATATACAGTATCTCATTAAAGTGTGTCCACCCCTGACATGTTGAACTTCCAGTGACCAGTATGAGAGGGTGTGATAATACCTAATTTAACACACTTGCTCCCAATTAATACCTGAGACCTTGTACCACTAATGAGTTGCATGACACCGGGGAGGGAAAATGTCAAATTGGGCACAATTTGGCTAGTTTCATTTAGGGGTGTACTCACTTTCATTAATGGCAGCTATAGGGGAAGCAGCTGCTTTGGGGTCTCAACTCAAAAGGGGCCCACCCAGGAGGAGGACTAAAAGATTTTATTGTCAGGGCCCCCTCAACAGTATTATACAATGACAATATATAAAGTGACGCTGTAGGAAATGGTTGGAGTGTCTGCAGGGCCTTGCCTGACTAGACACAGAAGTGAAGGTTGCAAACAAGTTGCTGGGGGGAAGAGGGGGCCGTTCAAAAATTGATTGCGGGGCCCAGTAATTTCTAGTTACGCTACTGGCTGTGTGTTGAGTTATTTTGAGGGCACACCAAATTTACACTGTTATACAAGCTGTATATTGACTACTTTACATTGTATCAAAGTGTCAGATCTACAGTGTTGTCTTATGAAAAGATATAATAAAATATTTCCAAAAATATGAGGGGTGTACTCACTTTTGTAAGATACTGTGTGTATGTATATATATATATAAATATATATATATATATATATATATATATATTAAAGTCCAGTTAAAGTCCATATTAAAGCCCATTTACTGGGGGACTAACAGAACACTTACCTGGTGACCTCCTTTTTATCTTTTCAGCTGCAGGTCTGCCAATTCCCAGGCTTGTGATATTCAAGAGGCAATAGCACATCCCAGACTATCTGTCCTACCCTGCTGTGTATTTGGTAGTCCAATATACTGCATGCTGCCCTTAGATTTGCTAGCATTGGTTATATGGGCATTGCTGGCCAATCTAAGTGCAGGGCTGGAATTCTCCTAGACTTGCGGCTCATGGAGTTTGAGAGGCAGTACGGCCGTCTTGAATGGCAGAAGAAAAGCACAGGGAATGACAGATCTGCATCTGAAAAGATGGAAAGGAACTCACCATGTAAGTGTTTTGTTTGTTCCCCAGTTAATATGATTTTTTTGTTGTTGTTGTTCTTGAACCAGGGGTCACTGTAGGAGACATGCGTCCTTTCATAGGTTTGGCACATTTTACTTAAACAAACCAGCCATAAGTTGCATTTAACTACAAGAAAATTTAGCACAATTATATACATAATCACTGGTGCATATGCATAAGGCAAACATGGTTGATAATAAAAAATGGCTGCACAACATTACACATACTACAGAACTGAAAAATGGGGATGATTCTAAATTAAAATGGTTTTCTACTTACTATAAATGAAAAATGGAAGCGCTTAGCGCACAATTTTGATCAAACATGTGCCGGGCCCACCTACCAGATGTCAAGGTAGCTCAGCAGATGGGTACCTAACACTAACAAACCGCCTCTCTTGGACATACCTAAGCCTACAATCTTCAGGGCAGTGTGCAGGGCAGAGGGCACATAAATGTAACAGGTTCCTACACTAAGAGCTTACAATCTACAAGACATACAATACAGACATGACACACACAGAAATTACACACACAATCTTTCTACACGCAGATATACACTCAGGCCTTACACATACATCCTGCATATAAACTTCATACACAGAGACATTACATACACTGGTAATACTGTCTTTACACAGAGGTAGTTAAGAGGTAACAGGCATGTTCAGTGGGGGGGGGGGGGGATCATTTTGAATCCTGTCTGGAAGCAAGAGGGCTTGTCCCCAACTTATCAGCTTGTCCTCTACTGTACTCTCTTTGTTGAGGGTAATATTTGTTTCGCACATTTACTGGAAATTAAACATGGATTACCTTTAAACTCTGGGACACCGTTTTCTTACATGTCTTTGTAGTGAAAACCATTGCTTACTCTGATATGAGCATAGCCAAAAATACATTATTAATCTGTAACTGTTATACTGCCTTTCTAATAATTTGCTTTGAAATCTTAAGATCCTCCATCAGTTTCTGAAAAGGCAATACAAACTAATACAGTTCTATCTGTAAGCACTTCTAATTTCTCGTAGCTATCTGTTGCTCCATCATACTAATTTACTGTACCTCCGGCAGGATCCTGGACTACAATTTCCAATCAGTCTTCTATTGCACCCATGTTTGTTAATTATTTTTGCAGGATTATAACTATCTGGATTTTCAGAGTTAACATGTCTGCAAAGATCTCTTGATCCTTATTATAATAAGATGATTAGGCAATACTCGTAGGCAAGAGTCTTACAGATTATTAAATGCAGCCAGTGACGTCTTCAGCTACTTCATATGGATCTAGCAGAGCTTTGTGATAACTCTCCGATCGAATACAGTGGTAAGTTTCCTATGCAAATTCCTATGTAAACCACAGGTAGCACATCAAAAATATTGCAATGAGCTGTTTCAATTTCCAAAATAATATAGTAGCATAGTTTATAAGGCTGGAAAAAGACATCTGTCCCTCCAGTTCAGCCTGTTATCCTTCAAGTTGATCCAGAGGAAGGCAAAAAAAAAAAAAACTGTGCCGTAGAAGTCAATTTTCCTATTTTAGAAGGAAAAAACTCCAATCAGCCAATCAGAATAACTCCCTGGATCAACGACCCTTCTCCAGAAACCTAATAACTTTAACCTATATCAGAACAGGACTCACACTGGGGGATTTTCCACTGTACAGCGATCTTCTGCATAGAGATAGTGGCTAAATTAGATTTAAATACACTGACTCGAACACACGCGGTATTTGTCCGAACACCGCGATGCTCGAGCCGAACTGGTGTTGGACCGAGCATGCTCGCTCAACACTAACTTCTATTACACTCAGGAAATGAAAAGATATTTTTATGAATATTATTATTATTTGTAATTAGTAGTGGTAGTAGTAGTAGTAGTCGTAGTAGAGTCTATCATAAAACAGGGTTGAAACATTCTACATAATCTTTGAAGAGATTTCTAAGACAACCCCATAAAGACATCATAAAAGATGTTTTCTGAATTGGATGCCCCTCTATTAGCAAGAGGACTAAGGTAAAACTAGAGTATCCATGTATAACAAAATATCTCCAATCATGGGAAACATGTATAACACTTATAACTACACCACTCCTAAAGTAAATAAGAGAGAAGAAAAAGCACAATAGGTAGGGTAGTGCTGTTGGTCAATACAGGCATCAGATGCCAATTGAATCCTCACCTTTATACATTGCGCTAGAGGCACAATGCTCTTATAGGTGGATCAAAGGTGTCCCCCCAGAGGATTCCCCCAGAGGAAGGCATCGCCGAAACGCGTGTCAGGGTGTGTGGCTCTCCTGAGGTGAATCTCCCTACAATGGGTATGTGATACTTGTGTGTTACACTATATGAGGGAACAACTCCACTATATTTTTGCACATGCACTTTAACATCATCATCATCATGTTAGGGACTCTGCATTTATGCTCTCCCATATATGAATTAATTTAATTAGTCACTTTGCCAATTATGGTTTCTTTGTGGGATTTTGTATTCATAGGACCCCTGTTTTTTCCCTCATATAATGTATTTCCCTATAATGGGTATGTGATACTTGTTTGTCACTATGTATGAGGGAAAGACTTGTTAGTATTTTTGCACATGCACTTTAACTAGATCACCGTCATGTTGGGGACTATATATTCAGGCTTTCTTATATATGAATTCTTATGAATCAGTTTATTATTAAATAATTATGTTTTTTACTTGGATATAGCACCCTTATGATCCCTGTTTTTTCCCTTATATATGTATTTTGATATTATCTCCTCAGGGTTAGACCGCACTTTACATTTGTATCCTGTCTCTTTTTATTTATGTCACATTGTGTATTCAATAAAGTATATTTTTTGATTTGCAACCTGTTTAGTATCAGTTGTTTTTGAGTAGGTATCCTTTTCTAATACATATATTAATTGCTGTTATCTTCTCATGCCATGGTACTTAGCAGCACCACCTTTCTCTTCTCATCCCTAATGTAAGCCAGACATTTCTTACTGTTTTTGTACTATTATGGGGGGTCCTAACTAGTTTCCAAAAAACAAAAAACAAAAAAAAAACAATACACTGATATCGACAGCTCAGCAGAATGTTCCTGGTTTTGTTCCTGGCGTTTTTTTCCTTGCCAAATAAATAAATAAAGCTTCAAAGCACATCTGGCATCATTAACTTTTTTCTGAGATGTTTTTGCCCATTTAGTGCGTTTTAACACTTGCTGTTTTTAATGGCATTTTTTGTAAATGCCTAGCATTTTTATTAGACGAAAGTATAAAGTCACTTCTTTGGTACAGTTGTGTGGGGAAAAGAGCATTGGTTAAAAAAAATGTCATGTAAAAATTCTATAAAAATTGCAACACATGTTTTATTTTATTTTTTTGAAGCAGGAATACAAGATGAAGGTTTACGTGACCAAAACACCAGGCAAAAAGGGAAGAAACAACAGACCCAGAGTATACTGAAAAAAATTCCACTGACCTAAATAAAACACAAGAAAAAAAAATTGCTTGCCCTACCTTTGATATTTCCCATAGACTTTCATGCAACATCTGCAGCTGACCTTTTTGCCTAATTAAGTGGCAAAAAGCTGCAGCAAAAACTCCCCAAAAAACACAAAACACCACAAAAACTCCAAGATAAACCAATGTTTAACAAATGCAGCTGTAATGAATGAGGATTAAAGGGAATGTACTGTCAGTATAGTTAAAGTTAAAGTTACATGTAAATCAGGTTTATTATAAACATTTTTAAACATTTGTGACTTTTAATCGCAGCACCATTGTATTTCTGAAAGCTTAAATAAGGCAGAATAGCAACACTATATACAGTACACACAGATACGGCTCTACATGCATTTCCCTGTCACTCCCGGGTATCCAGGGGTTGGTGTCTGAACTTTTGTTATGACCTTGTTTCAGTGTTGCGGTACAGCTTAGGTGTTTCTGGTCATTAAATAATAATAGGATGCCGTTACTGACTCAGCTCTAACTCATAGAAAAACTGGAAAGTGATTTGCACAGAACAGGTAAATAGCAGTCTAGCTTGTACTTTCCAAGCTGGATATTTAAGCTGGATCCTTAAAGGGGTCATCTTATGTAGCCTTTCTAAATGTGCTAAAGTAACTAGAGCCATACTTACCATTTTTCCTCTGCCACTTCCAGTCATGCTCTCCAGTCCTCCCCACTACTGACGTCATCTTCCTGGGTGCAGCAGTGACGTTTCATACACACAGGTCACCAGGCATGCTATCACTGATCTCAGATGTATATGGAAAGTCCATATAGAGGTCTGCGATTGGCTGCAGTAGTGACCTGTGTGCACAGAATGTCAACGCTGCTGTTAGGAAAACAAACAGCAGCAGAGAGGACTGGAGAGCAGTGCGGGAAAGATCAGGAAAGACATGGGTAAGTATCAATAATTTTGTTATTTTAGACCTTTAACAGAGGCTGCCTGAATTTAGAGGGGCGTCTTTCAGAGAGTAGATTGATCGGTGGAAGTCCAACACCTGGCACTGCTACCAATCAGCTGTTTAAAGAGGTAGTGGTACGCAGGTGAGTATTGCAGCCGCCTCACAGAATACCAAGAACAGCACTGTACATTGTAAAGTGGCGGTAATTGATATTGCAGCCCTGGCCCATTCCCTTGAATGGGACTGAGCTATATATACAGGTGCATCTCAATAAATTAGAATGTAATTGAAAAGTTAAATGGGTTGTCTCATCTCGCCATTACTAAGGCAAGATGAGACACAGTCCTAACCACCAGCCGGCGGGGAAACAGCAGACCACTCCGTCACTCTGCTGTTTCAGTAGCTCTCATTGTTGTGCATGACAACTACGGTAACAGTGTAGCACTACAAGCTCCGCTGTTTCTGAGTTAGGTAGACAGCATAGCCTGCTGTTTCCTGGCCGGGAGGTGGTCGGGACTGTGTCTTATCTCGCCATGGTAATGGCGAGATGAGAAAACCCCTTTAATTGACTTCAGTATTAAAATTCAAAAAGAGAATTTCTCAAAAATTCAATGCGGCACTTTGCCTAATTTTAAGATAAAATTTGATTTAATACAAATTTATTTGTGGCAAATCGCGTTAAAAAACTGCTATTTCCTTTCTGCAGAGAGCCTTTATAGTGGTGTAGAACACTGTGCCTTGAAGTAACATGCATAGGGAGTCTGCTGTGGTAGTTAAATAAAACTGTGAGTCAGTATGACATGTAGATGACAGGCGTCGCTCTTAAATTCACTGCACACTTCACTTATTTGAGCAGTTACTGGGCCAAAACTGTCCAAATAACTCATGTGAACTCAGCCTTATAGGTCAATGTTAGCTTCAAGAAGAAGTGCACTCCTTTTACACCCTCGTTAGTTGATTCCACATAGATGTATACAGAACCTGTTCTATTAAACGCTTATACAAGTAGAGCCCCCCAGACAGAGATGAGAGGGCATCAGCAGTAAGTTGTGTAGAATTTTTTGCCCTTCCTCTGATCCGTCAGAACAATAACCCCCAAAAAACAGATGTGTCTGTCATCCGCCTTCACTCAGTAAGCATTTGGTCAGCAATCTATTAGTATTGCTAAAGCCAAAAAAAACAGGAGTGGATCCAAAACAGAGATGACACGTGAATAGAATACTTGCATGTCTTCTGTTTTTTGTACCCACTCCTGCTTTTGGCTACCAAATCATAAGCCAATTTGGATGGAAAATAGGGACCATGTCATGCAGGCTTTACAGCTGTTACATAGACTGGATCCATTGTGCGTCTCATTTTTCCTTCCTTCTGACAGATCAGAAGGGTCAAATAAATGATGATGTCAGCAAGGCTGAAGGGCAAAATAGTGGCCTCAGAGTGTCACAATGACAGCGTGGAGGTGGCAGAAACATTAGGAGGCCACAGAGTGTCACAGTGATAGAGTGTGGAGGTGGTGGCAGCAGCAGCAGCATCAGGAGAAGACCACAGAGTGTCACAATGACAGTGTGGAGATTGCAGCAACAGAAGGCCACAGAGTGGCACAATGACAGTGTGGAGGTGATGGCAGCAGCAGCATCAGTAAGAGGCCACAGGGTGGCACAATGACAGAGTGTGGAGGTGGCAGCAACAGCAGCATCAGGAGGAGGCCACAGGGTGGCACAATGAGAGTGTGGAGTTGACAGCAGCAGCAGCATCAGGAGACTTGAGTGGTGAGGTTGCAGCAGCATCAGGAGACCACAGAGTGACCCCTTGACAGAGTGGGGAGACAGGTGGCATTACCAGTACAAGATGAACATGTTGGGTGAAAGAAGGAGCACTTGGCATCAGATATGTGGCATCAGGTTGGTGGCAGCATCAGAATAGTAGCTGAGGCAGGTAGCCAGAAGAAACTGGTCTCTTTTGTCAAAGTGTTGTTGTGTCACCATGGATGATCTAGTCTGATGTATCAGGCATTGGTGGGTGGAAATCCTGGCTGATCCACACCTGATTCATCTTGACAAAGGTCATTCTCTCCACATTTTGGGTGGACAGGCGAGTTCTATTTGGGGTAACTATGGCCCCCGCTGCACTAAACACCCGTACTGAGGCCACACTACTAGACGGACAGGACAGCTTTTCCAGGGTAAACTCTGCCAGTTGCGGCCACAAATCCAGTTTGGCTGCTCAGTAGTCAAGCAGATCTTTAATGTGGGCTCGCAAGGTGCTGTCCAAGTATGCCACCACATGCTGCTTCAGGTCCTGCTCCAGGTCTAGCTGCTGCTGCTGCAGCAGCTACTCAGATGAAGAAAGCTGCTCATCAGCAACTCTAGACTCAAGTTGCTGCTGATGGAGCTGGAACTGCTTAAACCCTGCCACAGCAGCCATGGCAGAGGAACGTGAGCTCAGAGGGCCCCCCCGGTCAGATCTGCAAGAGGAGGGACTATGGTGCAGATAGGCAGGGTCCACCTGACTACATAAGATGTCTCTATAGTAGTTCAGTTTGTCCTCCCTCTCAACTGGTGTAAAAAAGGCCCCCATTTTTGGACCAGTAGAGAGGGTCCCACAAGGTGGGGAGCCAGAAGTCATCCCTCTGCTGAACGGTGACAAGTCGGCTGTCACCACGCAAGCAAGTGAGCATACATTGGGGCATTTGTGCAAGTGACTCGGAGGGACTCCCTGCCTCCATCTCCACTGCATACTGCCACGGTGTGTCTGGGTCCTCTGCCTCATCTTCCTCATCGCCCTGTAACTCCTCCTGCTCCTGTCACCTGTGTATAAAAAACACACATTTCGCTACACATGGCTTGTGCTCCAATGTCCTCCTCCTCCCCCATTTCAGCCCCCACAGGGCTTATGTAGCTGTGAGATCTAGGCACCACATCTTTAGTCCCCTGACCAGCCAGATTTACCGGCATCTGTTCCACGACATGAAGCAGTGGAATTACGTTGTTCATCCCATAATCCTGGCGACTGACAAATAACATGGCCTCCTTAAAGGGCCTAAGCAAACAGCAGTTGTTACGTATGAGTTGCCACTGGCTGACATCGAAGTTACACAGGGGAGTACTCCTGTCCACTTGGATCATCAAGAAATCGTTTATGGCCTTTCTCTGTTGGTATAGTCGGTCCAACATATGGAGGGTGGAATTTCAATGGGTGAAAATGTTGCATATCAGCCTATGTTTAGGGATGTTGTTCTGCCACTGCAGCTCAAGGAGGATGTGCTTTGCGGTGTACGAGTGGATGAAGTGCATGCAAAGTTTCCTGGCCATTTTTAGGATTTCTTGCAAATGGGTGGAAGACTTCAGGAACCGCTTGACAACCAGATTGAACACGTGTGCCATGCAAGGTTGCATGGCTCAGCCCTCCTTGATGCAGCGCCAACACCATGTTATTCCAGTTGTTGGTCACAATGGTTCCGATTTTGAATTGTCACGGAGAAAGCCAGGATTCGATTTCTTGATGAAGGACGCGGAGCAGTTCCTCCCCTGTGTGACACCGTTCGCCCGGGCAATCGAGGTGCAGAACAGCGTGACACCACCGGGCCCTGCACATGTGGTATGCTGGAGGGGAACTGTGAATTGTCCCTGCAATGGAGGCTGAGGACATGGTGGAGAATGAGAAGGCAGAGGTGGACATTGTCACAGGACCAACAGTGTAAGAACGTCACCTGGCCAAGTTGCTGGTGTGGCTGTATAGAAACCACATTTAGCTAGTGAGCCGTAAAGGACATGCATTGTCCCTGACCATAGCTACAGCTCCACACGTCGGCGCTTTGGCAGTCACTGACAGGCTAAAGGACTGGCCCACCTTCTGTTATACATACGTGTGCAGGGCTGGTACTGCCTTTTTGGCAAAGAAATGACAGCTTGGGACTCTCCACCTTGGCTCGGCACAAGCCATCAGTTCTCTGAAAGGTGCAGAGTCCACCACTTGGAAACGGAGGGACTGAAGCACCAGCAACTTGGACAGGAGCACATTCAGCCTCTGCGCTGTTGGATGAGTGCACGCATACTTTTTTCTCTTGCCAATCGCTTTGGTGATCGATTGCTGTTGGAATGACTGACAAAGAGTAAGAGGAGGAGCAAGAGCATCAGGACCAGCAGATGATAAGAAGGACAAACAGCTCCCTCAGATAAGGTGGTGGAGCCTTGACTGCCTAAAATCGGGTGCATGCCACTGGGTGAAACAGCTGTTGCTGCGGCAGGCTAGACCACCACATCAAAACCACAGTTCTCCCAGGCCACTTTATGGTGAAACTGCATATGTTGACGTAGGGCCATGGTGCCCTGGCCACACTTCACCTTCTGCCCACAGATTCTACAAATGGCCATGTTCACCTCCTCTGGCTGCTTAACAAAAAACTGCCACACCACTTAGTAGGTGACTTTACCCCCAACACTCCGCACTGGCTGAATGCTGCCGCCGCTGCTTCTATGCACCCCTGCACAACTACTTTCAGGGCAGGTAGGCTCCTGCAAAGCGGGTGGTCTACCCCAGGCACGTTTGGCTCCCAACCTCCCACTGCTGCCACCCTGCTGACCTCCCGCCATGCTACCAACATGCTGGCTCCGCCACTGCCTCATAGGGTAGCTGCCACCCTCTTCTCCCGATAATTATGAAGCCCCTAATTCACCCAGCTCCCAAGTGCGATCAGCTATGTCATGGTCATTGAGTACTGTCTGCATGTCACTGATGTCCTCCTCAACAGTCTCTGGGTCAGGAGCCTGACCGCTCGCAACACTATGTCCCACGCCACTCTCCTCATCACTACTTTCCCACCTACCAGGGGAAGCAAGCGGCAGATGTCTCCTCCACATGTTGGCTGGCCAGTAGCTGCTGACTCTCCTGTAGTAGCTCGTCCTCGCTGTATAGTGGAGCTGAGCCCTCAGCATATAGTACTTGTCTGGCTGAGGGAACAAAAAAGGACAGAGGCAGGTTGACCGGGTGAGGGCACAGGGCCTGCTCCCGGGCCATGCCAACTAAGGGTTGTGTGTGACGAACCAACCGACTCTTGGCTGGGGGTGTCTGATGTCACTTGGGATAAGTGCGTGACCGAGCCAACCATTCAAGTACCGCTGGGTTGCTGGTCAGGACACGACCGCTAGATGACACCAGGAGCTCAGGCTTCTCGCTGCGACTCCTGCTGCCACGCCCCCTTACTCTGCTGTGACCTGTGCCTGCGCCAGAAACATTTAGGCCTCTGCCACTCCCCTGTGCAGGGCCTGGCATTTCTCTGTCCGACAAACAGATCAAATAAATAAATAAAAATTAAATTAAAACACCCCAAAAACATCTGCAGGTTTCTCACTTCACCACACAACAGTTAATAAGCCCTTTTTTTACCCACTAATACACGGTAAATAAGGCTTTAGAACATATAACTGCTCCGCTGAATGCAAATAGGCCCTTACTTTTTTGCACTTATACACGCCACAAAAGGCTTTAGAACATATAACTGCACCGCTGAAGGCAAATAATTTATATTTTTGTTCCACTAATACACTCTAAAACGGCTTTAGAACTTATAACTGCACCGCTGAATGGCAAATATATATTTTTTACCACTAATATGCGCCAAAAATGGCTGTAATTTTCTCACTTCACCACACAATGGCAAATACTTTTTTGTGCCACTAATACAAGCAAAAAAGTGCTTTACAAGATTTAACTGCACCGCAGAGTGGCAAATAATATATATTTTTTGCCACTAATACACATCAAAAAGGGCTTTAGAACATATAACTGCACCGCGGAACCACAAATAGGCCCTTACTTTGTTCCACTTATACACGCCACAAAAGGCTTTAGAACATATAACTGAACCGCTGAACAACAAAAAATATTTTTTATTTTGCCGCTAATACACACCAAAAAGGGCTGTAATTGTCTCAGTTCACCACACAACGACTAATAAATCCTTTTTTCCCACTTATAAAAGGCCAAAAATGCTTTAGATCATATAACTGCATCACACAAGGGCAAATAAGACATAGAAATATTTCCTTGTAATAAACTCTGTTAATGGCTGTATCAAACAGCACTTGCACCCCAATAACAAGAACGGTTTGCTGGAATTAAAGAGCTGTATAATGGCAGTTTGGATCGCCAGTCAGTGCAGCAAGGTGTAATAGCATTGTTCCTATTACCCAGGCTGTAAACTCCCCTACTGAACCCTGTTCTGCTTCAATACTGTGGAATAATTCCTCCCTATCCTTTCCCTGAACTTCTATACAGCAAAATAAAAGTTTTAAAGTCTTTTCTACCACTGTCGCTAGCACCTGCTGACGTTTCTCCCTGCAATAAGTTCACTGGAAAATGGCTGAATCCAAGATGGCTGAGGCTATTTAGAGAGCTGTGACATCATAGGGCTGGCTGGCTGCTGATTGGCTGCATGCATGGCATTGTGGGTGATCTCTCATTCCCAGAGTTCTTTGCTCCATGTCCTAACATGTGCAGAAGCCATATGAGGAAAACATGCGATTAGTTACCAGAAAATTCGGATCGGGTGCGAATCAAATTTTTCCTGAAATTCGGATCGAATTCCACTTCGTCAACTTTGATTCGCTCATCTCTAATTATTATATAGATTAATTACACACAGAGTGATCTTATTCAAATGTTTATTTTTTTTTATGTTTGCGATTATGGCTTACCGATAATGAAAACCCAAAAATCTGTATCTCAGGAAATTAGAATATTGTGAAAAAGTGGTTTCACACTCTAATCAGCTTATCAACACAACACACCTGCAATGGTTTCCTAAGTTTTTTTTATGGTCCCTTAGTGTGGTTCAGTAAGCTACCCAATCATGGGGAAGAATGCTGACGTGACAGTATTCCAGAAGACAGTTATTGACACCTTCGACAGGCTGGATTTTCACAGAGTGCTGTATTGAAGAATATGAATAGGAAGTTGAGTGGAAGGAGGTGCACAAGCAGCAGGGATAGCCACATTCTTGAAAGGATTGTCAAGAAAAGGCCATTCAGGAATTTGGGGGATATTCACAAGGAGAGGACTGCCTATGTCTATCTAATCAGAATCTATGTCTATCTAATCAGGAGCTAAGAAACACCTGACCTAATGATGCAGACGAGCATAAATAAATGCTTGAAATAGATCACTCTGTGTGTAATAAATCTATATCTATGTATGAGTTTTACTTTTTTAATTGAATTACTGAAATAAGTTAACTTTTCGATGATATTCTAATTTATTGAGATGCACCTGTAGACCAAGTGACTGATGAACATGAAGTTGGCCTAGGAAGAGGCTGCAGCATTCACCGATGCACCTAGGCCTCTTCAAATAGCTGATCGGCAAGGTGCCAGAACTTAGGCCCCCACCAATCAGATACTGAGATGACCCTTTCTAAGAATAGGTCATCAATATTCTACTCCCAGAAAACCCCTTAAACTCGGACAATCCCTTTAATATGAGTAATTACATAAAAATAAAACTCACCACCAAATTGTGTTTTTCAATGTATAGAATAAGAACCTGAATTAAATAATCTGTCATTTTCTGATGATGCATTCCAGTTATGTTGGCTAGATTTTTGGAGACACAAGCTTTCTTTGAGAAGATGTTTAGTAACAGAGCGTCATGTTTGTGGATCTCCTGAAGGAATAGACCATTGACTGACTTCCAGTAGTCAAGACAAATTATTAGCCCTGACAGAAAATCTTTAAGACCAATGACTCTTCTTGCATGTGCTATTTGGGTTTTGTCAAAAGCAAGACTAATACAATGTGTAATTTGTAACAATAGATTTGCAGCCAGTGATTTGGAACATATGCAAGCACTGAGGCTGTCTGCTACGAATACAGATTCTAATTGGACTTTTTTGCGATGTTGCTTCCAAATGTCATAAATATTTGGCTACACATGGCTCCACTGCAAAAAAAATTAAAAATAAAAATTGGCAAGACTGTGCCTTTGACAAAATGTTGTGGGATGACATACCAAGTGATGCATCATGTAAGTGCCTTGGGTTCACATCAATTCTACTCTTAGAAGACAATGAAAGCAGAAGGTAAGTGTGGCAGCCCCCCCCCCAACCCCACACCGCCCTCATTGTCTGTGACCTGTCTTGATTCAGGTGTTCCTACCAAATCCCTCATATAATAAAACACAGACCTTTAGTTCCAAGTGGATGAGCAACACAATGCATGACAATCACTTTTACAACCATCTGCTGCTGAAGGATTCTGACTTTCCTGGGTGTGCTGTAACACTGGCAGAGACTTAATCCTTTTGGCCGTGTTCATTATAATTGAATAAGCTGCTGTTTAGAAATGCCAAGCAGGTAGTAAGACCACGTTTTACGATACATAAGAGTATTCCTAAGCCTTCACAAATACATAAGTATAACCATAAAGCAAGTCCAAAAAATAAGTTCTTAAAATAATTTTCAAGCATCCAGTTTATACAGTGCTGTGCTTTATAAGTGCCTGGTGCTGCCCAACTAAACGCAGATTTATAGGAGCCTATGCAGTTTAAAAGTTGGTAAAGCATTTACTCTGTCCTTAATTTGGTGCTAAGTTAGTATAATTTCACCTCAAATGCCTATTAAAGTTATTTTGCATCACATTCATTAAAAGTAGTTTCTTGGATGGGTAATCCAGTCATTTCAAGTTATTTGCTATGCACAGGATAGGGGATAACTAATAAATCAGTGAGGGCCCCCATAGATCATGAAGATGGAGGTCCTGTACCATTTGGAACCCTTCCCAAAATGAACAGAGCAGCAGGTCGAGCATGTATGCTGCTTCTCTGTATAATTCCATGGGACCTGCTGAAAATAGCCATGTGCTGGAAGCCTTAGTGATTGTATATGTTCCAAATCACTAGCTGAGCTGGCACCTGAGTTGTGTGCCAACTATATTTATTTGAGACCTAAATTAAGAATCTAAAATAAAAAGTTACCTTTTTTGGAGGGTTTTTTCATTTTAATTTGACTGGTATATGTTGTGACTTTAACATATGACAGTTGTTAATTCCTTCACTCTGGTCCTTCAAATGCTAGTGTTCAAGGTGCTTTGCACACCAACTTCCTGCCCTACATGCACATAATACTATCATTACTAAGAACCCTCTTCTCTATTCTAGCCTATTGTTCCTGAAATTGAAGCAGAATGCAAAGATTATTTATTTGCGCTTTACAGACAGTATCATTGCTTGGTGTCTTCAATAGACCTAGAGGCAGAGGTGGACTGGGAACCTTAAGTGGCCCTTTTTTGTAGTGGGGCCCAAATTGAAGTAGACTGGCCCAGCAATGCTATATTGCAGCATATTATGCCACCCCGGCAGAGCCAAACAGTGCATAACAAAATGTCTCCCCAAAACCTGACCCTCTGCAGTGACCAGCGCCAACCACCACATTTTGTTATCCTACTCCAGTTGCCTTAGGATGGTAATACAGTTAAGTTCAGGAGTTAGTTGGGGAGTTTTAGATCATTACTTACCATGACTGGCAGCCATGAGGAGAGCTCAGGAAGCCCCCTGGGCATAAGCCAACCAAGAAGTTTCCCTGTAGGGTCTATGACCAGTCCACCCCTTGTGGGAGGAAACCCACACAAACACAGGGAGAAGATACAAACTCGTTGCATAGCACCAGCGCTGACCACTGAACCTGAAATGGAACAGGGAGCTGTCATTATTAGGGCTCATTCAGACGGCCATATGCTGTCGGCAAAAATGCGGCAACAAATGAAACATGTCCTATACTTGTCAGTGAAAATCAATCAGGACATGGCCACATTGAAGTCTATGGGTCAGCAAATAAAAACTTAATTCAATCGTTTTTTTTGCGGACATGCTGAACTGTCTGCAAAAAAACGGATACGCATTTTTGGGGGCAGCATATGGCCGTCTGAATGAGCCCATTTTGTGCAGAGTTGATGTTGGAGGTGAGAAGAGCAGGAAGTCTGGGAGGTAAAGCTTCAGCCAATAACTGCAGAGCTCTTAATTATGTCAGAGAAATGGGCATTGCTTCAGTAACTTCTTTTATTCATCCCAGAGATCTGCAGTAATGTTCTTGTTTTATGGGGTATTAAATGGATTTTTCCACCTGGTGATATTAAATACTTATCCTCCAGCTAGATTGTCAATCTCAGATCTGGGGGGTCAGACACCGAGAATTCTCAATGATCAGCTTTCTTCGGCAGCTTCTTCCACCAGAAACTAAGCAGTGGGTGCAGACAAGAGCAAAAGGCTCTAACCTCTGTATAAAGGCCGCACCAATGTACTGTAGCTCAGCTCCCATTCACGAAGATTTAGCCTTCTGCTTCCAACCCATCCACTGTTTTTTTTTTTTTTTTTTTTAGACCGAAGCTGCTGAAAACAGCTTATCGGTGTGGGTATCAGGTGTAGTGATGAGCGGGAGGGGCAATATTTGAATTCGCGACATTTCATAAATATTTGTTAGAATATTGGTTAGAATATTCATCATAAATTTGCAAATATTCGTATTCGAGATTATTCTATTGATTGCGAAAAATTGGCAATGTAATATTCATGTAATGCGAATATTCTAAAACATGAATACATAGCACTATAGAATATAATGCTATATATTCGTTTTTTAGAATATTCTTAATTTTTTCCAATTTAATGTGGAGTCATTGACCCCAAAGCAACTCAAGCAGGGAGGAATCATGACTTCAGATCGAAAAAAATAATGAATATTCTAAAAAACAAATATAAAGCACTATATTATATAGTGCTATATATTTGTGTTTTAGAATATTCGCATTACGCGAATATTATATTGCCGATTTTTCGCATAAGAGAAAATAAATTAAATAATGAAGAATATTCTAATTCCCAATAGACTAAAATACTGCAGCCTTCTCACATTGGCCCACAAGCAAGAAGCAGGTAAGTATACTAGGTAATGGGTTCAGATGAAGAAGAAATATTCGTTCTTATATATCACTAAATTCAAAATATTCACAAATTCTCAAAGTGACGATATTTGCGATAAAAATTTGCAATTCGAATATGTGTGCTCAACACTAATCAGGTGTCAAACCCCACTGATCTGATACTGATCAACATCTGCTCCCAATTCCATCTACTGTACCATTTCCAGTGCCAGCGGCTGCTGGAAACAGCTGATTGGTGGGGGTGCCAGGTATTGGACCCCACTGATCTCATCCCATGTTGCTGCTCCAGTTCTCCTGGCTTGGCTGCAGCAGTGATGTCATGTCAACAACATGTGACCGATGCAGCCAATCACTGGCGGCAGTGGTGCATAGAATAGTGATTAGCTGCTGCAGTGACATGTTGTCAACAGCCGGGTATAGAAAGCCTGACTGGGAGAACCAAGACAGTAGAGTGGGGTCTGTGAGGTAAGTACTTACCGAACAATCCCTTTAAGGTCTGAATTGCTTTTTTGGCATATTTTATTCTATTCCATGTAATATTGGATGCAAATAATCTAATTTATCTCTGTAAACGCATTATGTACAATTTTTATTAATTTATGGTTATTAACATTAGAAATAATGTAACATGTGTTAAACAATAGACTTGTATCACTTAGCATTTAAAATGGATCTTTAAAAAATAAAAAAATAAAAATTTGTGATGCAATGACTTTTAGGGCAGGACACACAGTCAGGTTTCTGCAGGCAGTTTTGGAAGTCAAAATCAGGAATGGATCATAAATGGAGAGAAATTATAAAGGACAGAAACAACTTGCCCACTTTTTTTGAATCCACTACTCGTTTTTTAGTTTTTCATCAGAAACCTAACTGTGTGTGTGTACCCTTAGGCTAGTAATGGCTAACCTCTGGCACTCCAGCTGTGGTGAAACTACGATTCACAGCATACTCCATTCATTTCTATGGAGTTCTGAGAACAGCCAAGCAGGTTTACATCTTGGGAGTTGTAGTTTTACCACAGCTGGAGTGGCGGAGGTTTAAAGGGGTTGTCTCATCATGGACAATAGGGGCATATCACTAGAATATGCCCCCCATTGCCTTATAAGTGTGGGTCCCACCACAAGGTGCGGAGCCCTGCAAGGTGGTGGCTGGAGGACTCCGGTCCGGCCACCACCAAGCCGGCTCACAATATAAATGGGAGCATACCACAAATGCGCAGCCCCTGCTCCTATTAATTTATATGGGGCCCGCAGAAATAGCCTATGTTCGCCGGCCCCATAGAAAATGAATGGAGGGTGGTTGTGCATGCGCAGTGCACCCTCCTTCACTTGTGGGGCTCCGTCCTCGATATAGGTGCGGGTCCCAGCCATGGGACCTGCGCCTATAAGACAATGGAGGCATATCCTAGCGATATGCCCCCATTGTCCATGATGATAAAACCCCTTTAACCATCACAGCCTTAGGGCTTATGCACACAGCCGTTGCCCTGCCGTGGCCATATTGCGGGCCGCATATGGCAGGTCCGCAATACACGGGGCACCAGCCGTGCATTGAATGGCTCCGAAAACCCGGAGATGCGGTGCGGAAGAATGGATAGGAACTTCACGGAAGCACTACAGAGTGCTTCTGTGGTGTTTCTGGCCGTGCCTCCGCACCGCAAAAGAGTAGTGCATGCGATGTGGACCGTCGGATGAGGATCGTGGACCCCATTAAAGTTAATGGGTCTGTGATCCGCATGCGGCTGCCCCACGGTCGGTGCCCGTGCATTGCGGACTGCAAATCGCGGTCCGCAGCATGGGCCCGGCCCTGTATTTTCAATGCGTTCAGACTTTACGTTTCAAGAATATCCAATGGAAATGCATCCAAGGAAATCTCGCCCTTTATCTTCTTTATGTACCAAACATTAAATCACTGTACAGTATGCAACTGTATGCTATGTGTATGGTATCAGTGGCCAGATAGCTGATAGAACTCCATAAAAAAGAACTTTGTGTGTTTATAGAATCCCTCTGTCTTGAAACGTATAATCAACTCTGGTTTTCAGCACAGATTTAAAAAAAAAGTATGGCAGCACACGATTTCCCCACCCAGGGCATCGGTGGTGCCATATGCCTGGCACATACTCTGAATGTAGAGTAAAAACACCAAGTAAATATAGCTTTACATACATTCTTGATAATCCGATTTTGATAATTACTAGGAACTTTGAAAACTGTGATACTGCTTAAATAATTTATGGTTTACATTCTCTGATTTATGTTTTCATCATTCCATTCACTTTCCATTTTACTTTGTATTTACAGTGCATGGAAGTAATGTATTACCCTTTCCAATTGTTCAATAATGTAATATTAAAATGCTAAAGGTTTGTCTTTCAGGGCTAAAACATCCGCCAGGAAGAAGAGAACAGGCAAGAAATCTTGTTCTTTGCTTGAATTTAATTAATGCAGCCATTAGGAGTTAAAAAGTATCATATTCATCTGTGGACTGTCTAGACACAACATTTTACAGTTTACTCAAGTCACTGCACATTCAGTACTGGCCAACTGATTTTGATGCTTCTGAAGATACATCTTCTTCCTGTACACACAGGCTCCAGCTATAGATCAGACGTCTTCACACTAATTTGACTATGGCTAATCATTATTATCTGTGCTTGCGAAAAGACTGAAGCAGAGGACTGATTTCAGGCTGCTGAGCATCAAATAAGGGATGTGGCACTGGTCGTGGTGCTGCTGGAGCTCCTGTTCCAGGGAGAGGATGTGGTCGATCTGTGCCAGCTACACACCCAAATGAAACACCATCCTCAGGTGCACGTAGGCGACAGAACGTTCAGTGTTAGGTCTGAATATGGGTGAACGAATGGTGAGGCCAGAACATACAGGGCGGTAGTAGATTGGGTGGCTGACAGTGGTGCCAGTTCCTTCACATTGACTCCCACCCAGTCTGCTGCTGAAAGCGTAGAGTTGGCACCTGCAGCCCATGGGCATCTGTCTTTCACCTCACCCCCTTCAAAATCAGCCAAGCAGTCTGAGCCCCAAGTCATGCAGCAGTCTCTTAAGCTTTTTGATGACTCTGCTGGCATGGTTTCCGTGCGCAATCCACATAGTCCTGCCCCAGAAGTGGAAGAGATTGAGTGCACCAATGCCCAACCACTCATGTTTAAGGATGTGAACATGGTAGGACCACCGCAGCACAACTCTGATGATGATAAAACACAGGGGCCAACAGCTGCGGCTTTCTGCAGTGTGCAGACCGACAAAGCAGAGCAGGGATGAAGAGTGGGTGGAAGATGATGTGGAGGATAATGAGGTCCTAGACCCCACATGGAATAAAGGTCATGCAAATGACGTGTGCAGGTCGGAAGAAGAGGTGGTGGTCACACAGCGCCAGCCGCACAGCAGAAGAGGGCACAGTGTGCAAAAGCAGAGTGGCTGTCCCTTAGACAGTACGCCTGCTACTCCGCACCGCATCCAGGGACTGAGCACACCAAAGCCAGCTCCAAGGAGTTCCCTGGCGTGGCAGTTCTTCAGACAATGTGCTAATGACAAGACACAAGTTTGTACGCTGTGCAATCAGAGCCTGAAGCGAGGCATAAATGTTCTAAATCTGAGCACCACCTGCATCACCAGGCATCTAACTGCAAAGCACAAGCTGCAGTGGAGTAAACATCTTAAAAACCACGAAAGATCTCAGGCTCTTCCTGCTCCCTCATCTGCTGCAGTCTCGGCCTCTTCCTCCCCCTCTGGAGTTACAGTGGCACCTGCCATACCGCAAACAGAGAATGTGGCAGCAACGCCACCACCTCCACCACAATCACCCAGCATCTCTACAATGTCCCATGGAAGCGTTCAGCTGTCCATCTCCCAAACACTATAGAGAAACAGGAAGTACCCCCTACGCACAGCAAACCCTGGCCCTGAATGCCAGCATTTAAAAATTCCTGGCATTTAAAAATTCCTGGCCTTTGAAATGCTGTCATTCCGTCTGGTGGAGATGGAAACTTTTAAAAAGCTTTTGGCAGTAGCTGTCCCACAGTACGTGGTACCCAGCCGCCACTACTTTTCCAGGCGAACAATCCCTGCCCTGCACAACCAAGTGGCAGACAAAATTAGGTGTGTACTGTGCATCGCTATCTGTGGCAAGGTTCACATAACCACCGATACATGGACCAGTAAGCACGGGCAGGGACATTATATCTCCGTAACTGCACACTGGGTAAGTGCAGTGGTGGCTGGGCCCGAGGCAGATAGCGGTTTGGCGCATGTCTTGCTTCCTCCACCACCTCCTCATCCGGTCAGCGTAACACCTTCACCACCAACTTCAGCACAGCCAGGGGGAAATGACAGCAGGCTGTTTTGAAACTCATCTGTTTGGGGGAAAAACTCCACACAGCGCCACTGAGCCTCAAGCCCGGCCGTGTGCCATAATAGGGGAAATCTTATAGCAGCTCTGGGTCTAGCCGATTTGACACGCATGCCTTGCCCGGCGCAAGTGCTGAATTTGGTGATGCAGAGGTTCCTGAAAAATTATCCCGATATGTCAGAGCTGCTGCAGAAAGTGCTGGCCGTCTGTGCATTCTTTCGGTGTTCTCACCCTGCTGCTGCTCACCGTTCTGCGCTGCAGCGTAAATTTGGCCTTCCCGCTCACCGCCTTATATGCCATGTGCCCACAAGGTGGAACTCCACCTTGCACATGCTAGAGAAACTGTGCGAGCAGCAGCAGGGGATAGTGGAGTTCCAGCTGCAGAATGCATGGGTGAGTCGCTCTGCGGAAGAGCACCACTTCACCACCAAGTGGGCCTCCATGAGGGACGTGTGTGGCATGTTGTGCTGTTTCGAATACTCTACTAACATGGCCAGTGCCGATAACACCGTCCTCAACATTACTATTCCACTTCTATGTCTCCTTGAAAAAACACTTCGGGCCATGATGGAAGAGGATGTGGCACAGGAGGAAGAGGGATCATTTCCACGGTTATCCGTCCAGTCATGCACAAGTGGCTCGGAGGGTGTGTTCCTGCACTAACAGAGGCCAGGTACACAACAATTGTCCAGCCACGGCACAGTTCTGGAGGATGATGAGGAGGAGGAACCATGTTCACAGCAGGGTGGCACCCAAATCAGCTGATGGGCATCACTGGAGCGTGGCTGGGGGGATATAGAGGACACAGACGATACACCTCTGTGGCCTGGGGATACAGAGGACACAGACGATAAACAGTTTTTTTTTAAACGCGTCACTGTTGTGGTGGAGGTGGAGTTTTTGGACTGTACTTGCTACCGCTGTTTGGAGAATTGAAAAATAAAGTGCAACTACAAGTACATTGGAACCATGCTGGAGTATACTTTCTTCAATTTGTTACAACTAGTGCTGATTGATTAGACCAACTCCGTGCATAGGGCTACAAAAATTGGAAGGTGAGCTGGAAAACAACTTTTTGCTTTTCTACATGCTGCGGTGCCTGCATGAGTTGCACACATTCTAAGAAGTGCTGATTACTGGGTGGCCACCCTGCTGGATGCCCGCTACAAGGACAACGTGCCGTCCTTAATTCCGTCACTGGAGCATGATCGGAAGATGTGCAAGTACAAGTGCATGCTGGTAGACATGTTGCTGATGGCATTTCCGCAGAGGAGGAGGAAGAAGTCGCCAACGCAGCTGGGGTACCGCCAGCACCTCTGAAGGGAGGGTTAGCATGGCCGAAATGTGGAAAAACATTGTCAGCACGCCACAACAACCACCACCACCAGCTTATATGTAACGTCTTAGCAGGAGGCAGCATTTCAGCAACATGGTGGAACAGTACACGTGCACATGCCTACACATACTGACTAATGGGTCTGCCCCATTCAACTTCTGGGTCTCCAAATTGGGCACATGGCCTGAGCTTGCCCTTTACGGCTTGGAGGTGCTGGCCTGCCCTGCGGCCAGTGTATTGTCCGAACGCGTGTTTAGCCGGCGGGGGTTGCTGATCACAGACAAGCACAGCCGCCTGTCCACAGCCAACGTGGACAAGATCATGTTCATTAAAATGAACCAGGCATGGATCCCACAGGACTTGTCCGTACCTTGTGTAGAATAGACAAGTATACCGGCCGCACACAGCCATTGTTATACTCCAGTGCACCTTCTCTTTGCATTCTCTTTTCTATTTCCCAATGTTTTGGGGTCTTCCCAAATTTATAAATAAATAAATAAAAAATAAATAAAGGAAAAAATATATAAAAAAAACTACAAAAACAGTGTTGGCTACCTCCTCTTCCTCCACCACTGCTTCCACCTACACCGCCAGATCCACCGCCTCCTCAACCTTATACTCCACTTTGACCTCTGCCTCCTAGTTCCAGATCATTATTTTTTAGTTTTTTTACATTTCATTATTTTAAGTCATTTCTCTATCCACTTTTGTTTTCTGGGCAATTGTCCTGCTCTTACCCCCATTTTGCTTCATTTTGCAGCCCTATAGCCCTTAGCCCTTTCTATGGCTTTTTTAGAGCCATTTTAGTTCCTGTCCCCATTGACTTCAATAGGGTTCGGGGTCAAGTTTCTGTCAAGTTCGGGTCCCGAACCCGAACTTTGCGGTGAAGTTTGGCCAAACCTGGCGAACCCGAACTTCCAGGTGTTCGCTCAACCCTAAACTTCACTCATCTCTAATGGAGAGGCATGTCAGGAGGCATTGCTGGAGAGAGGTGAGGCAAGTATCACTATGTATTCATGGGGGCAGATTTCATCAGATACTAGCTAATAATTTTTTTCTGTGTTTCCACAGCCACTTATATCATAGCAAGTGAAGCATGTTAGTGAGATGTTGATGGAAGTGCACTAATACAGCTATCATTTTTGTTCAGGCCAGTTTCATTAGTTTTTTAAAATTATTCCGTTGAACCACAATTTAAAAGCAATGTCCGATTCTCATTAGCAGATTTTCAGTACATTTTTATTAATTATTAATTTTGCCAGTCTCAAGTTATTTCAGTGACCATTGTGGGTTTTTCTTTCTTTAATAACTTTGTATAACTTTCCTCATAATCTTCACTTCACTGTTTCATCCTAACAGGGGTGCAAAAGTGGAAGGATTTGGGAAAGGGCAAAAAGAGAGTGCGTTTGTACCACCTAGATAAAAATCCCACTTCCCCATAGTTGATACATACTAAAGGCTTGTGGGAACCAAGATCATGTCACTCTGCTTATTCATTCAAGCCAAAAATATCATAGTTTGATTAAAAAAAATAATAATAGTGATTAAAAGTCTACTGGTCTGAAAAAAATGAATAGTGACTTTTATGAGAGCATACTATTCAAACAGGGATAGACATCTATATAAGTTATACAGGGAATCAAGTGACCTGAGACAGTGATGTATCTGGTCTAAAGCTTTGTGAGGATATTAATGTTTTAACTGCAAGATACCTTCCTGTGACCTAAGGAAGGTCATTGCTACGTCTGAAACATTGCTTTTATCAATGTGGTGGTGTGTTTAATGAAGCAGTAATTTCATATTCACATCTGTGAGTGCTGCCTCAACTTCTTGATTATATTCCTTTGGTGGACCCAAGGAACCTGGGTCTGATACTGAAAGAAAAACATTAGGAAGCAGCAACAATTGGAGTGAAGCGAGTCTGATACAAGTTGTTACATTCAGTATATTGAGCAATTCTGTTAATGAACCAAAATGTTAATCTGTTTCACGTTTCTTCCACTGAATTAACCTTTGCTAATTGTTGTAATTGTGCTACAGAGGGAATGCTTAAACTTTTTAATTTCTCTATATTATACTGTAAGTTGATCCACCAAAAAAATACTAAGAATAGAATATATTTCCAAAATGACTTTTCTCTTGAAGTTTACTGCTAAACAAGGCTGACAAATTAATGTTTCCAACCATTTTAACAGAAGCTTTGTTTAATTGGTTGAGATACAGATTCCATAGTTTTAGGACATTTTATCCTCCCATTGCAAGGAGGATTTTATTCTCAGTTTTTTGAATAATTGCACACGGTGAATCTGCATATTATGGAGAGATTAAACTGGTTGTCCAAGTTATTTTTATTAATGACCTATCTTCAGGATAGGTCATCCATACCAGGTTTGTGGGGGTTCGACACTCTGCACCCAAGCCGATCAGGTGGTTGAAAAGAAGGCGCGCACAAAAGATGGAGCCGAATACGACAGCTTAGGTGTAATTACCCCCTTGGTCACTGCTGCTGTTGCGATGGTGAGCAGGTAAACAATGAAGGGAAGGCAGTGCTAGCACGAGCGCGCCTTCTCTTCAACCAATTGATCAGTGGGGGTGACGGGTGTTGGACCCCAGCTGATCTGATATTGATGACCTATCCTGAATTAAGGTCTTCAATAAAAATAACTTGGACAATCCCTTTAAATGAAGAATTAATTGGTATGGGGAAGAGAAAAAATATATAGTTAATCCTACTTCTTTGTTGCATTTCAGGTCACCGTATGTGTGGATAACAGTCAAAATGTAGGAAAAACTGCGATAGTATCTGTCTCTTTCCTAATCCTATGACTTTTTTCAAGCATATATGATGTAGCTGATGATATACTTCAATATCAACTCACATTGCTGTAATCATCTAAATAATCAATAATCAATGTTGAGCTTGATTTGGATCTGTTATATTAAAGATTGTGTTTTGCATGTCAGCCATGGTGAAGTGGTGAACAGAACCTCACAAAGTTTTATTTTATTGAAAGACTCTTACAATAAATTTCTGACTGATGTGCTGAGGAGGAAAATCCTCCCTCCTCTCTTTTCAGGCATGGCTACATACTGGAGGTAACTGGGCGTTTGCTGCGAGTCGGCCCCTATGCTCCTGTAATTCGCCCACTGGCCCCTGGTATTGCCCATACGGCACAGGTAGGTGAGTGTTAGGTCCCGAGCTACTTGAGAAACCTTGGTGTGGTGCTTTGGCTCAGACATGTCCTCCCCAGCAGGATATGTTGGCTAATCTCTCAATTTTAACATCAGTATGAGGGTTTAGTAAGACCGCAGAGTGCACCTGTATTTTCAATTGTTTTTGTATTTTGTTATATTGTTTATAACATCCACACAATTGCCATCTTAAGTAGGATGTCTATTGTGGTATTTGTGGGCCGCTACGGGCATCCTCCACTGTATGCATTTTTGCTGGGGATCGCCATTAGCAATGGGCTACAAGTGTAAGATCTGCTCCCCTGTATATAGATGCATAACTGCATTTGGTTGTGAGCACTTTCTGCCTGTTTAACACCACAACATTTTTTCAGTTGTTTTGTACTGAATTAGACAAGGATTTTATATTAGCATAGTCTAAAAAATAGCCATCCTTTGATAAATATGTGCAAATCTATAATTTCAAGGTAGAAAAGGGGAAGTAAAAAAGGAGGGGAATATAAAAAAAAGTGGCAAACTAGATGAACCCCTTGGTCTTCTGTCATTGTCACTATGCTGTGCTTGTATTTAGGCATAATGTCTCTCTGCTAAACAGATTACTTCCCACCTCTGTGCTTTTTTGCACAAATGTAGCCACAATACTGTACATCACCCCAGGGTTGCCAACCATCCAGCAATTTTTGGACAGTCTGTGAAAATAGGGCACTTTTTTACCTATTTGTACAATCTATCCTAGGGCCCACAAATGGATGACCGTCACTCCCTGATTAAGTGCTGGGACATACCAGGGAAAAAAACCTTAAGAGAAAAACAAACCTAGCGATAGACTAGCACTAGAAGAAATGAAAAAACTATACTAGCAACTAGTAGAACAAGGTCAGATAGGCCAGGTCAAAACCAAGAGAGGACAAACATAGCCAAATCAGAAACCAAAGGGAAGTACAATACTAGGCCAGGATCCAAACAAAAAAAGACACATTCAGGTTCCAAAGTAAGACAGAAGCAAGTCCAAGCAGAACTCAAGCCAGAAGAAATAACACAAGCAAGGTCGGAAGTCAGGAGCAAATCCAAGGTCCAAATCCAGAAAGCACATTCCAAAACAGAGAGGTACAGAAGCACAAATTCACAGGCAACTGTAGCCAGCAGACAATGAAACCAATATGAAATCCCAATGAGCCAGTAGAAAAATGGGAATTAGAAGCTTCTTCTGCAGACCACTGGTTATATCACTGTCACACACAGGGGCATTGCTAGGGGCTTAAAAGAGCTGGGGCTCAAGCCCCAACCTCCCTAATACCCCAAATACTTTACTGTAGAAATAACAGTGCCATACATATATTCCCCAAAGTGCTTCCCAAAGTCCCACAAATAGCAATAATTATCTCCCAGAGTGCTTTAGTAATAGTGCTCCCTAATAATGTTCCTTGAGCGTGCCCCTGTTAGTAGTAGTGCCCTCCATATTGTTGTCAAAATTTAATAAACCCCCACAGAACCCCTATTAATAATAAATGTCCCACCGTGCCTCTAGTAATGATAAAGCTTACCAAAATGCACCCATAGAGCCCCCAGTATTTATAATACCCACTTGAAGAGCCGCAATGTTTGTCCTTAATTATTGGTAAACTGAGATACTTATTTTGAGATTTTTGTCTGTATTAGGTGAAACCATTAAACATATCTCTTTTTTTTAATCTGTATGTTCTTAATGTATTATTTACTTACTTCTAACTTTATCTAACTCTATCGACAATCACTGGTATTGGATCTCTCTCATGGGCCCTGCGCAAGCGCTGTATACTAAGTTATTTGTGCAATGTATTTGTTGTTTCTTTTCCACATGCACTTGATTGTCTAGTATTGGCCAACTTGATCCATACTCATTAGAGTTATGCATGCATTGTTTCTCAATCGTCTGTCTGTATTTATAGAGACGCATGGGAGATGGGCGCCTGACCTCAATTTTCACCTGAGCATAACCTAACGTCATCAAGTAATTTATTGGTGCATGCGCTAAACCTTTGGTATTATGGCACCTACACTTGTATCAGAGTCTCATATATGGCCGCCGGTCAGCATTTTAGGTAATATGAATCATTAAATATTGTCTTTAGTCATGTGATTTTGATTGATTTAGCCATCATGTATAAAAGGTTCTTATCTTCACATGGTCATACATCCCTGATGAATCCAGGTTAACACTCTATACACATTGGTTGCTTCACCCATCCCCTGGCCCGGGTCACAGAGGTTTTGTATGGTCTTATTATAGCTTTTTGCTCTTGCATGGTGTTCTCATGATATTTTGTTATTGTATGGTATTCTTGTTATTGTATGGTATTTTCATATCTTTATTCGGCATTATACTGTGGTTACCTGGAACTGTCATATATTTTTAGACTCAGGAAATGTTGTGTGAATGGGTGCCTAACACGGCAGCCTCACTTTGTGTCAGTTTGTTTTCAACTGTTTTAACACTTTTCTTGTACATTAATTTTTTTCGTGATTTAATAAAAAATTCATTTGTGTCATATGTAAGGTGTGCTCATCATTTTGCCATACCACCTTTTCTTGTTTTTTTTAAATACTTGTTAGGTATGGCTGTGTAGAACCCAACTTGTTTGTACTTCTAAGGTTGTGCATCCACACTAGTGTTTTGTCTCAGTGATATCATAGTGTGCCGTGATATCACATTCAAGTTTAAAAATGCTCCATCTGTTTATATTTAATATAATCTAATATAGGGATGCCTAACCTGTGGCCCTCCAGCTGTTGCAAAACTACAACTCCCAGCATGCCAGGACAGCTTACAGCTATCAGCCTACAGCAGGGCATGGTGGGATTTGTAGTTTTACAACAGCTGGAGGGCAACAGGTTGGGCATCCCTATATATTAGATCCTATTAATTATAAACAGATGGAGCATTTCTAAACTTGAATGTGATATCACAGCACACTATGAGATCACTGAGACAAAACAATAGTGTGGATGCACAACCTTAGGAGTACAAACAAGTTGGTTTCTACACAGCCATACCTAACAAATAAATAGCAAGAACAAGAATTATTGTGAATCATCCCTTATGAAATAAATCCTAGGGTAAGCAATTCTCTCCAAAGTCACCTACAAATGGGGTCTTCTTGCCTAATAACTATGGTTGAGCGAACTCGAACTGCAAAGTTATGGTTCGTACCGAACTTTGCAAGTTCGAGTACCCATACCCGAACCTAGACTTTTTCACTGAAGTTCGGGTTCGGTGTTCGGGTGACTTTATTATTTTCCGTTATAACATGGTTATAATGGAAAATAATAGCATTCTTAAGATAGAATGCAAAATAAAATGGCCATTGAGGGGTTAAAAATAATAAAACAAATCACCTCATCCACTTGATCGTGCAGCCGCTATCCTCTTCTTTCTTCAGGACCTGCAAAAAGACCTGCGATGATGTCACCACGCTCACCACGTGGTGTGCGCGGCGACGTCATCGTACAGTTGTGTTCAAAATTATTCAACCCCCACTGAAATTGAGTGTTTTGCCCAGTTTGACATTGATTTTGATCATTTCAGTCATCTTGTTTACAATTAAATCAAAGAGGCACTTGTAAGTCAGACAAATATAACATAACATTTATAATGAAATAACCACAAATGTCTTTTCTGTGCTCACATCATTATCAGTTTTATTCAACCCCCAAGTGACATTCAATCTTAGTACTTAGTACAACATCCTTTTCCAGTTATAACAGCTTTTAAACGTCAAGCATAGCTTGACACAAGTGTCTTGCAGCGATCTACGGGTATCTTCGCCCATTCTTCATGGGCAAAAGCCTCCAGTTCAGTCACATTCTAAGGCTTGCGCGCTGCAACTGCTTTCTTTAAGTCCCACCAGAGGTTCTCAATCGGATTTAAGTCTGGTGACTGCGATGGCTACTTCAAAATATTCCAGCCTTTAATCTGCAACCATGCTCTAGTGGACTTGGAGGTATGCTTGGGATCATTGTCCTGTTGAAAGGTCCAACGTCTCCCAAGCCTCAGGATTGTGATGGACTGCATCACATTTTCATCCAATATCTCCTGGTACTGAAGAGAATTCATGGTACCTTGCACACGCTAAAGCTTCCCTGTACCTGTAGAAGCAAAACAGCCCCAAAGCATGATTGACCCCCCCGCCATGCTTCACAGTAGGCAAGGTGTTCTTTTCTTCATAGGCCTTGTTCTTCCTCCTCCAAACATAGCGTTGATCCATGGGCCCAAACAGTTCTAATTTTGTTTCATCAGTCCACAGAACACTATCCCAAAACTTTTGTGGTTTGTCCACATGACTTTTGGCATACTGCAGTCGACTCTTCTTATTCTTTGGAGACAGCAAGGGGGTGCGCCTGGGAGTTCTGGCATGGAGGCCTGCATTACGCAGTGTGCGTCTTATTGTCTGAGCTGAAACTTCAGTACCCGCATCTGACAAATCTTTTTTCAGTTCCTCAGCAGTCACACGGGGACTTTTCTCCACTTTGCGCTTCAGGTAGCACACAGCAGTCGAAGTCAGCATCTTCTTTCTGCCACGACCAGGTAGCATTTCAACAGTGCCCTTTGCCTTGAATTTGCGAATGATGCTTCCTATGGTGTCTCTTGGTATGTTTAACATCTTTGCAATCTTCTTATAGCCATTGTCCTTCCTGTGAAGAGAAATCACCTCTTCTCTTGTCTTCCTGGACCATTCCCTTGTCTTCACCATGTCTGTAAACACACCAGTAAATGTCTAGAAGGAGCTGAGTATCACAGTCATTTTAACTCTGCCTAATTGGTGCTTATTATGCTTGATTGCTGCTCCTTGACATCCACAGGTGTTTTCAATACCTGATCGAAACCACTTGAATGAACCTCTGTTCTTAAGAGTGGTAGTCTTTAAGGGGTTGAATAATTGTGTCAATGAAGAAATCACAAAAAAAGCATTTAATACTGTATTACAAAAACAATTGATGTCATTTTAATTGCATTTGGTTCTTTAAAAAGTCCTTGTAAGATTTCATTCTGAGCACAATTACAAAGGTACACTAAATTCCCTAAAACCCTTTACAGCATTGGGGGTTGAATAATTTTGAACACAACTCTAGGTCCTGTCAAATGAAGATGGAAGATCCCCCGTTGACTATATTGGAGCCGGGACCCGAACTTGACCCGAAACCGAACTTTGATCTGAAGTTCGGCCAAACCCGGCGAACCCGAACTTTGCCAGGTTTGCTCATCCCTACTAATATTGTATGTGAGATTGCAGATCACAGTTCACTTTAGGACATTCCAGCAACATTTTGGATACTGTACTGTCAAGACTTCTGGTCAATCATGCAACATAATTGTGTCTAGGGGTTTTCAATTAATTGAAGCAAACACATAATAACATATTTCACAAAAGAATAAAAATTTAAAAGTAAGACTTGAGAAAAGAAAAATATATATTAATGATTGAATTGCTGTATCAGAAAAATGTAATTCACACTTTATGGATGCTGTGTTGAAACCTGCAGGTTTAACTTGCTTCCTTTAAAATAAAATGTGTGCTAAATTAAAAAACTAGCTTTTGCTGGTAGAAGCAGAGACTAATAAGAAATAAAAATGCTTACCTTTAACCCCTTCAACCCCGGGCCAGTTTTCGCTCTTCTGCCTAGGCCATTTCTTGCAAATCTGACATGTGTCACTTTATGTGGTAATAACTTTAAAACGCTTTTACTTATCGAGGCCATTCTTAGTTTGTTTTCTCGTCCCATATTGTACTTCATGATAGTGGTAAATTTGAGTCAGAATATTTCATTTTTATTTATAAACAAATACCAAATTTACCAAAAATTTGGAAAAATTTCCAAATTTCAATTTCTCTACTTTTATAATAGATAGTAATACCTCACAAAATAGTTATTACTTTACATTTCCCATATATCTACTTCATGTTTGGATCATTTTGTGAATGCCATAAAATTTTTGGGAGATGTTAGAAGGCTTAGATTTTTAGAAGTACATTTTCAAATTATTAAGGAAATTTCCAAAATCCACTTTTTAAAGGACCAATTGAGTTTTGAAGTCACTTTGTGGAGCTAACGTAGTAGTAACCAATTAACCCTTTAGTAAAGTATGCCATTTTAGAAACTACACCCCTCAAGTTATTCAAAACTGATTTTACAAAAATTATTAACCCTTTACATGTTTCACAAGAATTAAAGGAAAATGGAGATACAATTTCCAATTTTTTTGCAGACTTTGCAATTGAATCCATTTTGTCCTGTAAGGCAGCAAGGATTAACAGTCAAACAAACCTCAATAGTTATTAGGCTACATGCACACGACCGTTGCCTGCCTCCGCGTCCTCTCCTTCCGCAAATTTTGCGTTCGTCAAAAAAAACGGATGACGGACCTTTTTTTTGACGGATCAGTTTTTTAGGAAGATCCATTGTAATAATGCCTATCCTTGTCCGCAAACGTGAAAAAAATAGGACATGCTCTATTTTTTTGACGGAAGGTAAACACGGACCACAGATGCGGAACAAAAACGGTTAACCATCCGCATTTTTTGACGGACCTATTGAAATGAATCGGGAAGCATCCTATCCGTGAAAAAAAACGGAATGGACGCAGAAACAAACAACGGTCGTGTGCATGAGGCCTTACCCTAATTCTGCATTTTACCGAAACACCCCACAGTGGTTGTAAACTGCTGTATGAGCACATGGCAGAAAAGAAGCGCCATATGGTTTTTGGAGGGCAGATTTTGTTGGAATGGCTTACGGGCCATATTGCTGTTGATCAGCCATTTTCTGACAACCATACATTGTATTTTTCTCCCAAATGAGCTTTATCATTAATTCTATTTTGGGGTACATACAACTTTTTGATCACTTTTTACTTAGCTTTTTGGGAAGCAGGATAAAGAAAAGGAGGCAACTCTGCCATTGCTTTTAGGGGTCTGTTATTGCAGCAAACACAGTGCAAGAAAAATTACATGTTATCTTCAGTTTTTTTATGTTTTACCACTTTTAAACAAAGCATTTTTTTAAAAAAATCCTGTTTAGCGTCGCCATTTTCTGAGAACCATATTTTTTTTTACATTTTTCTGCTGATTATCTTGTATGGGTGAACGTTTTTTGCGGGATAAGGTGATGTTTTCAATGGTACCATTGTGGGGTACATATAACTTTTTGATTGCTTACTACTACACTTTTTGTAAGGCAAAGTGAACAAAAAATGGCTATTTTGGCACAGTTTTTATTTATTTTGTTTTTTATGGAGTTAATATGATGGGGTAGATCATGTGATATTTTTATACAGTTGGTCATTACGGATATGACGATACCTAATATGTCTATTTTCATTTTATTTTTTATTTTTTCATTCATTGTATAAGGCTTGATGAGGTGAAAGGGCACTTTTTTTTACTTTATTTTAACTTTTAGTTTTGTTCTAATGTGGGACATTACCTTTTGGGGGTCTGATCCCCTCTACAATGCATTACAATACATTGTGTATTATAATGCATTGACTGTCAGTGTATTGACAGTGTAATACATTGACAGCCCGCCTATGAGACTCAGCCCTAGGTAGGTAGGTAGGCATCGGGCTGCGGTGATGGGGAACCCAATGGGGTTGGAGAGGGAGCCCCCTCTGCAAATTCCGTGCATGCGGCAGTCAGCATTGACCGTGGCATAGAAAGGGTTAATGCACCAGAATCCGTGTATTCAAAGATGCCGGCATATACAGCAGGGGTTTGGCTGTCAGGAACAGCCAAGCCGCTGCCGCTGATTAAGTGGGTGCAGCTCCTGCACCCACCCGATCAATGTGCCGTACCTGTATGGTGGCTGTCGGTAAGTCACTTCCCGCTGTGCCGTACATGTATGGCGGATGTTGGAAAGAGGTTAAATCCTGTGGATACGTGAGGCTAGTTACGCATACTGGATCACATTGTTTGATCTCACATACTGTATCATAGGTCATCCTCAAAACTAAAAGAAACATAGCATGTGCATTACATTAATAGTGGCCAGCTGCACTCTCCCAGGTTGCCCTGGGTGCCCTGGGTGCTCTGATGCACATATGTAGAGATCATACAGGCACCATGTTTGAACAGGGCATACCCCACAAGCTAATTATAGCACTCATAAATAATACACCTATCTACCTATCTACCTATCTACCTATCTACCTATCTACCTATCTACCTATCTACCTATCTACCTACCTTCCTACCAGTATCTCAAGATTAGCTGATGGAAGCATAGATTCTTTATCGGTCAAAAGTTGAAGACTTCTTGCTGTAGGACAAGGCTACAGTTAATTATGTCTCTTTTCTGAGAAGCATACTATTGCACCTTTGTAGTTTCCTGGCTCCTTGTGAGGTGTAAAAGAACATTTGTCATAGATAATATATTTGACTAAGCTTCTAAGATAAAATAATTTTATTAAGCACATATAAAATGAAATCACAGACAAGAAGGCTTCATCACTAACCAGTGTGTTCCTCTTAGCTTATTAGTCATGTGGAATCACGCAGTTTGTGCTCCTTTATAGAAACCAGTCATGGGTCTGGGGTCTTTCAGTGGTTGCAGAATGAAAATGTGCCCGCTCGTTTACTGATATTACTACATTTGGTAGATGTCCAAAGGAAAAGTGTTCTGTCTGGTGACACCTTAATGTAAGAACACTTTACTGGTTGATTTTTATTGATGTCTTTTGTAATTAGATAATTTAGTGTCTTACCTGTGATAGCTCTACACCTCTGATTCTGAAGTATGCAGTATTTTCGTCTTTGCAAGAATAGCATAGCTTTTCTCATTTTCTCCCTGAATAGGATTTTGTCTAAAAAGCATTTTGCAGAGATGTATTTTGCTGATCTTGTATTGATACATGCTATTTATTCCAAGATTGGTCTAGTTATTTAAATTGGCTTTGTGTTATCTCTTGGAACATGTCTGAGGGCAGACGCAATAGCATTTATGTTTTCGGTTTGCAGCATCAGAATGCCACAAAACATGGCCAGCAGCACAAAAAAAAGACAATTTAAGCATAAGAACTGCAAATGTATGTGAAGGAAAACCAAATCGTTGAAGCTATTCAGAGGGTTGGTTGGGGATTACTTAAAAATAAAACTATCTCAGAGTATTTTTTTTGGAGTAGATATAGAGACGTTTGCACTATTGGCATTTTGTGCAAACTTTTCTTGAGGTCAAAAGTTTTCAGTTTGGGAGAGTGGACTAGTTAGTTACTGTTGTAATGAAAAACTGCTGTCTGGCTTTGTTAGGGTTAAGTAAAGAATTGCACCAGACTTTCATGTCTGTATTCCATTTTTTTTTTATAAAATCTAATCTAGCAAAGTGGTTAGTCCAACCCTGAAATTCTTTGTTTTCCTGCACCTCTGGTAATGTGAAAAAATATTATTCCACTTGGTTGAGTTCTTAAAATTGAGGTGGAGTCGAAAAGAATCACCTTTTGTCGTTTCATTTAAACCACTTGAAAATGACACAGAAGTGTTGATTAGTCAGCTAAAATATATACAGATAGGAGCTCACTCACAAGTATGAACTCCTATATATATCAAGTGCCACAAGCAGGCTCCTGTACCCCACAGCCTATAAAAGGAGTAAATGACAATAAAAAAATCTCTTAGCACTCAAAGTATATTAAATCTGTCAATATTTATTATTAAAATTAAAATCAAAGATTCCCAAAACTCTCTGTATACACCAATGACGCTGAAGGACATAACAGAGAGGATCTCATTGATAGTGGGTTAAAAATCCACCGGAGATCCTCCCAAAAATGATAAAATACAGCCCACAGGTACCCAGGCTGCAATAACACAACTCTTCAATGCTGTGCTGAGTGACGGCTACTTCCCCCAGAGCTGTAACCAAGGCCTCTTAACATCCATACATAAGAGCGGAGACAGGTGCGACCCAACCAATTACTGAGGAATATGTGTCAGCAGCAACCTGGGAATACTCTGTCACAACATCCTAAATAAGAGGAGGCTCAGCTTCCCCACCCAGCACAACGTACTCAGCAAAAGCCAAACAGGCGTCATGCCAAACCTCTGCACCATGGCCCCCAGGCCTATTCCTGAAACGTCTGGAAAGTGGAATAGGAGGAAAATAGGGGGAATAGGAGGTCAAAGAGGGATTCTGTGCTAACAGAAATATTTCACCTGGAATTCTGCGAACACCTTCTTCAAGTCCATAGGAGCACCTCAAACCGTGCCTGCCGAGAAGCCCTGGGCAGATTCCCACATCTTGCAGATCTCCATACCTTGTTGTCCAGAAGAGGGTGCTATTATTCCAGACTCATCTACGTAGCAGCAGTTCAAGCTCCTACCATCACAAAGCCTGGCTACACCAAGAATCCCCGGGAAAAAGAGGCGCTGTAGAATAACTCACCCAAACCCAGCCTGTGCAAGCCACTAATCAGTTCATCCTGACAAAAGGTGAAATCCAGAAGATGATACACAAGAGCAATGAGAAATATATCAATATCGGGAGGAATGAATTAAGACATTTACAGAAACTGACAATATACTAGAGCCTACAGAGGAAGTACAAACCGTCCTTATATCTGGAAAAAGTACCCAACCCCAGAGACCGACAAATCCTCAAGCAGTACAGATTGAGTACCCACATCCTGTTCATTGAATCCAAACAGCAACAACAGAGCTACAAGCCCAGGGACAGCTGACTGTGCCAGCAGTGCAAACAGGGGGCCATGGAAGATGAAGTCCACTTTCTGCTGCAGTGCTCCAAATACTCAGCAGTGATAGACACTCACTTCAGGAGAATGTCTGATCTCTTTCCATACTTCACCTCAATGGAGGAGGAAGAGAAACTATCCATGGACTGACATAACAACACAATGGCCATAGCAGCAAAATATGTCAGTGGCTGCCACAGACTGGGAGGAGCATGATAAGCCATGAACTTATATACCCTTGCCCTTGGTATGTTCCTATCCCCATTCCCAATCTCTCCCCAATTATTTTCCTACTTGCTTGGCCAATACAGATATGTATTTAGTCCTCCCAATAAAGCTTATTTGAATCTAAATTAAATTTAGATATGAGATAGATAGATAGATAGATAGTGCCTGTTTGCATTTTTACCTTTTGAGCAATAGTCTAGTCCCCTCAGGCTTGTTCTATTTCTATTTGACTTTTGGCTTCTGGTGCTGCCATTTTTCTGTTTTTCTAGATACATTTTTGTAAATGCATAAACTGACTGAGTGGAACAGTAAATTAATGGTCTTATCTGGGGAAAACTTCGATCTAGTGTGCACTGACGTCTACTGCAGCTGAAAGCTGCTTGCAGGTATACAGTACATTGACATGTCCTTGTAGCATAGCATAGATGAATTGTAGCATAGATGAATTGTCATTGAACGCTTTGGTAGTTAAAAATATCAGTTCATCTAAAGTTCTATAGAAACACACAGATAGTCTGACTGTGTCACATTTGTATTGTATTTCATATTGAAATGTCTTAGTTCTCTAGTCAGAGTGCCAAATTATATGTCATAGGTAAGACACTGACCACAGTAACTTGCAAATAATATTATTCTATGGTATATAGAGTAATAATAATTTAATCTGACATCCACTTCATCAGGTTTCATGATTGCAGGGTAGGGTGGTGGCAGTTCTGTACAGAATTGTCATTTAGATGACTATACCATATTGTAGTGTTATTTGGACTCCTAATGTAGACACTGAATGGTGCATAGTGATGAGCGGGAGGTGCCATATTCGATTTCGCGATATTTCGCGAATATTCGATTGAATATTCGTCATATATTCGTCGAAATCGAATATTCGTCATTATTCTATATATTGCGAATGTTACGCAAATTTATATTCGCATCGCAAATTAAACTTAGAGCTGAGTTCCTAATGGTTGTAACTTGTATTGCTAGAATTGATGAAGATAACGAATATCACGAATATAGCACTATATTCCCAATCTTCGTTATATTCTAGCAATACAACCATTAGGAACCCAGCTCTAAGTTTTATTCGCAATGCGAACATATACTCGCATTGCGAATTCAACTTAAAGCTGGGTTCCTAATGGTTGTATTGCTAGAATATAACGAATATCAAGAATATAGCGCTATATTCTCAATCTTCGTTATATTCTAGCAACGACCATTAGGAACTCAGCTCTAAGTTTCATTTGCGAAGCGAACATATAATCGCATTGCGAATTGAGCTTTGAGTCAATTCCTAATAGTTGTATTGCTAGAATGTAACGAAGATGACGAATATCACGAATTCAAGAATATAGCATTATATTCTCAATCTTCGTTATATTCTAGCAACAACCATTAGCAACTCAGCTCTAAGTTTCATTCGCGAAGCGAAAATATACTCCCATTGCGAATTGAGCTTAGAGTCAATTCCTAATAGTTGTATTTCTAGAATATAACGAAGATGATGAAGATGACGAATATCACGAATATAGCACTATATTCTCAATCTCCGTTATATGCTAGCAACAACCATTAGCAACTCAGCCCTAAGTTTCATTCGCGAAGCGAACATATACTCCCATTGCGATTTGATCTTAGAGCTAAGTTCCTAATGGTTGTATTGCTAGAAGATGACGAATATCACAAATTCACGAATATAGCACTATATTCTCAATCTTCGTTATATTCTAGCAATACAACCATTAGCAACTCAGCTCTAAGTTTCATTCACGAAGCGAACACATAATCGCATTGTGAATTGATCTTAGAGCTAAGTTCCTAATGGTTGTATTGCTAGAATATAATTAATATCGCAATGCGAATAATTCAGGTTATATTAATCACATTGCACATACAACTTAATCAAATTTGTGAGATTGTGATTCTCACATCCGACAGTACATTTTAGCATGGAGGCGTTCCCATTGGGATGGGGACGCTCCATGCACATGGGAAGTCAGCAGAAGCGGCAACGTGCATTAACTGGAGTGGGCAGGAAGCCACGAATCCTCCGGACAGGTAAGAACAGCTTTTGGGAAGTGGGAAGACAACCAGATAGCAACAACGATTAACAGCTGGAAAAAAAAATATCGAATATTCAAAATAGCGAATATATACCGCTATATTTGCAATATTCGTGAATTATCGAAGTTGCGATATACGCGATAAAAATTCGCTACATTACAGACATTGCTGTAGGGTGGAGTATTATAGCTCAGACAACCATCAGCCAAACCAACACTAGGCCAGATAAAATTTGAGTCTGAACCCTACATTGTACACCTATGCCCACAAGTTTCCATTTGCAGTCATCCAACCTGCCACCATACCTCTTCAACTGGTGCCAGAAACTGCACTTTGAATTTGCTCCTTTGTACCGCAAGTTATATTTTGTATTAAATATAAATAGACTGTTATATGTTGACTTGTGGCCTCATTCTTCAAACTATATTTCCACTGCACCGATCCCCAGACAGCAATGGCCTGAGGGAGTATTATGACACAACATCTCATTAGGGTCACTACCACTCCCATCCTTTGCACCAGTTCCTCAGTAGCTCGCTGCACATCCTAGCCTTTTTGATGAACATATTTTAAAGAGTCTCTGTCACCATGATTCTGGACTATTATCTACTGCATTGCATGAGTAGCACATATGGCATTCAAAACACTATTTTTTATCTTTAATGTCCCAGTTACCCTGCTGTCAACACTCAAAGTTGCACTAAAAACACACAGTCCGGACTGCTGTGCTAACATAATGGAGGAGACTCGTGTACATGCTCAACAATCCTAACAGTGTATTTCTGGACAGCTCTGAGTGCTAACAGCCTGAGTGGGAGAATGTGTGTGTGTGTGTGTGTGGGGGATGGGGAGCTCGGAGAGAACAATAAAAGATAGTGATCTGGACTCCTTCTCTGTAGTACTACTCTTGTATTATTGCAGATAATAGTCCAAGATTGTGGTGACAGATTCCCTTAAAAGGGGTTTTCTCACTTCAGCAAATTGTATTTATCATGCAGCCAAAGTTAAAGGGGTTTTACGAGACTTACATACTGATGATCTACAGTAGTGTTCAAAATTATTCAACCCCCACTGAAATTGAGTGTTTTGGCCAGTTTGACATTGAGTTTGATCATTTCAGTCATCTCGTTTACAATTAAATCAATGAGGCACTTGTAAGTCAGACAAATATAACATGACATTTATAATGAAATAACCACAAATGTCTTTTCTGTGCTCACATCATTATCAGTTTTATTCAACCCCCAAGTGACATTCAATCTTAGTACTTAGTACAACATCCTTTTCCAGTTATAACAGCTTTTAAACGTCAAGCATAGCTTGACACAAGTGTCTTGCAGCGATCTACGGGTATCTTCGCCCATTCTTCATGGGCAAAAGCCTCCAGTTCAGTCACATTCTTAGGCTTGCGAGCTGCAACTGCTTTCTTTAAGTCCCACCAGAGGTTCTCAATCGGATTTAAGTCTGGTGACTGCGATGGCTACTTCAAAATGTTCCAGCCTTTAATCTGCAACCATGCTCTAGTGGACTTGGAGGTATGCTTGGGATCATTGTCCTGTTGAAAGGTCCAACGTCTCCCAAGCCTCAGGATTGTGATAGACTGCATCACATTTTCATCCAATATCTCCTGGTACTGAAGAGAATTCATGGTACCTTGCACACGCTAAAGCTTCCCTGTACGTGTAGAAGCAAAACAGCCCCAAAGCATGATTGACCCCCCCCCCCCCGCCATGCTTCACAGTAGGCAAGGTGTTCTTTTCTTCATAGGCCTTGTTCTTCCTCCTCCAAACATAGCGTTGATCCATGGGCCCAAACAGTTCTAATTTTGTTTCATCAGTCCACAGAACACTATCCCAAAACTTTTGTGGTTTGTCCACATGACTTTTGGCATACTGCAGTCGACTCTTCTTATTCTTTGGAGACAGCAAGGGGGTGCGCCTGGGAATTCTGGCATGGAGGCCTTCATTACGCAGTGTGCGCCTTATTGTCTGAGCTGAAACTTCAGTACCCGCAACTGACAAATCTTTTTTCAGTTCCTCAGCAGTCACACGGGGACTTTTCTCCACTTTGCGCTTCAGGTAACGCACAGCAGTCAAAGTCAGCATCTTCTTTCTGCCACGACCAGGTAGCGTTTTAACAGTGCCCTTTGCCTTGAATTTGCGAATGATGCTTCCTATGGTGTCTCTTGGTATTTTTAACATCTTTGCAATATTCTTATAGCTATTGCCCTTCCTGTGAAGAGAAATCACCTCTTCTCTTGTCTTCCTGGACCATTCTCTTGACTTCATCATGTTTGAAAACACACCAGTAAATGTCTAGAAGGAGCTGAGCATCACAGTCATTTTAAATCTGCCTAATTGGTGCTTATTATGCTTGATTGCTGCTCCTTGACATCCACAGGAGTTTTCAATACCTGATCGAAAACACTTGAATGAACCTCTGTTCTTAAGAGTGGTAGTCTTTAAGGGGTTGAATAATTGTGTCAATGAAAAAATCACAAAAAAACATTTAATACTGTATTACAAAAACAATTGATGTCATTTTAGTTGCATTTGGTTCTTTAAAAAGTCCTTGTAAAATTTCATTCTGAACACAATTACAAATGTACACTAAATTCCCTAAAACCCTTTACAGCATTGGGGGTTGAATAATTTTGAACACAACTGTATTCTTTGTATCTGATCGGTGGCGGTCCAAAACCCAGGACCCACACCGATCAGCTGTTCGAGAAGGCAGTGGCGCTTGCATGGTGTTCATAGGAATGCCGATGCCTTCTCAAACAGCTGATCAGTGGGGGTCACAGGTGTCAGACCCCACAAATCAGATACTGATCACCTATCCATTGGATAGATCATCAGTCTTAAAATCTGGGAAACCCTTTTAATACAAGGCACCATACAGTAATTGTCCATATTGCCTCATTTTCTGGATTGATTACATTTTTCATCATGTTATATAATGCTCGTATTCAGGGGTTATGACCACCCTGCAATCCAGCAGTTATGGTCGTGCTTGCACACTGAAGAAAAAAGTGCCAGCCTCTCTGGTGGACAGGAATGTGGGAGCGCGCATAGACACAAATGCGCAGCAGCTCCTGTCTTAGCCGCCTCGTATGTTCGCTGCAGTGGTGGCTGTAACTCCTGTGTACAAGCAGTGTATATGAAGGCAATATGGGCAATCACAGTAAATTGGTGCCTTCTTATATTAACTTTGTCTATATGAAAAATGCCATCTGCTGAAGTGAGACAACCCCTTTAATGAATTACAAATTCTGTTGAAAACCCTGCAGAACCGATTGTAAAAACCTACATATAATTTTTTCATGTACTTTGCAGAACTTTGGTAATTTACAGCAGTGGAAACATGACCCATGACCTATGCTCCAATGTGGAAATGATGCTACACATGTCTTATTTAGAAATAGTTCTTCTCATATTTGATACATTCAAGATTTGGTCTTGTTACAGATTTATGCAGGTTATTCCCTCACTACATTTGCCCTATTTTATGCATGAGCATATCCTATTAGCCTTCGCCGTTATGGGTTGACATCAATCACTCAAATCATTTTTAACGTGCTAGATCATGATGACTGAAATGCATGCTCTATGAGTTTAGTGGCCAAGAAGTGCTTTTTCAGTAGTTAAGTCTAGAGAGATTTCCTGAAAGCGCAGAGTGTAGAGGATATCCTAAGGCACAACAGAAGGTTGTTTTAAAGTCTTGTCCTTTTTGCTGAGGATTCGTTTTACTTTACAGAGAGGAAGCAGTGAATAATATAGTATTTTTAAGAGAACCGACAGCAGAATGATATGGTGCATGAGCATGACAAAAATCCGACCATTTAAAGGACAGAGAACATCCTTACCATGTCTCAATGGTAATTCTTGCTCTTCTGAGTTTATCACCCATTAATAGTGATGTCGCGAACATAAAATTTTATTTCAGTAATCAGAAGTACTATTTTTATCAGTTTAATCCCTGTTACGTCCCCTATCAGGGGACGTGTATCGAATAGATTTCAGGAACTGGGAGATGGAAAAAGAAGCTTGGTCGGTCCTCTTACTTCCAATTTGGAGCACTGCGTGCGCCGTGCAATGTACTGTGCAACCCTATATGAGTGGTGTGTTACTTAGTACAATTCTTATCAGTTTAATCCCTGTTACGTCCCCTATCAGCACTGGCAGTGGGCACACTACAGTCAGTGGAAGTCAGCCTGACACACGCTGGCAGGCAACTAACCTTAGATTAAAGGGTAAAAATTAAATGCCTTTTTTATGTAAAGTCTTGTGCTACCCGGTATGAATGGTGGGCACTGGCAGTGGGCACACTACAGTCAGTGGAAGTCGGCCTGACACACACTGGCAGACAACTAACCTTAGATTAAAGGGTAAAAATTAAATGACTTTTTTTTAATGTAAAGTCCTGTGCCACACGGTATATATATATGGAGAAAAAATAAATAAAAGCAGACTAATGTAGCAGCCCTAAAAAGGGCTTTTTGGGGTGCTGTGATGATGACTCTGTGAATTCCCTATGAATTCAGAATCATCAGCACAGCAGCAGCTGCAGTCTCCCTGCTCTCACTAACATGCAGCTTCAGGTGGTAAGGTGTGGGAGGGAGGGTGCTGATTGTCTGGAATGTGTCTGCTGACTGTGAGGTACAGGGTCAAAGTTTGCTCAATGATGATGTATAGGGGGCGGACAGAACATCGCATATGTTCGCCCGCCGCGGTAAACGCGAACAAGCTATGTTCGCCGGGAACTGTGACATCTCTACCCATTAACTAAACTTATCAAAGTTGTACAATTTATAGATAATTAGGTCCTTTTATTCTTTAGACATGTGAGCCTCTGAGCAGCTTTCCAGTAAAAACATCATCATACTACAGTATATACAACATAGACAATATGTACTCCAGCTGTACAATACCTTATAACATTTGTAAGAGGGTGCAAGGTATCATATGCGATGGCAGGTACGTGTCACCGAGGTTGCTGGCCTCGGTGAGGTGAGAGCCGGGTTTTTTGTCTGCAGCAGCTAGTGCTGCTAGACTCTGTGACTTAGTTTGGCTGCAAAGCTAATCCGGGCCGGCTCTTACTGGGAGTAGGTAAAGTGTAGGGTGGGTGCCTACTCCCCACGCTCCAGGCCGGACTTTATCCGGCCCCTTTAAAAGGCAGCCTCCTTAGCAGCTGGGGAGGTGATTATCCTGGAGCTGCTAACAGGGCTGAGGAGTTCTCTGTCCTGGAGGAAAGAGCTCAGCAAGGAGGTGTTTTGTTCCTGGCTACCTGAAGCTGGATTCTCCTGCGGCGGGGCCGACAGCGTGGTGCGAACCTGCACCTACACCTCCCAGGTGACTGAACCTGTGTTGGCCTGTTTTGCTTTGCCTCCTTGTGTCTGGCCTGTGTGAATTACCACCAAGAGACTGTTTCTGTTTATTTTTGTGTCAGTGTGAATAAAACACTGTTTGTTGCACAATTCTGGACTCCTTGTTTTGCCTCGGTACTGCACCCGCACCGCTATCTACCAGAGCGACTCCCCACACATTGAAGAGAGAGGGACTTTTCCAGGCATCTGGAGCACTTTTGATTCAGGTCAAATTTTTGGACCCAGGTCAAATCAGCTGTTCGATTCTGCTGAATCAAATATTAAGACATTTTCTCCTCTCTATTAATAAATAATTATAACCAAACTACACTTAACCTTTATGGATCCACAAGACCAAACATACTACGTAGCTACTGTAATCTTGAAAACCTTTCACCTGATATAATGATATCTTGTGAAAGCCATCCTTTTCTACCAAAGGCTTAAAGGGTGGTTGAGTTTGCTTTAATAGGTCTCATTAACAATTCATAGAGACATGTCTTGTCATAAAGACATATCAAAAGTGTGATTGTTGGGGGTCTGATGATCCCTAGAATGAGAGGAGAGAAGGGTGGGTATATGACACTCTCTCAATACCCACAGATGGGGCGGACTGGCCATAGACCATACCGGGAAATTTCCCGGTGAGCCAATGCTTAGGGGACCAGCCAAGCTTTCATCTCCGCTTCTGGTCGGATACATAATGAGCTCTCAGCGGTAATTAATGCTGCGAGAATCAGGTATTCATGCACCCATTGGACCATTGTATCCACATCTGTATGTCAGTTCTGCAAAGCCAAGAACATGTAATATTCTGGTCCTCAAAATGCAGACCTCGAATCCATAGAAGTCAGTGGGTCTGCAAAAAAATGTGGGTCGCACATGGACAGTATCCTTATTTAGCAGATGTGCAACTTGTAGACTGCAAAACAGATACAGTCATGTGCATAAGGCCTAATTCTATCTTTTTCGTCTCTTCCTGATAAAGTGTTTATCTTGGCCAATCATGTGTTATATACGTCAGCACCCAGTATACCTGGGCCCACTGCTCCAGTCTTAGGAGTCCCTGCTCTGACTCCATATATGGCTGTGTCTATTAGTGATGAGCGGCAGGGGCAATATTCGATTTCGCCATATTTCGCAAATATTTGGGCGAATATTCGCCATATATTTGAAAATTCGCAAATTCGTAATCTCCAGTCATTATTTTCTGATTGTGGAAATTCGCATAAACTGCCATTTAAAAGATACCTTTAAAATACCAGTTTATGCAAATTTTTACGCAAATTGTATGCACATTTTTATGCTAATTTTATGTGAATTTTTTATGCGGATTTTCGCAATCAGAAAATAATGACAATATTTTCTTGTTTGAGAAAATTTGCATATAAAAATTTGCATAACGAATATTCGCAATTGCGAATATATTTTGCGATATTCTAAATATTCGCGAATTCTCAAAGTGCCGATATTCACGATTAAGATTTGCAATTCGAAAATTCGTGATCAACACTAGTGTCCATATATGGAATCAGTGCTATGAACACGAAAGGGGTCATCCCCACGCGTTGTTGTGCTTGGGAACACCTTGTGTATTTAAATCTTATTTGGCCTCTATTTTTGAAATGTTTCTGACAGGAGTCAAAATCACAACCTTCTACATTAAAGCAAGAACCTTAAACACTGAGCTATAGAGCTCAATGTTAAACTGTTGCAGAAAAAAAAACTCATACTAGTTCCTATGTATTAGGTATTCATATACAGCAGATGTATCATTTTATATTTTTTTAGTAATTATAATTAAATTTATGGCACAAAATAAATATGTAATTACTATATATATATATATATATATATATATATATATATATAATGACACCTCTGATATACATGAATGCATAACAGATGGGAAACTACTAATATAGCTTAGTGGTTAAGATTCTTGCCTTTAATGTAGATGGTTGTGAGTTTAAATCCTGGCAGAAACATTTAAAAAATAGAGGATAACCAAAAGATTGAAAAGTTTCATTTTATTGAAGAAACAAATGTATCAAAATGTAAAATATGATCAAATAACACCCGTGTTAATCCACGTCAACCTTTTTAATTTGTGCAACCAGTATTTTTTGTTGGGAAAGGTGGCAACCCTAACAGAACCCCTGCTCCCCACTGAACCCCATAACTTTTTTATTGTTATGTATACAGAGATGGGTGGGGACTCATTTTTTGCTGGACAATCTGTTGTTTTTGACAATACCATTTTGGAGTGTGTATGAATTGATCACTTTTTATTCAATTTTCTTGGGAGACAAAGTGATGAAAAAACGATGAATTGGCCTTATTTATTCATTTTTTTCAGCTACACCCTTTACCATATGGGCTAAGTTTTTTATATTTTAATAGTATGGTCATTTTAGCATGCTGCGATTCCCATAACGTTACATTTTTTTGTTTATTTTTATTTTGGGGAAAGGGGGTGATTTTACTTTAAAATTTTTTTTTTTTTTTAATTACTTTTTGTTAGGTCTCCAAGTGGACCACAACTTGTAATCATCAGATTGCAGAATATTGGAAATTGCTCCATTATTCTGTATAGAAATCACTGTATTAAAGTTCAGTGCTGCCACTTAGTGGTCTGAACTGCAATATACTAATAATGAGCCTGGAAGCCTAGTACAGGCTGTGGCTCATTATTATAACAGGGTGCTTTCCCTGATCTCCGCTAGGAGAAATCGAGCCTGAACAGGAAACACGCGCTTCTGGTTTTTAACACACTCAGATGCTGTGGCGACGTTTGACTACGGAATCTGAGGGGCTAAATGTGGATCGTGGACGTTGGCTGCGGGTGCCTGTTGTATGAAACATCAGGCACCTGGTTGTTATGGCACCTGCTCCGCTCCAGAGGCGATGCCAGAAAGGAGTTACTGGTCACACGACCAAATGTGTCTAGGACAGAGCTTTCTTTCTGCACGGACTCTTTGGGAGAGAGGGGTTATGTATGCCTGCGAGCGGCCATGTAAGGGACGGTAAGTGGTGTGCAGTACAGTCCTGGGGTACATGCTTTATGACAACTGGCTCCATTGCTATAGATTTTTGTTAGGGAGGGGAACTCATTTCTGTAAGGGGAGGGAACATGTGGCGTATTCTGGGAGCCATGAGGGTTCAGATCTGTGTGTGGGGGCTCTATGGGGTGTAAATCTGTTAGGGAGGGCCGGAATCTACAAAATGTGACCGTGTTAGTACATTATTACAAGATTTGGGGCCCCACTTTTGATTTTGCTCAGGGCCGCATTTTGTCTAAAACCAGCCCTGGATATGACTATAATAAGCACAGGAAACACGGTCCATGAGCAGGACACATCTCCCAGGATGACCGCACTCTCCTGCATCAAAGTAATTTATGATACAGCTAGCCTCTATCTGATTGGGAGGTATGTATACATGATTAGGTGATTGCAGGACAACTGCCCTGAGGTCATATAAAGACTGGTTGTATCATACATTACTATCATACAGTCAGTGAGGGTCAGGGGACACCTGGTCAGCTTGGAAAATGTGGTTGACACATGAACCTAGACATGGATTCCTAGGACAATTACGGTAATTTGCATGAGCTCTAGTCTATAACTCATACAGAGCCCCCATAACAGTGACATCCACAGTGCCCTCATACCAGTGACATCCACAGCGCCTCCATAACTGTGACATCCACAGTGACCTCATAACACTAACATCCACAGCACCCACATAACTGTGACATCCACAGCACCCCCATAACAGTGACATCCACAGTGCCCTCATAACAGTTACATCCACAGAAACCCCTTAACAGTGACATCCACAGTGCCCTCATAATAGTGACATCCATAGTGCCCCTATAACAGTGACAGCCACAGCGCCCTCATAACACTAACCTCCACAGAACGCACATAACAGTGACATCCACAGTGCCCCCATAACAGTGACATCCACAGCACCCCCATAACAGTGACATCCACAGTGCCCTCATAACAGTGACATCCACAGAAACCCCTTAACAGTGACATCCACAGTGCCCTGATAATAGTGACATCCATAGTGCCCCCATAACAGTGATATCCACAGTGACTCCATAACAGTGACCTAAACAGTGAGCCCATAACAGTGACATCCACAGTACCCTCAGTGCCACCCACAGAGCCCCAATTGGCATCCACAGTGTCCCCATTGCCACCCACAGTGCCCTTAGTGCCATCTACAGTTGCCCAAATGCCTTCCACAGTGACCCCATTGCCTTCCAGTGCTCCTATTGCCATCTAGTGCCCGTAGTGCCATCCACAGTGCCCTCACTGCCATCTACATTGCCTCCATAGTGCCATCCACAGTCCTCAACAGGTAATTTTAATGGGCTAAAGTAGGTACCGGAGAACCCCTTTAATTTTACAGTGCACATAATCGTAGCTTTTCTTTTGGCTGGACAGTATCATCCAGCAGATAAGTCTGTCATCATAAATTATCATTTGAGATGGCAAAGAATACTGGACTGTGCTACTCACATTCTATTCAAAGGCAGTCCAAGTTTTATTTATTTACTACAAACTAGTAATTAAAACCAGATTTATTTTTATAGAATTTTGCCTAGTAATGTCCTAATTTGCCTCCTGATTGATTATCTGCCTATATACAGCACAGACACATTTTGAAAAGCTGTACATAGTTAGTAATCACTCAAATCCGCTCCTGTACCGATGGGGCTTACAATCTAATTTTCCATTTTGTTATAGTCCACAATCAGGCACAATAGCAATGAGAGCCTATTATTCAAAACAGTGGTCCAAGTGGGCCATAGAGCTTGCTCTTCCATCCAGTAGCTATTCCTCTCAACACACCACCCCCCAAGTGTATGTGTTGTCTCTGTGGAGAGAGGAAAGTAAGTCACTGCCAGACACCTCAGATCGCAACTTATTTTCCAAAGAAACAAAAGTAAGTGAATTTAAAACCAATAGCAACCAATCAGATTCGACCTTTCATTTTTGACCCCATTTGAGTACAGTATATTTTATACTGTATGTATATGTTGTATGCTATGCATCCCAAAGAACACCAGGTTTCAAATCTTTATTATATTGTATTTTTAATGTACAGTAAATACAGTACTTACATACCATCACTTATAGAGCTCTTATAGCTGTAAGTCAATTGAATCGTTAAAGCAAAATCTTTATTAAATATGTGTTGGTTATTAAAGGCCGCAATGCTTATCATGTTACTAATGATAAAGTTGATAAATAAATTAATAACAAATTCATTAAATTTCAGTTGATCACTTATGAAAATAACTCAACAATTAAACCACTTTTTAAACTTATAGTCCACTTAACAGAGTGACTTAACCCTCATCAATAAGCAACGCGACTAATTTGAGAAAGTCTGGGGAGGGAGGGAGATTGAAAATAAATACTTACGTGAATGAGCTAATGACGTTGTGTCTGCCGTTTTATAGGTCCAGAAAAGCTGTTTTAAGATTCGCCAATCAAGCTTCTTCTTGGTGTCTCCTGTCAAACTGCAGTTACCTTGGAACAGTCCATTCAAACCTTCAATGCAGGTAAGTAGATAATAATGTGATTTAATACCACCACTACCATGAGAGATGTCATGACATCATGGCTCCCCTCATTATATTTACAATGTGGTTCGCTCTTTGATGCCATATTCCCCATTTTAATAAACCAATTTGCATTATATAAACCACAACACGATTGAATCGTTAAAACAAAATCTTTATTAAATATTTGTTGGTTATTTAAGGCCGCCCGCAATGCTTATCATGTTACTAATAATAATTAAAGTTGATCAATAAATTAATAACCAATTAATTCAATTTCAGTTGATCACTTATGAAAATAACTCAATAATGAAACCACTTTTTAAACTTATAGTTCACTTAACAGAGTGACAACCCCAAACTGCCAAAGTGCAAAGCGAAATGGCAAAAAACTTCGCAAGCCAAAAAAAATTAAATAAGAAAGGTTTCTATCATATTTTGAAGGTCTAAATTGAATGTGTCACATCCAGTATGCGAGAGATGGTCTTTTAGAGGATGGTAAAGACCTCTAATGAATCCCTCCAATTCCACATGTCTGTAAGAATGTTGACCAATATCATGCATGAATATTTCCATTTGTTTATTAATTCTTTTTCAGATTTTTTTCCAGAAATGCAAGATCTTTGGTAGACCATACAAATTTTGGAATGATGTCGGAAAATACTAAACTGGCGTTGGCTAGTAAGTGTCTGATTTGTAAAATATTTTCTTTGAGCTTGTAAATAAGTTCATGTGTTTTAATTTTGCCTAGTTCCTGAGAACCAATTTGTAAAATGAATAAATCAGGTTTAGACCATTTAGCCAAAAGATATCTACATTCGGAAATGATATTGCTGATTTTTAATCAACCCACAGCTCTCCATATTATAGTATAATCCGCAGAGAAACACAAATTTATTGAAGACTTTCTAGCTGTGGATCTTCGTTTGGCCCGAAATATTATGTCATTACCAAGGATCCATATTATTTTCTTTGGTCCTGAAAGTTAATGAATAATTAAATTAGGGCAAATGTAATAACTAAAACAATTGAAGTTCCATCTTCCTATTCAGTTTATCATGTTATGATCCAGACAGATTTGAGCCCATAAGTTGCTACTCCTATTCTAAATGAATGTGCTGAAATTTTGAGATCATTATAACCAAGTCTCGTTAAGCACAGTTTGTGGATATAATTAAATTGATATTTAGTCAGTGGGGTCCCATCCAAGTGTAAAAATAAAGGACTATAATTATTCTGTCTGATTTTTAACCATTTCAAAATATTCTCCGCCGGGCAAACAGAATTGGTCAAAAAGTTATTAAGGTGTAACCAAGTTCCCTTGCCTAATTAGTCTATCTTAGATTTTTTTATATGGTTTTTGAAGTAGATGTTGTTAAGAAGAATGTCAAAAATTAATAATGGGGGTTCTGAATGTTTATTATCCGCAGCTAATTCGCTAATTCGAAGAGGAGCGAAAAAGGCTAAAGAGAATTATGACAAAAAAAGATGAGTTTCGTGAATTGAAGTACAAATTCAAGGTAATTGCTCAATAATTTTTGGTAATAATTCAATTGACAATGGTCTAGTTTTTTCTTTACACACAGAATTTCTGTGAATGCCTTTAATGATCTGTTTTATTTTGAAGTTATTCATTAAAAAATTGAAACCCTGTAATTAAAGAAAAATGAAATACTTGACAATTTCTTCAAAATAGAGTCAGCATTTAATCCTTTTTTCAACAGTGTTAAAATAAAAGAGATGAACTACTCTGTTATATAATCAAAGGAGTGAATTTTTTGAATTTCACAAAATTCGTTCCATTCCTGCCATGCGGCTGAATATGCAGCCCATGAATTTTGGCTAACAAATTTATTATTAAATCATTAGTTAATCTTCTGTCATGTTCCATAGATGAGTTGGTCAAGGGATTCCGATTCGAGAAGCTTGAGGTACCATCATAAAGAACTCCTTGAAGTGCTGCCGGGACAAAGAATCAGCGATAATATTATACAGTGGATATAAAAAGTCTACACACCCCTGTTAAAATGTCAGGTTTCCGTGATGTAAAAAAATGAGGCTTGGCACATTTTGACTTGGCAAGATTTGCCCATTCTTCTTTGCAAAAACACTCCAAATCTGTCAGATTGCGAAGGCATCTCCTGTGCACAGCCCTCTTCAGATCACCCCACATTTTCAATCGGATCCAGGTCTGGGCTCTGGCTGGGCCATTCCAAAACTTTACTTCTGGGGAAGTCATTCTTTTGTTGATTTGGATGTATGCTTTGGGTCGTTGTCATGCTGAAAGATGAAGTTCCTCATCATGTTCAGCTTTCTAGCAGAAGCCTGAAGGTTTTGTGCAATATTGACTGGTATTTGGAACTGTAATTATTCCCTCTATCTTAACTAAGACCCCAGTTCCAGCTGAAGAAAAACAGCCCCAAAGCATGATGCTGCCACCACCATGCTTCACTGTGGGTATGATGTTCTTTTGGTGATGTTCAGTGTTGTTTTTGCGCCAAAGATATCTTTTGAAATTATGGCCAAGAAGTTCAACCTTGGTTTCATCAGACCATAACACCTTTTCCCACATGCTTTTGGGGGACTTCAGATGTGTTTTTGTAAAATGTAGCCTGGCTTGGATGTTGTTGTTTTTTTTATAAGAAAAGGCTTTCATCTTGCCACTCTACCCCATAGCCCAGACATAGGAAGAATAAGGGAGATTGTTGTCACATGTACCACACAGCAAGTACTTGCAAGATATTCCTACAGCTCCTTTGATGTTGCTGTTGGCCTCTTGGTAGCCTCCCAGAACAGTTTTCTTCTCATCTTTTCATCAATTTTGGAGGGGTGTCCAGTTCTTGGTAATGTCACTGTTGTGCCATATTTTCTCCACTTGATGATGACTGTCTTCACTGTGTTCCATGGTATATCTAATGCCTTGGAAATTTGTTGTACCCTTCTCCTGACTGATACCTTTTAACAATGAGATTCTTGAGATGCTTTGGAAGCTCACTGTGGACCATGGCTTTTGCTGTGGGATGCGACTAAAACAATTTCAGGAAAGACCAACTAGAGCAGCTGAACTTAATTTGGGGTTAATGAGAGGCACTGTAAATGATGGCAGGTGTATGCTGACTCCTATTTAACATGATTTTGACTGATACCTTTTAACAATGAGATTCTTGAGATGCTTTGGAAGCTCACTGTGGACCATTGCTTTTGCTGTGGGATGCGACTAAAACAATTTCAGGAAAGACCAACTAGAGCAGCTGAACTTAATTTGGGGTTAATGAGAGGCACTGTAAATGATGGCAGGTGTATGCTGACTCCTATTTAACATGATTTTGACTGATACCTTTTAACAATGAGATTCTTGAGATGCTTTGGAAGCTCACTGTGGACCATGGCTTTTGCTGTGGGATGCGACTAAAACAATTTCAGGAAAGACCAACTAGAGCAGCTGAACTTAATTTGGGGTTAATGAGAGGCACTGTAAATGATGGCAGGTGTATGCTGACTCCTATTTAACATGATTTTGAATCTGATTGCTTAATTCTGAACACAGCTACATCCCCAGTTATAAGAAGGTGTGCACACTTATGCAACCACATTATTTTAGTTTTTTTTTTGTTTTCTTCCCTCCACCTAAAAGATTTCAGTTTGTTTTTCAATTGGTGGTACAGTTTATAGGTCACATTAAAGGTGGAAAAAGTTCTGAAATGATTTATCTTTGTCTCATTTTTTTACAGCACGGAAACCTGTTATTTTGACAGAGGTGTGTAGACTTTTTTATATCCACTGTATTTCCCTGGGATGTATTTAGCCAAAATCCAAATGTTGTTTTTTAAACATTGTAGAACCAATTGGCCTAATAAAGAAATCACTATTTGGGATTTGGAAGAGAGACAAGTGGTGGCGAACACTACTCCCATGTTATCGGAATGTAAAAGGATTCTTTTGTTTTGAAATTCATGAGACCAAATAGTTAAAGAAACTAAAACTGGGAAAAGCTCAATAACAACCAAATTTTTTATGAAATTACTGTTGACCCAAACCGAAGGCCACTTTTCCACTGATCAAAGTTTGTTATAATATGCCCCATAACCTATAGCACCTGCAGCATCTGTGTATAAAGATAAAGCATCCAAATTAATGAACTCTTTTTGTCAAATTGAGTGACCATTAAATTTTCGTAAGAATTTGAGCCAAATGTTAATGTCTGTTTGATTTGTTTTGTTATGCGAATATGAGAGTGATGAGATGATTTACCTGTTGGGGACGAGTACATTCTCTTTAAGAAGACCGTTCCCATGGGTATCACTCTAGAAATAAAGTTCAACAAACCAAGTAAAGAATGTAGTTTTTTGAGGGTTGGTTTCTCTTTTTTGGACAATTCCGATAAAATGTTAATCATTTGAAGGATTTTTTCCTCAGGAATACTGAATTCCATTGTAACAGTAGTTATGTAAATACATAAGAATTTTAAATAAGTAGTTGGATAAACAGTTTTGTCCATGGCCAAAGGAACAGTAAAATAATTCGCTATATCGAAGAATTTATGTAAAACAGCAGAACAAATATTGGAATTCCTTTGGCCTATAAACAAGAAATCATCTAGATAGTGTAATATATATCCTTCAGCTGAATGAATTTCAAACAATGTAAGAATGTTGAAAATGCCTTAAAATAGTGGCAAGAAAGTGTAAAACCCATGGGAAGAGCCATGTCAAAAAAGAACCTACCGAGGAAATGGAAACCTAATGAATTATAACCTTTCAGGTTTATTGGTAAGTCTAAACGCAGATTTAATGTCCGCTTTGGCAAGAAGAGCATTTTGACCTGCCAGATGAAGAAAAAACAGGGCCTGATCAAAAGAAGAATATTTAACACTGGATTTATTTTTGTCTATTTTGTCATTCAACGAATTATTTTTTGGAAATGATAGGTTATGTATTAGACAAAAGGAATTTAGTTTTTATGGGGGAACTAAGCAAAGTGGGGATATGCGGAAATTAACAAATGGTGAGGAAACAAATGGACCACCTATTCTACTAGCTATTATTTCGGAATACATTTTTTATCAAGTTATCAACTATAACACCACCTGGACCTGAAAATTCAGGTATGAAAAAACCGTGTGAAAAAACATCAATTAAAAGTGTGGCCATCTGTTTGTTTGGATAAAGATTTAGCCACTGAAATAGTCTTAATGTATTCAGCGGTGTCACTTTGCTTATTTGCTTGTTGATCTTTATTTTAATGTGGGAAATTAATACCTTGTTTTTTTAAAACATTTGGATGCTGGATGAGATCGGAACAGAATGAACACTCATGTGTATATTTACAATTTGCCTGCCATCTAAAAAAGTTTTCATTGAAGGCAAAACAAATCCCTTTTCTGATGTTGTTGAGACTGTTGGATTGTTGGCGAAAAAGATGATTCCTCTGAGGAATCATCAGATTCAACCAAAGCCCAACGTCCTTTTTTCCCCAATTGAGATTTGGATATACTGAAATTTTTTGTCTAAATGACTCGTCGTATAGACACCAACCGAAGCCTCCAAAATGTTTATATTCTTCCAATATTGTATCTACGTGATAAAACAAGCCTGTGCAAAGATTGGAATGTTTCTCACCCAATACTGCTGCATATATGCAAAATGCATGTAGCCAATTTAGGAATAACTTTTGCTAAGGTCTCTTTTATATCTTTACCGATTTTTTTATCTTTTTTCGTATCAATTTTTAAATTATCTCTAGATGAAGGTAAAAGAGAAAAAATTTCTACATATTCTTTTTATCCACATTTTTTCTTTTACACTTTGGGTTAAATTAAAACCTAGTGGCGAAATTTGGAATGTCAAAGCTACTTTTACAGAAGTTTTTTTGATTCCTGCATGAAATTCCAGCACAGTGTGTTACACTCCGAATTTAAAGCAATTGGATTAGGCCTAGCAGTTGGTAATAATCTGGGGGGGATAACCTCAGATTGAAAATTAGGTGAAGAAGTAATTTGTGTTGAATTAGAAGATTCAGACCAAACATTGCATGTTGAACTGAATTTTCTTTTTTTGATATAAATTGTAAAAATTATTTAAACATGAATCTTGTCCGAAGAAGAAGAATCAATGTCTAAAGAATGTAATTCTGTGTTTGAAGTGCATTGCAGTATGCAGTCACTGTGTATTTTCTGAAGTGACGTCTCACCTATTGAAGAATTGACAGTTGGTCTGCTTTCAGTTGGAAGATGAGATGACCTCTTCTTGGCAGTTGGTGGGTTTCTGGGATGATGGGTATCCTTTTCTCCGAATTGAAGTCAGATGGATGTTTGCTCTTTTTTGTTAGTGGTATAGCAGTATAGTGAGACGGGGAGTAATATCTCCTATCCTTTCTCTCCCGTTTCTTTGGAGGAGATGCTTCTTCTGAGTCACTGTGCATGCGCATGCAGGTGACGGAGTTAAGATCGATGCATTTGGTGCTCGCACTGGGACCTGCGTAGCAGCCTGTATTAGAAGATTAAAGATGGATTTCTTCTGTGTCCAGACCAGATTAAAGACATCTGCACAGCCAAACTTCACCTCCGTGAGATTCAGCCTTGAATATTAGCTGTTCTTGCATGATGCATATGAGAAGTTCTTCCATGATGAAAATCACTCAGGTCTGTATTGGAAATGTATACTTAAGTGAATGCACTAATGACGTTGTGTCTGCTCTTTTATAGGTCCAGAAAAGCCGTTTGAAATTTCGCCAATCAAGCTTCTTCTTGATGTCTCCTGCCAAACTGCATTTACCTTGGAACAGTCTATTGAAACCTTCAATGCAGATAATAATGTGATTTAATACCACCAATACCACGAGAGGTGTTATGATATCATGGCTCCCCTCATTGTATTTACAATGTGGTTCGCTCCATGTCAGCTGGGAGTAACTTTTTTTGGCTGGGAGTTGATCGTCCTCTGTTTCACCTCTGAATTACAACAGGTAAGAGCAACTCAGGGAACCATTACTGAAGAGAGGCAGTTCAATTAGTTCAAGTGGACCTTCAACATAAGGGAACCCTGTAGCCTTACAAAAGAATGCAAAGAGCTGTGGGGCTTAGTCTGCAAAGGCGCAGAGATCTTTTGCTCAGTCATGTGGGCTGGAATAGTGATGCAATGACCCAGAATGGCTAAACAATAGGTTGGTCAGGGGCCACAAAAGTGTGGACCAGAAAGACAAAGCGGAATACAGTGAAGTGTGCACCAAAGGGGCAACAGAGAATAACAACATCAGTTGGAGGGAGGAGCCTCCCATGGCTTAGAGGGGCTGTCACATGAATTTAAAACTCTATTACTCTCTTCTTTGGAGAACTTTCTTACCTTTCTGTGGGTGGGCAGCAGCTCACATGAGATCGTGCAGCACCTGCATTTCCCAGAATGGATTGCACTTAGCTCTTGCTAACTTCTCCCTCTCCCGTGTTCAAAATAGTCCCTCACATACATAGTCCCAGGAATACATGTGGTCCGTACAGCTCCACAATTTCCTTCTCCACTTTCTAGAGAGAGATATAGCTACATACAGTTTTCTATGAATTTAAAAGTAGGGATCAATGAAAGGTCTCTGGGCCACGGCACTGGTACTGAGGGTAGGGAGGGAGCAGGAAAGCTACAGAGCATGTCTGTCCACTACTGAATGGAGGAAAAAGTGGTTACAACTGGATAAACAGCAGGGAGAAATGTAATACACATAAAACAACAATATTTTCATGCATGTACTATGCACTTTGTACTTTGAAATGCCTTATTCATTATATAAAAAAATAATAACACAGAAAACAAAACAAAAAGGATGGAGTGCCAGCGGCTGTAGAAGCAATCCACTATCCAAACATATAAAATGAAAAAATTCCACGGCACTTCCGATAAAAGTGTGTATATTTATTCCACCAGTTGCGACTTTTCGGTTCACTCAATGGAACCTTTCTCAAGCAGTGACAGTAATGGTGCATAGACTAGTACATTTATAAATACCTCCCATATGACAATAGGATAATTAAAATACTTACCAAATAATGTTAAAATGTGCTCAAAATAATCCATAAAAATGTATATATATAAAACCAGGCCTACAACAAAGGGCAGGGAAAAAACAATACATGGATGAACCAAAACAAAATGCAAAAGGGAAAGGAAACACTTAACTTTCCAGTAGCTATATCAGCAACAGGAACTCAGGCGAGAACCAAACACCAGCAGACCACAGATACCACTGAAGCTATAAACCACACAGCATTGTGGGAGAAGGTATCATAAATAAGGAAAGTTAAATGACCACAAAACTTTACATAGCATTTTTTTCTTGGATCTAAAGATCAGAAAATCTGAAAATGGTGATTTACGTACTGGCATTTATAGGAAACCTACATCCACCAATGGGTACTTACATTGGTCAAGCTGGCATCCACTGCCCCTAAAGATATAAATAATGTATTGAAAATACATTGGCATATCATACGATATGATAGAGAACTGAAAACTGTACTAAGCCAATACCCACCTGTCCACCCAAAATGTAGAGAAACTGACCTTTGTGAAAATAAATCAGGCGTGGATCAGCCATGATTTTCAAACACCAATGCCCTAGATCATCCATGGTGACACCACAAGCACTTTGACAAAAGAGACTTGTTTCTCCTGGCTACCTGATTCAGCTACTATTCTGATGCTGCCACCCATCTGATGCCACACCTGCTGTTAGGTGCTCCTACTGTCAGCCACCATCTTCAGCTGGTACTGGTATTGCCCCCCCACCTACCCACTCTATCACTGGGCCACTCTGTGGTGTCCTCATGCTGCTGCCACCTCACCACTCTGTGGTCTCATGATGCTGCTGCCACCTCAACACTATGTCTCTGGGCCACTCTGTGGTCTCCTCATGCTGCTGCCACTTCACCACTCTGTGGTCTCCTCATGCTGTTGCCACATCACCATTCTGTGGTCTCCTCATGCTGCTGCCACCTCAACACTATGTCTTTGGGCCACTATGTGCTATCCTCATGCTGCTGCCACATCACCACTCTGTGGTCTCCTCATACTGCTGCCACTTCACCACTCTGTGGTCTCCGCATGATGCTGCCACCTCACCACTATGTCTCTGGGCCACTCTGTGGTATCCTCATGCTGCTGCCACTTCAGCACTCTGTGGTCTCCTCATGCTGCTGCCACATCACCACTCTGTGGTCTCCTTATGCTGCTGCCACCTCACCACTATGTCTCTGGGCCACTCTGTGGTATCCTCATGCTGCTGCCACATCACCACTCGGTGGTCTCCTCATGCTGCTGCCACTTCACCACTATGTGGTCTCCTTATGTTGCTGCCACATCAGCACTATCTCAGGGTCACTCTGTGGTCTCCTCATGCTGCTGCCACATCACTACTCTGTGGTCTCCTTATGCTGCTGCCACTTTACCACTCTGTGGTCTCTTTATGCTGCTGCCACCTCACCACTAGGTAGCTGAAGCTGAACGTTCTCCTGGCCAAGTTGCTGGTGTTGCAGTCCCTCCCTTTCCAAGTGGTGGACACTGCACTTTTTAGAGAACTGATGGCTTTTTCCAAACCGAGGTGGAGAGTCCCAAGCCATCATTTCTTTTCCCAAAAGGCAGTACCAGCCATGCACACGTATGTTGAACAGAAGGTGTGCCAGTCCTTGAGCCTGTCGGTGCCAAAGTGCACGGTAGCGCCGACATGTGGAGCTGCAACTATGGTCAGGGACAATACATGTTCTTTACAGCCCACTGGGTGAATGTGGTTACTGCACAACCACACCGGCAACTTGGCCAGAGACGCCGCTTCCACCTCCACGTTGTCACACCGTTGGCTTGCCTGGGAGAACGGAGTCACACATGGGAGGAACTGCTCAGTGTCCTTTAGAAAGAAATCAAATGCTGGCTTTTTCCACAACTGAAAATCGGAACCATGGTGACCGACAATGGGAAGAACATGTTGTTGACGCTACGTCATGGAGGGCTGAGCCATGCGCCCTGCATGGCACAAGTGCAGGGCCGGTGCAAGGATTTTTGCCGCCCTAGGCAAAAGAAAAGTTTGCCCCCCCCCATGTGACATCACAATGCCCCACCCATATGATCTGCCATATTAACTAACGCCAGTGCTGCAGTGCTACCGTGTTTACATTAAAAAGCCTGCAGGGACAGGCTATAAAGACTAGAGCCACTACATTAAGCTGCAGTGGTTCTGGATACTATAGTGTCCCTTTAATGTGATGTAAATTAGAGACTAGTGCCATGAATAATATACTAGATTGCCTACTTACACCCAGATGAGGATGATGATGGGCTCTGGCTGCAGTCTGGCTCCACTGGTCTGGTGCAGAACAGGCTCTCTGAAGGCAAAAATCAATGTTCTGGGAGAACGGGAAGCGGCTCCATTTTTTGGGGCCCTTTACACAGCTCAAGGTCTGGGCCCCAGGGCCTGATGGTGAGTATGCCCATAAGGCCCACCCATAAGTCCACCTACATGTTCCACCCATGAGTTTGTTCACAGAGGGTGAAGTGTGTAGGGGATGTGTTATGTGTTGCTGTAGGGAATCTAATGTGTGTGCTTATGGGATGTAGTGTATAGGAATAGCAGTGTGTGTAGTGGATGCAGTGTGTGTGTGTAGTGGATGCAGTGTGTGTGTGTAGTGGATGCAGTGTGTGTGTATGTGTAGTAGATGCAGTGTGTGTGTGTAGTGAATGCAGTGTGTGTATGTGTAGTGGGTGCAGTGTGTGTGTGTAAGGGATAGAAAGAAGTTTGTGTATAAGGTATGTGTTGTGTGTTTCTGAATGTGTTTACAGAGTGTGTTGTGTGAATCTGTGTTTGACAGATGTAAGGCTCCATTCACACGTCCACAATTCTGTTCCGCATTTTGCGGACCAATTTATTTCTATCCGCACTTCCGGGTCCACACTACCGTCCCGCAAAAAAATAGAACATGTCCTATTCTTGTCTGCAATTGCGGACAAGAAAAGGCATTTTCTATGAGAGTGCCGGTGATGTGCGGTCCGCAAAATGCGGGACGCACATTGCCAGTGTCTGTGTTTTGCTGATCCGCAAAACACACTTGGACTTGTGAATGGAGCCTAAGAGATGCATTGTGTTTCAGTGTGTGTAAGGGATGCAGTGTGTGTGTGTGTGATGGATGTCAATCTCTCCCCCCCAGTCACTCTTTTCCTCTTCTTGTCACTCTTATTCCCCCCTCCCCCCTTGTGTCACTCTATCCCTCCTGGCATTCCCTCTGGTGTAGCGTGGCCGAGCTCTGTCCGGGTCCGCGGGTACAGAAGCATTTGTTCCCTGTACCCGGCCAGACTAAAAGGAAGTGCACACTAAGCGAGCACTTCCTGTCAGTCCGGACAGGTACAGGAAACAAAAGCTCCTGTACCTGCAGAACGTACAGAGCTCAGCCACACTACACCAGAGGGACCGGCACTAGGATAGTGCTCACGCTGTCTGTATTCATACTGCGCCCGGGTGATGCACCCACATGGAAGCGCCAGCCCGGGCGGGAGCCAGCGCCCACAGCAAGAGTGCGCTCTACACGGTGGCGTACTCTGCTTATGGGTGGCGCCGACCCTGCACACGTGTTCAATCTGGTTGTCAAGCAGTTCCTGAAGTCTTCCACCCATTTGCAAGACATCCTAAAAATGGCCAGGAAACTTTGCATGCACTTCAGCCACTCATACACCGCAAAGCACACCCTCCTTTAGCTGCCGCGGCAGAATAGCATCCCACAACATAGGCTGATATGCGACGTTTCCACCCATTGGAATTCCACCCTCCATCTGTTGGACCGACTGTACGAACATGATGATCCAAGCAGATAGGAGTACTCCCCTGTGTAACTTCGATGTCAGACAGTGGCAGCTCAGGCCCTTTGAGGAGGCCACATTATTTGTCAGTCGCCAGGACTACGGGATGAACAACGTCATTCCACTGCTTCATGTCCTGGAACAGATGTTGGCGATTATGGCTTGTCAGGGGACTGGAGAAGTGGAGCCTAGATCTCACGGCAACATGAGCCTTGTGGGGGCGGGGCGGGTAACATCCACATAACCGACAACACAGTGGGTAAATGTATCGGCTGGCCCAAAGGCGGATAGCATTTTTGCGAATGTCCTTCCGCCCCCGAGGATTGCTGGGCATTTCTCTTTGTATCCTGTTACCTCCTACTCCTCCTGCTACTCGGCTTCCTCCTCCTCTACCTCCTCCTCATCCACTCAGCGTAACACCTTCACCACCCACAGCAGCACAGCCAGGGGGAAACTTGTGTGTTTGTGGGACAAATCCCACACCGCGCAGGAGCTGTGGAAAGACATAGAACAACAGACCGACCATTGGTTGGTGCCACTGAGCGTCCAGCCCAGCCTGCTGTTGTGCGCTAATGGGCAAAATATACTACCAGGTCTGGGCCTAGCCGGTTTGACACAAATCCCCTGCCTGCCACATGTGCTGAATTTGGGGTGCATAAATTGCTAAACACCAGACAGTGAAAATCAATTCAGTTAATCGAACACACAACACCCACCCCCACACCCCCTTTCACTCAAACCATTAACAAGCTATTTACAAATTTTCTTAAAAACATATTAAAATAGCTATAATGCAGCTAAACTTACTATATAAACAAACAAAACTATATATACGCCTTATCCTTAACTTAAGGCCAGTGACATTCAAGTGGCTCGAAGGGCGGGTTCCTGCACCAACATAGTGCCTGGCCTGGAACACAATTGTCCAGCCAGGGCACAGTTCTGGAGGATGGGGAGGATAAGTAAGATGAGGAGGAGTAGGAGAAACCGTGTTCTCAGCAGGGTGGTACCCAAGCCAGCTCAAGGGCAGCTGGGTCACCATGAGCACCTCAGAAGGCTTGGTTAGCATTGGCGAAATGTGGGAAAGCTTTGTCATCACGCCACAACAACCTGCACCACCAGCAGATCTGGAACGTCTTAGCAGGAGGCAGCATTTGAGCAACATGGTGGAAGAGTACACGCACTGATGGGTTTTCCCAGTGGCGTAGCTACAGGGAAGTGTGGGAAGCACACTTTTTTGTGTCCCTGACCTAGAAGGGGCCCATCCAGGAGGAGGAGAAGGAGGAGGACTAAAAGACTATGTCAGGGCCCCCTCAACAGTATTATACAATGAAATTATATACAGTGGCAGTATAGACAGTGTAGAAAGCCGATGGAAAACAAAACCCAAACAGCCTCACACACTACACACTCAACACCCCCCCCCCTTTCACTCAAACCATTAACAAACTATTTACAAATTTACTTAAAAACATATTAAAATAACTATAAGGCAGCTAAACTAACCATATAAAGAAACAAAACTATATACACACCTTATCCTTAACTTAAGGCCAACCAAATACAAGTGGCTCGGAGAGTGGGTATCTGCACCAACATAGACCCTAGCCTGGAACACAATTGTCCAGCCAGGGCACAGTTCTGGAGGATGAGGAAGAGGAGTAGGAGGAATGCTGGGGGATACAGAGGACACAGACAATATACCTCCCTCAAAGAGGATAGCTTGTCCTTGCCTCTGGGAAGCCTGGTGGGCATGAGCGACTACATGCTGCAGTGCCTGCGCAACGACCGCCCAGTTGCTGCCACATTGTAACTTGTGTTGATTACTGGGTGGCCACCCTGCTGCATCCCTGTTACAAGGCCTACGTGCCATACTTAATTCCCACTTGGTGGCCTACTCATACTGCCATCAACACACTATGTCACCATGCCAATCTGTGTTATCATGCTGCTGCCATCTCCACACAATGTCTCCTTGCCACTTTGTGGCCTTCTCATGCCGCCATCTCCACACTCTCACCTTGCCAATATGTGTTATCATGCTGCTGCCATCTCCACACTATGTCTCCTTGCCACTTTTTGGCCTACTCATGCTGCCATCTCCACACTATATCTTCTTGACACTTTGTGGCCTACTCATGCTGCAATCTACACACTATGTCTCCTTGCCAATCTGTGTTATCATGCTGCTGCTGTTGCTGCCATCTCCACACTATGTCACCATGCCAATCTGTGTTATCATGCTGCTCTCCTGCTACCATCTCCACACTATGTCTTCTTGCCACTTTGTGGCCTCCTCATGCTGCCATCTCCACACTATGTCACCTTGCCAATCTATGGTATCATGCTGCTGCTGCTTTAAGGTCTTGGACTGATCACCCACCACACAATCTAATTTAGGTTTTGGAACCGATAAACCCAACTTGCTTTTGAGGGCTGGATTAACCTGCAGTTTAACGGCATACAGCACAACAGATAACTTTCCATCTCCATCTTTCTCAACAATCTGTGCTCTCAGCATTTGATCCACACTATGTCACCTTGCCACTTTGTGGCCTACTCATGCTGCCATCTCCACACTCTGTTTCCTTGCCATTTTGTGGCCTACTCATGCTGCGGACTACACACTATGTCTCCTTGCCAATCTGTGTTATCATGCTGCTGCTTTAGCTGCCATCTCCACAATATAATATAGAATATCACAGTGGCTCCACCCACTTGTCCCAATAGGGTCAGGTGCACACCTCTCGGTTCACCCAAAACCAATAAACTAACAAGTAATCGTAAGTAATGCAAAGGTGAGGGGCACTCAAAACACCTGGTGGCACATGGATTAGATCAGAAGATATTTACTGGATAAAAGGGTAATAAATAGAGTTGAGCGAACACCTGGATGTTCGGGTTCGAGAAGTTCGGCCGAACTTCAAGAAAATGTTCGGGTTCAGGATCCGAACTCGACCCGAACTTCACCCTGAACCCCATTGAATTCAATGGGGACCCAAACTTTTGGGCACTTAAATGGCTGTAAAATAGCCCTGGAAAGAGCTAGAGGGCTGCAAAAAGCAGCACAAATGTAGGTAAATGCCCTGCAAACATATGTGAATAGGGAAATGACTTAAACTAAAATAAAATACAGACAAATAATAAATAAACATTCTAAACTTGAGCCCAAGTGAGTGACAGAGGATGTGGCAGCAAACAGAGGATGTGGCAGCAACGCCACCACATCTGTCATTGTCACCAAGCATCTCCACCAAATCTCATGGAAGTGTTCAGCTATCAGCTGTACATCTCCCAAACACTAGAGAGAAAAAGAAATAGAAAGAGGAAGTACCCCCCTACCCATGGCTCTGAATGCCTTATTTCAAACTTCCTGGTCCTTTGAAATGCTGTCATTCTGTCTGGTGGACAGTTTTAAAAACCTTATGGTGGTGGCTGTCCCACAGTACGTGTATCCCAGCCGCCACTACCTTTGCAGGCGTGCCATCCCTTCCCTGCACAACAAAGTGGCGGACAAAATCAAGTATGCACTGTGCAACGCTATCTGTGGCAACGTCCACATAACCAACAACACAGTGGGTAAATGTAGCGGCTGGCCCAAAGGCGGATAGCATTTTTGCGAATGTCCTTCCACCCCCGAGGATTGCTGGGCATTTCTCTTTGTATCCTGTTACCTCCTACTCCTCCTCCTACTAGGCTTCCTCCTCCTCTACCTCCTCCTCATCCACTCAGCGTAACACCTTCACCACCCACAGCAGCACAGCCAGGGGGAAACGACAGCAGGTTGTTTTAAAACTTGTGTGTTTGTGGGACAAATCCCGCACCGCGCAGGAGCTGTGGACAGACATGGAACAACAGACCGACCATTGGTTGGTGCCACTGAGCCTCCAGCCCAGCCTGGTGTTGTGCGCTAATGGGCAAAATATACTACCAGGTCTGGGCCTAGCAGGTTTGACACACATCCCCTGCCTGCCACATGTGCTGAATTTGGGGTGCATAAATTCCTAAACACCAGACAGTGAAAATCAATTCAGTTAATCGAACACACAACACCCCCACCCCCCCCACCCCACCACCTTTCACTCAAACCATTAACAAACTATTTACAAATTTTCTTAAAAACATATTAAAATAACTATAATGCAGCTAAACTTACTATATAAACAAACAAAACTATATATATGCCTTATCCTTAACTTAAGGCCAGTGACATTCAAGTGGCTCGAAGGGCGGGTTCCTGCACCAACATAGTGCCTGGCCTGGAACACAATTGTCCAGCCAGGGCACAGTTCTGGAGGATGGGGAGGATAAGTAAGATGAGGAGGAGTAGGAGAAACCGTGTTCTCAGCAGAGTGGTACCCAAGCCAGCTCAAGGGCAGCTGGGTCACCATCAGCACCTTAGAAGGCTTGGTTAGCATTGGCGAAATGTGGGAAAGCTTTGTCATCACGCCACAACAACCTGCACCACCAGCAGATCTGGAACGTCTTAGCAGGAGGCAGCATTTGAGCAACATGGTGGAAGAGTACACGCACTGATGGGTTTTCCCAGTGGCGTAGCTACAGCGAAGTATGGGAATCACACTGTTTTGTGTCCCTGACCTAGAAGGGGCCCATCCAGGAGGAGGAGAAGGAGGAGGACTAAAAGACTATGTCAGGGCCCCCTCAACAGTATTATACAATGAAATTATATACAGTGGCAGTATAGACAGTGTACAAAGCCACTCAACACCCCCCCCCCCCTTTTCACTCAAACCATTAACAAACTATTTACAAACTTACTTAAAAACATATTAAAATAACTTTAAGGCAGCTAAACTAACCATATAAAGAAACAAAACTATATACACGCCTTATCCTTAACTTAAGGCCAACCAAATACAAGTGGCTCGGAGGGTGGGTATCTGCACCAACATAGACCCTGACCTGGAACACAATTGTCCAGCCAGGGCACAGTTCTGGAGGATGAGGAAGAGGAGTAGGAGGAACGCTGGGGGATACAGAGGACACAGACGATATACCTCCCTCAAAGAGGATAGCTTGTCCTTGCCTCTGGGAAGCCTGGTAGACATGAGCGACTACATGCTGCAGTGCCTGCGCAAAGACCGCCCAGGCACTGCAATTGGCATTGTAACTTGTGCTGATTACTGGGTGGCCACCCTACTGCATCCCCGTTACAAGGCCAACGTGCTGTCCTTAATTCCCTCACTGGAGTGTAATAGGAAGATGAGCCCACTAGTAGACTCGCTGCTGATGGCATTCACACCTGAAACCAGGGACTCAGTGGAAGCACAAGGTGAAGGCTGAGGAGGAGGAGGAAGAATTTGCCAATACAGCTGGGTCACCAGCAACACCTCAGAAGGCAGGGTTAGCATGGGCAAAATGTGGAAAAGCTTTGTCATCACGCCACAACAACCTGCACCACCAGAAGATCTGGAACATCTTAGCAGAAGGCAGCATTTGAGCAACATGGTGGGACAGTACACGTCCTGACTGATGGGTCTGCCTAGGGGAATAGCTACAGGGGAAGCAGGGGAAGCAACTGCTTTGGGGCCTTGACCTAGAAAGGGCCCATCCAGGAGGAGGAGGAGGACTAACAGTATTATACAATGTAATTATATACAGTGGCAGTATAGACAGTGTAAAAAGCGAATGGAACAGCTGCTGGGCCTGGTCTGAGAGCGATCTTTAGTAACCACAGGCATGGTGGCATGAAAGGAAGGGGTTTGCGCAAAAATTACTGGGGGAGGGGGGCCCCCATTCAAAAATTTGCTGTTTTGCCCAATAATTTCTATCTACACCAATGAGTCTGCCCCATTCAACTTCTGGGTCATCAAATTAGGCACATGTCCTGAGGTTGCCCTTTACGCCTTGGAGGTGCTGGCCTACCCAGCAGCCACTGTATTGTCTGAATGTGTGTTTAGCATGGCTGTTGGCATTATCACAGAAAAGCCCAGCCGCCTGTCCGCAGACAATATGGGCAAGCTTTCGTTTATTAAAAAGAACCAGGCATGGATCCCACAGGACTTGTTTGTACCTTATGCAGAATAGACATGTATACCGGCCTCACCCAACCACTGTTATACTACCGTGCACTTACACTTTGTTTTATTTTTTACATTTTCCCAATGTTTTGGGGTCTACACTAATTTATTTAAAAAAAATAAAAAATAAAAAAACAGTTATTGGCGACTACCTTTGGCTTCACAGCCCAAAAAGGCTTTCTTTCATGCAAGAATGTAACCGCCAATTGTAAGTTCCCTGTCAGTTATGCAGTGCAGGCGTTTGTACCTGGCAAAAAAATGGTAATATTTCACCCAACAATTTAAAATCTATACTTTGCCGGACAGTATTAAACTTGGCCAGCCACAGCTGGAACCACTGATTAACAGTATTGCTATTTTGGCAATTGAATTTCACGCCAGAACAAAATCTATCCTTTGCCGGACACTATTAAACTTGACCAGCCACAGCTGAAACCATTGATTTAGGGGATTGCTATTTTGGCAATAGAATTTCACCCCAGAACAAAATATATCCTTTGCCGGACACTTTTAAACTTGGCCAGCCACTGCTGGGACACCAGATTTAGGTGATTGCTATTTTGGCAATTGAATTTCACCCCCCCAAAAAAATCTATACTTTGCCAGAGAGCAGACAGTATTACACTTGGCTAGCCACAGCTTGAACACCAGATTTAGGGGATTGCTATTTTGGCCATTGAATTTCACCCCTTAATAAAATATAGAAATTTCTATCCTGAGTTTCTAGGGGTGACAATAAGCACAGCCAAGCCCCTGATGTATGATATAGCAAAAAAATAAAAAAATAGTATTGATGGATTGATGGACTTGGTGGAAGCATGTGCTGGTGCACCACAAGACACAAAATGGCCACCGATCACCCAAGAAAAAAGTGACAGAAAAACGCTCTGTGCAGCCTAAAAACCAGTGAGCAATTAACTAGCAGAAGTTGAATGATTCACAGCTGTAGATCGATTACTTCATTAGGTGTTTTTGCTAAGTTTTCCCTGCCTAATCTCGCCCTCACAGCAGCTTCATCCTATCCCTACACTAATCAGAGCAGAGTGACGTGCGGCGCTATGTGACTCCAGCTTAAATAGAGGCTGGGTCACATGCTGCCCTTGGCCAATCTCAGCCATGCCATTAGTAGGCATGGCTGTGATGGCTTCTTAGGGCAAGAAGTAAAACGCTAGCTGATTGGCTGCAGTGCAGCCCTTCTGAAATAAAATAAAACGCCGAACAGCAGACCCAAACCCGAACTTTCCCGAACACCCCAAAATTCGGTATGAACCCGAACTATACAGTTCGGGTTCGCTCAACTCTAGTAATAAATACAGAATAAAAATACTAAAACCACACTACAACCACACTTAAAGGAATATATTAGTGGCACATGCGCTGGCAATAATCTGTTTGATTCAATATGTCCTTTTAATACAAATAAATCCTCTATTCAATATGTTAATACATTTTTTCAATACAGGTCTTCAATATGAGTTCTCTATCAATATAAGTCCTCTATCAACATAGGTGTTCTCTCTCTAGCATTTATTTAAGTCTCTTCCCTTCAAAAATTACCGATAAAACATTATATTGGCAATACAATATAAGTTGCAGGCAAATACGTATGGCAGAACCGCAGGGTCAACGCATATGTGTTTCTTGCGGTTTAGTTGCGGTTTTGGCATTTTTAGTGTAATAGAATTTTATTGGATAATCTTATGTTCAGAATTGATTATTTTTACATGGTTGTATAATTAGCTACATGTAGAGTGCAACCACACAAAAAATTCCAGTGCCTACTTTTGGAGTTTTCCAAGTATTCCCAAGTTCCTCCATTGAGATGGAGTATATAAAGGTGCCCATAAACTCTCACTGATTAAGCCACTGAGGAAGGGGCAGGTATTAGCCCCGAAATGTGTCTGGCGGGTGCCAGTGAGAGTCTAACACCAGATGAGGTTGGCACTATACCTGGATTAACAAAGAAAGAACTGTGGATAACAATATCAACCTCAAAATAGCGACTGCAATATACAACCAACAGGATGCTCTGCCTCCGTCACGTGGGACGCCACATACTAGACGGCCAGACCACGTGGGATGCCACGGCAGGTCCTGGCAGATGAGAGGTACTTTGCACACACAGCGATCCGGAGGAAAAAATTTTGGTAATGTAACCCCACTAGATGGGTAAAGTACATGAATGTTCTGTCTGTCTAGTGCCATAATCCCTGAGTGCCACAATACATAATACTAAAGTACATGAATATTCTGCCTGAGTTGCGCAATATATAATACCAAATATATAAGACTGCCGATATAGAACGGATGAATAGGGCACAGCACGAGAAGGAAAAAGACTGGTGACTCTGCGGTCGGCTAGTACTGCGCTGGCCGCATGTTTGAATAGTGTGGTATAAGGTGTTTTTTCTGAGTATATCGGGACTTTGCATTAACTACAAGCACTAGAGGTGGAACCTACCAATATATGACTATTGATAATTTGCAAACAAGTTTACCAAATAGGTGTGCCATTTCAGAATTGCAATATTAGTGAAGTACCAACAAGAGCAATATGTATGGACGAATTTAATTGCAGTAATATTGAGTGTACGGGGATATTGTGAGGACATCAAGGTATGCCAAATAGGTGTACCATTTTAGAATTGCAATAATAGTGCAGCACCAACAAGAGCCATATGTATGGACGAATTTAATTGCAGTAATATCGAGTGTATCGGGACATTGTGTTGACACCAGAGATGGACTTCAGTATTTTCATATATATATTTCTTTAAGTGTGGTTGTAGTGTGGTTTTAGTATTTGTATTCTGTATTTATTACCCTTTTATCCAATAAATATCTTCTGATCTAATCCATGTGCCACCAGGTGTTTTGAGTGCCCCTCACCTTTGCATTACTTACCATGTCCAAACTATGTCACTATGCCAATCTGTGTTATCATGCTGCTGCCATCTCCACACTATGTCTCTTTGCCACTTTGTGGCCTCCTCATGCTGCCATCTCCACTGTATGTCACCTTGCCAATCTGTGGTATCATGCTGCTGCTGCTGCTGCTTGAAGGTCTTGGACTGATCACCCGCCACACGATCTAATTTAGGTTTTGATCGCTGCATTAATATGCAGGTTACTGTCGTACAGCTCTACAGATAACTTTCCATCTGCATCTTTCTCAACATTCTGTGCCCACAGTGTTTTGTCCACACTATGCCATCTTGCCAATCTGTGGCCTCCTCATGCTGCTGCCACCTCTAGACTCTGTCATTTTGCCACTCTGTAGCCTTCTTGATGCTAACATGGACCTGTTAGACTGAGTTAATGCTTGAGTTATTTGGTCAGTTTTGGCCCCATGACTGCCAAATAAGAGTAGTGTGCAGTGATTCTAATAGCGACGCCTGTCATCTGCATGTCATCCTCACTTAGAGTATTATGTCACTACCCCAGCACTCCCTATGCGTGTTACTGCAAGGTAAAGCGTTCTATACCCCTATAAAGGCTCTCCGTAGCCCAGAAATAGCAGTTTTTTAACGCGATTCGTCGCTAATATATTTGGATCAAAGTGAATTTTTTCAGAAAATTCGGCAAACCAGCCTAATTAAATTTTTGAGAAATTCTCTCATCTCTAATTACATGGTCAACCTGTCCCCATATAATTGGAAGGTCAGCAGACATTTATCCAGTATTTTTGGCCATCTCAACAAAACGAAATCTCAGCAGACCCATTAGTTTTGTCAGTATCCAGTAACAATGTAATGTCCATAAGGGATTCCACACAGTCACTCAACATCTGTAGTTGTAGAAGACAACAACAATGTAAAGCTAAGTATTGCTGTATTACTGCTCCATCAGAGGAACACACAAATGTAAAAAAAAGAAAAAAAATCTGTTTTATTTTAGTTTTTTCTGTTCGTCTAATGGAACAAAAATACAGAAAACTCAGCTCTAATGTGATCTCAGCCTAAGGTAAGATTATGATCTTATTGTTTCCATCAGAGAAAAGAAGCATGATATTAGAGGCGATCTGGCAGCTTCTTATAAATAAATTAAAATATAACTATTTGTGAGGCAGCTTTCTGATAGCAAACAATATTTATTATACTTTTTTGCACTTGACAATTTGGGCACTATTTTTTTTTTTAACTAAATATTTTATGTAGACAGCCTCCAGGCTAGAGAATACCACCTGCTCACCTGTGTCTTTGATATAAATTATCAATAATGGATTTTATTTAGAATATGACTAATAGATTTTGGATAGAGATGAGGGAAGCTGTAAACTTGTATTGCAGGTTCTTAGATGATGGCTAATTTTCCAATCATGGAGCCACAGTTCCTTCATACACGACAATGAAGGCAACAGAACATTTCAACCATTGTCTTATATGAGGGAAATATGGGTCTGTAATAGAGATGAGCAAATTGATACTAAGCTAATAGTATTTATTATTAATTTCACAGTCCATCCACCAAACAAATCCAAATCCAAAGGAAGCTGGTGTGGGGGGAAGCTTGCCCTGATTGGCTCAGATAGCCTGAATCAGCCAATCAGGGGCAGTGGGCAGGCAGCTCTTTATGCTGAGACAGAAGAATCACCATTCTTTCTTCAGCTTGTGACCTGGAAGGGTGTTATGTTGCAGTGTCTGGCAAAAAGCTATCGCAGACAAAAGCCAGTAATGTAGTGTGATGATAAGCAGATTATATTGAGATAATATGACAATATAATATGGTAAATTTTAGGGAATTTGATTAGGGAAAGTTTTAGGAAAAGCTTTGATGGAGTGAGGGGCAGGTCAACCGGTTATGTGTTTAATACAGCCCCTGCAAAGATTTGGGGCGTGGCCTGACCTGCATTGCGTTAGGAAGCAGAGTCTCAGTGCTCCTCCAGAATCCTGCTAAAAACCAAGCTTTACCCGGTCACTTGAGGGCCACTTGTTTACCTGCAGTCCCCAGGGTGTTCTTCCAGCTAGTGGGAGTGCTCGGAGCCGACGAGCGGCGGCGGAGGTCAGCGCACGCTGACCTGTATCTCGGAGAGGGACCGTGAGGGAGCCGTCGTCTTCCAGAACCCGCGTGTGTGGCGGTAGATTCCTGACCTGGACAGGCGCAGTGCTGGTGAGGAGCTTCGGAGCAGAGCCAGTGAGGAGGACTGCAGCTCGGGACTGGAGGGGCGCAGGGTACACTGCATTTACCCTGTGACTCGCACGTGGAGGGCGCCATCTTGAAGTTGCCTGAGGGAAATGCCATGCGATCACTTTTCCTGCCAGCAGATGAGCAGCACTGCATCAGGGGTGAGTGCCCAACCTGAATAGGTTGTACTGGTCTGCCTACACCCATAGCTTCCCACCTGAGGCCCTGAAGCGTTGACCCTGCTGCCACATCCCCTGGAAGCCATTATTATCTGTGAGGCGGCAAGGCAGAGCCGCCAGTCTTGTGGACTAGCATCCCACATCTCCTGACAACCGGAGTGCAAGGCTACCTATAGCGTATGGGACTTCCCCTCTGTCTTTGCTAGTATATAGAGCACTGGGGTCTGTTTTTATGGGCCGCAGAAACCCCTCTGTGTCATCAGTGGTGGTAAAGCAATACATAGACGCCATGAGCCAGACAGAATATGTTAGTGAGGTCTTCCAAACCTCGATGCCCCCTGTTGAAGTATCTCAAATAATGAAAGCTATTGCGGATTATCAGGCCGCTCTTACTTCTAAAATAGATCATCATCAATCTGACCTGAGCTGCTTGCGGCACAACTTTGACAAAATTAGAGAAAGGACGTCCACAGTGTACAACTAGACCCACAGGGTAGATATGTACTAGTACGAGGGTTTCAATATCTAAGAATGGGACTATATAAGTCCTGGACCTGCTTATAGCCAAAATTACTATGTTTCCAGCGATGCCTTGTCTCATCATGGGAGATTTTAACGCCACCTTAGACCCTATACGGGATAGATTATATCCCCAGGCCACTCATAACAATGCGCTGTCTTGCTGGGCTGATACGTATAACCTGATAGAGGCATGGCGTTATCTGCATCCCACTGATGTGCAATTCTCATGTTACTCGGCCTCCACTGGCTCATTATCGCGTATTGATATGGCCTTCGTTAGCAATGATCTCACAACTTATGTCAGGTCTAGTGACTATCTGCCGAGGGGCTTTTCGGATCATGCTTCCTTTTTTCTGGTCATTTCCCAGCCACTGTCCCCAGTGGACATGCAATGGCGATTGAATCCCATGTGGCTGGATGTGATTCCGGTGGTGGGAGACTGCGTAGATAGCATGGGCAAATACTGGTCTGAAAATGAGGGGTCTGCAAACCCTCTGATGGAATGGGATGCTTCTAAAGCTGTGATGAGGGGCACATTGATCTTGGCGATTGCTACTTACAGAAAGGAATTAAATATAAAAAGGGCATGGTTGGAGGAAGACGTATTAGATAGTGAGAGAAAGTATATATCCAATTCATGTAGTGAGAATAAGATGGGGTGGTTAGATGCGCAACGGAGGTTCCATTTGCATTTGACTGAGAATACCCAGAAAAAGCTCTTACACCAAAGACAAACCATCTTTTCAGATGCTGACAAGTGTGGCAGAGCTCTGGCATTTTTGGCTAGGTCTGACACCCATAAGACAATAGTGTTGGGGATACTAAACGAGCAGGGAGAACTACTGAGGGATCCTAGAGATATTTGTCATTTTAATATAAGACATTGTATACCCCCAAAATCCCCACGAAATCCCAGGAGGAGCTTGCTGAGTTTCTGGCAGAAATCAACATCCCCACTCTTGATCGAGACGACAGAGAGGTTGAGTCCGCCATTAATTCACTGCCAACCAAAAAGACCCCGGGGCCAGATGGTCTCCCAGCTGAATGGTATAAACGATTCTCAAAAGATCTGGTCCGTAGACTGGGAAAGCTACTGAGAGATGCACTAACACGTAATGCATTGCCCCCCTCCTTCTCGAAAGCGATGATAGTTGTAATACATAAGCAGGGGAAGCCTGGCTTTTGGATGGAAGTTCATGCCTATATTAACAGCAAATTGGGTTTCCCTAATGTGTTTTCCGAGTTGACGAGTCTACTGGGGATAGCAAATGAGGTTGTTCCCACAAAATTTGGAAGAAAACTGTACCGAATCCTACTATTTTATGCGAGGAAAACTATCCTGCTTAATTGGAAGCCCCCGAAAATCCCTACGGTGCAGCAATGGATTCAATTAGTTAATTCTAACCTTGAGTTGTATAAGTTTATATATGAGAAACGTGGAACGCCAGATCGTTTCGTGAAAACCTGGGATCCCTGGATTAGTGCCCAAATGCTGTTACCTTAAGGTGATGGGATCTCGAGGTTCTGACTGGTGAGGAGTGGATGAAAGTGTGTGTGCATGCAATATGATTTATTAGCTCGAACATGATTTCTGGGGGTAATATATGTGGTATCCAGTGATCCCACGTGGAGATCCTGATCGAAGCACGAGTAAGGATGCCATCATTGACTCATGTCACATACTTTGTTGTGCCTGGTATGTTGTACCTGTTTGCAAATGTTTGTGATGTTTTTTTATTCTTGCATCGATAAATAAATAAAAAGATACTATTAAAAAACACAGCCCCTGCAAGAAAAAGAAACAATTTTTTTCTGTATATAATATGAACAGACAGCTTTAAAAAAAATAATAATAATAATTTCTACACTTAAGAGGCTTATTGCCAGAACCCCAATAGCATTATGTTAAAAACGCTCAGAAATTTCACATTTTCCCCCCAAAAAAAAACATTTCAGTGCATTTTTGAAGACATTGCAAACACAAAAGCATTTTATGACAATAATGTGTTATTAAGCTCATTGCATACTACTGCAAGATAACAACTTTGTGGCAGCCAGACAACATCCGCAAGCAGTACACTGTCCTTGTCATCATCAGGTACTTCTTTTCCTTCTTAGATACCTCCAAATCTTTGTTCTCCACTCCATCATGAGAGATCCATAACAGAATATGTGTTCATCAATTATTAGTGACCAACAATTAGGTTGTTTGAAAGCTAAACTCCCAACTGGCCAAGTTGCTGGCAGTGGAGTTTCTGCAGTACCACTTATTTATGGTAAATGTGGCACAGTTCGACCCCTTCCCTAGAATGTAATTCTTCTCTAAAATGTACTCCTTCCGTATGTCAGCTGCAGTTTTTGCCATATCCCGTCATTTGTACTTTTGGCTAGGTGTCCGTAGATGCACAGTTCTGTGCCTTCATCAAAATGTAAGTATTTTCTAAAACTGAATTCTTCTCTATCTCTTCAGCTGCAGTTTTGCCATGTTCCGTCAGTTGAACTTTTGACCAGATGTCCATGGTGGCGCAGTTCTGTGCGTTCCCATAATTTTATTCTGCTGCATGATATTTATAATTCTGCCCAGCTGTCCATTTTGTTTTTAAATTGTTTAAAGTTGTTTTAGTTTTCTAAATGACTGTCGCCTTTCTCCAACACATACAATGTTCCCTGACCCCATGGACTTCTGGGGGGGCAGATTGGAACAGTGGTCGGAAATGGCCCAGTTGGCTCTCTCTGTACTGTCTTGTCCAGCCTCCAGAGTTATCTCAGATAGGGTTATTAGCACAGCAGGAGGTGTTGTCACACCCAAACAGACAAACCTGGCCTCTTCCAGTGTACAAAACACTGCTTTTGTCAAAATGAATCAGGCAAGGATCTGTGAGGATTTTCACACATCTCAGCCTCAGGCTGATGAATAGATCTGCATTTGTTGATGGTGCCCCATCATATCACTGCCACTGTCTGTCTGCCTATCATCATGTTCCAATCCGTACCATGTGGCTGCTGCTGCCACCATTGCAGCTGCTACTTCTGACTGCTAATCATCCAACTACCACTTCAATTACCCCTACTGTAACTACTATTACCACTATACAGCTGACACTACTACAACTACTAGACCAACACTACTAGGCTGCAAACACACCTACTGTCTTGTCTGTTTCATGCTGTGCTTCTACTGTTGTCGCTACTATTGCGGTCACATAAAACTATTACTTTACCCTTTCTATGTTCACAATATGCTGCAGATGCTCCCAATTAAAAGGGAGAATTTTTAAGAACAAGTCACTGTTTGTTCTGACAATCAGCACTTATAAAGATGTGTACAGATATCGCAAGGCATTCTGTCCCCATTAAGGCTTCATTCATATGTCTGCAAAATGGGTCAGCATCCGCATCTGCACTTTCATTTGTGCATAAAAATAGAACATGTCCTATTCTTGTCCGCAATTGCAGACAAGATTAGGCATTTTCTATTAAAGTGCTGACGATGTGAGGTCCGCAAATTGCAGAACGCAAATTGCCAGTGTCTGTGTTTTGTCTGTGTTTTGCGGATCCGCAATTTGCGGACGTGTGAATGGAGCCTAATGCATCATTTTTGGATGCTTGAGCAGAACAACCGACTGTTTCTTATGCCGTTGAGGCACAATTTTTGGATGCTTGGTCCCATAACACTGCATGTGTTTAAACACCATCTGCCCCCAAGCTACATGTTTAAAAACACATTGCGCCATTGCATGTGTTAAAGCGCATCTGTGAGCCGATTTGAACCAATGAAACTGGCTGACCTGTTGCATGTGCGCTTGGCATCTGTGTTAGTCCCATTTTTATGTGCCCACATTTCTGACAGAAAATTAGTTTTAATATATGTAAATGAGCCTCTAGGAGTAATGAGTGTTTGTCGTTACTCCTAGAGGCTCTATCAAATTATTATCCCCTGAGCAGAGTTCTAGAGAAACAAAAACATATACACACAAAGGTCAGCTAGACCAGAATATTCCCTCTTGGAAAACTTGTACACTGTGTGGCCCTTTTGATCAAAGTGCAGAGGGCATGGCAGTTGCAGAGAAAGCTGAGTCTCTAGGAATAACGCAACGTAATGCCCCTCTTGCATATATTAAAAAGTAATTTTTCTCAGCAATGCAGGAAAATATGAACATGGCACCTCTTTTAGTTGCAAAAAGCACATGCAACAGGTTAGCCAGTTTCAAAGGTACAAATCTGATGAAATATTCCCTTTAACACATGCAATGGTGGACTGTGTTTTTAAACACATTGTTTGTGAACACTAGAGATGAGCGAATTTCAAAAAAATTTGATTTGGTTGGTTCGCTGAATTTTCCAAAAAGATTCACTTCAATCCGAATTTATTTGTGGAGAATCGCATTAAAAAACTTCTATTTCCTGGCTGCAGAGAGCCTGTATAGTGGTGTAGAACACTGTGCCTTGCAGAAACCCGCATAGGGAGTCTGCTGTAGTAGTGAAACAATACTGTAAGTCAGTATGACATGCACATGACAGGCGTCGCCCTTAGAATCACTGCACACTTCACTTATTTGGGCAGTTACAGTGCCAAAAATGACCCAATAACTAGTGATGTCGCAAATATAAAATTTTCCGTTCGTGAACGGCGAACGCGAACTTCCGCAAATGTTCGCGAACGGGCGAACCGGGCGAACCGCCGTAGATTTCAATAGGCAGGCGAATTTTAAAACCCGCAGGGACTCTTTCTGGCCACAATAGTAATGGAATTGTTGTTTGAAGGGGACTAACACCTGGACTATGGCATGCCGGAGGGGAATCCATGGCAAAACTCCCATGAAAAATTACATAGTGGACGCAGAGTTGGGTTTTAATCCATAAAGGGCATAAATCAACTAACATTCCTAAATTGTTTGGAATAACATGCTTTAAAACATCCAGTGTGTGTACGATCAGGTATGATGTTGTATTGATCAGGTAGTGTAAGGGTTACGCCCGCTTCACAGACATTGACAGACCAAACTCCCCTTTTAATGCACCGCAAACAACCGCAAACAGTCCATTTGTACAACCGCAAACTCCCCATTTGCACAACGGCAAACTCCCCATTTGCACAAGGTTGGATACCAAGCTAGCCATGTCCCGGTGATGTCATTGAAGGTTTCTTCCTCCACCCAGCCACGTACAACACCAAGGGTCCCCGAAAGGTGAATTGAATTGATTTTTCAAACGGGGAGAAGGTTAAAAAAAACGCTGGCTCCCTCCCCTTTGTTTTTATCCACGGTCACTGCGTCTGCGCCATGCAATTTACTGTCACACCTGATATGAGTGGTATTTTCTGTAGTACTATTCTCATCAGTTTAATCCCTCTAACATCCCCAATCTGGGGTCAATTTATTGAATTGATTTTTCGAACAGGGAGATGGTTTAAAAAACGCTGGCTCCCTCCCCTTTGTTTTAATCCACGGTCACTGCGTCTGCGCCGTGCAATTTACTGTCACACCCCATATGAGTGGTATTTTCTGTAGTACTATTCTCATCAGTTTAATCCCTCTAACGTCCCCAATCTGGGATTGCCTTTTGTGAAAAAAAATTTAGGCTGGGTACCTTCGACTGCCTTCACAGTGACAGACCAAACTCTCATACAGCAAACTGAATTGATTTTAGGAACCGGGAGATGGAAAAAGCAGCTTGGTCGTTCCTCTTACTTCCAAATTGGGGCACTGCGCAAGCACAGAGCCGAAGGGCTGTGGCGATGTGTAGGACTGAAAAAGCTCCGCATGTCCTCCATCAACAACACATCTGTAAATCGTCCAGTCCTTGCCGCCATGGTAGGAGGTGGATTACATTCACCTCTTCCCCTGTTAGATTCCCATTGTGCTGTGACATCCCCCTTATAAGCTGTGTAAAGCATATTTTTTAGTTTGGTTTTGAACTGCTGCATCCTTTCCGACTTTCGGTAATTTGGTAACATTTCTGCTTATACCGGGGGTCTAGTAGTATGGCCACCCAGTACAGGTCGTTCTCCTTTATCCTTTTTATACGAGGGTCCCTCAACAGACATGACAGCATGAAAGACCCCATTTGCACAAGGTTGGATGCAGAGCTACTCATTTCCCGTTCCTCGTCCTCACTGATGTCATTGACGGTCTATTCTTCCCCCTAGCCACATACAACACCATGGGTCCCAGATAGGTGACAACAACGAGCACCCTGGGGTGCCTGCTGTGGTTGGTCTTCCTCCTCCTCAAAGCCGACACATTCCTCCTCTGACTCTTCTTCGTCATACTCCTCTTCCAGTTTTGCGGCAGGTCCGGCAAGCGATGATGACAAGGCTGTTTCTGGTGGTGATGGTGACCACAACTCTTCCTCTTCCTCTTCACGCTCGTCTACAGCCTGATCCAGCACTCTTCGCAGGGCACGCTCTAGGAAGAAAACAAATGGGATGAGGTCGCTGATGGTGCCTTCAGTGCAACTGACTAGGTTTGTCACCTCCTCAAAAAGACGCATGAGCCTACAGGCATTGCGCATGACCGTCCAGTAACGTGGCAAAAAAATTCCCAGCTCCGCAGAGGCTGTCCTAGCACCCCGGTCATACAAATACTCGTTGACGGCTTTTTTTGTTGTTGGAGCAGGCGGTCGAACATTAGGAGTGTTGAATTCCAACATGTCGGGCTGTCGCAAATCAAGCGCTTCACTGGCATGTTGTTTCGCCGCTGAATATCGGAAAAGTGCGCCATGGCAGTGTAGGAATGCCTGAAATGGCCACACGCCTTCCTGGCCTGCTTGAGGACATCCTGTAAGCCTGGGTACTTAGACACAGAGCGTTGTACAATGAGATTCAACACATGTGCCATGCACGGCACATGTGACAACTTGCCCAAATTCAATGCCGACAACAAATTTGTTCCATTGTCACACACCACTTTGCCGATCTCCAGTTGGTGCGGGGTCAGCCACTGATCCACCTGTGCGTTCAAGGCGGACAGGAGTGCTGGTCCTGTGTGGCTCTCTGCTTTCAGGCAAGTCAACCCCAAGACAGCGTGACACTGTCGTATCCAGGATGTGGAATAGCCCCTGGGAAGCTGGGGTGAATCAGCAGAAGAGGACTCAGCCGAGGAGAATATCAAAGAGGATGGAGTAGGAGTAGAGGAGGTGGCAGTAGGCCTGCCTGCAAGTCGTGGCGGTGTCACCAACTCCGCTGCGGAGCCATGCATTCCATGCTTGTCAGCCGTCAGCAGGTTGGCCCAATGCGCAGTGTACGTGATATACCTTCCCTGACCGTGCTTTGCAGACCAGGTATCAGTGGTCAGATGGACCCTTGCCAAAACACTGTATGCCAGAGTTGCCATGACTTCCTTTTCAATAACATAGTAGAGGTTTGGGATTGCCTTTTTTGAAAAAAAAATTCGTCCGGGTACCTTCCACTGTGGTGTCCCAATAGCGCCAAATTTTTTGAAGGCCTCAGACTCCACCAGCTGGTATGGTAAAAGTTGGCGGGCTAAGAGTTCTGTCAAGCCAGCTGTCAGTCACCGGGCAAGGGGGTGAGTCTGTGACATTGGCTTCTTACGCTCAAACATTTCCTTATCAGACACCTGACTGTGGGCAGATGAGCAGGAACTGCTGAAGGTGAGAGGCGGAGTGGCGGTTGGTTGAGAGGGGGCAGGGAGGACAGCAGTGGCTGACTTGGCTGAAGATGCTGGACCAGGAGGAGCATGGTGGCTTTGAGTTTGTGTGCTGCTTGTACTCATGTGTTGATCCCATAGGCGTTTGTGATGTGGGATCATGTGTCTTTGCAAAGCAGTTGTACCGAGGAGGGTGCTGGACTTCCCACGACTCAGTTTCTTTTGGCACAGGTTGCAAATGGCATTGCTGTTTTCAGAGGCAGACACACAAAAAAATGCCACACTGCTGAGCTTTGCAATGACGGCATTCTGGTGGTGACAACAGCATGCGTTGACTGGCGTGCTGTCTGGCTGACCCCAGGTGCCGATACATGCTGTCTGACTGTGCCACTAACTCCTTGCGACGACCTTCAAGCTTCCAACTCGTCTCCTCCTTCTCTCTGTCTCCCCTTCTGAACTTTCCACCTCTTCTTCTCTTTGAGCAGGCACCCACGTGGCATCTGTGGACACATCGTCATCATCAACCGCTTCACTTGTATCTGACACCTCAGCAAAGGAAGCAGCAGCGGGTACAACATCATCATCATCACACTGTACGTCCATGTGTGTAATCCTGCCTGACTGAAACATATCCCTGTAATCTACATCATCTGGCAATAATGGTTGCGCGTCACTAATTGCATCCAACTGATGTGTAAATAACTCCCCTGACGGATCAAGTGAAGCGGCTGTGGTGGCTGTGGTGGTAGTGGTGGTAGTGGTGGTGGTGGCGGCGGGCGGGAGCATGGTAACTTGAGAGCAGGTGACCGAAGCTGAGCTGGAGGAGGATGGTGCGTCAAGGTTCTTAGCGGAAGCTGTTGAAGATTGGGTGTGCTGTCTAAGCCAGTCAACTATTTCCTCAGAATTTTTTGGGTTCAGGGTACGTGGCCTCTGACCACAGGGCACTGCGGGGAGGCCTGCCTCTGACTGTCATTTTTTTTTTAGATAAGTGGTACTACGCGTGCTAGGTACTGTGCCACCCGGTATGAGTGTTGGGCACTAGCAGAGGGCACACTACAGTCTGTGGGCCTGACACACACACTGGCCGGCAGGCAACTGAAATTAGATTAAAGTGTACAGATAAAGTACCTTATTTTAAGGCAAAGTCCAGTGCCGCACGGTATGATTGATGGGCAGCACTGGCAGAGGGCACACTACAGTCTGTGGGCCTGACACACACACACTGGCAGACAGGCCACTGCAATTAGATTAAAGTGTACAGATAAAGTGCCTTATTTTAGGCAACGTCCTGTGCCACACGGTATGATTTATGGGCAGCACTGGCAGAGGGCACACTACAGTCTGTGGGCCTGACACACACACACTGGCAGGCAGGCAGGCAACTAAAATTAGATTAAAGTGTACAGATAAAGTGCCTTATTTTAGGCAACGTCCTGTGCCGCACGGTATGATTGATGGGCAGCACTGGCAGAGGGCACACTACAGTCTGTGGGCCTGACACACACACACTGGCAGGCAGGCAGGCAACTGAAATTAGAAATAAAGTGAACAGATAAAGTACCTTATTTTAGGCAACGTCCTGTGCCGCACGGTAGGATTGATGGGCAGCACTGGCAGAGGGCACACTACAGTCTGTGGGCCTGACACACACACACTGGCCGGCAGGCCACTGAAATTAGATTAAAGTGTACAGATAAAGTGCCTTATTGTAGGCAAAGTCCAGTGCCGCACGGTATGATTGATGGGCAGCACTGGCAGAGGGCACACTACAGTCTGTGGGCCTGCAGCTCCTCACACACGAGCAGGCCAGGCAACTGCAATATATATATATGGAAAAAATAAATAAAAGCAGACAAATGTAGCAGCCCTAAAAAGGGCTTTTTGAGGTGCTATCAGGACGCTGTCCTTACAGCACAGATCAGATGAGTCTTTCAGGATTGGAGTGGACACTGAATACACTAGCCTAGCTATCGATTACCCTATTAAATCAGCAGCAACTACACTGTCCCTCCTCTCACTAACAATGCAGCTTCCGAATGAATCTAAAATGGATGCTGTCCAGGAGATGGGAGGGTCTGGGAGGGAGGGTATGCTGCTGATTGGCTGGAATGTGTCTGCTGACTGTGAGGTACAGGGTCAAAGTTTGCTCAATGATGATGTATAGGGTGCGGACCAAACATCGGATGTGTTCGCCCGCCGCGGCAAACGCGAACAAGCTATGTTCGCCAGGAACTGTTCGCCGGCAAATAGTTTGGGCCATCTCTACCAATAACTCAAGTGTGAGCCTTAAAGGTTGATGTTAGTGTCAAGACAAAGTGCACTCCTTTTACAGTCGTCAGCTGATGCCTACAGAACCTGTTCTATTAAGTTTGTGACTAATTATTTTGCCCTTCCTCTGATCCATCAGAACAATAACCCCCAAAAAATGGATCCTGTGAGTGTGTATGACACACAGATGACAGATCGCTCTTATAATCACTGCACATTTCACTTATTTGGGCAGTTATGGGGCCAAAACTGACCAAATAACTCAAGTGTGAACTAAGCCTTACAGGTCAATATTAGTGCCAGGTATAAAGAAGCGTGCAGAGGCCCAAGATCCTGCTATAGCACGAAAGAGTGCACTCCTATACCGTCGTTAGCTGATTCCACATAGATTTCTACAGAACCTGTTCTATTAAATGCTTATACAACTAGAGCCCCCTGACAGAGTGGAGAGGGTGTCAGCAGTAAGTTTGTGTTGACGTCACTGATTATTTTGCCCTTCCTCTTATCCGTCAGAACAATAACCCCCAAAAAACAGATCCTGTCTGTTGAGTATCCACCTTGACTTGGTCAGCATTTGGTGAGTAATCCATCAGTATTGCTAAAAAAAAAAAAAAAGGAGTGGATCCAAAACAGGGATGACACATGAATGGAATATTTGCATGTCTTCTATGTTTTGTACCCACTCCTCTTTTTGGCAACCAAATCATAAGCCAATTCTGATGCAAAATTGTGACCATGTCATACAGGCCTTACAGCTGCTACATAGCCAGGATGCGTTTTGCGTCTCATTTTTATTTCCTTCTGACCGATCATAAAAGGGGTCAAATAAATGATGATGTGAACCAGGCCAAACAGGCAAAATAGTGGCCCAGTCATGGAGTGGGGAGGGTGGGAACAGTATGAGAAGTCCACAAAGTGACCCAATGACAGAGTGTTGAGGTGGCAGCAGCATGAGGAGACCACAGAGTGGCCCAATGACATAGTGGTGAGGTGGCAGCAGCATAAGGAGACCACACAGTGGCCCAGTGACATAGTGGTGAGGTGGCAGCAGCATGAGGAGACCACAGAGTGGTCATGTGGCAGCAGCATGTGGAGACCACAGTGTGGCCCAGTGACATAGTGGTGAGGTGGCAGCAGCTTGAGGAGACCACAGAGTGGTCATGTGGCAGAAGCATTAGGAGACCACAGAGTGGTCATGTGGCAGAAGCATTAGGAGACCACAGAGTGGTCATGTGGCAGAAGCATGAGGAGACCACAGAGTAATGAGGTGGCAGCAGCATGAGGCGACCACAGAGTGGCCCAGTGACAGAGTGGGGAGGTGGGGTAAATACCAGTACCAGCTGAAGATGGTGGCTGAAAGTAGGACCACTTGGCAGCCGGTGTGTGGCATCAGCAGGGTGGCAGCATCAGAGTAGTAGCTGAAGCAGGTAGACAGAATAAACTGGTCTCTTTTTAAAAAAGTTTAGGTGTGGCACCTAGTCTGATGCATCAGGAACTGGTGTTTGAAAATCCTGGCTGATCCACGCTTAATTCATCTTCACAAAGGTCAGTTTCTCCACATTTTAGGTCGACAAGCGAATTCTCCTTGGGTTAACTATGGCCCCCGCCACACTAAACACCTGCTATGATGCCACACTGCTAGTCGGGCAGAAAAGCTTGTCCAGGGCATACTCAGACGGTTGCGGCCACAAATCGAGTTTGGCTGCCCAGTAGTCCAGGGGATCTTCAATGTGGGGTGGCTGTGTGCACTCCAAGTATGCCACAACCTGCTGTTTCAGGTTCTGCTCTTTATCTACCTGCTGCTGTGGGTGAGTAATTTCTTCAGTAGGCAGGTGAAGAAAACTGCTCATCAGCGACCCTAGACTTAAGTTGCTGCTGATGGAGCTGGTACTACTCCTGCTCCCCCACCCCTCCAGCAGCCATGGGAGTGGAACGTGAGAGCAGAGGGCCAGACCTGCGTGAGGAAGGGCTTTGGCGCACATAGGCAGTGGCCAACTACAAACGATGTCTTGATAGTAGTTCAGTTTGTCCTCCCTAAAAAAGGCCCCCATTTTGGATGGGTAGCAAGGTTCTAAAATGGTTGAGAGCCAGTAGTCATCCCTCTGGCGAATAGTGACAATTCTGCTGTTACTAAATAAGCAACTGAGCATGCATTGAACCATTTGCCTAAGTGATTGGGATGGACTCCCTGCCTCCATCTCCACTGCATACTGCCACGGTGTGTCTGGGACATCTGCCTCATCTTTCTCATCGCCCTGTAGCTCCTCCGGCTGCTCCTGCTCTCCTGTCACCTGTATGGAAAAAACTGCCATTTCTCTACGCATTGCTTATGCTCGAATGTCCTCTTCCTCTAGTTCAGTCCTCATAGGGCTCATGTGGCCGTCACCACATCTCCTGTCCACTGGCCAGCCAGATTTAGCAGCATCTGTTCCAGGACATGAATCAGTGGAATAACGTTGTTCATCCCGTAGTCCTGGCGACTGACAAATAAAGTGTCTTCTCAAAGGGCCCGAGCAAACGGCAGGTGTCTGGCATGAGCTGTCACTGGCTAACATCAAAGTTTCACAGGGGAATACCTCAGTCCACCTGTATCATCAAGAAATCGTTTTTGGCCCTTCTCTGTTCATATTATCGGTTCAACATATGGAGGGTGGAATTTCAATGGGTGGAAACTTTGCATGTCATCCTATGTTAAGGGGCGCCATTCTGTCGCTGCAGCTCAAGGAGGGTGTGCTTTGCGGTGTACGAGGCTGAATTGCATGCAGTTTACTGGCCATTTTCAGGATGTCTTGTAGATGGGGTGAAGACTTAAGGAACTGCTTTACAACAAGATTGAACACATGCGCCATGCAGGATGCATGGCTCAGCCTTCCTTGATGCAGCGCTCACACTATGTTCTTCCCGTTTTCGGACCCCATGGTTCCGATTTTGAGTTGTCGAGGAGAAAGCCAGAATTCGATTTCTTGATAAAGGATGTGGAGCAGTTCCTCCCCTGTGTGACTCTGTGCCCCCAGGCAAACTAGGTGCAGAACAGCGTGACACCGCTGTGTCCTGCACATGTGGTATGCTGAAGGAGCACTGTAAATTGTCCCTGCAGTGGAGGCTGAAGAGACGGTGGAGGATGAGGAGGCAGAGACGGACATTGTCGCAAGACCAACGATGTGAAAACGTGGAGGTGGAAGTGGCGTCAAGTTGCTGGTGTGGCTGTGCAGCAACCACATTTACCTAGTGGGCTCATCACTACTTGCCTGCCTACCGGAGGAAGCGGCGGATATCTCCTCCCGATTTTGGCTGAGCAGTAGCTGTTGACTGTCCTCTAGTAGCTCGTCCTCGCTGAAAAGTGTCTGTCTGACATACTGTAAAATAAATGAATTAAATCAAATTAAATGTAAATGAATACACCAAAAAACAGGCTGTATCCCAAAACAATTTCACCACTGAACGGCTAATTGCTGATTATTAAGTCCCTACAGAAGAAACTCAGTATTCACCGAGCAATTTGCACAAAACAGGCTGTGTCCCAAAAAAATGGCACCACTCAACGGCTAATAGATGATTATTCAGCACTGCAGAAGAAACTTAGCATTTACTGAGCAATTTGTGCAAAACACCCTGTATAAAAAAAAAAATGTCACCACTGAATGGCTAATAGACAGTTATTCAGTTCCTACGGAAGAAAGCAATAAGTAACAGAAAAAACTCCAGCTCACCAATTCACTTGGATCACCCGTGTGCAGGTCAGCCTTAGCATACAATTCAACACAAAACGGTTCCAGCACTCACGATTCTTTGGTAGCTAAAATCCTCGTCTTTATTCAGGCAGTAGAAAACAATGTACAGGACATATACCCACAAGTGTTGCGTTGACGCGTTTCGAACAAAGTTCTTATTCTTAACTATGAACAGTGTCTTACTAAGAGATTAAATACTGAGCCCCTCAAAGAGGGTGGAGTTGGTTACCTGGGCTCAGTATTTAATCTCTTGTAGTCAAGAACAGGCTGAGGTCAGGGCAAGAGAGAGTACATGCAGTCAAATTAACAGTCCAAGGTCAGGACGGTCAACTCAGGGTCATAACTGAGATTAGGCAGAGGTTGGATCAGACAGAGAAGGTAAATTCCAGAAGTCAGACAGACGTTGGTACATGGAAGAAGCAAAAATCCTAACAGAAAAGGCTTAGCTGTAGGGGAAGCGGCTGCTTTGGGGCCCAAAATCAGAAGGGGGACTAAAAGGTTTTATTGTCAGGGCCCCCTCAATAGTAATATAAAATTACATTATAAACAGAAACACTGTAGCAAATGGACATAGAGATTTCCGGGTCTCATCGGAGAGAGAGATTTTGACTAGCCAGGCAGTGGGGTCAGTAGGAGTGGGGGTTGCACGAATGGAGGGGGTTTCGAAGAAGTTGCTGGGGAGGAGCCATTTAAAAATTTGCTGTGGGGTCCAGTTATTTCTGGTTATACCACTGGCTAACAGCATACCTTTGAAGGAAACTAGCATACTACAACCTATTGCTCAGGTACCTTCCTATATGGAAAAGTGTATAAAGTACCTCAGGGTACTTAAGGTACCTTTCCCTATAGGAAGGTGCCTAAAATGAAAGGTGTCTTAAGTACTGCAGGGTAGCTATCCATTGGCTGGAGAAGATAAGGGTGCAGGAGTACTGGCCCTTAGAGAGCCTTATGGGTAGTGAAGGGCACCACAGGCATAATCCAGGTCACAGTCAGCATGGGAGGACAGCGTTACTCCACCAGGTAACTTTCCCTATAGGAAAATGCCTAAAAGGAAAGGTGCATCAAGTACCTTAGAGCAGGAAAGGAGAGGCAATGGGAATGGATTGCTGCCATACAGTGGTGTGCCTAGGGTTTTTGGCACCTGGGGCGGGTCCTTTCTCTGGCACCCCTCCCACCCAATGCTTTAAAAAACTTGTCCCCCCTCTCAGTAGTATTGCCCTCATTGTACAACCTTCAGAGTAGTTTTATAATAATTCACATTATGCTCCCTTCACAGTAATAATCTCCATTGTGCCCCCTTCATAGTAATAATCCCCATTGTGTCCCCTTCATAGTAATAATCCCCATTGTGCCCCCTTCATAGTAATAATCCCCATTGTGTCCCCTTCAAAGTAATAATCCCCATTGTGCCCCCTTCATAGTAATATGCCCCATTGTGCCCCATTCATAGTAATAATCTCCATTGCGTCCCCTTCATAGTAATAATCCCCATTGTGCCCCCTTTATAGTAATAATGCCCACTTTGCCCCCTTGATAATACTAATGCCCATTGTGCCCCCTCGACAGTAATATTGCCCATTGTGCCCCCTTAATGGTAGTAATGCCCACTGTGCTAGTAATGCCCTCTGTGCCCCCTCCATAGTAGACATCCCCATTGTGCCTACTTCACAGTAATAATGCCCACTGTGCCCCCTTCACAGTAATAATGCCCTCTGTGCCCCCTTCACAGAAATAATTCCCACTGTGCCCCCTTCACAGTAATAATGCACTCTGTGCCCCCTTCATTGTAGTAATGCCCTCTGGCTCTGTGCCCCCTTCATAGTAGAAATGCCCATTGTGCCCCCTTCATAGTAGAAATGCCCTCTGTGCCGCCTCCATAGTAATAAAGTTCTCTGTGCCCCCTCTATAGTAGTAAAGTCCTCTGTGCCCCCTCTATAGCAAGAAAGTCCTCTGTGCCCCCTCCATAGTAATAAAGCCCGTTTACTTCCCCTATATAAAAAAAAAACAACACAGTAACTCCTCACCTTGTTCTGTTCCTGAAGCTCACATACCTCTCTTCCCTGCAGGCACAGATTGCTCTGCAGTACTGTGTGGGCAGAGCTTATGCAGATTTCTGGGTGACAGGCTCTGCCCACACAGGCTAGCAGCATGATCTGTGTCTGCAGGCTGAATGGTGGAGCGGGGAGAAGTCTTCCTGCTTCACCACTCAGAGCGGCGCCAGCCTGAAGGAGGGCGGAGCACTTGGAGCTAATCGGTGAGGGAGCTGTATTGATGGAAGCGCTCATTGCTTCTAGCATCAGGGGCGGACCGCCCCCCCTTTGGTACGCCACTGCTTCGGTAACATACACATGTGTTGCATTAGATGGCGAGCTCTAATTTCACATTATTGTGTCAGTGGCTGTGGTGTGCATCTGTTAAGTGTATGCAAAATCAGAAAAGATAGGCGGGCACCCAACATTTGACTGCATAATCACTCCTGCCCAGGAATGTGGACTGAACAATTGCATTGCACAGTAATTTATATGTTAAAGTACCTGTTACTATTACATGGTAAAGTGCATAATATACTGTACAACACTGAATAATACTTGTGGCTAATAAAATTCATTTTTTCGCATTACTGGAATGCGAGGTAGAAGTTAATTAGTTATTTTTACATGTCCAGTAAGGACAAAGCAGAGCAAATCAGACGGACAACTGCCCACAGTATCTGTCATAAATGTTTTTTCTTTAGGGGAGCCTGTCTCCTGTCATCAGTTGTATTACTCTTGACATTCACAACTTTTGGCAACAGAGACTGATTTTAATCTGCTGAACTTCACATAAATATGCCAGCTTCAGTCACTGAGCCTATCTTTATACTACACTTATATGTAACTGTAGCACACTGGGCTACCAAGATTTGCACCAGTAGAAATATAAAGCCCCGGTGATCTAGTAAGGTCATTTTTTAGGGTAGGGATCAGCAATCTCCAGCACTCTAGCTCTTCTGAAACTATAATTCCCAGAATGTTTTATTTGCTTCTATAGGAGTTACGAGAATAGCTGAGCAAATGTGCATGCTGGGAGTTGTAGTTTCACACCTGTTGCAGTGCTATGGTTGCCAATCCCTGTTCAAGAGTATTAGAAAGGAGGCACATACTGACTTGTCTTACCCCATGACCTTTGAGCAGTATGGTTCACTTATTACTAAGGAGGGCTAGAAATTCAGGGGGTCATTTATTAAGACCGGCATTTTAGACACCAGTCTTAATAAGCCCTTAAGCTGGAGGTGGATCCACCGAAGTCAGGTGGAGGCGTCAGCCTCTACATAACTTTGGCGTATCTATTGCTGGTCTAAATGTAAGACAGCTTCTTCACTGGCTCAAAATTAGACCATTTTCTACACCTCAAACAGGCATAGAAAATGATAATTGAGATGGACCTGCCGACCTGTCCCCTTCCCAGCCCATGCACCCGCCCACTTTTGTAGACCTGGTGTCAGCCGGAAAAAGTCACAGATTGCCATGCAAATAACCTTTGCACTGCAATCTGTGCCAGAAATAAGCCTTATAGAGGTGTATTTCTGATAGTAAACAACCCGCTCACTCTCCAAACCATTCCTCTAATAGCTCATAGAAAGAAAAGCTAAAAAAGCTATGGAATGTGGAATATGTATATATTAGCACACACAAGTAGGAGATTTACTATGAGGGGAGTTTTAAAAGAGAACCTCTTACCACAAAATGCAGTGCAATCCACAGAATGTCAGGTTGTCATTCGTTGCTCGATCAAATCAATTATCTACTTGCATAAAGGAGCCTTTAGAGAGAAACTTGAGAGTTATTTTCTGATAGAGCTTTGGGGCCATGAGGCCAGTCAGAAGACTTGTCGGGTCTGACCTTGAAAAATACTCGTCACTTTTAAATGCAGTTCAATCTGCAGGCAGCATGTTATAGAGCAGGAGGAGCTGAGCAGATTTATATACCATTTTATAGGAAATAAAATCAGTATAACTTGTAAATGTATATATTTAAAGCGGTTTTCCCACTGTTTTATACTGATGACCTATCTGATCACCTATCCTCAGAATAGGTAATCAGTATTTGACTGGTGGGTGTCCGGTGCCTGGGACCCCAGCCGATCAGATGTTTGAGGAGGCCACGCATGAGGGAGCCATGGCTTACTCAAACTGATCAGCGATGTTTCCAGGTGTCGGACCACCAGCATTTAAATACTGATGACCTAATGTATAAAACATTCAGAAAATCACTTTAACCGCTTCAACCCCCCTAGCTTAAACACCCTTAATGACCAGGCCACTTTTTACAATTCCGCACTACACTACTTTCACCGTTTATTGCTCCGTCATACAACTTACCACCCAAATGAATTTTTAACCTCCTTTTCTTCTCACTAATAGAGCTTTCATTTGGTGGTATTTCATTGTTGCTGACATTTTAACTTTTTTTGCCATTAATACAAATTTTTTTTTGCAAAAAAATGTCATTTTTCACTTTCTGTTGTAAAATTTTTTAAAAAAAACAAAATTTCTATATACATTTTTCTCTAAATGTATTGTTCTACATGTCTTTGATAAAAAAAAAGTACAATAAGTGTATATTTATTGGTTTGGGTAAAATTTATAGCGTTTACAAACTATGGTGCAAAAAAGTGAATTTCGGCATTTTGAAGCAGCTCTGACTTTCTGAGCACCTGTCATGTTTCTTCAGGTGCTAGAATGCCAGGAAAGTATAAATACCCCCCAAATGACACCATTTTAGAAAGAAGACACCCCAAAGTATTTGCGGAGGGGCATGGTGAGTTCATGTATCATTTCATTTTTTTTTCACAAGTTAGCGGAAAATGACACTTTCTGAGAAAAAAAAAAAAAGTTTCAATTTCTGCTAACTTCTGGCAAAAAAAAAAAAATCTCAGACGGACTCACTATGCCCCTCAGTGAATACCTCGGGGTGTCTACTTTCCGAAATGGGGTCATTTGTGGGGTGTGTTTACTGTTCTGGCATTTTGGGCGGGGCTAAATTGTGAGCCGCCATGTAAAACCTAAAGGTACTCGTTGGAATTTGGGCCCCTTTGTGCACCCAGGCTGCAAAAAAGTGTCACTTATGTAGTATCGCCGTACTCAGGAGAAGTAGGGCAATGTGTTTTGGGATGTATTTTTACATATACCCATGTTGGGTGAGAGAAATATCTCTGTAAATTGTCAACTTTGTATAAAATTTTTTAAAAGTTGTCGTTTACAGAGATATTTTTCACACAAAGTATGGGTATATATAAAAATACACCCCAAAACACATTGCCCTACTGCTCCTGAGTGCGGCATACCATGTGTGCCACTTTTTGCAGCCTGGGTACACAAAGCCTAAACCAATGAGTACCTTTAGAGATTCACAGGGCATTTTTACGCATTTGGATTCCAAACTTCTTCTCACGCTTTAGGGGCCCCTAAAATGCCAGGACAGTATAAATACCCCACATGTGACCCCATTTTGGAAAGAAGACACCCCAAGGTATTCCGAGAGGGGCATGGTGAGTTCATGTAAAAAAAAATTTTCTTCACAAGTTAGTGGAATATGAGACTTTGTAAAAAACAAAATTTAAAAAAAAAAATATAAATTTCCGCTAACTTGTGCCAAAAAATAAAAATTCTGTGAACTCTCCATGCCCCTCACGGAATACCTTGGGGGTCTTCTTTCCAAAATGGGGTCACATGTGGGGTATTTATACTGACCTGGCATTTTAGGGGCCCCTAAAGCGCGAGAATCCAAATGCGTAAAAATGGCCTGTGAGATCCTAAAGGTACTCATTGGTTTTAGGGCCCCTTTGCGCACCCAGGCTGCAAAAAAGTGTCACTCATGTGGTATCGCCGTACTCAGGAGAAGTAGGGCAATGTGTTTTGGGGTGTATTTTTACATATACCCATGCTGCATGTGAGAAATATCGCTGTAAACGACAACTTTTTACATATTTTTATTCAAAGTTGTCAATTTACAGAGATATTTCTCTCACCCAGCATGGGTATATGTAAAATACACCCCAAACACATTGCCCTACTTCTCCTGAGTGCGGCGATACCACATGAGTGACACTTTTGCAGCCAAGATGAGGCCCAAATTCCAATGAGTACCTTTTAGGAGGGCATTTTTACGCATTTTTCTTCTCACGCTTTAGGGCCCCTAAAATGCCAGGGCAGTAGAAATACCCCACATGTGACCCCATTTTGGAAAGAAGACACCCCAAGGTATTCCATGAGGGGCATGGGGAGTTCATAGAAGATTTTTTTGGCACAAGTTAGTGGAAATTGATTTTTTATTGTTTTTTCTCACAAAGTCTCCCTTTCCGCTAACTTTTGACAAAAAGTTTAATTTTTCATGGACTCATTATGCCCCTCAGCGAATGTGAGGGGTAAGGCGAGTTCACAGAAAAAAAAAATTTGGCACAAGTTAGCGGAAATTGATTTTTTTTTTTTTTTTTTTACAGTCTCATATTCCACTAACTTGTGACAAAAAATACAATTTTGCATGAACTCACCATACCCCTCACGGAATACCTTGGGGTGTCTTCTTTCTAAAATGGGGTCACATGTGAGGTTTTTGTACTGCCCTGGCATTTGAGGGTCTCCGCAATCATTACACGTATGGCCAGCATTAGGAGTATCCGCGATTCTCCTTATATTGAGCATACGGGTAATGAGATTTTTTTTTTCCGTTCAGCCTCTGCGCTGAAAAAAAAAAAAAATGAACGGCACAGATTTTTTCATTCGCATCGATCAATGTGGATGAAAAAATCTCTGCCAAAATCAGTGACTGCGGTGCGGTGGGCTGGGCGCTAGCTACCGAACAAGTAGATAACTAACTGGCGGTGATAAGAGACCCTTATGCCCCATTCACACGTCCGAAATTCTGTTTGCGGAATGGAATTGTGGACCCATTCATTTCTATGGGGACAGACTTTGTCCCGCTCGGATCCGGAATTACGGATCCGCGCTTCCGGGTCTGCACTTCCGTTCCGCAAAAATATAGAACATGTCCTATTCTTGTCCGCAATTGCGGACAAGAAAAAGCATTTTCTATATAGTTCTGGCAATGTGCGGATCTGCAAAATGCGGAAAGCACATTGCCGATGTCCGTGTTTTGAATGGAGCATTACAAGGGGTGGGATCAATGACAGGGGGGTGATCAGGGGGTCTAGATTGGGTAATCAAGGGGTTAATAGGTGAGAGGGGGTGGGGGGGGTTAGTGTAATGTTTGGTGCAACTTTACAGTGTTACCTGGTCCTCTGGTGGTCGATCCCAGCAAATGGGACCACCAGAGGACTAGGTAGCAGCTATATCAGACGCTGTTCACAAAACAGCGTCTGATATAGCTGTTTGATGCGATTTAATTCGCATCTACAGCCTGCCAGCGATGGATCATCGCTGGCAGGCTGTAGCAGAACTGCCGAGACGCGCTTCACTGTGAAGTCTCGGCTCTCACGAGATGACGCGCCGATGCGTCGTCTCAGAGCTACAGGACTCCCTGCGTTAGGCGGTCCTGTAGCGGTTAAAGGCTATGGACACCTTTGGGGGGCAGTTTTTATTTTATTATTGCATTGTACTCGTTTAGAGCTAAAAATCCTTTTTTAAATAGGTGTTTATTAAAAATGTGGAACGCTTTTCTTTGTAAACCCTTGAGATTCTCTAGTAGCCTGCTTTCTGTTTGCACTCTGTTCAATCAGGCAGCTCAGCAGACGTCTTCCTGCAAAAAACGAGCCCCTGCACAAGACGATCAGCAATTTTTTTTCTCTTAAAGTGCCGTTTAGAAAATGGAGACACAAAAACATATTTTTTTTTTTCAAAAATGCTTTATGATGTAAAACTGAAAGAAACAAACAAACAAACAAACAAACAAAGTAGACATATTTGATATCATTGTGTCTGTAACAATCTGCTCTATAAAAATAGCACATGATCTAACCTGTCAGATGAACATTGTAAAAAACAAAAAATGAAAACTGTGCCACCATCAGCCACCAACGTAATATAGAGCGATCAAACATCATATGTACCCCAAAATATTACGAATACAACTGTCACCTTACCCTATAGTTTCCAAAAGAGCATCATGGGGGCTTCAAATGGGACATGGTGTCTAAAAACCAGTCCAGCAAAATCTACATTCCAAAAACCACATGGCGCTCCTTTCCTTTTGTGCCCTGCCTTGTGCCCTTACATCAGTTTACGACCACATATGGGGTGTTTCTGTAAACCACAGAATCAGGGTAATAGATATTGAGTTTTGTTTGGCTGTTAACCCTTGATGTGTTAAAGTAAAAAATTGATTAAAATAGAAAATCTGCCAAAAAAGTGAAATTTAGAAATTTCATCTCCATTTTCCTTCGGTCCTACATTGTTGCTCCTGGTTACGACTCAGCCTGCTGACAACACCTGTACCTCTTGTATCTTTGCTTAGGTACCTCCTGGTCCGCCTGGACCAGCTGCCTCGTGTGCCAATCCTCCTCAAGAGCGACCTGGTGTTCCCCTCGGGAAAGTCTATCCCCACCATCTGGGGTACTGAGAAGATCGAGGGGTTAACTTAGACAACGCCCTTAAAGAAGGTAAGACACGTGGCACAGTGGGTTCACACCCGCTGGTTCGTAACGTGCCAAATTTATCGACCGTCGCATGGTATTTGAAAATTGAAACATTTTTTCCAATAATGTCTAACATTCTGTCTCGATATGTTACACCACTTCTTCTGCAAATATGCCCTTAATACTAGCCCATAAGGTACCGTAAAGTTTCAAACCATGTGCATCAGCCATATGAAAATCCATGTAACTCATGTGAAATCCTGACTTTCACCACAGGCTTAATAACTGGTTCTAGCAATTGTAACCCAAAGCTTCTAATTGTATGATATCAGTCTTTCAATATCATTATCATTGTCTTTCCTTATCACTATGGAATTATTGATCTGTTCAATTTCTATGCTAGCATCTCTTACTAACCTGCTTCTTTTTTCTCATCAGGCACCATCTAGGTCCTTTGATTCCCTGCTGTCCTGCAGGAAGCATGTGTCTTCCTATAATTTCATTGATAAATTGGTACAGTATCATTTCACATGGTAGAGCTACAGTAGCAGCATCTTGATGTGCTGACCCTGAAAGTGTGGGATAATGTAATTCCTGCCCTTAATTGGATAGTGATACAAATAAACGATTTCATAAACTAAAGGAAATTAATATGGAGGCAAGGAGACTGATGTGCAATCATCAGTTTGTATCTCTCCCGAAATGGACTGACCTTGTGAGGAAGTCATCTCATCCAAAGGAATTAAATAAAGTGGAGCTCAAGCATTTCATTTGCAAGATATCTTGCCTTAGTTCTCCAATTATGAGGACAATGTTGTACAGGATGCAATTATAGATATTATTTTTCATTCAGACTTCATAATGTTACATGATGATGTGATAACTAATATGAGGGACCCATTGCAAAGTCAACCAAGGAGAAACATAAAAACATAGAAAACATAAAAACATAGAATGTATCGGCCGATAAGAACCATTTGGCCCAACTAGTTTGCCCAATATACTGAATACTATGAATAGCCCCTGGCCCTATCTTATATGAAGGATGGCCTTATGCCTATCCCATGCCTCCTTCACTGTGTTTGCAGCTACCACTTCTGCAGGAAAGCTATTCCATGCGTCCACTACTCTCTCAGTAAAGTAATACTTCCTGATATTACTTTTAAACCTTTTCCCCTCTAATTAAAAACTATGTCCTCTTGTAGCAATTTTTCTTCTTTTAAATATTCTCTCCTCTTTTACCGTGTTGATTCCCTTTATGTATTTAAAAGTTTCTATCATATCTCCTCTGTCTCTTCTTACTTCCAAGCTATACATGTTAAGGTTCTTTAACCTTTCTTGGTAAGTTTTGTCCTGCAATCCATGTACTAGTTTAGTAGCTCTTCTCTGAACTCTCTCCAAAGTTTCAATATCCTTCTGCAGATATGGTCTCCAGTACTGCACACAATACTCCAAATGAGGTCTCACTAGTGCTCTGTAGAGCGGCACGAGCACCTCCCTCTTTCTACTGTTAATGCCTCTCTCTATACACCCAAGCATTCTGCTGGCATTTCCGGCTGTTCTATGACATTGTCTGCCCACCTTTAGGTCGTCTGATATAATGACCCCTAAATCCCTTTCCTCAGATACTGAGGTTAGTACTGTATCACTGATTTTATATTCTGCTCTTGAGTTTTTACGCCCCAGGTGCATTATCTTGAACTTATTAATAGTACTCCTATAGTACTCCCATAGTACTCCTACCTATTAATAGTACTCCTATTAGCTATAGGGGAGAAGCTACAAAGAGCATCTCTTGTTACGGAAGACCTGGTATACTTTGCATTAGAGAGTGGAGACCATTTATTTCGATGGAAACTGTGTAATACTTCATATTCACATACTTTGGGGTCAATTTTATGCACGGATTACAGCTGATCCCAGGAGATCCAGGCTGCATAACACTGTCATCAGTTTATTGTTGGGGGAACATTTTCAGCAATTTGTGCTACAGTAAGTCTCCATAGGATTAAATCAGATGGCCAAGCTTTTACACTGCACATTTAATCTGTCACCAGTTTAATAGTTGTCCTACCATGGCCAACCTTTAAGATCTTCTGTTTTGCGGATGCTCTAAGCCAGCTGATTATCTATTATGATTTGGCCTTGTTATAGTCACTCAGATCTTTACACTTCCTTATTTTTCCTACTTCCAATACATTAAAGATGTAATCCCACCTTAGACATTTATGACATTTAAATAGGATATGCAATAAATGTGTAATAGACCTGCACCTCTCTTCAGAAGGGGGTTCCTCTGACCCCTCATCCCACCTGGTGAAGTAGCCACTGGCCACAACATCTAGGTGGAAAATTAATGGAGAGATAGCTCTCTCCGTTCACTTATATGGGAATTATGAAAGCAGCCAAACACATAGCCACCTCTCCATTCATTCCCAGCTTGGAAGTAGTGGTTTACCTCACCAGGTTGGATAAGGGCCAGGGGATTCCATTCTGTAGATAAGTGGAACTCTCATCTGTCAGAGATTTGTGGAGTATTTTGCGGATCTCTTTAACTGCAAGAACTGACTGTTTACTTGTTGCTTAATATATCTTAATACCTTGACAGGTTTCACTTCACTATTCAGTGACTTTATTGTTATGTCTGATCGGAATATCATTATATAAAGTTGTAGTTGCTGTGATGTTGAAGCTGCTGAAATAAAAAAATGTGGTAGTATTTTACCTTTACGATTCCTATTTGTGATTTCTGTTTTCCTCCAATCAGCTGGTCCCTGCAGCCTCTAGCACTAGAACTGGCACTTTGAACTTAGCCAGGAGCACAGCTTTGTCCAAAGTGTAGTGGCCATGCCAGGTTACTGCAACTCAGCCACAATTCTTTTGAATTTAAAACAAAATGAATTAACTGGGTTGACCCCTCTCAACATGTATGGCATATCGCTAGGATTGCAAAAACAAAACACAAAGTTTAGTCAGCACATCCTGTAAAATGAAATTAGTATGCAGTGTGCTCATTGCCATGGCTGAAAATACAAAACCAAGGACAAGGAAACAGCACTCTACAAACTTTGAATATATGGCCTAATGCTATAGTCACTATATAAATGAATATGAGGTACTTATTGCCTAGCAAATAAAAAAAACATGTGTGCCAAACCAACAACGGCAAGTTGACCCTTTTCTATATTGGACCCTACTGTATAATAACTCCTCTCCTTATGCCAAATGGCTTCAAATGGCTTCAGGGTGAGCAAGAGCCAGCTGTATACTGCAAAGATAGGTTTATTAAGAATGCAAATGGGTTTGTTAGGAATGCAGGACCAACATGAACACACAGTGTGCACACCATAGCTGAAAACACAAAAGAAAACACAATGAAGGAGTGCTTGGCTATGGAAGTTCCATATCATTGAATGGAGAGGATGCCTCACGTACATGGCATGCTCCCCTTCACTGCTTTACATATACTAACGATATGTTTCTTCATTCATTTCAGACACCCTAGAAGATACGTCTAAGGAGAGACATGATTACCCTATACAAATATATAAATGGGCCATACAAAAAATATGGTGAAAAACTGTTCCATGTCAAATGCCCTCAAAAGACAAGGGGGTGCTGCCTCCGACTGGAGAAGAAAAAATTCAGTTTCCAGAAGCGGCAAAACTTCTTTACTGTAAGAACTGTGAATCTGTGGAATAGACTGTGGTCACTTCCTTCTGGGATTCGCGTCCCCGCCTATCCCTTGGTTGAACATGATGGACTTATGTCTTTTTTCAACTGTATTAACTATGTACTATGTACTATGTATCCTGATATTTAGTTTACAACTTTTCTTGTGGATGTGTCCATCCCAGTAATATATGCTGGATGTGAGGTCTGTGTGTCCTGGATTTTGCAGCCTTCACTAGCTTTTATATATGAGCACAGCTTAATTCCTGTGCTATTTTCTCATTCCACAGCCCATAAGTAATCTATTCTCCATTTTCTGAAAGACGATGATGCTGAGGAGTACGTAATTGCCTTCTTCCTCCTACCACAGAGTCTGGCATGGGTTTACTAATCTCTATGCCTATACTAGTGATGAGCGCGAATATTCGAATAGCGAATATTAATCGCGAATATCGCAACTTCGATAATTCGCGAATATTGCGAATATACTGCTATATATTCGTTATATCGAATATTCGTCATTTTTTCCATCTGAACAAATGATTCCTCCCTGCTTAAAATGCTTGTGGGTCAATGAGTCATCGGCCCACAAGCAAGAAGCAGGGAGGAATCATGACTTTAGATGTTGAAAAAAGACGAATATTCTAAAAAACGAATATATAGCACTATAGCGAATATATTCGTTTTGACATTTTTAGAATATTCGTCTTTTTTTCCCCCTCCAAACAGTACAGTTAAACCCCTTTGGCATACTCCTCCCCACAAGCGTCCCCGTCACCATGGGAACGCCTGGTGGTTAGAATATACCATCGGATCTGAGTTAGATCGTGAAAACTCAAATCCGATGGTATATTCTAACACAGAGCGTTCCCATGGTGATGAGGACAGCTGAATTAGAGTATACCAACACGCGCATACATACCGGCTCCCTGCTGCCTGGAGGCACCTGTCCTCTGACAGGGCACTGTGATCTGCACTATTAACCCCTCAGGTGCCGCACCTGAGGGGTTAATAGTGCGGATCTAGCACCCTGTCAGAGGTCGGGTGCCGCCGGGCAGCAGTGCGTCTCCCACTATTAAAATCATTAATGGGCAGTGCGCCTAATTCCCCCTCACCAGTATTACAAACAATAATTGGTGGCCAGTGCCGATCCCCCTATTAAACATCATTGGTGGCCAGTGTGCGCCGACAATCCCTCCCCCGTATTAATTATCGCTGGTCAGTGCGCACTCAATCCCCCTCCCTCCCCAGTAAAAATCATTGCTGGCAGTGCGCCCTCCCTCTCCCCCCCTCCCATCATTGGTGGCAGCGGCAGCTCCGATCAGAGTCCCAGCAGTGTAATGCTGGGGCTCCGATCGGTTACCATGGCAGCCAGGACGCTACTGCAGTCCTGGCTGCCATGGTTAGTTAGTCAGCATTGTACTTACCTGCGCTGGGCCGCCGGGAGCTCCTTCTTCTCAAACTCACAGTGCGGCATCTGAGGGGTTAATAGTGCAGATCACAGTGCCCTGTCAGAGGACAGGTGCCTCCAGGCAGCAGGGAGCCGGTATGTATGCGCGTGTTGGTATACTCTAACTTCAAGCGTCCCCATCACCATGGGAACGCCTCTGTGCTAGAATATACCATCGGATTTGAGTTTTCACGATCTAACTCAGATCCGATGGTATATTCTAACCACCAGGCGTTCCCATGTGGTGACGGGGACGCTTGTGGGGAGGAGTATGCCAAAGGGTTAACGAATATGGAATATAGCTATGCACTAGCAGTGCTAAGTTGAAATCGCAATGCGAATACTTTAAGTTAAATTAATCGCATTGTGATTTCAACTTAGCACTGCTGCTATATTCCATATTCGTTAGTCTCATTCTAGCAAGCTGACCCATTATAAACCCAGCTCTAAGTTGAAATCGCAATGCGATTAATATAACTTGAATTAATCGCATTGCGATTTCAACGTAATTCCTCAAATCCGACAGTACATTTTAGTATATGGAGACGTTCCCATGGTGATGGGGACGCTCCATGAGCACGGAAGTTATGGTTGGCTTGGTAGAATTAGCGAATAGCGAATATGACGAATGTATTCGTCATATTCCTCAAAACGAAGATAACAAAGTATTCTACATCTTCGTTTTAGCAACCTATTCGTCAACTTCGCTATTCGCTAATTCTAGCAATCAAATAGGAAGGTTGACTTACCAGACAGCTGTGTTAAATTCGCTATGCGATTTTTTTTTTAATACAATAATTATATTACTTAATAAAATTATTATATTATATTATATTATTATTATTCTATTTATTAAAAAAAAAAAAAATCGCATAGCGAATTTAACACAGCTGTCTCTATAGTCAACCTTCCTATTTGATTGCTAGAATTAGCGAAGTTGACGAATAGGTTGCTAAAACGAAGATGTAGAATACTTCGTTATCTTCGTTTTGAGGAATATGACGAATACATTCGTCATATCCGTCATCCTCGCTAATTCTAGATATGAAACCAATAGGAAAGTAGCCTTAAGTTAAAATCGCAATATGCGATTATTTAAATCGCATGTTAATCGCGATAACTAGAAAAATGACGAATATTCGATTTCGACGAATATGAAACGAATATTCATACGAATATTCGCGAATTTCGTCGAAATCGAATATGGCACCTGCCGCTCATCACTAGCCTATACACAGCCAGTGTGGTTCATACAGTACCTCCCTCTACAGACTTCCCTGTAGGCTTTCCTGCCTGTCTATACTCTGATATCCTACATATAGCCTGTGTGATCTGTCCTCCTTGAAGATTTGGATCATTTTATCCTTCTCCACATTCTGTTTACAACCTCCTTCTTGTCCTTGCAGCTAGCTCTAAAACTAAGGGGTGCAAAAGGAGTGCAACTTAAGATGCACATCTATGCACCAAAATTGTGCCGCCTTCTGGCACAAAATAAACCATCTAATATGGAGTGTAAAGTTACATAAAAGTGTGTAAAGATGCACCAAATATCTAATCCAATACTGGCTTTAAAAAACTTGCAGGAAAATCTGCCTCAAAATCTCCTCCAAAAAAGTGCAAACCTTCCCTAGCAGCTTGGCGTTTCTAAGAGTCTGTAATATGGATTTGTAAGGACTCTATGTGCCACTATATAGTTCTGCTGTGGGCATAAGCCATAATATATAAGGCTTATTTTGGACAATGGTATAGGACTAAAAATAAAAGGCGATCATATCTTCTGCTCAAAAATGCTATTTTCATATACTGTTAAAAAACATCTGCAGCACTCACAACTGATGAAGTATGTGATTGCCTCTAATATGTATGTATGTAGAAATTACTTAAAGCAATGACATTAAACTATAAAGAAAGCTGTTGTGCACACCAATGAATGAGGGTGGGAACATAAATGGAAAATGATTGGTATCTTTTTTCATAGATGCACAAATCACACAGTCAATCAAGGATATTCACTGCACTCGATTAACACCTGCATTTTACGATTACTCAAATGAGGATACAGCATTACCAACTACCAAGGATCTTGCATTGCTATGCTTGTACTATGAAAAGGATCTGTTACCTTTCTGTCTTTAAAGAGTAACTAAACCTTTATAATAATTTTTAATATGTTAACCCTAATCCGCTAAACAAAATTTCTAATATACTATACTTTTACATCCCTAAAGCACACCATCCACTGTGCGCTTAAAACTCAGTTCTCCCTACACCACTGACAGCTCAGAGGTGTACTGAGTACTCATTTTATGAATGGGAAGCAGCAGCGCAGGGAGTATGGGCAGGAGCGCTCACTGCAACAGCTGTCATTCAATTCTCTTAGCTTAGCGGAGCAGGTAGAAGCAGGAGCCCGCTCCGCTCAGCTAATCCTTGTATAGTATATGGGTACAGGGTACCCATGTACTATGCCAAGAGTTAATAATTGTAATTGTCCGGGGAGCACGGGCAGGAGCAGCAATGTGCGTCCCTGTCCATACTCCCTGTGCTGCTGCTGCCCATTCATAAAATGAGTACTCTGTACACAGCTGAGCTGTCAGCAGTGGAGGGAGATCTGAGTTTTTGGCACACACTGAATGGTGCACTTTAGGGATGTAAAAGTATGGTAAAAATAGAAAATAAATAAACAAAGCATATTAGAAAAATAGTTTTTAAGGGATTAGGGACAATATATTAAAACATATTATAAAAGTTTAGTTACTCTTTAAGCAAATTGTAATATATGTGTGTATATCTAATATATAAAGCTAAGTGTATGTGTGTATGTCCACAATCACGAAATTTGGCACACAGGTACATCAGGTGTCCAGAAAGGTTTTAGACCAGGTCTCAGCTCTCTAGGATGTACCGTTCCTGAGATATTCCCAAAAAATGCACTAGCCAATAGAAGCCTGCCATACACACAGTCACATGTCCTTAATCAACCAATAGAAGCTCGCAGGCTCTTAGTCTCCACATACACACAGTTTTATACCAGGTTTCCATAAAAACCAAGGCATTTTTCTTCACTGCTGTAGGTTAGCTTTAAAGGGTCAGGACACTGTGGTTGACACTTTTAAGGGAGCTGAGTGCAGTGCAGATCACAGTTAAAGAGGCAGGTAGGGTGGCCATCCAGGCCACCCTCAAAAGACGGACCTAAAAACAACGCCCCAGGTTCCGCTAAGCCATGCCGATCATGTTAGGCCATGCCCCCTCCCACTCCGCAGCTAACGGGGATTGAATAAATGAAGGTAAAAATCAATTTCTGTCAGCTGCAGGTATGGGAGGGAGGGTGACAATTTCTGTCAGCTGCTGTGGAGGTTACAGTTAAGGAGATGATCCGCTATGGAGGTCAGTGTTAAGGGGCAGATTTCTGTAGAGGCCACTGTTAAGGGGCGGGGTGTTGTGGAAATCACTGTTAAGGAGACAGGGGGAATGTGGAGGTCACTAATAAAGGGGCGTCTGCTGTAGAGGTTAAGAGGCGGGGTGTTGTAGAGGTCACTGTTAAGGAGGCGGGGTGTTGTGGAGGTCACATTTTAAGGGAACGGAGCTCTGTGGAGGTTACTGTTAAGGTGGCAGGTTATTGTGGAAATCACTGTTAAGGAGACGGGGTGCTGAGGAGGTCACTAATAAAGGATCAGCTGCTGTGGAGGTCACTGTTACCGGGGAGGGTGCTGTGGATGTTACTGTTAAGGGGGAAGGCCGCTGTGAAGGCCACTATTAAAGGGGCAGCAGGGTACTGTGAGGTTACTGTTAAGGGGGCGGGGTGCTGTAGAGGTCACGTTATGCGGGGGATACTTTGATATCTTTTAACAACACACACAAACATTAAATGAAATAGATGAAATATACCTGTGCAAAGCCGGGTCCTTCTGCTAGTATATATATATATAAATATTTATATATATATATATATATATATATATATATATATGTATATATACGGTGGGATGCAAAAGTTTGGGCAATCTTGTTAATCGTCATGATTTTCCTGTAAAAATCATTGGTTATTACAATAAAAAATGTCAGTTAAATAGATCATATTGGAGACACACACAGTGATATTTGAGAAGTGAAATTAAGTTTATTGGATTTACAGAAAGTGTGCTATAATTGTTTAAACAAAATTAGGCAGGTGCATAAATTTGGGTACTGATGTCATTTTATTGATTCCAAAACCTTTAGAACTAAATATTGGAACTCAAATTGGCTTGGTAAGCTCAGTGACCCCTGCCCTACATACACAGGTGAATTCAATTATGAGAAAGAGTATTTAAGGGGGTCAGTTGTAAGTTTTCCTGCTCTTTTAATTTTCTCTGAAGAGTAGCAACATAGGGGTCTGAAAACAACTCTCAAATGACCTGAAGACAAAAATTGTTCACGATAAGGGTTTAGGGGAAGGATACAGAAAGATGTCCCAGAGATTTCAGCTGTCTGTTTCCACAGTTAGGAACATATTGAGGAAATGGAAGACCACAGGCTCAGTTCAAGTTAAGCCTCGAAGTGGCAGACCAAGAAAAATCTCGGATAGACAGAAGCGACGAATGGTGAGAACAGTCAGAGTCAACCCAAAGACCAGCACCAAAGACCTACAACATCATCTTGCTGCAGATGGAGTCACTGTGCATCATTCAACCATTCGGCACACTTTACACAAGGAGATGCTGTATGCGAGAGTGATGCAGAGGAAGCCTTTTCTCCGCCCACAGCACAAAAAGTGCCGCTTGAGATGGGCTAAAGCACATTAGGACAAGCCAGCTTCATTTTGGAATAAGGTGCTGTAGACTGATGAAAGAAAATTGAGTTATTTGGGCATAACAAGGGGCGATATGCATGGAGGAAAAAAAATCGTTAATTTCTAACGATAATTTGTTTTCCCTTAGTCCTAACAGCAGCACAGATGGGGTTAACCACCACCCGTGGACTGGCAGGACCGGCGGAATGTTTAATGAGCCCAAGACTAATAACTCAATTTAACAATTAAGTATCTCCTTAAAAGGAGGAAGTCAACCCCCAGCCCACTGTGTTTATAGCAAGAAAAAAACTAGACTTACTAGGGTGGGAAATTTGTGTGCTGCTGTTAGAACTAAGGGAAAACAAATTATCGTTAGAAATTAACGATTCCCTTACGTCCTACCAGCAGCACAGATGGGGAGATAGCAAGAAGAAACCCCTAGGGAGGGCCTTCCTGCCTGGCAGAACTAAGAAAAGTCTGCCCAAAGGCCGAAAACTCAGGTAGACTGGCATCTAGTCTATAATGGGAGATGAATGTCGATTCAGAAGACTCCTCTCGGCAAAAGAAATAGCCACAACTCTAGTAGAGTGGGCCTTCACGAATCCCGGAGGGTCCAGAGATTGTGGAAACAAAGTATTCCTTAATAGCCTCCTCAATCCACCGACTGATGGAAGGTTTGGATGCCTTACAGCCTTTAAACTTACCGGCAACAGGATTAGCAGATTCTCATCTTTCCTGAACTCCTTGATCTATCCACATAGATCCGGAGACATCTCGAGACGTCCAGAGGATGTCTAGCAGGTTCCTAGGAGGAGGTAGTAGATGTCGACAGAACCGGGAGGAATATCACCTGGTTGATGTTCTGGAAGGAAGGAACTTTAGGCCTACCATACGGGAGGAATCTAAGAAGGTCCCGGTCATGTAAGAAAATGGTATAGGGCTCATGTGCTGAGAGAGCTTGAAGCTCAGAGACCCTCTTGGCCAAAGTCACTGCAAGGAGAAACACAAACTTCCAAGTGATGAACTTGATGTCCACCTCCTCTAACGGTTCAAAGGGGGGAGATGCTAACCCCCTGAGAACTACTGAAAACCCCTTTGAAAAAAAGGGGTCTCAGTACTGTAGGCTTTAATCTTTCAGATCCTTTAAGGAACCATTTGATCAGCGGGTCCTGAGAAAAAAAACTTGTTAAGGCAAGCTGAGATGGCTGAAACTTGAACCTTCAGAATAGAAGGGCAAGGCCTCTATCAAGGCCGTCTTGCAGGAGCTGAAGGATAGCGGAGAGGGGCGGATCTGCAGACGCCACATCAGTTGAGGTACAACAGGATGAGAATATCCTCATAATACAAGAGTAGGCTCTCTTGGTAGAGTCCGCTCTAGAATGAGAGCGTTCTCAGGACTGACTCTGAAAGCCCTTCTATTCTGGGAAGGGACTGATCAACCTCCAGGCTGTCAGGTTGAATCTGTGCAGATCTGAGCAGAGGTGAGTGTCCCACGACACCAGGGTCTGCTGTGGGGGGAGCCTCCAATATTGTCCTCGACTCAACTGAGTGAGCTAGGTAAACCAGGATCTCTTCGGCCAAAACAGTATGATGGCTATCACTGAGGCCTGATCCTGACGGATTTTCATCAATACCCTCGGTATCATGGAAAAGGGAGGGAAGATGTAAGCCAGCCTGAACCTCCAGGATATTGACAGAGCGTCTAACGCCAGGGGGTTGTCCTCCCTGTAAAGGGAGCAGAACCTCTCCACCTTGGCATTAAACCTTGTTGCCATGAGATCCACCTCTGGCATACACACTTGAGGACTATCTGCTTGAATATCTCCGGCTGTAAAGACCACTCCACCGACGGAAGACCGCGGCTTAGCCGCCATCATATTGAGGGAGCCTTGGATGTGGATCGCAGATAAGTGGGAAAGGTACAACTCTGCCTAATCCAGAATCACCCCGATCTCTGACAGGAGGGGAAGTGATCTCGTGCCTCCCTGCTTGATGTAAAGTACCGCAGTCACATTGTCTGACTGGACTTTCACCGCTTTGCCCCGAATCTGAGGAGCTAAGTGAAGGAGGGCTAGCCGGATAGCTTGAATCTCGCGGAGATTGGATGAAAGAAGCCACTCCTGAGGAAACCAGGTCCTGTGAACTGGAGTATCGTCTAGGTGAGCATCCCAGCCTACTTGGGACACATCCGTAGTCAATATGACCTAGATTGGCTGGGTCATAGACTTCCCGTCTAAAAGATGGCACCACAATCTGAGGGAATACCGAGTTCGCCAAGTCAGGGAGCACAGGGAGTTTAGCCCAGCAGGGCTGCCATTCCATTAGGAGAGGACCTCCGACTGTAGAGGGCAGAGGTGCCATAGAGCCCAAGGGACTGCTTCCGCAGACGCTGATATGAGCCCCAACATCTTCATGAGAGTCCGAATTGGAACTCGCCGGGGAACGGAAAGGAACTTGCCCTGTCCTGAACCCGGGATCTTCTTTCTGGAGTCAACTGGAGCGACATCCCAGTGGAGTCGATTATGGAGCCTAGATATCTTACTGAAGTCGACGGGCTCACGTTCGACTTCTACCAGCTGATGATCCAACCTAGGTGGAACAGAAAGGAGATTGTTACCTGAAGAAGTTGGGTTAGGACTGCTAGAGCAGAGGCTTTCAAAGCCAGTCATCCAGATAAGGAATGATGGTCAGTCCTTGAAGCCTCAAAGCCGCCACCACAGAACCACCACCTTGGTAAAAGTTTGAGGGGCAGAAGAAATGCCAAAGGGAAGGGCAACAAACAGAAGATACCTGACGACACCGGACACCTGGTCCGTGATCCTGATATACTTCCTGGAACCAGGATGGATCGGGATGTGCAGATATGCATTCTTGAGGTCCAGGGTTGCCATCACGTCTCCAAGATTGACGATGTGAACTACTGACCTGATGGTTTCTATACGAAACTTCACCTTCCTTATAAATCGATTGAAATATCTCAGATCGATAATCATCCGGAGATCTCCTGAAGCCTTGGGAACCAGAAAAACTGGTGAATAGATCCCTAGGCCCCGTTCTGCTGCCGGAACCTCCTCCGTTGCAAATGTAGTCCTGAATGTAGGCCTCTAGGATCGCCTCCTTAGCAGCTTGTAGAAGGTTGATCTTGACAAACCTGAGACTAAATAACCGTCGGAAACGATATTCAGGACCCAGGGATCCATTCTTCTCAGAAGTGGGAGAGACGACTTCCGACGGGTACATAAAGCTTAGGAATGGGGAAGCTTATTGGCAGGACGGCAGGAGTAACGTGAATTAACCAAGAGCCTCGAAGAGGCCCGTAGTCAGGAGGTGGATTTTCCATCTTTGGCTCCTCCACGAGAGCACTTCAAACCCTTTCGCTGTGCTCTCCAGTCACTACAAGAGCTTGTTTGCTGGCCAGACCTGCCACCGCGGTCTTGTCTGCCCTGCCCTTGAAAGGACTGCTGGGGAAGGCTCTTCACCTTCTAGTCTGAAAGGCCCTCCATGATCTTATCCAGCTCCGAACCGAACAAACGGTTGAGCTCGAATGGAAGGCTATATAAGCTGTATTTTGAGGAATTGTCAGCAACCCAATATGGAATATGGGCCGCCGATCCCAGGGCCATGCTAAATATAGGCTCCTGACGTTATTTGATAGTATTGTCACAGTGTGCCAAAGGTGCACATGGTCTCCCATGAGCCACAGACCTGCTGCTTAGCTTCGAATGCAAGGATCTGTGTTTGGCCTCGTTCCCAGGACTTGCTTTGCTAGTGGGGAAGCTCCCTCGCTAGCTTCAACTGGAGCTGTGCGGTATCGCACAGGATGGTCTTGAAAGCAGCCAGTATGTCGTCCTGGAAAAAAACCTCTAGTTCACATTAACTTGAATTTGATCCAGGCGAGACCGGAGGAACGTAGAGACTTCAAAAGCCGATATGGCTGTGGAAGCTGAAGCCACAGCTGCCGTAACACCACATCTTAGTGTGCACTCTGCAAGGGGGTCCTGCAGCTAGACCCATCGTCTGCAGGAACCAGAGTGCTCTTGGACAACTTGGCAATAGCCATGTCCACCTTGGGAATGGATCCCCATGAATACACCAAGGGTTAAGCCATCGGGAACATGGATTTAACTTCTTTGTTAAAACCGGACCTTTTCCAGGTTTTTTCCACTCTATATCATGACAGAGAGGAGGGTCTCATCCGCTTTGAAGACACGGGGTGCCTGAGTAGCAGGAACGGGAGGCTCCCCACAGTCAACATCATGGTCCCCCGACCTGATGGACTTGAGCAACTTTTGTGTCTTTCCAGGGGAGAAAACACAACGTCAGCTTCTCTTCATCCGAGGAGGAAGAAACTAAGGAGACCAAGGAGGTCTCTCTACCGGGACAGAGGTCTCCATAGGAAGCCTTTCCATGCAGCAGTCCTATGACTCCTCTAATAAAGCCATTGATACATATCCTGCAACGTAGGTTCACTAGAGGTCAGAACCCTCTAACGGCAGCTGTACCCAGGGATTCCAAACCGGTCTCCCAAGCTGGTATTAGCCCAGCCTTAAGCTGTTTAGCTTCTGCAATCTCACAAGTGCAGGTATGATCAGCTTACAATAACCGTTGACTGCTGCAAAGGTAGCAGGATAGATGCTTCCTTTTGGAATCCACTTTCCTGCCTTCCGAATGCCGCGGAGAAGACATCACTGCGGGAAAAAAAGGGACAAATAAAACATTTGTAAACCACCTATCTACGCAGGAAAGGTAGAAAAACAGATTGGAGGCAGCTGAGGAAAAAACCACAAGTGGAACAACACCAATTTTAGGACTTTGGGAGCTAGCACACAGCCTCCCAAAATAGGACAAGGGGAGGGATAGCCAATCCACCCTTCACCCAGTAAATCCTCCACAGGAAGAAGCATAAAAATGCGGAAAAATTGTGCCCGTGAAAAAATCACGGCCGGATTACCCGGAGGTGACGCAAAAGGAGAGTCCCCGCGTCACCACCGGAAAATGGCGGCACACAGGGACCGAGAATCCGGGACCGAGGACGCCGCCAAAATACCCCAGCCAGGCGCAACTGCGCGGGGCCGGCAGCAGATAAGCTGCCGGCCAAACTGATAAGGTACCTAGGAAAAAGGCAACGCCGTTACCCTAACGAAAAGAAGGCTCCCCGCACTTTCCATAAGAAAGGGGGGAACAAACCGCCTAGTCCACCTGTCCAGGAGGACAGAAAAAAACACAGTGGGCTGGGGGTTGACTTCCTCCTTTTAAGGAGATACTTAATTGTTAAATTGAGTTATTAGTCTTGGGCTCATTAAACATTCCGCCGGTCCTGCCAGTCCACGGGGGGTGGTTAACCCCATCTGTGCTGCTGGTAGGACGTAAGGGAACACAGCATTCCAACAAAAACACCTGCTACCTACAGTAAAATATGGTGGTGGTTCCATCATGCTGTGGGGCTGTGTGACCAGTGCAGGGAGTGGGAATCTTGTCAAAGTTGAGGGACGTATGAATTCCACTCAGTATCAGCAGATTCTGGAGACCAATGTCCAGGAATCAGTGACAAAGCTGAAGCTGCGCCGGGGCTGGAAATTTTAACAAGACAACGACCCTAAAAGCTGCTCAAAATCCACTAAGGCCTCTTTCACACTTGCGTTCTGAGGATCCGACAGGCACTTTCGTCCCGCCGGATCCGTCAGAACGCAAGTCGCCTGAAAGCATTAGAAGACTGATCAGGATCCTGATCAGTCTTCGAAATGCTTTGAGGTTACTATGGCAGCCAGGACGCTATTAAAGTCCTGGTTGCCATAGTAGTAGTGGGGAGCGGGGGAGCGGTATACTTACAGTCCGTGCGGCTCCCGGGGCGCTCCAGAATGACGTCAGAGCGCCCCATGCGCATGGATCACGTGATCTTGACGTCACTCTGGAGCGCCCCGGGAGCCGCACGGATGGTAAGTATACTGCTCCCCCGCTCCCCACTACACTTTACCATGGCAACCAGGACTTTAGCGTCGGATCCGGCGATGCGCCAAAACAACGTTTAGCTTAAGGCCGGATCCGGATTAATGCCTTTCAATGGGCATTAATTCCGGATCCAGCCTTGCGGCAAGTGTTCCGGATTTTTGGACGGAGCAAAAAGCGCAGCAAGCTGGGGTATTTGCTGCGTCCAAAAAACGTTCCGGTCCTGAACTGAAGACATCCTGATGCATCCTGAACAGATTTCTCTCCATTCAGAATGCATGGGGATGATCCTGATCAGGATTTTTCCGGCATATAGCGCCGAGGACGGAACTCTATGCCGGAAAAGAAAAATGCCAGTGTGAAAGGACCCTAAGGCATTTATGCAGAGGAACAAGTACAACGTTCTGGAATGGCCATCTCAGTCCCCAGACCTGAATATAATTGAAAATCTGTGGTGTGACTTAAAGAGAGCTGTCCATGCTCGGAAGCCATCAAACTTGAATGAACTAAAAGATGTTTTGTAAAGAGGAATGGTCCAAAATACCTTCAACCAGAATCCAGACTCTCATTGCTACAGGAAACGTTTAGAGGCTGCAATTTCTGCAAAAGGAGGATCTACTAAATATTGTTTTCATTTCTTTTTTGTAGTGCCCAAATTTATGCACCTGCCTAATTTTGTTTAAACAATTATAGCACACTTTCTGTAAATCCAATAAACTTCATTTCACTTCTCAAATATCTGTCACCGCCGGTTCTGGGAGAGGGTCGGTCAGAGGTTCCTCCCTGTCTTGTGTATGACGTTCGTTGTTTTGGTTTCACTTTTCTCAGTTCCTTTCTCTCCCTCAGCTGCCTCTTATCTTAATTAATTGGCTTGCTTTATATTCCCTCCCATACCACTCCTCCTTGCAGTTTATACTACTTCCTGGATAAAGTGTTCACTGCTGGAGACTGCTGCTGCTGTTTGCTCAGATAAGTCTTTTCTCTTTATTGTGTTTCCTTGCTGGCTTTATTCTAGGTGACCCTGACTCCCCCCGTATTCAGTGCAGGGAGCCGGTGGCCATGTCCCCATTACTACTATAGTGTTTTCAGGTGTGACACAGTCTTAGGTACGTGGGCATGCAATCGTCTACCATTGAGGCCTTTGCATGTGTAGCAGTCAGGAAGAGCTTTTAGGGTTTTAAAGGGCTCACCTATATGCTCCTTAGTTTGGGATCAAGCCAGTCAGTCGTTTATTTATAAGTTCCAGCTATCTGCAACTTCACCCTTGACAATATCCCTTTGTGTGTCTCCTATATGATATATTTAACTGACATTTTTTATCGTAGCAACCAACGATTTATACAGGAAAATCATGACGATTAGCAAGGTTGCCCAAACTTTCGCATCCCACTGTATATATATATATATATATTAGTGATTTGTAGAAATGAGCACAGATCAACAGGTATATCATTGATCTGCACTCATGCGCTGAATTGTCCTGTGTAAAAAACAAAACAAAAAAAAAGCATCTTGTTTGAGCAAAAATAAGTGCTTCTGATCATTAAATTGAATTGTATATTCAACAAAGTGGTAAAACTAAACCAATTTAGCATATTCTGAGAACTTCCCCAAACCATCAGCAACAGTTTCTGCATTTGATTTTGACAGTAGTTTCCAAATAGGCTATAATATCAAGTGTGTTCCCTGATGATCTTCATTCTACAACCAAAACATCCAGTACTATATATTCCTCAAGATTCATGACCCTCATTTGTTTCTCATAAAGCTCCTGATGCAATTATAGCATCTAGTTGGGCAGCATCATAACTCAATGAGTCCTTTGCCTTGTTATTTCCATGACGTTCTTGAAATAGAGATAATTAATAGGGAGTTTATTCTTCTATAGTTAATTCATGCCCAACAATCCTTCTAGAGTTGACTTCACTATCGTTATTTGAGATGCCTATGAAAATTCCATAGTTTGCTTTATAATGGTGGAATAAACGGGACTTTTGGTGAACAAAGACAACTATTATATTAGGGTGAATGTGGCTGGCTTCAAAGTCACCATGTCAGGTCAGCCTTGTTTTTTAAACCTGCATAGTTGTACAGGTATGTTACAAGGCTGCCCAGCTGTAAGATATTGCTATATACTAGAAGTAAAGACAATAGCAGTTTAATAGTGGTCTTCCCTGTATGGCACCAGGTGCCCAATTGTAAATGATTGCAAGATACCCATGAGTAAAATGTATTCTGTAACTAGAGCTCCAAGGTGGACCTAAGCTAGTAAAGCGTGGTAATAAATGTATATAAATGTATGACAATATGGACATGTGGATATGTGTAAAAAGAAAGAAAGGTGTTAAATAAAAATAAACTGATTAGGTTTCTGACTTTGTTTTCAATCCCAGAGCCATGCAGGGATTTAAGACTCATAATTCTTTTTAACCTTGCCTGTGACTGTGTTTGCTTTTAGGGCTCTATACAGTTATACAGTACAACTTACTACTGACCTTACTGACCTTTCTGATGGTCTGACTTCTTTCTTGTGTTTTGGATTTATCCTGTGTCTGCTGTTCCTGCTTATATGGACTCTTCTGACACTGACCTTGGCTTTTCTCTGGATTAATTGTGTGCTGCATTGATTGTGTCTGTCTCTCCTGGTTTTGACCCTGCTTGCTGACTCCTCTTTGTAGATCCCTGGTCATTCTGGAAGGTCTGCCACTTGTGTGCCCCACAACAATTTTATGTTATCAGCTTAACACATGTACAGTAATATGGGTCCTAAAAGCAAAGTTCATTTGGCCTTGCAGCAGGCTCTGGTGAAGGACCTAAGGGTAGCCTTAGCTTCCTATCACCTGAAGGGGTTTTAGAAGACTGGTATTAGTTATAGGGTTCAGTGTCTGTGGTCTGTACATTGACTTTAATACTCCCTTACAGTATGCGTATTGTATGCTTTCAAAAATGTTTTCTACTGTTCTGGCTCACACCCTGTATTATAATTATAGTATATTACATTCTTAAACATTCATGGTGTATCCTGTGGATGTCTGAACAGTGCTGTTCCCTCTTCTGAGAGTCGCATGTCAGCAGAAACTTGTCCCAGGCTCAGGACTGGCCCACAGGTGTACAGATGAATCCCCCAGTAGCCGCCCGAGCAAGATAGGCTACTTGTCTTCCACCCACCGCACAAGTGGCACATAACACAGTTGACTTACTGCACTACATTTAGATAGGCAGTGTAGTGCACTTCAACTAGCCTAAGTTTATATAAAAAACTGTACTAAGTAATCTCAAATGGCTGAGATGACTTATAGGTACTGAGGCAGGACAGCCAGTGTCCTCCTTTCTCAGAGACATGCCTTCTCAAAGTTGCTGCAGGGACCCCATAATCAATCATCATGTGTGAGTAGGTAATATTTGGATGTATCTGTATGGTGGGCCCCCAAAATAAATTTTACTGGTGGGCCCTAGACAGCCCAGTCTGACACTGAGGGGTCCCATGACTTCTATTCACCAATTCATGCTTGCGGCTTTCCCCATAGTACTCAATAGAGAGGTGGGACCTGCTATCCTGTTGGTGTGCCAGTAACATTTAAGATATCCCTTTTAGTTTATCAATATTTTATATAGCAAATTGCTTTCAATTTATTTACATTTCACACTTTAGAAAAATAACTTCAAACCTTTTTGCATCTGTTGCTTATAGCGCACTGCGTATATCAGCATGGATCAATGTGGTGGCACCTTTGTGGTTTTATTGCAACAGATTTGATAAGGGCAGTGCACTCTGATATCCCAGAAGTAAGTTATAGTTTTGATCTGAAGTTATTTTATTGCATCTGGAAGTCTGGGTACCATCAAACATGCCATGCTTGAATGGATTTCTGATGATCAAGCTGAGTGGCAACTTAGCTTCACTGCCTTCACATTTAGACTGTTTTTTGTTCCCTCAGCTGGATTTCTGAGCCATGCTAAATTGTGCATACTTTTTTCAGAAAATAAATTGAATGCTGTGCTATTAAGTGTTTGACATATAAGCATCTTCAATCTGGTCAGCAAGAGACCCTCTTTTACCTTACCTGTCTAAAGAGTCTAATATAACCCAAATCCTTTCTCCATCTTCTCTTCATCCCAGTGGGGGATTACAATAGGGACATTCGGGTCGGCAGCCGCCAGAACGCCCACATACTGCGGCGGGGCATGGGGGCGCATAGTTCCCTGCCCTGCCGCCGTCCGCCTATCACCGCCATAGGCTTCGGGCCTAGTAGGCCTGAGGCTTATGCGGTAGTGAAAACCCTGGCGCAGGGGGGCGTGATGACATCATTGCGCGCCTGTGCCGGAACGCAGCACTGTGAAAAGCTTTTAATTTTTTTTTTTTTTTTTATGTGCCTACTTTGGGGGACATGTGGGGTGGGGACATACAGGAGGAAATATTAAGAGACATCGAGTACATCGGGGAAAATGACTATACTGGGGCTTCTGTATTGGGGCAAATTACTATGTGGGGGAAAATTATTATGGAGGGATTACTATGTGAGGGCTGTGTCGAGCCAAATTATTATGGGAGGGACTACTATGTGTGGCGAATATTACTATATGGGGCAGTGTGGGGGAAATTACTATGTGGGGACAAATTACTATATGGGGGCAAATTATTATATTGTACAGTGTGGGGTCAAATTACTATGTGGGGCCAGTGTGGGGGAAACTAATGTGTGGGGGAAACTGCAGTGTGGGGTAAATTACTGTGTGGGGGCAGTGTGGGGGGAAATATTATATGGGGCAATGCGGGGGAAATTATTATATGGGGCAGTGTGGGGGAAATTATTATATTGCGCAGTGAGAGGGAAATTACGATATGGGGGCAGTGTGGGGGAAATTACGATATGGGGGCAGTGTGGGGGAAATGACTGTATGGGGGCAGTGTGGGGGAAATGACTGTATGGGGCAGTGTGGGGGTAATTACTATATGGGGGCAGTGTGGGGGAGATTACAATATGGGGCAGTGTGGGGGAGATTACTATATGGAGGCAGTGTGGGGTAAATTACTGTGTGGGGGTAGTGTGGGGGAAATTATTATGTGGTGGCAGTGTAGAGGAAATTACTATGTGGGTGCAGTGTGGGGGAAATTACTATGTGGGTGCAGTGTGGGGGCAAATTACTTTGTGGGGGTAGTGTGGAGGAAATTGCTATGTGGAAGAAAATACTATATGGGGGCATTGCTATTTGGAAGACACTGTAGGGGCAATTCTATTATTTTGGGGGACACTATACAGGGATTATTGCCTGGAGCACAATATAGGGTGTTATTTTTATTACTGGGGCAATCCAAGGGACATTATAACTGCTGTAGACACTATAGGGACATTTGGGGTAATTTATCAAACTGGTGTAAACTAGAACTGGCTTAGTTGCCCATAGCAGCCAATCAGGTTCCACCATTCATTTTTGACAGCTCTTTTGGAAATCCAGTTCTACTTTACACCATTTTGGTAAATAACCCCAATTATGTCTATTAGGGTCACTATTTTTTCAGCAGTATAGTACGTGGGGCATTGGGGAGTACAACAGGCACAGTATTGGGGGTGGCAGAAGCATGACACTGTGGGGACACTAGGATGGGGAGGTTGATGGAAAAATTGAGAAATCTAACGTGTTTGCATTACAAACTCTGTAGAGACGAGATGCGGCTAAAAGAATTTGCCATGGCGGTCTGAGTCAAATGGAGCAGAAGAGGAAAGAGAAGGTCTACATGACAGGAGATGTCACTGAATGTAAAAGGTATGTGGTGCTGTATTCTTCTTCATGTCTTTTACATTATAACTATACTTATTTAAAATTTGGTGACCAAATTTTTCAGTTTAGGACCCAATTTGGGGTAAGTTGGGGTATTTTTTTTAGTCTGAAGATGTCATATGGCCAAGGAAGAGACTGTGGCACTCATGAAGCACTAAAGCCTCTTGATCAAAAAAAAAACTAAACTAAAATGGAGGGAGTGGCCCAAGTTGGGTGGATAGCCCGGGGCCTATCATGCACTTAATCCGCCCCTGCTCCATCCAAACTAAGATTCTTAGGACAGCAACCCACATGCTCATGCCTGCAACATTCTAAATATCATTAAAAACTTCTTGACTTCCGATTGCTTCCAAAAAATCTGTGGCAGTGAGTTCAGAGTGGCTTGAAAACAAGATTGGACTGGCCCAACAGAAAACTAGAGGATCCTTCAATGGGCCAAGTATCTGAATCCATAGTGGGCCCAAAACATCTAGGAGAAAAATCCCGTTTGAAGCTCTCTCTGGAGCCCACCACTTACCACTAGAGTCAATTTCTTTGATTCAAATCCTATTAGCCTTGAGCCCCAAAAGTAATTTCCCCTGGTGGGCCAAAGTAACCAGAGTTTGAAACTACTTGAAAATGTTAAAGAATTAATACTCACCTTACTGATCCCCTTATTCTTTATCCAAAAATAGGGGATAAGTATCTGATTGGCGAGGGATGGCAAGAACGGGGTCCCATATTAATGTATGAATTGACAGGTAGGTTGAGCAAGCACACTGCCACTCCATTCACCCTCTGTGGAAGAAATCCACGGCACTCCTCTGTAAAACGTGAAAAAATGTGTCCTTTATTCACACATTTCACAACAGCGTTGTTTCGGTTCTTTTACAGAACCTTTCTCAAGTCAAGTGGATTACAAAGTGCAAAAGTGCAACAATTTATACATCACATAATTAATTAATCAGCAATCAATACATGTTTAAAAGTGCACACCCTAAACCTGATTTTCAATCCCAGTATTGTCTTGCACACAGTTCAGACAAGACTTCAACTCCATGTCAGCCAAACCTTCATTATAGTCTGATTAAATATCGTAGTTTATCAGTGTCCATGATTTCATATCATAACTACTTCATTTTGCATTATTACATGTGATCCATGTTTCATATAATAACATAAAATGCAAAGTGCTATCTACATTAAAATCGCTGGGCCCCAAAATACATATAGATAAACATGGGCATACCATGAGCTGAACACTCCACCAAGTGATGTAGGGCACATATGAGGCGCGCGTAAGCCAGGCGCGCCAAAATCAGAGCATCCTTCTCCTCCTAGTGCGCATGCGCCCGCCATCACATGTGTCCGCTCGTACCCAGCGCCATCTTAAATAAGGGCCAACTAATTGGCAAATAGACAGATATGCGTAATTCAGGGAGAACATCAGTCTCCAGTTAAATTAGCAGACTACACAAATCGTACTGGGGTCACCATCTCCATTCCTGTGAGTGTACGCCACAACGCCCCCTAAACAGGTGGGATACAGTGTGCACACTATAATGGATAAGTACAAATATATTTAACCCCTCACGGGCATTAGTCCTAATGTGAATTACTCAGTTGCGTTCGCCCGAACCATAAGTTATTTTGTTCAGCCGCTGTATGTTCCATGCTTTCCATCTTCTGTTACAATTATCTACAAAAGAATGATCATAAAAAATTAATCATTAATAATTACAATTATTTATACAGTAATATTTATACCAGCATGTACAGTATATTAAATTCACTTATTATAAGAGCTGGAATGTGGAGTGGGACACCCTAGCCCATCATCCCCCTGTCACTCTAAAATCTACATTTATACCTTTTGGTTTTAGTGAGTCCAGGCGGAAAATCCACCTCAGCTTACATTTCTTTAAGGCCTCATGCACACGACCATTGTTGTGGTCTGCGACATTCTAAATATCATTAAAAACTTCTTGACTTCCGATTGCTTCCAAAAAATCTGTGGCAGTGAGTTCAGAGTGGCTTGAAAACAAGATCGGACTGGCCCAACAGAAAACTAGAGGATCCTTCAATGGGCCAAGTATCTGAATCCATAGTGGGCCCAAAACATCTAGGAGAAAAATCCCGTTTGAAGCTCTCTCTGGAGCCCACCACTTACCACTAGAGTCAATTTCTTTGATTCAAATCCTATTAGCCTTGAGCCCCAAAAGTAATTTCCCCTGGTGGGCCAAAGTAACCAGAGATTGAAACTACTTGAAAATGTTAAAGAATTAATACTCACCTTACTGATCCCCTTATTCTTTATCCAAAAATAGGGGATAAGTATCTGATTGGCGAGGGATAGCAAGAACGGGGTCCCATATTAATGTATGAATTGACAGGTAGGTTGAGCAAGCACACTGCCACTCCATTCACCCTCTGTGGAAGAAATCCACGGCACTCCTCTGTAAAACGTGAAAAAATGTGTCCTTTATTCACACATTTCACAACAGCGTTGTTTCGGTTCTTTTACAGAACCTTTCTCAAGTCAAGTGGATTACAAAGTGCAAAAGTGCAACAATTTATACATCACATAATTAATTAATCAGCAATCAATACATGTTTAAAAGTGCACACCCCTAAACCTGATTTTCAATCCCAGTATTGTCTTGCACACAGTTCAGACAAGACTTCAACTCCATGTCAGCCAAACCTTCATTATAGTCTGATTAAATATCGTAGTTTATCAGTGTCCATGATTTCATATCATAACTACTTCATTTTGCGTTATTACATGTGATCCATGTTTCATATAATAACATAAAATGCAAAGTGCTATCTACATTAAAATCGCTGGGCCCCAAAATACATATAGATAAACATGGGCATACCATGAGCTGAACACTCCACCAAGTGATGTAGGGCACATATGAGGCGCGCGTAATCCAGGCGCGCCAAAATCAGAGCATCCTTCTCCTCCTAGTGCGCATGCGCCCGCCATCACATGTGTCCGCTCGTACCCAGCGCCATCTTAAATAAGGGCCAACTAATTGGCAAATAGACAGATATGCGTAATTCAGGGAGAACATCAGTCTCCAGTTAAATTAGCAGACTACACAAATCGTACTGGGGTCACCATCTCCATTCCTGTGAGTGTACGCCACAACGCCCCCTAAACAGGTGGGATACAGTGTGCACACTATAATGGATAAGTACAAATATATTTAACCCCTCACGGGCATTAGTCCTAATGTGAATTACTCAGTTGCGTTCGCCCGAACCATAAGTTATTTTGTTAAGCCGCTGTATGTTCCATGCTTTCCATCTTCTGTTACAATTATCTACAAAAGAATGATCATAAAAAATTAATCATTAATAATTACAATTATTTATACAGTAATATTTATACCAGCATGTACAGTATATTAAATTCACTTATTATAAGAGCTGGAATGTGGAGTGGGACACCCTAGCCCATCATCCCCCTGTCACTCTAAAATCTACATTTATACCTTTTGGTTTTAGTGAGTCCAGGCGGAAAATCCACCTCAGCTTACATTTCTTTAAGGCCTCATGCACACGACCATTGTTGTGGTCTGCGTCCGAGCCACATATTTTGCGGTTTGGGCGCGGACCCATTCACTTCAATGGGGCCACAAAAGATGCAGACAGCACTCCGTGTGCTGTCCGCATCCGTTGCTCCATTCCGTGCCCCCACAAAAAAAATAGAGCCTGTCCTATTCTTGTCCATTTTGCAGACAAGAATAGGCATTTCTACAATGGGCCGTGTTCCGTTCCACAAATTGCACAACGGAAGGCGGAGCAGCTTCCGTGTTTTGCAGATCGGCGGTTTGTGGACCACAAAACACTAACGGTCGTGTGCACGAGGCCTAACAGAGATAATCTATCTTCACCTCTTTTTGGTATTTTGATGTGGTCCAGAATCATGAACCTCAATTCACTTTCCTTATGGGGTTTTTTCGGCAAAACATTTTGACACTGGTAAATCCCTTCTCTTGTTTCTAATGGTCTGTCTATGATTGTTCAATCTGGTTTTCATATCACAAGTGGTCTCTTCTACATACAACATTTTACAAGTGCACCATAGTACATAAATCACCCAAGATGAGTCACACGTAAGATAATGCTTAATATCAAACATCTCATTTGTTATAGGATGTATAAAAATAAAGCCTTTATTCATTAGCTTGCAATTTACACATCCTAAACAGAGAAAACAGCCTGTACGCATTGGTCTAAGAAATGTCTGTCTCATGCCTTCACTTTCATGTACTAAAGAACTTACTACTCTGTCCCTAATGCTGCAGGATCTCTTGTACGCCATCATTGGGGGATCTCTGAAAGCAGCTATTCTATTCTCTTCATGATACCCCAATGTTTCCTTACTATGCGTTCAATGGAGGGATTTAATTCATTGTATATGGATACTAATGGTATCCTATCCTTTTTTTGTTTATCCTATGGTTTCAAGAGTTCCTCCTTCGGTATTAATTTGGCCCTCAGTGCATGTCTATACACTAAATTCCTAGGGTAACCTATAGCCATAAAAGAACTTTCCATATTTCGCAATGCTTGATCTGCATGATCTTCTACATCCACTATTCTCCTAACCCTTAACATCTGACTGTATGGTAAAGAATTCCCCATTTTTCTAGGGTGGCCACTGGTATAGTGTAGCAATGTGTTCCTGTCCGTTTTCTTAATGTTAAGATCTGTGTGCAATTGGTCCTGGTCGATGTATTCCTGAGTATCTAAAAATTGTACTCTTTCTCTGGATGCTGTCACTGTAAATCGGATCTGATCATCAATGGAATCAAATACTGATGAAATTCCATTAATGTCTCCATAGATCCAGTCCAATTGAGGAAAATGTCATCTATGTATCTCCACCGGGGCCGGCTTCAGCGCCCGGCACACCAGGGCAAGTGCCGGAGCCTACTGTGCCCGCTCACTCCTGCAGCATAGCTCCCTACTGTCCCGGATCCTGCAGCCTGCTAAATGTCCCGCTATGTGCTGAACCCTGTTCTCCCCTTGGCCGCTCCCCCTCTTGCTATGCATTGCATCGTCAGCACGTCACATTGAGCAAGTGAAAGAATGTATTCTTCACTTAATACGCTTCTGCTCTCTTACATAGCGGCAGCAGCACAGAGTGTACAGGGCAGGGTTCGGCACTATGTGCATCTGGAGACCATCACCATTAGTGGAGGAGTGGACAGCACCTCGCTGAGCTCAGGCTCAGTGACCCGTGTGCGGTGCAGGGGCAGAGAGATGACAGAGCAGCAGTCACTGAACATACAGTGGTCAGAGGAAGAGGAGTGATGTGAGTGTCCCAGCCTCTCCTCCCTATAACACATCATGTAAAATCACCACTTATCTGTCAAACATAGATCTGCATCACCCCTCTGTTATATTGATTAGCAATGGCTCAGTAATTAGTTATATTAATGCAGAGACAGAGTTGGATGGATGGATCTAATGATAGTAATACAGAAATGGCGCTGATTCACTCATGTATTCATTATTTGTATTGACTTCACCATCAGTGAGACTGTAGACCAGAGAAGTGATTGTATGATGATAATGGGCTCTATATACCTTCCAACCGTCCCAGACCCAGCGGGACAGTTCCAGATTTCTGTGGCTGTCCTGCAGTCCAGGGACAGCTGCAGAATGTCCTGCCCTCAACTGTCTCTGTGTCCTTAGGACGCATGGATAGTTGAGTGCAATGGTGAAGCAGGAGCCATTCTCTCCTTGCTCAACCATTTAACTGCTGACACTGCTATTGCATCTTCAGAGATGAATATCAGACCACAGAGGCCGAAGGATGATGATTTCCAGGTCCCTGCAACCCTATGTGACAAGTGGGAGAGGATCTGGAGAAGCAGATAGCTGTGTTCCTGTAGGACAGTAGCCTGGCTGGAATGTGGTGAGGCCTAGCTGTGTGTCTGTCCCAGTGTGTATGTCTGTCTCTCCCTGTGTGTGTGTGTCTCTTCCTGTGTGTGTGTCTCCATCCATGGGCATAGCTATAGGGGGTGCAGAGGTAGCAGTCGCTACCGGGCCCAGGAGCCTGAAGGGGCCCAAACACCCTTGTGCCGCATAAGAAGACACACAAAGCACTGAGGAAAGGGGGCCCAAGCTGAACTCCTGCACCAGGGCCCATGATCCATTAGCTACGCCCCTGTCTCCATCACCATGCCCACAGTGTTCTTATGCTTTGACGCAGCTGCATCAGGACATTCTGTGCGGGGCAAGAACAAGATGAAAAAGGAGACAGCGCCACCAGCATGGAGTCCGTGGGAGAGACACAGGGAGGCACACAAAGGACATAGTTAACACTACCACATTATTAGCACAGGTGTTATCTGTGGTTTTACATAGGACTGCAGGTAACACTACTACATGATCAACACTAGTGTTATCTGTGGTTTTACATAGAACTGCAGCTAACACTACTACATTTTCTGTACTAAGAGAGTTATCGCTGTGTAAGGGGGCCCACTGAGACTTAATCGCCCAAGGGCCCACATGAACCTGGAGCCGGCCCTGATCTCCACCACAACAGAACTTGACAAAACGTTCCTCGAGTGAACGTAAATAAATATTTGCATAAGTAGGCATGGCATTAGAACCCATTGCCACGCCCACCTTCTGCAAGTAAAACTTGCCTTGAAATGAAAAGTAATTGCCAGTTAAATACATTTCCAAAAGATCCAGGATACATTTTTTGGTGTTGTTTGAATAAACAGAATTCTCTAATATTCTTTCTACAGCTAATACGCCTCTTGCATGGCTGATGGAGGTGTATAGTGATACAATGTCAAATTAGGCCAATATCACCCCCTTAGGAATATGTATAGCTTTCAATTTAGTTATAAAGTCTCCAGTGTCTCTGACATATGACCTCGCCCCAATAGCATATTTTCTCAGCACTTTGTCCAAATAAAAAGTAATATTTGTAAAAATAGAATTACGGCCAGAAATAATTGGACGCCCTGGAGGGTCCTCCAGCCTCTTATGAATCTTGGCCAGTGCATATATCACAGGAGTCACTGGGAATGTTATAGTTAAAAATTCCATGAGATGTTTATCTATAATATCACTCTCCTCAGCTATTGTCAGCAATTCCTCAATCTTTCTAGCAATAAGAAATCTAGGATAACCATTCAATTGTTTATAAGTACCTGGTTCATTCAACTGTCTGTAAATTTCTCGTCTGTATTTGGAGGCGTCCATCACCACAATTCCATCCCTCTTGTCATCGGGTTTCATGGTGAGATCGGGATTATTGGACAAACCCTCCAAAGCCATCATTTCTCTAGTGGTAATATAATGTTGTTCCTAACTGCTCGAATAAAACCTTCCATAGCATGAGAATTTATAATAGGAACAAAATCACTTTTCAAATGCAGGTCAAATAGTTTCAATGTTAATTGAGTGCCCTGAGCAGGACAAACTGCCCCACTCCGTGTTTCAGTGGAGTTGGAGTCGAACCACACCCTCAGTTTAAGGCCCCATGAAGAAGTGGTTCAAGTCCAACTCTACCTGAAACCAATCCATCCTGTCTTGCGGACAGAAGGAAAGGCCCTTGTTCAACACTTCATATCCATCTAATACATGAGAGGAAATATTTACCACCACATTAGAGTCTATTTTTTCTTGTTGGCATTCATCACTTTGAGGGTATTGGATCTCGGGGTCTTCTGGGATTTGATTTTTCCTATATCTTCCAAGCCTCCGGCCCCCTCTCCTTGTAGGTCTTCTTGTATAGTAGAGTTCCGGCCCTCTAAAAAAAGTCTTTCATACCTTTGTTGGAATCTTTACTTTTCTTATGCATCTTTTTGTTCATGACTTATGGGCTGTCCGAGTGTTCTCCCATGTATATACATGGCCAGATGTGAAGTCATATTGATCTCTATGCCAATTTATCCTCTTTAGTTTTATCAAGGAATGTGTGTTGCCTTTCCAGAAAAACATCCACGTCATTGGTGAACATAACAGATTTTAAAAGAGATTAGGATTCTGTGGTGAGTAATATTCTAGATAAACAGCTCAAGGAATTTCTGACTATAACATCCCCAGTGACTCCTGTGATATATGCACTGCCCAAAATTCATAAGAGGCTGGAGGACCCTCGAGGGCGTCCAATTATTTCTCAGCGTAATTCTATTTTTACAAATATTACTATTTATTTGGACAAAGTGCTGAGAGAATATGCTATTGGGGCGAGGTCATATGTCAGAGACACTGGAGACTTTATAACTAAATTGAAAGCTATAAGTATTCCTAAGGGGGGTGATATTGGCCTCATTTGACATTGTATCACTATACACCTCCATCAGCCATGCAAGAGGCGTATTAGCTGTAGAAAGAGTATTGGAGAATTCTGTTTATTCAAACAACATCAAAAAATGTATCCTGGATCTTTTGCAAATGTCTTTAATAGTGATGAGCGAGCACCAAAGTGTTCAGGTTTTCGGGTACTCGTGTTCAGGTTTTTCAGGTTGTCCGAGTTGTACGCCACTTTTAAAAACTGACAAAAATACGCACAACAAAAAAAAAAAACTATTGCAAGGGGAAAACCGTTAGGAAACATCCTTTTATCCTTTCCTGTATATTCAATTGTATATAAAGTGCAAGTGCTGCCAAAAAATACAAGCGAGAGGCACTCCGTAACAGCCTATATATCACATAAAGGAGGGCCCCGTTCACATTGTGGTACAATTGTTCAGGTAGTGAGACTCCAACACTCATAAAGCCTATGCAAGTAAAAGGGCTGCCAAAAATTTCAAGGAACCAGCACTACAATACACTCTTTATTACACACAAAGGAGGGTATCATACATACCCTTGAAAAATTATGATTGGTGGCCTGCTGGTGACCATCAAAAACATTTGGAGCAAGGGCCTGCTAGTGACCCTTTAAATCATTACGGGCGAGGGCCTGCTGCTGAGCTGACCCTGTAAAACATTATGTTGAGGCTTACTGGTGAGCTGGCCCTGTAAAACATTATTGTTGAGGGCCTACTGGTGAGATGACCCTGTAAAACATTATGGTTGAGGGCCTGCTGGTGAGCTGACCCTCTTTAAAAATTGTAGTGGAGGGAATATATACAATCTGAATGAGGAGGAGGAGGAGGAGGAGGAGTAGAAAAAAAGATTCAACCATATACACTTTTTTGTGGTGAAAAAGGTTAATGGGAATACACTACAGTAGACTGAGTACATTATAAACAATACATTTAAATTGCCTTTATGTTCATCAATCATCTCAGCTATCCTCTGGTGGAGTTGAGAAGTCAGGGGCAATCAAGGCTTTGTTCATTTTTATCTGAGTCAACCTGTCAGCATTGTCAGTGGACAAGCGGATGTGCTTATCAGTTATAATGCCACCAGCAGCACTAAATACACGCTATAGGAGAGTCCCTGGGATAATAATGGATGGATGATACGTGCCACCAGAGGTTCTGACCTCAGTGGAGTAAGAACCGGATCACTGCGGTTACAGCGGAGAGTGTCTGGGCCGGTTTTTACTGGGAACAGGTAAAGAGCATGGTGGGAGCCTGTTCCCCACGGCCAGCCCAGCCCAGGCCCTTGAAGAACCCAGCCTGCTGAGGATGGGGGTGGGGTGTGTCTTGCTGTGCTGGAGTTTTTGAGAGACAGAGTTAGTGCTGCTCAAGGAGAGAGACTGGGCGTAGCACAAACTGAAGGATAGCCCTGGGACCTGGGGTGCACTAGCCGAAGGGGCTCTCTCCTGAAGGTGACAAAGGCAGGTAGCCTAGAAGCCTGCAGGAACGATGTGGCCTGTCCAGAAATAGGGTGACTTAAAACCTGCGGTTTATTTTCTAGAGAAGGACTTTTGTTCTATGCACTATGTGAATATGTACCTGTGTGGTCTGCACACTGCCTGTTATGCCTTTGGTGTGAATAAAGTCACGATGTACCACAAAGACTGTCTGTGATTGCCTCAATACTGCCGCCGCTACCTTAGCCTACCACGAGCACATCCCCACAACGCTCAGTCAAAACGCTGAAAGCAGGGCAGGCCAGCACCTCCAAGGCGTAGAGCGCAAGTTCGTGCCACTTGTCGTCGAAAGATTTATAAAGCAAAGGGGCTTTATATAAAAAAAGGATCAAAGAAAAATTATCAAGATTATTTTGATCCAAGAGAGCCAACATACACCCCTCTAAGTTTTTTTATTGAGAATCTTATTTGTGTGTAAACAGTAAAGATAACAAGGTACAATGTCTATGTAAAAATATATATGAATTTATTATAGAAAATGCTGGATACAAATCAATAATAATGCAAAAGATAGACAATGAAGTGTAATACCAATATGTGCCACAATATAGTGCTGACACACCACAAACAGCAACACAACTCTAATAATCAAAATAAACGCGGGAAATTAAATTTTTTCTTCTGATTAATAATAAATATATTACCAATTAATGCAATAATATGCAATAATCCAAATTAAAGAAAATGAGAGGTATCAACTCTTATTCTGTCACCTCTGACCAATTTACGGTATATGGCAGTATCACACTAACTATAAATTCCTCAGCTCGGTATCAGGCTAGGGAATATCAAAGTTCCCAAGGGACTAGGTATCAATGTCTGATCCTCATTTTAGCAATATGCATCTTTGCTAAGAGAATGATCAACATTGACCAGGTGTCTAACACTACGCATCCACACAATATGGGGATATTTGGCTATATACTGAGCTAATTAATTTATCAGTACCACAGGCAATACACAACATTTGCGTTACCAAGAGTCAAATGATAAGCAGAGCCATCAAGGGACAATCAACTCTCAAGAGGTTTCCAGTAAACCAGGATAAAATCCAAAGCGTTGCTTCTCCTGGCCACATGTCTGTTAAGTCTTTTGTTCTTGGTAGTTTTTTTCTTTTGATGGGGATCCCTGCCTACCATCTGCATGGGTAATTATCCCCAACCTTAGCAAAAGAATACACCCTCCTTGATAACAGTCTCCCAATCATATTGGAGGATGTGCACTTATGGTAATAACCTAGGAGATCATATATTACCCAAAATGCTTTGTGGTGAATGGCGTAATGATACCTGCCTGTACCTAGGTGGCACTGTTGTACAAGCTATTAGCACCATCCTATAAAGAGTTAATTTGTATAAGTCTGACATAATTTTGTGTCATATACATTTGACCTCTGCAATTTAAATCAGAAAGGAGATATACATTCTGACATCTGAACCAATTAAAACCTAGATTTCCCGAAACTAGTATGACAGTTCTGAGCCATAAATCTACTATGTAGATAACAAATATATGGGTTTTGTGTCTCACAGTTGCTTATCTCTAAGAATAACACGGCCTTCCTGAATGAGATCTCATTAATACTATTAGGCTATATCCTAGGAATATACATATTCTCCTAGTGAAACATACCTGAGATAATATATGTATCAATGCCTTGTTATAATATGTGGCAATATAAAACAATATATATATTGTGAAAGGAGAAGGAGGTAGCCAGCAATATTATTTATTTATATATTTTTTTTAAATTGGGGTAGCCCCCCAAATAATGGGACAAATAAAAAAAAAGAAAACAAAAAATAAGTGCACTTGAGTACAAGAATGTATGGTTGAGGCCAGTATAAATGTCTATTCTGCACAAGGTACAGACAAGTCTAGTGGGATCAAAGCCTGGTTTTAATTAAAGTGAGCTTGTCCGTGTTGGCTGTGGACAGACGGCTGCATTTGTCTGTAATGATGCCCCCTGCCATGCTAAATACACGTTCAGACAATGCACTGGCTTCAGGGCACGCCAGCACACCAAAGGCATAAAAGGCAAGCTCAGGCCATGTGGACAATTTGGAGACCCAGAAGTTGAACGGGGCAGAACCATCAGTCAGTATGTGTAGGCTTGTGCACATGTACTGTTCCACCATGTTGTTCAAATGCTGCCTCCTGCTAAGACATTCCATATCAGCTGGTGGTGCCGGTTGCTGTGGCGTGGTGACAAAGCTCTTCCACATGTCGGCCATGCTAACCCTGCCTTCTGAGGTGCTGGCCGTTACCCAGCTGCGTTGGCTACCTCTTCCTCCTCCTCTGCCTTCGCCTTGTGCTTCCACTTGTCCCCTGGTGTCAGTTGGGAATGCCCTCAGGAGCGCGTCTACCGGCATGCGCTTGTAGTCGCGCATCTTCCTATCATGCTCCAGTGAGGGAATTAAGGATGGCAAGTTGTCTGTGAAACGGGGATCCAGCAGGATGGCAACCCAGTAGTCAGCACAAGTTAAAATGTGGGCAACTCTGAGGTCGTTGCGCAGGCACTGCAGCATGCAGTCGCTCATGTGTGCCAGGCTGCCCAGAGGTAAGGATAAGCTGTTCTTTGTAGGTGGTATATCGTCTGTGTCCTCTATATCCCCCCAGCCATGCTCCAGTGATGGCCATGAGCTGCTTTTGGTGCCATCCTGCTGTGAACTCGGTTTCTCCTACTCCTCCTCCTCTATCTCATCCTCCTCCTCATCCTCCAGAACTCCAGAACTGTGCCCTGGCTGACCAAATGTGTACCTGGCCTCTGCTGGTGCAGGAACTCACCCTCTGAGCCACTTCTAAATGACTGGCCTCAAACCCTTTGAAATGCCCCCTCTTCCTCCTCCTCTTCCTCCTGTGCTACATCCTCTTCCATCATCGCACTAAGTGTTTTTTCAAGGAGACATAGAAGTGGTATTGTAACTAGTGATGAGCGGCAGGTGCCATATTCTATTTTGACGAAATTCACGAATATTCGATGGAATATTAGTTTGATATTCGTCAAAATCGAATATTCGTCATTATTCTAGTTATCGCGATTAATATGCGATTTAAATAATCATGTATTGCGATTATAACTTAAAGCTACTTTACTATTGGTTTGATAGCTAGAATTAGCGAAGATAAGGAATGTATTCTTCATATTCCTCAAAACGAAGGTAACGAAGTATTCTCCATCTTCGTTTTAGCTACCTATTCGTCAACTTCGCTAATTCTAGCAATCAAATAGGAAAGTTGACTATAGAGACAGCTGTGTTTAATTCGCTATGCGATTATATAATTTTTTTTTTTAATAAATAGAATAATTATAATAATTATATCAAGTAATATAATTATTCTATTAAAAAAATAAATAAATAAATCGCATAACGAATTTAACACAGCTGTCTCTATAGTCAACCCTCCTATTTGATTGCTAGAATTAGCGAAGTTGACGAATAGGTAGCTAAAAAGAAGATGTAGAATACTTCGTTATCTTCGTTTTGAGAAATATGACGAATACATTCGTCATATTCGCTATTTGCTAATTCTACCAAGCCAACCATAAGCTTCCGTGCTCATGGAGCGTCCCCATCACCATGGGAACGTCTCCATATACTAAAATGTACTGTCGGATTTGAGGAATTACGTTGAAATCGCAATGCGATTAATTCCAGTTATATTAATCGCATTGCGATTTCAACTTAGAGCTGGGTTTATAATGGGTCAGCTTGCTAGAATGAACGAAGTTAACGAATATGGAATATAGCAGCAGTGCTAAGTTGAATTCGCAATGCGATTAATTTAACTTGAAGTAATCGCATTGCGATTTCAACTTAGCACTGCTAGTGCTATATTCCATATTCGTTAATTCTAGCCTATGTAAGATAGCAGTGCTAAGTTGTAATCGCAATGCGATTAATATAACTTGAATTAATCGCATTGAGATTTCAACGTAATTCCTCAAATCCGACAGTACATTTTAGTATATGGAGACGTTCCCATGGTGATGGGGACGCTCCATGAGCACGGAAGTCGGCAGAAGCGGCAACGGGCACTGACTAGAGCAGCCAGGAAGCCAGGAATCCTCAGGACAGGTAAGAACTACTTTTGGGAAGTGGGAAAGAAAAAAATATAACTAAAAAAAAAACGAATATTCGAAATAGCGAATCTATAGCGCTCTATTCGAAATATTCGCGAATTAGCGAAGTGCCGATATTCGCTAAAAAAATTCGCTGTTCGAATATTCGCGCTCAACACTAGTGGTCGCCCCTTAACAGCGACTTGAACAGTGGCCGCCCTCTTAACAGTGACTTTGACAGTGGCCGCCCCTTTAACAGTGACTTTGGCAGTGGCCGCCCCTTTAACAGTCACTTTGACCTGTATGGCAGTTAGGAGTTCAGTGAAGGCCGCAGCCTTGTTGCTATTATGGCTAATATAAATGATAAATAATGCCATCCCTGTGTGACATACTTGTTAGTTAGAATTACTTACAGTTATCAAGAATTCCAGCTCTTCTGGCTTGAAATTACTTTTTGCCATCTCCGAAGTTATTTAAAAAATTTCTCTCGAATGTGTCTCTTCCAGTCTCCACTCTCTTTGCGAATTGCGATCCAAAGGCACGCAAGTACAGACGTACGCACATGATTATTTAAATGACGTACTATCGCGATAGCAAATATAACAGTAAAGTGAACTGTACAGGCAGGCAAAGTTCTAAGTTGTATTCGCGTACGAATTAAACTTAATTCTATTACAACCGATAGGGTGAGTTAACTAAAAGTTGTAATCGCAAAGCGATAATACTTACGATTATTAATTGCATTGCGAATCCAACTTCTATAATGCACTATTCAGAGATATAACACTGTATTCGTTATACGTGACCATCAGCACGGAAGTTGGCAGAAGCGGCAACGGGCACTGACTGGATCAGCCAGGAAGCCAGGAATCCTCAGGACAGGTAACAACTACTTTTGGGAAGTGGGAAAGAAAAAAATATGACAATAAAAAAAAAAAAAAAAAAACGAATATTCAAAATAGCGAATATATTGCGCTGTATTCGCAATATTCGCGAATTAGCGAATGCCGATATTTGCTAAAAAAATTCGCTATTCTAATATTCGCGCTCAACACTAATTGTAACGCTAAGAACAGCGTCATACTCACCACCACTGGCCATGTAGGTTGAGTACTCAAAATATTGCAACAGGGCACACAGGTCTCGCATGGAGGCCCACTCATTGGTGGTGAAGTGGTGCCGGCCTTTTGTACACCCGCAGAGAAGGAAGATAAACTGAACTACTATAGAGACATCCTATGTAGTCAGTTGGCTACTGCTTATCTGCGCCATCGTCCATCCTCTTACAGGTCTGATCGTGGGGGGCCCTCTGCTCTCATGTTCCTCTGCCATGGCTGCTGTGGCAGGGTGGGGGAGGGGGGGTAGGAGCAGTTCCAGCTCCATCAGCAGCAACTTGAGTCTAGAGTCGCTGATGAGCAGCTTTCTTAACCCGCCTAGTGAAGAAACTAATAACCAGCAGCAGCTAGACTTGGAGCAAAACCTGAACCAGCAGGTGGTGGCATACTTGGAGTGCACCCTGCCAGCCGTCATTGAAGATCCGCTGGACTACTGGGCAGCCAAACTGAATTTGTGGCCACAACTGGCAGAGTTAACCCTGGAAAAGCTGTCCTGCCCGGCCCGTAGTGTGGCATCAAAGGGGGTATTTAGTGCGGCAGGGCCATAGTTACCCCGAGAAGAACTCGTCTCACCCAAAATGTGGAGAAACTGACCTTTGTCAAGATGAATCAGGCGTGGATCATCCGGGATTTCCACCCACCAATGCCACAATGCCACACGAAGAACACTTTGACTAAAGAGACCGGTTTCTTCTGGCTACCTATCTTAGCTAGTATTCTGATGTTGCCACCTGCCTAATGCCACACATCTGATGCCAAGTGCTCCTTCTTACACCCACCATCGTCAGCGGGTACTGTTATTGCCACCCACCTCCCATTCTGTCACTGGGTCACTCTGTGGTCTCCTGATGCTGCTGCCACCTCCACACTCTGTCACTTTGCCACTCTGTGGCCTCCTGATGCTGCGGCCACCTCCAGACTGTCATTGGGCCACTCTGTGGTTTCCTCATGCTGCTTCCACCTCACAACTATGTCATAGGGCCACTCTGTGGACTTCTCATGTTTTTCCCACCCTCCACATTTTATGACTGGGCCACTATTTTGCCTTTCGGCCTGGCTGACATCATCATTTATTTGACCCTTCTTCTGATCTGTCAGAAGGGAGGAAAAATTAGATATACAACAGATCCTGACTGTGTAGCAGCTGTAAGGCCTGTATGGTCCCATCAGTATTGGCTTGTGATAGCCAAAAGCAGGAGTGGGTTCAAAACACAGGATCCACTCCTGTTTTTTTTGGCATTAGCAATACTGATGGATTACTGACCAAATGCTGACGGCAGATGCTCAACAGACAGGATCCGTTTTTTGAGGGTTATTGTTCTGATGGATCAGAGGAAAGGCAAAATAATCAGTGATGTCAACACAAACTTACTACTGACACCCTCTCCACTCTGTTGGGGGGCTGTACTTGTATAAGCGTTTAATAGAACAGGTTCTGTAGACATCTATGTGGAATCAGCTGAAGATGGTGTAAAAGGAGTGTGCTTCTTCTTGGCGTTAACATCGACCTGTAAGGCTGAGTTCATACTTGAGTTATTTGGTCAGTTTCGACCCCTTTGGCTGCCCAAATAAGTGAAGTGTGCAGTGATTCTAAGAGCCAGGCCTGTCATCTGCATGTCATACTGACTCACAGTATTATTTCACTACCACAGCAGTCTCCCTATGCATGTTACTGCAATGCACAGTGTTCTACATCACTATAAAGTCTCTATGCAGCCAGGAAGTAGCTGTTTTTTAACGCGATTCGCCGCAAATTTTTCAGAAAATTCGGGGAACCGGACGAATCTAATTTTTGAAAAATGTAATCATCTCTAGTCATGATTAAGGATCCCAAATCCATGATCCGAAACGCGCAGATGTTGCAAGTGTATTGTATCTCTGGATTTTACTGCTGAATAAATAAAGGACATCGTTTTATTGGAAGCTGGAATCTTCACCTTTTTTCTTTCGCTCAAGCTGTATGCAGCCCCGCCCCTGCTTCCTTAAATTAATCATAGGTGAGCGCTGCTTTGTCTCTTTGAATTGTCTGTGTTACTGTCTATATTAAAAATAAATCCACTGCAGTTTTTGCACTAAACCTAATAATATGTTGAGATTACCTGTCCTGGAGAGATCACTTTTTAGATTTCATCTCATTATCATTGTCGACAGGATTACAATGAAAGATTCAATTGATAAAACAAGAACCACAAGTCACAGCTTATCTACTCCCCTTTCTGCAGAGTTTACATAGTCTAGAATACCTTCCCATAGACATCTGTCATATGCTATATAGCACATTAGATAATACACTTAGGCTACATGCAAATGACCATTTTTTGGGTCAGTGTCCGATCCACATTTTTTGTGGATCACATATGTACCCATTCATTTCTGTGGATCACCAAAAAATATGGACAGCTCACAGATGTCATCCGTGTGCTGTCCAAATCTATGTGGCTGTTTCACAAGATAAAGAACATGTCCCATTTTTTTCCATATTTTGGACAAGATTAGCTAGTTCTAGTGAAAGGAGATTGTGGACTGCAAAACAGATATGGTCATGTGTATGTAGCCTTAGAAGAATGCTCTAGTGTATCGGTGTCTGTAATTCTCAGAGAAACATTTATGCAGTAATACCATGCCAAGTTTCACATTCTGCAGGAACATATTTGTTGAAGTATATTAAAAAACATGAAAGGAAGGAGGTGGAAGGTTCTGTCACATTGTGCCATATTTTTAAAGTAGAGGGTAACAACCAGCCACACCAATTTCACTAAAAATTACTCCCTGAAGTCTAAAGTCTGACTTTTTATGAAAGTTTAAGACAGTATGGCTGTTTCACAATATATTCATTGCCATCTAGGCTGCCTTTTCTAATTTCTGTGTAAAGAGACCTAAAAAAACACAACTGCATGGACATAAATGATCTGTTACTACAAAATGTGGTGCAACTCCCCCCACCCAAAGAAGATTCGGGCGCCTGTTGTCACGCACAGCATTAGCCAGCGCGCTCTAGGCCCTGGCCAGTGCAGTGTGGTGCGGACTGAGGAGTTGGGAGGCCATGGAGAGGTAAGTAAGCTCTGTGGTCATATCGCGGTCCTGCGATATAGGCAATGTAAAGGGGGAATATTAATTACTAATATTTATGCAAATATCAATAATTAATATTCATAAATAGGCGGAACCATCTACTGATAACTCCACCTATTTATACCTTAAAGTGCATTCACTATCGCCTAACACTGGTCACTGGCTATCTGCGTGCGCCTTGCTGAGCTAGCTACTGTTAGTAAAACACACTACGCAGTAGGTACAAATAACACACGATATATTTATTACCACCTATGGTACAGTGAATAATGACGCATGCAATACAGTACATACACAGCACTAAAATACAATACTAACTACACTACACAATCCCAAGTTCCACCCACAACTCTATCTAATACAGATCACACACACAATACAGCCGCCCTCCCAACCTGGCTCTAGACTCTCCCTAGGGAGAACAAAAGGGGTAGTGAAGGGGTCGTACTGCTGACCAACGTTGTGGCAGCAGCAGTACGGTCAGCAGTAACCGAGGTTGATCCTGCTAACATGCAGGAGTACCAGGGGTTAATGCTGGGGATAAGCGTTGGTGGAATAGGGAATGTGGGCAGGTGATGCAGGGGTAATAAGGGGTTTATATGGAGGGGAGTTGGGAGTGGCGTGGTGGCTGGGTGAGGTTAAATGTGGGTGTAAAGTGTTGGTGGGGTAGTGGCTGGGCGAGGGTTAATAACGTTGGTGGGGTAGTGGGGTGCAGAGGGTTGCCAAGCGTTGGTGGGGTAGTGGGGTCAGGGGGGAGGGTTACACTTATGTCCTCCAGGGGTTAATTGCTCGTTGTCCAGGGGAATGCTCGTCGTCCTGGGGATGATTCTTCTTGTGGGGGCGGCTGGCTTCAACTGCCCAGTGCAGGACCTGCCGGACATTTATGTCCGTCAGCCCACACTGCCACCCCGCCCACACAGCGGCGCGCGAGCGCGCATCCCTGTGTGGGACACGTGGGCCAGCGCGGTGAGATGACGTCACCGCGCCAGTCCGCGTGTCCTGCACGCGCGCGCCGCAGGGCCGCGCTGACTTGCTGACAGGCAGGAGATCCTTTGATCCCCTGCCTGTAGCCCTTTGCATTCCGGACAGCGCGATAGTAATCGCGCTGCCGGAATGCGCATAATAGAGGGAGGGGAGGTTTCTCTCTTCTCTCTATTATGTATAATTATCTCCAGCAGCGCTGGAGATAATTAAAACAAAGGACTCCGATTTTTTTGAATCTGAGTCCTTTGTAGTCACAAGGATGACTGGACCTTGTCCGGTCATTCTGGTGCCATTGACCAGATTGCATCAGTGTGAATGCTTGGGGCACATTCACACTGATGCATCTGGTTTCAGGTCAATCAGAGGGCATACCATGGGGCCTATGGAGGGAATATATATATAGAAGGGGCATATAATATATATATATATATATATATATATATATATATATCTGGGGGACTTATAAAGGGGGCCATATGAAAAGGGGCCAACAAGTGGCACATAAGGGGGCACATACCCACAGGGGCGGCAATGAGCCCCTGGGGAATACTGAGGGCAGATGTGCGCAGATGCTGGGCATATCTGCGCACATCCTCCTATAATGTGCCTATTTATATATATATGTATATATATATATTACACATGCATGCATATGTAAATATATATGCATATATTTTAACCCTTCCTTAACAGGCAATATAGGCAAAATCTATATCGTTGCACAAATTCATATTGTGCATATTGCATATCGCCCACTCCTAGATGGCACTGATAAAACACAAAGCACAACCTGCTAGTATGCATGTAGATGAGGCTAGTCTGCACGCTTCTTACATGTATTTGTAACAGGGTGCCGAAGGTTTCGGTCTCCCATCAGCTGCAGACCTGCTGCTTAGCTTCGGGAGCGAGGATCTGTGCTCAGCCTCATTCCCAGGGCGGCTTTGTTAGCTGGCAGGCTCCATGCTCCTAGGTCTGCCTTGAGCGCCGAGCTGATCACTCGGCGCTCGACTCGTCTGTCTGTCGGTCATGTGACGCTGGCCACGTCACATGACCCTCACTTGCCACTATAAATACAGGCAATCTGCTGGCCACAGGTGGCCTGTGATTATTTACTGTCAAGGGCTACTGCTGCTACTATTCCTGTGTGTGTTTGGTTTTGACCGGTATTTAAATCCCCGTTTTGCTCCTGCCTGCTCCTTTGGATTTGACGTGACTTCTTGGTTTGACCCAGCTTGTATCCCGACTTCTCTGTTTCCCCTTGGATTTGACGTGACCTCCTGGTTTTGAACTCCGGCTTGTTATCTGACTCCGTTTAGTGAGACCCCTACTGTTACTAGGCTACCTCCCGGCTTGAACCCTTGGCTTGTTTTGGTTGTGTTCACTGTTCCTGCAGTGTCTGTTAACTTCATCCTTCTGTCCGCCTGTCCACGTCCCTCCTGTCCTCCGCACTTATCCTGGTCAGGGACCGTCACCCAGTTGCGCTCCGTTACCTAGGACGGGTAAGTGCAAGTAGGTAGGGACAGAGGCGTGGGTGGCAGACAGTGGGTGCACGCTTCCCCCTTTTCGTGACAGTATTTGGTATTTTATATTTTCCAAGGCGTTCTTAGTATTTACAAGCTAGAGGTGGGAGAATCAATTCTAAACTAATTGAAATTTGTTTTGAATTTCCCGAAAATTCAAATTCCAGCTGAATTCAAATCTTTTGCCATTCGATTTGGACAAATCTCTGAAAATGGCGGCCACCATTTTACAGATCAGAAGACAGAGAAGTAAGCATCTGCCACCAAAAAGGTAAATTTGGGACCATGTTTTAATTTAAAAATAAAATCTGACAGTGCAGTGTGTTATTAAATGGGATGTCACCACAGGCTACCATAGCCGTATATGTCACCATCACTTTGAGATCACTAATGTTGTCTTGGTGTTAAAGAGCTGGAAAATAGTTGGATACAGTCCTAGGAGACAGGTATGTTTAGAAGAGTAAACAGATATAGAAATAAAGAAGGATGAGAACAAACAGCAAATACAGAGTTTTATCATAATCTATTGAGGAGTCTAGAAATACAAATGAGCAACAAAATATTCTGGAGAAACTCCAGCATAAAGGATCAAGGAGTTGTCATATGAAAACAACCTATGTCCTCTTGTTTTATGACAGCAGTGGACATCATATAGGGGGACCTGTGGCTCAGACTGGATTTTACCTGCCACTGAAGGGGCACCCCCTAGCAAAATTAGCTGATTGCCTGCTGTAATGGGAGCAGAACACACAACGATCAGCTAATATATGTGGCTATAATCTGAAAGGTACTATAGCTAATAAGGTAGCCCCTATGAAAAAGGGCTCATGCAAATGACCATAGGAATCTTTGGACCCATACTGTACTTCTGTGTACTTCTGATTTCATGCACATGCATACAGAAATGGTTTTCTTGAAGGTGTCATATGGATTCAGTAAATGTTTCCCTCCTAGAAACATCGGGGGTAATTTACTATGGTCTAAGCACACTGGTAGTGTGCTTAGAAATCCTCCACATGCGCCGGCACTGGATATCAACAGGCTCCACAGGTGTTTGGTCTCCACAAACGTTCCTGCGTATTTCTGTCGACAATGCGCACAAATAGTGAGGTACCTTCGGGATATTTTTCTTTAAAAGGTTTAATTGCACTTACAAAATTTTCTTTAAAATACAGCATGTAAAACCAACCAAAACGGGTCAAATGGTTTTACATGCTGTATTTTAAAGAAAATTTTGTAAGTACAATAAAACCTTTTAAAGAAAAATATCCCGAAGGTACCTCACTATTTGTGCGCATTGTCGACAGAAATATGCAGGAACGTTTGTGTAGACCAAACACCTGTGGAGCCTGTTGATATCCAGTGCCGGTGCATGTGGAGGATTGCGTGAACACTACCAGTGTGAACAAGGAGCAGCGCGGTTCTATCCTAACCATTAAGTTTTCGTGATTGGACCCACATCACATTTTGAACCTGCAGCGCAAGTAACAAATGTCCTTTTGTGCAGATTATTACTTTTACTTATTTTTACTATGGTTTAAACCCATGGTTTGTGACTTTTTGAATGCTGTTGCACATAAATGTAGGAGCCATCGGCATGGCATATTGACTATCATTTGTGTTAGTTTACTGGTGTAAATGATAACTAAAATGTATTCCAGTTAGGAGCTGAAGTCATTACAGTCTAGGTGCTTAGACTGCTGGAAATCATGCCTAATTTATGATGAAGCCTGCACCTCGTCATAAATTAAGCACATCCTCAAGCAGTGCAGGGGATATCAAAGACCAGCATAAAACGCTGGTCTTTGATAAATGACCCACATTGTTTAATGGGATGAATATAGTGTTGCATGGAGACCTTATACTAGAGCATATTGAGCATCTACATTCCATAATGCAAAACCTTGGAGACTGATGCAGCTATACAAGGTCCATGTAGGTGCATTTGCTATGTGCACAACGTTTGACTTTACTCACTAGGAAACACATTGAATTTAATAGCACATTATAACAATGGTAATAATTGTTTTACTTTTTATTTGTATAAGAAAACTGCAGTTTTACAGTTGAACAAAATACCACAAATTCACATTCTAGCAAAATGATGCCTGTTATCCTTGCCTACAGGTTTTATCCCACGATAAGAACCAGTCTGCAAGGACAGAGTATAGTTTAAATAAAGAATTGGGGGAAATTGAACAACAACTGAAGTTATTAATTACATTGTCTCATCCTTCCTTGATAAGGAAGATTTGCCCTTGGTAAGGCTAGACACATTATAAGTTACTGCTCGATTTCTTACACAACGATAGAATAAAATAAGAGTTTTTTGTTGCATATAGAAGAGATTAAATAATTAATCTTGGTTCCCTATTCTTATCCCAGAGAACAGGCAAAAAGTAAGTATTAAACTTGAATATGCACTCTTCATTTTTTGTAATCATTTTGTTTGTCTGTTCCTCATTAGCCCCTGTAGGTCATAGTGGCTGAGGAAAGATATGGAGCAGGCTGCTGCACTGAGCCAGCTCCATACATGGCAGGTGCAGGTACCCAGCTACAATGACCGGAATTGGCAATAATGCCAAAACCAATAATTTAACCCCTCAGATGCTGCGTTCAATGGCAATTTCGGCGCCTGTGAAGCTAGACAGAGGGGGTGCAACTTCTTCTGCCTTTCGATCGGAGCCCACACAATGAAATTATGGGGCGCCTATCAGTTACCATGACAGCCTGGGGCCTGCTGAAGGTTCCCAGTCCTGTCATGGTAATCTGCCTGCAAAGCTGTGCACAAGGCAAAGCTCAGCAGGTAAAGCAGCAGAATCTTATTCACCATAATAGTTCACTGTGGCAGTGAAACAGCTACTGTCCTTCAGTATTATAGGCAGTTGACAGGTATCAGTCTTAGAATCAGTTTACACTTTACTAATTTGGTCAGTGAGAGGCGGTGACAGGAGTTATTTTTGAGGGGAGATATGTGTCACCCAGAATGTTGCAGGAAGCATTCTAAAAGCGGCTTGCTTATACCTGGAATGTGCCACCAAGGGCCTTGGTGGAGTAAAAGCCCTAGTCTAGGTGTCCACTAAAGTAGTTGGTGGACACCATATAGATAGTGTAGCTGGTCTCAGCTAGTCCAGGGCGGGCTTTTACTGGGAACAGGTAATGTGCTGGGTGGGTGCCTGTTCCCCAGGTTCCAGTCCAGGATTTGGGGCATGCTCATGTCCAGGGATCCTATTTAATCCTGCTGCTGAATGTTAGGTGTGTCTCAGTCTGGAGGAAAGGCAGACAGTGTGAGGTAACACTGTCAGAGGGTGCTACGACTGCTTGACCCGGCTGCGATCCGGATGTACTGGCTGTACTGATATGAAAAAGCCTAAATAAAGAGGACTTTTGATGAACGCTTTGGTGTCCCTGCCTCTGTACACTGATCAAGTGAGTATGATTCCCCACATCAGTTAAGGGGCAAAAACTGACCAAATAACTGAAATGTGAACTCAGCCTTACAGGTCAATGTTAGCGTCAGTTATAAAGAACCGTGCAGTGGCCCAAGATTCTACTACAGAGAGAAAGAGCGCCCTTCTTTTACAATCAGCTGATTCCACATAGATCGTACAGAACCTATTCACCCCAAAATCAGTAGTATCAGACCACTTTTTCACCCCAATTACAGAATCAAGGATGAATGGTTTTACTTATGAATAAAAGAACATTAACACCCCAAAATCAGTAGTATCAAGCCACAATTTCACCCCAATTACAGAACCAAGGATTAATGGAATTACTTATGTATACCTTAATGTAAATAACCTTAAATCAGTATTTGAACACTTTTCAACCGCAATTAGTGCAGCAAGGTGTAATAGAATAGCCCCTATTAGGCAGGCTTTACACTCTCCTATTGCCCCCTGCACTCTACCTATAGTGTGGAAAAAGTCTCTCTGAACTGATGAAAACAAATATTTTTAAAATAAAGTCTTTCATAATCACTGTTCCTAGCACTTGACACATCTGTCCCTATGCGCTGTTTACTCTAAAATGGCGGAGACCGGGAAGGATGAGGCTTTTTATAGGGCTGTCTCATCACAGGGCCTGGCTATCTGCTGATTGGCTGGCTGCACGGCATTATGGGTCATCCCTCATTCCCGGGTTTATTACTTTCACTTTGTAACATGTGCAGCAGCCATTTTAGAAAAAATTCTAATTCGTTACCACTAGAGATGAGCGAATCGAATCTGACGAGGTGGAATTCGATCTGAATTTTAGGAATTATTCTATTAGCACCGAATCCAAATTTCCTCACGCTTCGTGGTAACAAATCACATTTTTTCCTAAAATGGCTGCTGCACGTGTGAGGACATGGAGCAAGGAGCTCTGGAAAGACGGGATCACTTATAATGCCATGCATGCAGCCAATCAGCAGCCAGCCCTGTGATGTCACAGCCCTATAAATACCCTCAGCCATCTTGGATTCTGCCATTTTTTACAGTGCACTTAGTGCAGAGAGAGACATCAGCAGGCGCTCGGGACAGTGCTAGAAAAAACTTCACTAAAAGTTTTTGTACTTTGTACTAAAAAAAACTATTTACAAGTGCAGGGAGAGATTATTCAAGGTGTAGAAAAAGGATAGGGAGCCATCATTCCACAGCATTTCTGTTGAACAGGGTTCAGTAGGGGAGGTTACAGCCTGGGTAATAGGAACAATCCTATTACACCTTGCTGCACTGACTGGGCACTCAAATTTCCATTATACAGCTCTGTAATTCCAGCAAACCGTTCTTGTTATTGCTGTGCAAGTGCTGATTGATACAGCCATTAATAGGGTTTATTACAAGGAAATATTTCTATGTCTTACTTGCCCTTGTGCGGTGCAGTTATATGTTCTAAAGCATTTTTTGGCTTGTATTAGTGTGAAAAAAAGAGCTTACTAGCTGCTTTGTAGTAAAGTGTGAAAATTACAGCCCTTTTTGTTGTGTATTAGTGGCAAAAGAAAAATATATTTGCTATTTAGCGGTGAAGTTATGTTATAAAGCCCTTTTTGTCATGCATTAGTGGCAAAAATAATATATATTTGCCGTTCAGTGGTGCAGTTATATGTTCTAAAGCCTTTGGTGGAGTGTATTAGTGGCAAAAAAAAATTATTTGCTGTTCAGTGGTGTAGTTATGTTATAAAGCCTTTTTTTGTGTGTATAAGTGGAAAAAGAAAAATATATTTGCCGTTCAGCAGTGCAGTTATATGTTCTAAAGCCTTTTGTGGCCTGTATTAGTGGCAAAAGAAAAATGTATTTGCTGTTCAGCGGTGCAGTTATACATTATAAAGCCATTTTTGTTGTGTAATAGTGGCAAAAGAAAAATATATTTGCCGTTCAGTGGTACAGTTATATGTGCTAAAGCCTTTTGTGGCATGTATAAGTGGAAAAACAAAAATATATTTGCCGTTCAGCGGTGCAGTTATATGTTCTAAAGCTTTTTGTGGCTTGAGTTAGTGGCAAGAGAAAAATATATTTTCTTTTCATCGGTGCAGTTATATGTTATAAAGCTCTTTTTTGTGTGTATTAGTGTGGGGGGGGGTGGGGTTTATTAGCCATTGTGTGGTGCAGTGAGAAAATTACAGACTTTTTCGGGGTGTTTCAATTTCGTTTTTATTTATATATTTGATCTAACGGTATGTCAGACAAAGAAGTGCCGGGCCCTGCACAAGGGGAGTGGCAGAGGCCTAAATGTTTCTGCCATAGGCAGGGGTTGCAGCAGAGTAAGGGGCCATGGCAGCAAGGGTCACTTTGAGAGGTCTGAGTTCCCAGTGTCAGCTAGTGGTCGTGTCTTGACCAGCAAGCCAGTGGTTCTTGAATGGTTGACTGGATCTACGACCTTGTCACAAGTGACATCGGACACACCCAGCCAAGAGTCGGTTGGTTCTTCAGACACAACCCTTAGTTGCCATGGCCCAGGATCAGGCCCTGTGTCCTCACCTGTCCTCCACCTGCCTCTGTCCTTTTTTGCTCCTTCAGCCAGAGAAGTATTGTATGCTGTGGGCTCAGCTCCACTATGCAGTGAGCACGAGCTACTAGAAGACAGTCAGCAGCTACTGGCAAGTCAAGATGTGGAGGAGACATCCATGGCCTTCTCCACTAGGCGGACAAGTAGTGATGAGGAGAGTGGCGTGGGAGCTGGTGTTGCGAGCGGTCATGCTCCTGACCCAGAGATGGTTGAGGAGGACATCAGTGAAGTGAAGACAGTACTCGATTATGATTATGTTGCTGATCGCACTTAGGAGCCGGGTGACGAAGGGGCTTCATCATTATCGGGAGAAGAGGGTGACAGCGTGGCCGGGAGTCAGCAGTGTGGCAGAAGTGGGAGGTCGGGAGCCAAACCTGCCCGGGGTAGACTACCCGCTTTGCAGGAGCCTACCTGCCCAAGAAGTAGCGGTGCACGGGTTCATGGAGGCAGTGGCAGGAGCAGTCAGTGCGTAGGGTTGGGGGTAAAATCACCTTCTCGGCAGTGTGGCAGCCACCGGAGTAGGTGAACATGGCCATATGTAGAATCTGTGAGCAGAAGGTATAGCATGGCCAGGATGCCAATGTTGGCACCACAGCCCTGCGTCAACATATGCAGTGTCACCATAAAGTGGCCTGGGAGAACCATGGCTCTGATGTGGTGGTCCAGCCTGCCGCAGCAACCGCTGCATCACCCAGTGGCATGCAGCCGATTTCAGGCAGTCAAGGCTCCACCACCTCAGCCAAAGGGAGCTGTAAGTCCTTCCCATCATCTGCTGGTCCTGATACTCCTGCTCCTCGCCCATCTACTCCTCGTCAGTCATTCCTTCAACAATCGATCTCCGAAGCGATTGCCAAAAGACAACAGTATGCGACTGTCCAATGGCGCAGAAGCTGGACGTGCTCCTGTCCAAGTTTCTGGTGCTGCAGTCTCTCCTTTTCCAAGTGGTGGACTCTGCACCTTACAAAGAACTGATGGCTTGTGCCTAGCCGAGGTGGAGAGTCCATAGCCGTCATTTATTTGCCAAAAAGGCAGTACCAGCCCTGCACACACATGTAGAACAGAAGGTGGGCCAGTCCTTGAGCCTGGCAGCACCGACGTGTGGAGTTAAAACTACAGTAAGGGACAATCCATGTCCTTCACGGCCCACTCAGTGAATGTGGTTCCTGCACAGCCACACCAGCAACTTGGCCAGGGGATGCCGCTTCCACCTCCACGTTTTCACGCCGTTGGTCCTGCGACAATGTCCAACTCTGCCTCCTCATCCTCCACCGTGTCCTCAGCCTCCACTGCAGAAACAATTCACAGTGCCCCTCTAGCATACCACATGTTCAGGGCACGACGCTGTCATGCTTTTCTGCACCTCGTTTGCCTATGCAAAAGGAGTCACACAGGGAAGGAACTGCTCTGTGTCCTTCATCAAGAAATCGAATCCTGACTTTCTCCGTGACAACTCAAAATCAGAACCATGGTGACCGACAATGGTTAGTGTCAGCGCTGCGTCAAGGAGGGCTGAGCCATGCGCTGTGCATGGCACACGTGTTCAATCTGGTTATCAAGCGGTTCCACCCATCTGCAAGACATCCTAAAATTTGCCAGGAAATTTTAATGCACTTCAGCCACTCATACACCACAAAGCACACCCTCCTTGAGCTGCAGCGGCAGAATGGCCTCCCTGGGATAGGCCAATATACGTTGTTTCCTCCCGTTGGAATTCTACCCTCCATATGTTGGACCGACTATATAAACAGAGAACGGCCATAAACGATTTCTTGATTATCCAAATGGATAGGAGTACTCCCCTGTTTAACTTTGATGTCAGCCAGTGGCAGCTCATACGTGACACCTGCCGTTTGCTCAGGCCCTTTTAGGATTCCACGTTATTTGTCAGTCGCCAGGACTAAGGGATGAGAAACCGTCATTCCACTGCTTCATGTCCTGGAACAGATGCTGGTAAATCTGGCTAGTCAGGGGACTTGAGATGTGGTGCCTACATCTCAAGGCCACATAAGCCCTGTGGGGGCAAAACTGGAGGAGGAGGACATTGGAGCACAAGCAATGTGTAGCGAAATGGGTGGTATTTCTACATAGGTAGACAGGAGAGGAGGATCAGGAGCAGTCAGATGAGCTACAGGGCGATGAGGGAGAGAAGGACCCAGACACACCGTGGGAGTATGCAGTAGAGATGGAGGCAGGGCGTCCCTCCGAGTCACTTGCACAAATGGCCCGATACATGCTCACTTGCTTGGGTAGTGACAGCCGAATTGTCACCATTCGGCAGAGGAATGACTTCTGGCTCTCCACCTTGTTGGACCCTCGCTACTGGTCTAAAATGGGGGCCTTTTTTACACCCGCTGAGAGGGAGGACAAACTGAACTATTATGGAGACATTCTACGTAGTCAATTTCAATAAGCACACTTTCTTCCAGCTCACCTTGTATCTGGCTTACATTGGGATTTCATCCTACGCCCTATTAATCTGTGCCACTCATTCCTCTACATAACACATTAAGAGCTTAACATGCACAAATTGGTGCATGGTCAGGCACAGAAAACGCAGTGTGAACGGCTGCATGTTACATAAAAAAAAACACAGGTAATAGCAATATACATTTGGTTTTTCACAACATTATATTTAAAGCGAACCTGTCACCTGGCCTCAGCAGCAGCGCGATCCCGGCTATCGCGCGTACACAAGCACGACTCTGTAACTGATTAGCGCATGCTCCCCATCGATGCCGGCCGGCGTCCGTCTCCTCTCTTCGGGCGTGTGTGCCCCCATCTTCACGCTCCATGCGTCCACGCATGCGCCGCCTGTACAAGCGCGGTCCCGGCGACTGAGCCGAGTGTCAATTATACTGCAGAGAGGCGGGGTTAGGGCAGGGGAGGCACAGCCTGGAGTCAAGGAGGCGCTGCTGGATCCATAACATATATTGCAATCATTGTTATATATACATTAATTCCTTCTTCAGGTTCAGACCCGCAGGAACCCTCATGTTTAACCTAAAAATCCAATATGCTTCACGGAGGAGAAGTTTTTGATGAAAATCTCCTCCGCATAGGGTTGCACTCACTTTTTCTATCCCATAGGCACAGAAGGATCTAGTTCGGAGGGCGTGAACCTGAACAAAGTGTTTGGCCGCATTAGAGATATTTATCAGAGTGGAGTTGGCAATATAATTGAGATGTTCTAATACCCTTTTTTTTTTATATTCGTGTGGCACTTCCCACATACATGAGATCACACTCAGTACATACAATAACGTACACCACGCCCCTGGTATTGCAGTTAATATAGCTTTTTATAGCAAAACAAAGGGAGCGATCAAAGTTGTCAAAATGCTTTTTGGGGACAACAAAACTGCATGTCTTGCATGGGCTACCCCCACATTTAGTAAAACCAATGTAACTCAGCCAATTTCAAACACCCCACATGTGACCCCATTTTAGAAAGTAGACACCCAAAGGTATTCCGTGAGGGGTATGGTGAGTTCATGTAAAATTTTATTTTTTGTCACAAGTTAGTGGAATATGAGACTTTGTAAAAAAAATATATATATCAATTTACGCTAACTTGTGCCAAAAAAAAAAAAATTCTGTGAACTCGCCATGCCCCTCACGGAATACCTTGGGGTGTTTTCTTTCCAAAATGCGGTCACATGTGGGGTATTTATACTGCCCTGGCATTTTAGGGGTCCTAAAGCGTGAGAATCTAAATGCGTAAAAATGCCCTGTGAAATCCTAAAAGGTACTCATTGGAATTTGGGCCCCTTTGCGCATCTTGGCTGCAAAAAAGTGTCACACATGTGGTATCGCCATACTCAGGAGAAGTAGGGCAATGTGTTTTGGGGTGTATATTTATATATATATATACCCATACATTGTGTGAGAAATATCGCTGTAAACGACAACTTTTTAAATTTTTTTATACAAAGTTGTCAATTTACAGAGATATTTCTCTCACCCAACATGGGTATATGTAAAAATATACCCCAAAACACTGCCCTACTTCTCCTAAGTACGGCGATACCACATGTGTGACACTTTTTTGCAGCCTAGGTGCGTAAAGGGGCATAAAGTCCAATGAGTACCTTTAGGTTTTACAGGGCTGCTCACAATTTAGCCCAGCCCAAAATGCCAGAACAGTACAAACACCCCACAAATTACCCCATTTTGGAAAGAAGACACCCCAAGTTATTCGCTGAGGGGCATAGTGAGTCCATGAAAAATTTAACTTTTTGTCACAAGTTAGCGGAAAGGGAGACTTTGTGAGAAAAAACAATAAAAAATCAATTTCCGCTAACTTGTGCCAAAAAAAAAATCTTCTATGAACTTGCCATGCCCCTCACGGAATACCTTGGGGTGTCTTCTTTCCAAAATGGGGTCACTTGTGGGGTATTTTTACTGCCCTGGCATTTTAGGGGTCCTAAAGCGTGAGAAGAAGTCTGGAATCCAAATGCGTAAAAATGCCCTCCTAAAAGGTACTCATTGGAATTAGGGCCCCTTTGCGCATCTTGGCTGCAAAAAAGTGTCACACATGTGGTATTGCCGTACTCAGGAGAAGTAGGGCAATGTGTTTTGTGGTGTATTTTTACATATAACCATGCTGGGTGTGAGAAATATCTCTGTAAATGACAACTTTTAAAAAAAAATTTATACAAAGATGTCAGTTTACAGAGATATTTCTCTCACCCAGCATGGGTATATGTAAAAATACCCCCCAAAACACATTTCCCTACTTCTTCTGAGTACGGCAATACCACATGAGTGACACTTTTTTGCAGCCTAGGTGCGTAAAGGGGCCGAAAGTCCAAAAAGTACCTTTAGGTTTTACAGGGCTGCTAACAATTTAGCCCCACCCAAAATGCCAGAAGAGTAAACACACCCCACAAATGACCCCATTTCGGAAAGTATACACCCCAAGGTATTCACTGAGGGGCATAGTGAGTCCGTCTGAGATTTTTTATTTTTTTTTGCCAGAAGTTAGCAGAAATGGAAACTTTTATTATTTTTTTTTCCTCAAAGTGTAATTTTCTGCTAACTTGTGAAAAAAATGAAATGATACATGAACTCACCATGCCCCTCCGCGAATACTTTGGGGTGTCTTCTTTCCAAAATGGTTTCATTTGGGGGGTATTTATACTATCCTGACATTCTAGCACCTGAAAAAACATGACAGGTGCTCAGAAAGTCACAGCTGCTTCAAAATGCCGAAATTCACTTTTTTGCACCATAGTTTGTAAACGCTATAACTTTTACCCAAACCAATAAATATACACTTATTGCATTTTTTTTTATCAAAGACATGTAGAACAATAAATTTAGAGAAAAATTTATATAGAAATGTAGTTTAAAAAAAAAAATTACAACAGAAAGTGAAAAATGTCATTTTGGATTAATATCAAAAAAAGTTAAAATGTCAGCAAGAATGAAATAGCACCAAATGAAAGCTCTATAAATGAGAAGAAAAGGAGGTAAAATTAATTTGGGTGGTAAGTTGTATGGCTGAGCAATAAACGGTGAAAGTAGTGTAGTGCAAAATTGTAAAAAGTGGCCTGGTCATTAAGGGTGTTTAAGCTAGGGGGGCTGAAGTGGTTAAAATCATTGTTATTAAGGTAACTCTGGAGGTCTGGGACGGCAGACACATCGCCCATCCATATGAGGAGCAGGTCATCGATGAATCCGCCGTACCAGACCAATCCAGAGCAGAAAGGATTATTTAGGCTGTAAATATATTTCTCCTCCCAATAAGCCATGGTTAGGATAGCCAATGAGGGCGAGACACGTATATGGAGATAATAACTGTCATCAAACATGAAGTAGTTGTATAAAAAATAGTAGTTGTAATAAAAATATCACTGTGTCTGTTATAGCTATGCAGATGAAACTCCATAGCCAGCAAAGCAACCCTGTGAGGGATAGATGGGTATAAGGCCACAACGTCAGCTGTAATCCATTTATACTCTGGTTGCCACTTTAAATATAACTGGCTCTCAGGACATCAGACGTGTCCCTTAAGAGCCCTGGAACACGCCTCACCATTGGCTGAAAAATATTATCCAGCCAACTACCCAGGCGTTCAGTCAGGAATCCAATCCCTGATACTATTGGTCGCAATGGGGAAGGGTTGATCTGCTTGTGGACCTTGCAATATATGTTATGGATCCAGCATTGAGACATTCATGTCATGTCCCAATGTAGTTAAATATAATGTGGTGAAATACCAAATGTGGGTTGCTATTACCTGTGATTTTATTTATGTAACATGTAGCCGTTCACACTGTGCGTTTTCTGGTCCTGACCATGCACCAATTTGTGCATGTTAAGCCCTTAATGTGTTATGTAGAGGAATAAGAGTGGCAGAGGTTAATAGGGCGTAGGATGAAATCCCAGTGTAAAGGGAACATGAAATCCAATATGCAAATGGATAACAGGTGCTTTCCACCATGATTCCATGTTAAGATTAAGGACGTATTGTCTGACACACGTAAACGAGCACTGCAAATGAAGTGACTGTATCTGCTGTTGAATATTATGAATTAAAGGAGAAGTTTTAAGAGGACGAAAATTACTTTCTGGAGCCGTTTTTCTATTATTTTCTATCCTACGTAGTCAGTTGGCTGCTGCCTATCTGTGCCATCGTCCATCCTCTCGCAGGTCTGACTGGGGGGGCCCTCTGCACTCACATTCCACTGCCATGGCTGCAGGGGAGGGGTGGGGGGCATGAAAAGTACCAGCTCCTTTAGCAGCAGCGTGAGTCTAGAGTCGCTGGTGAGCAGCTTTCTTCACCCGCATAGTGAAGAAACTACTCATCAGCAGTTAGACATAGAACACGACCTGAACCAGCAGGTGGTGGCATACTTGGACAGCAACCTGCCATGCCACCCCACATTGAAGATCCACTGTACTACTGGGCAGCCAAACTGGATTTGTGGCCGCAATTGGCAAAGTTTGGCTGGAAAAGCTGTCCTGTCCGGCCAGTAGTGTGGCATCATAGCAGGTGTTTAGTGCGACGGGGGCCATAATTACTCCAAGATGAACTCGCCTGTCCACCCAAAATATGGAGAGACTGACCTTTGTCAAGGTGAATCTGGTGGGGATCATCCAGGATTTCCACCTACCAATGCCTGATGCATCAGACTAGATCATCCATGATGCCACACCAACACTTTTACAAAAGAGATCGGTTTCTTCAGGTTACCTGCCTCGGCTACTATTCTGATGCTGCCACCTGCCTGATGCCACACATCTTATTCCAAGTGCTCCTTCTTACACCCACCATCGTCAGCGGGTACTGTTATTGCCACCCACCTCCCCACTCTGTCACTGGGTCATTCTGTGGCCTCCTGATGCTGCTGCCACCTCCACTCTGTCACCTTGCCACTCTGTGGCCTCCTGATGCTGCTGTCACCTCGACACTATGTCACCTTGCCACTCTGTGGTCTTCTCATGCTGCTGCCACCTCCACACTATGTCACCTTGCCACTCTGTGGCCTCCTGATTCTGCCACCTCCACATTATTATATCACCATTCCCTCCAGTGAGCAGAGGCTATAAGTATATTAATTTTGCTATGTAGTGCCTACTCTTGGCTCCTGGATTAGATCTAAAACTTAACTTTTAATGCTTCTAACTAAACTCTATATTAAAAGCTAAATGTTCGCTACCCTGACTAGCTATCACTGTCACTGTATATTGCGGAGTATCGCTCCACTATTCTTAAGGAGGAGAAAAGTCGCGCGCACTATCTCCCCTCTAATGTTTAAAGTGTATCCAGGCATAGCGATCATAGATTTAAAATCACTGCACACTATCCCCCGACATGTTTCGCCTAAACAGGCGTCCTCAGGGGTATCGGATAGCGTCTGTGTGCTGCAGGGCGGTAAGGCTATTTAAAGCCTTTGCTCTCCACCTCCTACTACGTCACATCTGTATCCACCTATCGGATTCTTTAATAGATGAAGGTGCTATGTTACCTTGTTGCTGGTTGGGTATAGATGTGTGAGGTATGCGATCCAACTTGCTGCTGCGCATGTCATCGCACTTAATCTTTTGCGGCTCTATCCGCGTTGCTGCGCATGTCCCGGTACTTAGTGTTCGGGACATGCTTAGAGTGTTTTGCGCATGTCTAGGCACTTAGTTTTCGGGACATGCTTAAAGTGTACTGCGCATGTCTAGGCACTTAGTAGCAATAGCTTTCCATAGTTATTCTGTATCATATATTGTTTCTTCTCATATGTCTTCTAGGTTGTTAGATGCATATTGCTTTTGCCAACTCGTTATTTGACATTCGCACATTTAAAGTAGTTATTACCTCTGTCATACCTATATGTTTATATTGATTATGTATTTTTAATTACTATTATTATTATTTAGTATTTATTTAGTAATTAAAAATACATAATCAATATAAACATATAGGTATGACAGAGGTAATAACTACTTTAAATGTGCGAATGTCAAATAACGAGTTGGCCACTATTTTGCCATGTGGCCTGTCTGACATCATCATTTATTTGACCCTTCTTCTGATACTGTATGTGAGAAGGAAGGAAAAATGAGATGCACAACGGATAGCAGCTGTATGGCCTGTATGGTCCCATCAGAACTGGCTTGTGATTTGGTAGCCAAAAGCAGGAGTGGGTACAAAACACAGAAGACATGCAAATATTCCATTCACGTGTCATCTCTCTTTTGGATCCACTCCTGATTTTTTTGGCATTAGCAATACTGATGGAAACTGACCAAATGCTGACCGAGTGATAGCAGATGCTCAACAGACAGGATCAGTTTTTTGGGGGTTATTGTTCTGACGGATCAGAGGAAGGGCAAAATAATCAGCGACGTCAACACAAACTTATTGCTGACACCCTCTCCTCTCTGTCGGGGGGCTCTACTTGTATAAACGTTTAATAGAACAGCTTCTGTAGACATCTATGTGGAATCAGCACTTCTTCTTGGCGCTAACATCGACCTGTAAGACTGAGTTCATACTTGAGTTATTTGGTCCGTTTTGGCCCCGTGACTGCCCAAATAAGTGAAGTGTGCAGTGATTCTAAGAGTGACATCCGTCATCTGCATGTCATACTGACTCACGGTATTATTTCACTACCACAGCAGACTCCCTATGGGTGTTTCTGCAAGGCGCAGTGTTCTACACCAATATAAAAGCTCTCTACAGCCAGAAAATAGCAGTTTTTAACGCGATTCGCCGCAAATAAATTCGTATTGAACCAAATTTTCTCAGAAAATTCTTCGAACCAGCCAAATCGAATTTTCAAAAAATTCGCTCATCTCTAGTTACTATAAATCGCTAGGAAATTCGCATTCATGATGAATCAAATTTTTCCTGAAATTTGGATCGAATTCCTCTTCGTCAATTTTGATTCGCTTAACACTAATAAAAAATGCTCAAATCACCCCTCCTTCCCAATTTTATATATAAAAATAAATATAAAAAAAACATAACAGGTATCATAGTGTTCAAAAATGTCTAAACTATTGAAATCTAAAATATTTTTCTTGCGAGGTGTACACCATAATGGAAAAAATGAAAACACACAATTCGCCATTTTTTGGTCACCTTATCCCCACAAAAAATTACATTAACAGTGATCAAAAAGTTGGATGTATCCAAAAAATGGTACAAATAAAAACTACAGTTGTCCTGCAAAAAACAAGATCTCATACAGCTCTGTAGCCAGAAATATAAAAAAAGGAATGGCTGTCAAAATATCACAATATGGAGATGCAAAGAAAATAAAGGTGTTTTCCTATCTCAGAAAATGGGGGTATATCGCTAGGATATGCCCCCATTGTCTGAAAGGTGCAGATCCCACAGCTGTGACCCGCACCTACAATGAGAACGGAGAGGGAAAATGAACGTTGGCGCACTGCGCATGCGCAGCCGCCCTCTATTCATTTATATGGGGCTGCTGAAAATAGCCTAGCCAGCAGGGGTCCTCCTGCGACAGTGCTCCCCGCTTTGTTCTCGTTGTAGGTGCGGGTCCCAACGGTGGCAATATGCCCCCATTGTCTGAGATGGGGAAACCCCTTTAAGGGGTTAAGAGAGTTTTCCAAGATTTACATTTTGATGACTATTTCCTCAGAGAACCTTGAAAAGTAACATATATGTCAGTAGAACTTACCAGTTTTCATTGTGTTCTGGTTATTGACTGTTTTAAGGGCTCTGGATTTTCCCAAAATGCTTTTTTAGAACAATATTCTTTCTATTTTATTTAACTTTATTGCATAAGTTATACTTCAAGTATATCTGTATTTTATCTTATTCCACTTACCCTTTTAACCCCTATTTAAATTGCAATAAACTGAGATTTTAAATATCCAATATGTTTATCTGTGCTGAAATGAGGCTAGAAAAATGCAGCCGCATGTTCTGTATTCTGTCAATAAATTTTTTTCCTACTTGTATCGTGCTCAAAATAAAAAGATGCCATAATCTGAAATTATGTGTTTCTGTTTCCTACTTACAGTTAAACCGGTCAGCGGATATAAAAAATGTATAGTTGTCCATTTTTTTATTACTTTAATTTTGAGTGAAAAGTTTGTCATAATTCATAAATATCCTTTCATAATGTAGAATACATATTTTGTTCAAAACTGCCATCTTAAAGGCAACGAAAAATCTAGAAAATAATAGATTAGGAGAATAGGAGAAGTAACAATATAGCTAATATTAGTAGGTCATCTATTCCTTCTCCAGTGGCGTATATGTAGAAAATTGAGGGCTCCATAAGTAAAAGTCAAAATTACGATAGCCTGTTTTGCTGACCAGGACCAAAAGACTTGTTGTTTTCCTACTCCTCCATGTCCTTTCTATGACCCTTGGGCAGTTCCTCTAGAGGGGAGAGTCCTCCACCGATTGTCACTACACAATAGCAAAGGGTTTTGAACTAACCAAGACTGGGGCAAAATTCTCCAAGGGTTCCATAGTAATTTCATAGTTTGCCTCTATGTGGTACCTTCATGGGGAAATTGGTCCAAGAATGATACAAAGGGAAAGAAACACAAAGTCCTTCAGTCCTGGATGGCAAAACCCAGAATCATACTGTAAAGTCTTTTTGAATTTTGCTTTAAGGCCCACTTTTGCTGATTAGGACCAATAAAATCTGACAGAGCACAAAATCCAGTGTAAACAGAGCCTTACATTGTACTGGATATTAGTATACAAACAAATTTACTAATTCTCTAGACAACTCTGGGTACACAAAAAAAAAATGTTTTAACTTGGAGAGCAATCACCTCACTTTTCCCTTCTATCCCTCAGTGTTTAATTACAACTAGTAATGAGCAAAGTTTTCAAAAATTCTATTCGGCTGCTTCACCGAACTTCAACAAGAAATTTGATTTGTTATAAATTACTTTGTAATGAGTCGAATTCTATTGTATGGTGCGAGCACAGTGATGGGAAACAGCAATCGCACCGCCCCCCCATTATCAAACCCCTCAGATGCTGCATTAAAGGCTGATCACGGCATCTGATAGTCACAATTAGCCTATGAGGGGGTTAATCAGGGGTTAAAACAAAAAAAATACATCGTCAAGAGGCCGTCATAGCCATCTTGTTTGAACAAAATGTGCTAATTCTCACGTGTGCTGACATGATAACAACACCGTGTCTGCCCAGCGTCATGACGTGGTGACGTCATACGTCAGTGTACATGAGAATTGGAGCATTTTCTTAAATCAAGTTGGCCGCAACGGCTTCTCCACAATCAAATGGATGAGGTGAGTATCTATTTTTTTGATTTATCACCATTTCAGGAAAAATTGATTTGTTACCCTATAGCACCAAGAAATCAGGATTTGTGGCAAATCAAATTTTCCGAATTCCATTTAGTTAACTTCAATTCGCTCAACACTAGTGGCAACTAGAGTTGAGCGAACACCTGGATGTTCGGGTTCGAGAAGTTCGGCCTAACTTCACGAAAATGTTCGGGTTCGGGATCCGAACTCGATCCAAACTTGACCCGAAGCCAAACCCCATTGACGTCAATGGGGACCCGAACTTTTGGGCACTAAAACGGTTGTAAAATAGCCTTGGAAATGGCTACAGGGCTGCAAAAAGCATCAAAATGTAAGTACAGATGTAGCAGGGTTAGCACTCCCACTGTTAATGAAATTAGTTAAGAAATTTGAGTTATCTTGAGAAAAAAACCATTGAAAAGCAATTGAAGGTGTTTGCTTAGATTAGAGAACAAAACTCAGAAATCTCAGAAAAAAGGAGTTCTAACCATGCTACATCTGTAAATCCCCTGCAAAAAAATGTGGATAGGTAAAGTACTTAAAATAAAAATAAAATTAACCAATATCAATTGGCAACTTGGAGGAGGAGCTGGAATAGGAGGTTGGGGTGACATCAGGTGGGAATGCTATGGGAGTTGAAGTTCTCATCACAGCCTAAAAGGATTCATGTCTGCCTGCAGTGCCACAGGCCTCATTCACAGACTCGGGGCCATGGCAACCATACATGGGAGTTGAAGTTCACATCACAGCCGAGAAGGATTCATGTCTGCCAGCAGTGTCACAGGCCTCACTCACAGACTCAGGCCAATGGCAACCATACATGGGAGTTCAAGTTGTCACCACAGCCAAGAAGGAATCATGTCTGCCTGCAGGGCCACAGGCCTCATTAAAACATTCAGGCCCACGGGACCCACAAACAGGAGAGTTAAAATCACACCAAGACAGTATTGATTTCACCCAGCAATGCCACAGGCCTCATTCACAGATTTAGACCCATGTCACCCATAAAGAGGAGAGTTACAATCATGCCAAAACAGTATTGATTTCACCCAGTAGTGCCACAGGCCTCATTCACTAATTCAGGACCATGGCACCCGCAAAGTGGAGAGCGGTCCCGTAACAGCAACACAGCAACATGCAGACCACTCGTGTCTTGTCGTCAGGACATTGTGTGAAGAACTGCCACGCCAATGAACTCCTTGGAGCAGGCTTTGGTGTGCTCGGTGCCTGGGTGCGGTGGACAGTAGCAGGCTTACTCTCTCTGGAACGGCCGGTGCGCTTTTGCACCCTGCTCCCTCTTTTGCTGTGCTGTTGCCTCTGCAACCACCTCCTTTTCCTCAGAACTGCAGGCCTCACTAGCACGACCTTCAGTCCAGTCTGGATCTAGGACTTCCTCATCTTCCACCCATGACCCCTTCTCTCCTCGTCGGTTTGCACATTGCAGAAAGCCACAGCAGTTGGCACCTGTGTTTTATCATCATCAGAGACGTTTTGTGGCGGTATTCCCATGTCCTCATCCTGCAACAAAAGTGGTTGAGCATCAGTGCATTCAAGGTCTTCCTCTTCTGGGACAGGGCTAGGTGGATGGCCTGGGGAAACCCTGCCAACAGAGTCATCAACAAGCGTGAGACTTTCCTGCATGATTTGGGGCTCTGACTGCTTGGCTGATTTGCAAGGGGGTGAGGTGGAAGACTGATGGGAATGGGCTGCAGGTGCCAACTCTGCACTTTCTGCAGAGGACTGGGTGTTAGATACTGTGAAGAAACTGAAGGCACTGTCAGCCACCCAATCTACTATCGCCTGTACATGTTCTGGCTTCACCATCCGTAGAGTGGCATTTGGGCCTATCAAATAACGCTGCAGATTCTGTCAACCTACTCGCTCCAGAGAAAGGTGTTTGACTTGGAGCGGTAGTTGGCGCTGAATGGCCACGTCCTCTCCCAGGAACAGGAGCTCCACCAACACAACCACGACCATGCCCATGTCCCTTATTTGACATTCTCCTCATTATTTGCATTCACCCACCAAGCTGAAAGATTGGTCTCTCTCCAGTGTCAATTTACCTGCCACTAGTCGACAATTACGTTCGCTAAGGCAGTGCCCTTGTACTCTGTGGACCTTGTACAATGCTCTGTGGACCCAGAATAATGTTTTTTGTGCCCAAAATACACTGATTCTCAATTTCTATGTGGTAATGTAAAATATTGTTTTTGTTACGCTGTATGCACAAGTGGTTTGTGGAACAAGAACAAGAACAAGTATTTTTGTAATAAAATACAGAAAATTAGTACTTCACTGCTGTAAATTGAAATTAATTATTTATACACCGGATGCACCACAGTTTTTTCGGCCTAAAACACAGCTTTTTTCAATAAAACCCCAAAAATGCGGTTTTTAAATGCTGTACATTAACAGTAGATATTTATACTATGTATGGACACCAGATTTGGGGACCCAGAACACGAATTTGGTCACCAAAATTCACAAATGCAGTATTAGACTGTTATAAATTGGAAATAAATATTTAAACGACGGATGCACAACTGTTTTTTCGGCCTAAAACACGGCTTTTTTCAATAAAACCTCAAAATGCATTTTTTTTTACTGCTGTAAATTTAAATTAGATATTTATGCCGTGTATGTACAACTGCTTTGTGAAGCAAGAATATTGCTTTTTTTCACACAAAAAGAATAATGCACTATTTCTCAGCTATAATGGGAAATCGGTATTTAAGCGGTGTATTTCAAGATGCTCTGTGGATCAGGATTACTACTCTTTTGTCCAAAAAATACACTTATGCTGTATTTCACAGCAGCAATGTAAAATAGGTGGTTGTAATGGGTATCTCAGACTGTTTGGTGGAAGCACTATTTCCATGCAAAAATATAAAATATGTCGTTGGACGGTGTATACAGAACTGTTTTGTGGACAAGAAATATGTCTTTTCCCCCAAAATTACACAGATTCTCTATTTCACCGCAGAAATGTCAAATATATATTTTGGCGGTGTAAAATATGCTTGGTGGATCAGGATGACCACTTTTTTCAACTAAAATACACTGATGCACTGTTTGGTAGCTGAAATGGAATATACGGTTTAGTGCATAGTAAACAAAAGTGCTCTGTGGCACCGCAGAGCCCAGGCTAGACAAATGGACTATGTCACGGCTGTTGTCACCAAAATTCACAAATGCAGTTTTTCACTGCTGTAAATTAAATGAAGGTATTTATACCGTGTATGTACAACTGCTTTGTGAAGCAGGTATTTGGCTTTTTTCACACAAAAAAAAAGAATAATGCGCTACTTCTCATCTGTAATGTGAAAGCGGTATTTAGGCGGTGTATTTCAAAATGCTTTGTGGATCAGGATTTCCACTTTTTTTGTCACAAAAAATACACTTATGCTGTATTTCACAGCAGCAATGTAAAACAGGTCGTTGTAATGGGTATTTTAGACTGTTTGGTGGACCTTGAATAACGTTTTTTTTCTATAGAAAAACAAAGAACTATTTCCATGCAGAAATATAAAATATGTCGTTGGAAGGTGTATGCAAAACTGTTTTGTGGACAAGAAATACGTTTTTACCCCCAAATTTACACGGATTCTCTATTTCACCGCAGAAATGTCAAATATATATTTTGGCAGTGTAAAATAGGCTTGGTTGCACTATTTGGTAGCTGAAATGGAATATACGGTTTAGTGCATAGTATACAAAAGTGCTCTGTGACACAACAGAGCCCAGGCTAGACAAAGGGACTATGTCACCCCTTAAACATACAAAAGGTAATATAGGGGACTTGAGCAGCCAGAAAAAAATATTTTTTTTTCCTTCACTGAGCTACAAAATAGGATTAGGCTGATGTCCCTGGCAGGCTGGCAGACATGCTGTACACTGCAGTGCCTAAAATGGCCATCGACCCCCACCTCAGTAACAGATGGATTACAAAAAAAGTCTCCCTGGCAGTGGCTGGGTACACAAATGTTGGATTGCTGAGGCTCCCTCTCTTTCTATGTGCTGTATCTTGTGGATTAAAGTTGCACAGGTTCTTCAGATTTCTGCCTTATTTTGTCCCTGATTGCAGCACCAGCATCCTCTCCCTAAGCTCAAATCAGCAGAGTGACGTGCGGCAGTGTGTGACTCCAGCTTATAAAGAGGCTGGGTCACATGCTGCACTCAGCCAATCACAGCCATGCCATTAGTAGGCATGGCTGTGATGGCTTCTTAGGGCAAGAAGTAAAATGCTTGCTGATTGGCTGCTGTGCAGCCCTTTAGAAAGCGGGAATAAATCGCTGAACAACGGAACCAAACCCAAACTTTTTTGAAAATGTACGGGTCCGTGTCCGGAACACCCCAAAATTTGGTACGAACCTGAACTATACAGTTCGGGTTCGCTCAACACTAGTGGCAACGTCTGAGTAGAAGGTCAACTATGGAGAACACAACATATTTTAAGAACTAATATAACTACATGGGAACTTGTACAAATTACCACAAAATATAAAAAACATTGGGGAAGATTTATCAAGAGCAGAGCTTTCTGCACCAGTCTTGATATCCCCTGTGCTGATTGAGGATGCACCTAATTTACGACGAGGTACAGTCTCATCATAAATTAGGCGCATCCTTAGGCAGCCCGTCGCCTAAACTGAAATCTATGACAGCTCAGGGCTGGCTTCTTCTGCACAAGAAAACTGGTGTAAATAAAGATACATTTGTCTCAGATGTCGGCCACACCCCTTTCCAGCCCCTTCCCTTTGGCAAAGTGGTGAGGGTGGCATAAAAAGAGGCACTTGCAACTCCCCCCCCCCCCCCCCCCAAAAAAAAATGCATTTAACAAGTCACAAACACACAGCTCGAGACTTTTTAAAGCCCTTTTTTTGCGCAAGTTTGATGGTAAATCTCCCCAATTATTCTGGTGAACATTTTCCAGGCTCCTGATAATGATGACTGGGGCAAAGATGTCAGCCCCAGTTACTGAAGAAATCAGCAATAAGAAAAGGAAAGACTGTCCCCAAAGGTCAATAATATTTAATTGGTGATCAGCTGATCCCTGTAGCCTCTGATGCTGGAACTAGCACTTCAAATGCAACAGAAAGAAGACGGCTCCATTTACCATTCACGTTACCAATTGCTTAGCTGCAGTTACCCGGCATGGCCACTACGGTTTGAATGGAGCTGTGCTTCCTGTTCCATTCAAAGTGCTAGCCAATGCTGGAGGCTCCAGAACACTGTTGATCATGGGGGTGCAGTGTTGGACCCCCACCAATCTGATATTGACGTCCTATAGTGAGGAGAGGTCATCAATATCAGGGGCCTGGAAAACCCCTTTACAGCATACCATTACATTATTATAATTATTATGTCAAAAAAGGCATAATTAACATAAAACATTATCTAATTCTCTATACTAGTTCCTAAACCACTTTAGGTGCAGGTAACTATTACCTGGTTTATTGTACAATGTTTTTAGAGGTCGGTGTCAGCTACAGGTTTTTTTCTAGTTTATAGATGACCAGTGTAACACCATATAGGGTCCCCAGATGCACATTACACTGTATCCTCTGTATGTAAAAACATTGCAGATACAGTCGAGTCAGATGAATACATTGAAGTCGACTTCAATGTATTCATCTGACTCGACTGTATCTGCAATGTTTTTAATTTGTTTCAATTTGTGTCTAGAGCTTGCTTTTTTAAAAGGGTGGGAGGAATGTCTCCTTTCTCTGGTAGCGTCGGTGGTTGCTATGCTACTGGCTTTGCCGGTTTATAAGGACCACATTCTCCCTTTGACGTCATGACAGCAGCCGGAAGAAGCACATATGTGTGAAACTGCCATCGCTGCTTGGCGTCTATGGAGGAGAGCGTCCATCCCTGAGCCCTCAACCATTGTCTTGATTGTCTATGATTGACGAATAAAGAAAAACTTCTCATACCAGTGGTGAGTGCCGCTTCGTCCTTTCTCTACAAGCAGACTCACTCTGAGCTTGCTGTCACTGAGCTTATTGCACTAAGTGGTTTTGGAATAATTAAATATTAATATAATCAAAGGGAATGTGTCATCAGAAAATGACCTTTTGTTAAAATTACATTTTGCGTTTAACACATTTTTAAAGAATTTTAATATTTTTAATTTTCCATCACAATATATATATATATATATTTATATTTAAACAAAAACGATAAAATCCTGCAGTTTTCACACCAGCCACTAAGCCTAATAATAGACACCACTTCTTTTTTAATGTTAAAAAAGGCCAATTTCCCCAGATTGGGCATTAGAGATGTCGCGAACATTAAATTTTCCGTTCGCGAACGGCGAACGCGAGTTTTTGCAAATGTTCACGAACATGCAAACAGTGCGAACCGCCATAGACTTCAATAGACAGGCGAATTTTAAAACCCACAGGGACTCTTTCTGGCCACAATAGTGATGGAAAAGTTGCTTCAAGGGGACTAACTCCTGGACTGTGGCATGCCAACGGGGGATCCATGGCAAAACTCCCATGGAAAATTACGTAGTTGACGCAGAGTGTGGTAAGTTGAATTCGCAATGCGATTAATATAACCTGCATTAATCGCATTGCGAATTCAACTTGGAGCTAGGTTCCTAATGGTTGTATTGCTAGAATAGCGCTATATTCTCAATCTTCGTTATATTCTAGCAATACAACCATTAGGAACTTAGATCTAAGTTGTTATCCCAATGCGATTAATACAGGTTATATTAATCGCATTGCGATTACAACTACTAACACTGCAGCTTCACAATGAATCTAAGATGGATGCCGTCCTTGCTTTTTCATAGGAGGTGGGAGAGTCTGGGAGGGAGACTGATGTACTAGCCCTAAAAAGGGCTTTTTGGGGTGCTGTCAGGATGCTGTCCTTACAGCAGAGATCTGATGAGTCTTTCAGGACTGGAGTGGACACTGAATACACTAGCCTAGCTATCGATTTCCCTATTAAATCAGCAGCAGATACACTCTCCCTCCTCTCACTAAGACTGCAGCTTCCAAATGAATCTAAAATGGATGCTGTCCAGGAGATGGGAGGGAACTGTTCACCGGTGAATAGTTCGGGACATCTTATTTGCGAATTCAATTTAGAGCTGGGTTCCTAATGGTTGTATTGCTAGAATATATCGAAGATTGAGAATATAGCGCTATATTCTCAATCTTCATTATATAATTCTAGCAAAACAACCATTAGGAACCCAGCTCTAAGTTGAATTTGCAATGCGATTAATATAACCTGCATTAATCGCATTGCGAATTTAACTTGGAGCTGGGTTCCTAATGGTTGTATTGCTAGAATATACCTAAGATTGAATTCTCAATCTTCGTTATATTCTAGCAATACAACAATTAGGAACTCAGCTCTAAGTTGTAATCGCAATGCGAATAATACTTACAATTATTAATCGCTGTGCGAATCCATTTGATGCCTCTATTTGATTGTATATGACGGTTGACTATGACTACCACCAACGTTCTGCTACCTCCGAGGCAAGATATCTGAACCCCCCAGGGGCCATTTGGGCATTTTAGATAGAAAACGCATCAAAAGCGCATATGCGTTTTTATCATTTTTTTATTTTTTATTTTATTTTTTTTGTGTGTTTTGCCACATTTGCTTGCATATTTACATTTGGTTTAGGCAAATATGGTAGTCTAGAATTTAGTGTTTCCCAACCAGTGTGCCTCCAGCTTTTGCAAAACTACAACTCCCAGCATGCCCGGACAGCCTTTGGCTGTGCAGGAATGCTGGGAGTTGTAGTTTCGCAACAGCTGGAGGCACACTGGTTTGGAAACACAGGTCTAGATCATTACTCTGCCCAAATCTATATTCAGCTACATGGCTTAGAAAATATTCTGTCAAACAATGATCCTAGGTTTTGGTATAGACACATGATCTAGACTACCATATTTGCCTATACCAAATGTAAATATGCAACCAAATGTGGCTAAATACACACAAAAAAAAAATGATAAAATTATAAAAACGCAGATGCGTTTTTGATGCGTTTTCTATAAAAAAAAACGCCCAAATGGCCCCTGGGGGGTTCAGATATCTTGCTTTGGAGGCAGCAGAACGTTGGTGGTAGTCATAGTCAACCGTCATATACAATCAAATAGAGGCATCAAATGGATTCGCAAAGCGATTAATAATTGTAAGTATTATTCGCATTGCGATTACAACATAGAGCTGAGTCCCTAATGGTTGTATTGCTAGAATATAACGTATATTCTAGCAATACAACAACCATTAGGAACTCAGCTCTAAGTTGAATTCGCAATGCGATTAATGCAGGTTATATTAAATCGCATTGCAAATTAAACTTAGATCTGAGTTCCTAATGGTTGTTGTATTGCTAGAATATAACAAAGATTGAGAATATAGTGCTATATTCGTTATCTTCATTATATTCTAGCAATACGACCATTAGGAACTCAGATCTAAGTTGTAATCGCAATGCGAATAATACAGGTTATATTAATAGCATTGCGATTTACAATTACTAACACTGCAGCTTCAGAATGAATCTAAGATGGATGCTGACCTTGCGTTTAGATAGGAGGTGGGAGGGTCTGGGAGGGAGGTTATGCTGATTGGCTAGAATGTGTCTGCTGACTGTGAGGTACAGGGTCAAAGTTTGCTCAATGATAAAGTATACGGACGAACGCGAACATCGCATACTGTTCGCCGGCGAATAGTTTGGGACATCTCTATTGGGCATCCACTTGGCAAATGAGATTCAATGTGAATAAATGTAAAGTTATAAATCTAATTTTTACCATGCAACATGTGTCCTAGAGGGAGTAAAAATAGGAGAATCATTTGTTAAGGAGGATCTGGGTGTACTTGTAGATGATGGACTAAATTATAGCATGACATGTTAATTAGCTGCTCCTAAGGCCAACATAATACTGTTATGTATTGAAAGAGGCATGGACTTGTGAAACATGGACTTAATGTTACCACTTCACAAAGCTTTGGTGTGGCCTCATCTGGAGTATGCAGTTCAGTTCTAGGGATCCGTTCATAGGAAGGATGCCCTGGAGCTAGAAAAAGTACAAAGAAGAGCAACTAAACTGATGAGGCATGGAGATCTTAGTTATATAGATAGATTTAAAAAAATAAATTTATTTAGTTTTGAGAACAGTCATCTAAGACATGATTAACCTATATAAATATAGAAATGGCCCAAACAAAAAATATGGTGAAAATCTGTTAAATGTAAAGTCTCCTCAAAAGACAAGGGAGCACTGCTTTCACCTGGAGAAGAAAAAGTTCAGTCTCCAGAGGCAACAAGGCTTCTATACCATAAGAACTATAAATCTGTGGAATAGTGTAGGTCAGGAAGTGGTCAGAGCAGGAACAGTGGACATTTGTGAAAAAGGCTTAGATTACTTTGTAGAACAAGACAACATTAATAATTATACTGTATAAAAAGTGGTGAATACTTGATGGTTATCAGTATGCAGGAGGCACAGGAAGTGGTGAGTGAAGTGCTGCGCCCTGTGCTCACTGGTCTTCTTCCGGGCCCTATTCTGAACTACATTCTGTCTGAACACATCATCAGTAGGTAGTGCATGTATGCGCGAACTATGACCTGAACCTTGTGCGGCATCAGGTCACATTGCAGCATAAGTCCTCTAAGAAGACCAAGGAATAGTGAGTTTAGGAAGAGCACACTACCCTGAGCAGGAGTGGTAAGTTCATTTATTTAACAATTTTTTTGTCTGATCCAGCTTGGGCATCTGAAATATAGAAATATAGGTATTAAATGCGGTTATTATCAGCATATACGATAAAGTAGAAATATGATGGTCCTGCTTGCTTGGGCATGGACAGGATATCTTACTTCCAACTGCTTATAGAATCTCAACATATTTAATAGGTTTTAGAATTTTTTGAGAAACCCTAGATAAATATGGTGACAGCATACAAATGCCAAACAAATGTTGTCTATGGGCTGCTTCTGACCATGGACCCAACTCTGCAAGGCATAAGTGCTAAGTTGCTAACCATTGAAACTCTGTGTTGACAAACCAATCACTGTTTTTATAGAAGTTTTAATTGTATTGATTTTAAAGTCAGCCATAAACAAACGATTATGATTGGCTGCATGTCAATCACACCAACAACCCAAGAGTCTGAACTGGTCGATCAGGGAGACAGTTTTTAAAAATTCTCTCTGGGGCTTATGAAAAGTGACAAATGATTAGCCAAATTTGGCTGTCCATGCCACAGTTTCTGCCAATCATGGGTGAAATGTTCCAAATTGGAAGATCAGATTTTTAGCATACAGAATTCTACTGTCCACCATTGTGAACCTTCAAACTATTTTCATCTCATTTATGAACCGTCTAACACATGTAATAGCCACCAAACATCCTTTAGCGTGCATTTGAAGTTCCAACAAATGAATACTCAAATCTTCTAACAGATAAAAAGTTTTACATTCTTCATTTTTGATCAAACCGGTGTTCTGTTTAGATTTTATTTTTTGTGCCGCTAAATTTCTGATAGAGGCTCATAACTTTGATTTGCCTGGCCTAATGAAAGGTGCTTTTCAACAAATAGATTTATAAACGGTCAGGTGAACATAATAATTTATTACTAGCTTCAAGCTTTAAGAAACCCTTGTAAGAAAGAGATTCCCAAAAGGACAACTTCTAAAACTCATGAGGATAACATCTGCTGATGACAGATAGAAAACAGGAGCTGACAATTTAGATGACAATTTCTTTGCCGGAGGCTACAGGAGTAGAAACTGACCCACATCAAAACTAATGTTAAAGGCTTCTCAAGGGCAAAACATGACAAAACACACAAAGAAATGCTCAAAAACACTGTTTCTGAAGCATCTTTAATAGGAAATAAATATATTTAATTTTCCAAATAACTCGCATATTTCAGTCATTTCTTGATACACAGGTAGGAAAAGATAATTTCTATCCCTACAAAGAATAAAATGCCTTAAGAGATATACTAAAGCAGTACTATCTAATATTTGAACCCTATATATTTAAGATGAGAAGAGTCTTTACAGATTATTTACATTTTGGGAATCTCCTAACTGAATGCCTACTCTTGACACTATTCCCAATATCAGTAAAACATACATTTTATTGGGTATTTTTAATAATGCTACATAAGCCCTTTCTTTATAATTAAAATCAAAGATGGATTGCTACTGTGGCAGTGGACAGGTTCCCAATTCGATTTCCTACTTGTCTCACTAGCTGTATGCAGCCAGGTCGTGCGAAACTGCTGCAGACACTAACTAGTTTGCATCAATGTTTAATATAAGCACTGTCTTGTAGCCACATAGTATCCACCTTATTGTCTAAAACCTATTAGGCACTGCCCCCCTACATGTTTCGCCAAGAGACTTGGTGTCCTCAGGGGTTTGGGCAGTGTGCACTCAAATAGATGTGAGCTGGACCTTTTAAAAGCTCCTGTTGCCTCCCACATAACTACGTCGTGGCGGACTGACAAATCGCACAATGTTTGACTCCTGGCTCTTACTCTCTCTCCTGAATTGAGCCTTGCTATTTGCGGTTCGCATAGAAAGGGGCCGGAGTCATTCCAATGATGTCAGTTGATATATGCAGCGTCACTATCAGCTGCGCATGTTTGCGGACTTAGCTTCAGAGGGCTTAAGTCCCGCTTCAGTGAAGTTCTCACTCTTTTGAATTACCTGCGCATGACATTTAACTTAGTCAAATACATCGCCTCGTCTTAGGCCCTAATTCACATGACGACTGACTTGGTCTTCAGAGAGTATTGACATCCTCTCAGAACGGGTCCAGTCATGAAATGTATGTAAAAAGGGGTGAGAGAAATTGAGGTTACAATCTTTATTGTCTTCAAATCCTATTTTATTATCCATGCATCTCCACACTAGTAAATACTCACTGGTAATCATCAGTTGGTATATATTAGATTTTTCTAATAGTGAGGCACTGAGTACCACTTTTTGCCATCATCTGGAGAGAACTATCCTCTGGAGATTTGCATCCATAATGCACTTATTAAGATGTATTAATATAGTTTTCTGTTACTTGGTCCATGTTTCTTTAATTATAGTATTCTATGGGCAGATAAAATTACTATATATTGTTGTTTTAAATGATGTTTTTCTTTAGCCGCTGTGGTAAAAAGGATGCAAATGTAAATCCTTCATTTAACCCCTCAGGGAACAGGCTGTTAAGCCTGTGGATCCATTTGGCCTCCTCCTGTTGTAGTCTTCTATCTATATTACCTTTTCTAAGACCTGCTTTTACCTTCATAATCCCCCAAAATTTCAGGTTTTTGGGGTTGCCTCCATGTTGATCATACTAATGTGCTTCAAAATCCTCTTTCTGAATTCCTGTATTGTTTTTCATATATAGATTTTAGGACAACTACATTTTGCGCCATAAACTATGCCCTTCGTTCTACAATTTATATAATCCTTAATTTCATATTAGCGGTTGTCAGTTGGATGCTGAAAAGATTTCTGAGACATAATTGTCCCACAGAAACTACAATCACCACAGGGGTATGACCCTCTGTGTGATAACCATGTTTCAGGTTTCTTTGTTGGTAATGACTGTGGACCAATTGTTTCAAATTTTTTCTCCTCCAATAAGTTATAGAGGGATACAATGGTAGGACAGATTTCAGATTATCAACTGCCCTGAGAATATGCCAGTATCTGGCCAGAATTTGTTTTACTTTTTGATGTTGGACATCAAAGGTTCCAATACATCTGATGACGGTATTCTTCTGCGGGGGGTTATCTCTCAACAAATCCTCTCTTCTCATATTTTTTGCTTTTTTATAGGCTTTATGCAAGACCTTCTTAGGGTATCCACGGTCCAGGAATCTCTGATACAGTAGCCTACTCTCCACTTCAAAGGCCTGTTCTGTAGAAGAGCTCATTTTTGCCCAAATATACTGGCCTACAGGTACACCCTTTTTCTGTTGAACCGGGTAATAAGTCTGCCAAGATAAGAAGTTATTTGTTGAAGTCGGTTTTCGGTACACTTCCGTTCTCACTCTCATGTCATCTAAGTTTATCGTTAAATCCAGGAAGCGCAATTGTCTCGGGTTTATCTCTTCTGTAAGTTTAATACCCAATTGGTTTTTGTTTAGTGTAGAAACTAATTCCTGAAACGTGTCAACAGTGCCCTCCCAAAAAATCAAAACATAGTCCATATACCTTCCCCCCAAAAAAATGTGCTCCTTAAATTTTATATTGACGTCCGTGAATACAAATCTTTCCTCCCACCACCCAATAAATAAATTTAGCATAATCCGGTGCACAAACTGTCCCCATTGCGGTCCCAGTGATCTGCAAATAATATTTGGTGTCAAAAATGAAATAATTGTAAGTAGAAACTGAAGAAGTGTCAAAATAAATTGGTTGTGTTTTTTGAAGTGAGTCCCCTTAGTGCTTAAAAAATTATTGATCGCTTCTAACCCCAAGTGATGCTTTATACTGGTGTAGAGGGCCTCTACATCTAGACTAGCAATTATTGTCCCTTCCTTAAACTGTACCTCTTCTAATTTCATCAGGATATCTTTTCTGTCCTTTAAATATGATGTTAAGGTTGGTACGAAGGTGTGTATAATTTCATCAATATAATTGCTGATGCCCTCACTTAGACTTTGGTTAACCGAGACAATTGGTCTTCCTGGAATGCGGTTTCTCCCCTTGTGAATTTTCGGGATTGCATAGAAAGTAGCTATAGTTGGGGTAGGGTTATAAAGTACTTTAAATTCTGTTTTTGTGAGTTGTCAGTCCGCCACGACGTAGTTATGTGGGAGGCAACAGGAGCTTTTAAAAGGTCCCGCTCACATCAATTTGAGTGCACACTGCCCGAACCCCTGAGGACGCCAAGTCTCTTGGCGAAACTTGTAGGGGGGCAGTGCCAAATAGGTTTTAGACAATAAGGTGGATACTATGTGGCTACAAGACAGTGCTTATTTTAAACATTAATGCAAACTAGTTAGTGTCTGCAGCAGTTTCACGCGACCTGGCTGCATACAGCTAGTGAGACAAGTAGGAAATCGAATTGGGAATCTGTCCACTGCCAGAGTAGCAATCCATCTTTGATTTTAATTATAAAGAAAGGGCTTATGTAGCATTATTAAAAATACCCAATAAAATTTATGTTTTACTGATATTGGGATTAGTGTCAAAAGTAGGCATTCAGTTGGGAGATTCCCAAAATGTAAATAAAATGTTTTAATGCCTCTACACTAAATCCCATGGTCAAATAAAATTAAAGAGGGATTTAAAATCGAGTCTTTACAGAGACTCACTTTGTGGTCCCAGATGCAGGAAGAATATGTGAAGAACACAAATTATGAACATAAATAGAGGAACTCCAGCATCTGATAAAAGACCACAATTGTACATCTTTAAAACCAAACAGGGAACCACATGGATGCTTGAACACCTACACCTAACAGTGACATAGTATGTTCTATGATTGTGCAAATGTTTAGCAAACAATTACTGTGTCATATAATTTGTTAATGAACAACTATTGGTTATTTGCAATTTTAAATTGGTTCTCTGCTTTCTGCATGATATAATGCCTTGAGAAAGGTCACTATTGTCAGACCAGAAACGCGTAGGTGTTCCAGGGTTCATGTAGTTTTAAAGATGCACAATAAAGTCTTCATGGGCTTTTATCGGATGCTGATGTACCTCTGTTGATTTTCATGTACAAAATACATTGTATAATGGTATAAAATTACAAAAAGGTATAAAAAATGATGAAAAAAATTAAGCATCATTCATATGTTGAACATATTCACCTTTTTATTGAGAAATAATAAAAATTGTGCAGTTTTAATTTTTCTAGCGGAGTTAAAAAAAGGAAAGCTCAGCCAGTTCTCCTGTTAGATAGTTTTAAAACATGAAATACAATACCAAAGTGTTATGAGGGAAAAGTAGTGGAGATTTTGGATCCAATTCACATGAATTAGTCCTCACCTTCAAATTTGCTCCAATTGCCCTGAAAAGTCATGCATAACACTCTTAAGGTCTCCTAAGGCAGGGTTTACACCTGCACGTCCCGCTTCGCGCGTACGGCGCTCTCTTTACTTTTATTTTCGCATTGTGAAAATGAAAGTAAAAATCGCACGTCATGCGCGCTATATATCCCTATGGGGGACGCGCGACAATACACCCCAAAGAAGCTCCTGTGCTTCTTTGGGCGTAGGGCGCTTTACAGCGCGTTCGTACGCGCTGTAAAACGCTCAGGTGAGAACCATGCCCATAGGGAAACATGGGTTTTCACCTGTTGAGCGTTTTACAGCGCGTAGGAACGCGCTAAAAACGCTCAAGTCTGAACCGAGTCTAAGACTGTACCCAAACCCTTTCAAGCTCTTTAATGCCAAGACAGCAGTAATGTCAAAGTGACAGTGACATATATAACTATGGGTAAACGCATGATAGCCGGTGGTAACAAATAGTCTATTTAACCCTTTCAAGCCTGGAGGTTTATTACGTTTTTGCATTTACATTTTCTAGGGCCATAACTTTCTTATTTTTCCGTTCACTTAGCCATATGAGGGCTTGTTTTTTGTGGGATAAGTTGCACTTTTCAATTCCACCATTTAGTATTGCATATGATATAGTATTTGGAAGCTGTAAAACAAAATTCCAAATGGAGTTAAATTGGGGGAAAAAATGCAATTCCTGAACAGTTTTATGGGTTTTGTTTTTACGACATGGTAAATTTTTTTATTTTTTGTCGCCATATTCTTTATGGAGCTGTGTGAAGGATAATTTTTAGCAGGGCAATCTTTAATTTTTATTTTGGGGAAAGGGGAGTAATCTGAATTTTTATTTTATATATTTTTTATTTTTTTTATTAAAATTTTTTATTTTAAAAACTTTTTTTACACTTTTCTTTAAAGTTCCCATAGGAAAATATAACAAGCAATCAGATTGCTTCTTATATAGACTCCTATGCATCATAGCTCAATAGGAAAGCTCAATAGGAACTAATATTGCACACTGCATTCGGCTCCCCCTGATCCTTGCCATTAAAATTAACCAGGCTGCTGTTTTCATTTTCCAAAGGGCCTCAGAAAAATAAGACAGGGAATCTGGGCAACTAGATCATGTTTCCTTTGCACTATACTTGATCTCGGCCATTGTTCTCCCCAATACGGACAGACATATTTATTTTTTTCAGAAAAAATGGAGAACCGCACTCTTTTCCAGATTCTGGTGCCAATCAAGGGCTGCGTACAGCCAATATACATATAATAAAGTTGAGGCACACAGTTTTGAGTGTTGCAATTTTCAAAAAGATTTATTCATTCAATCCATACAGTGGTTTCATCCATTAGCCCAGGCATCCTCAAACTGCTGCCCTCCAGCTGTTGTAAAACTACAACTCCCACAATGCCCTGCTGTAGGCTGATACCTGTAGGCTGTTCAGGCATGCTGGGAGTTGTAGTTTTGCAACAGCTGGAGGGCCGCAGTTTGAGGATGCCTGCATTAGCCCAATATTTATATTTGATAAGTATGAACAGTATTTTAGGACCGGACATTTCGGTCACGCTAGACCTTCATCTGCGGTCACATTTTTATCTATAATAAAGTAATTGACATGAGCTGGATTAAAGACACTTGTTACAATCGTGTTAAACACATATATACACAAAAAAAAAAAAAAGTGGGTCCAAACAAAATAAATGCTAAGTATTAAGTATCTATGTAGATAGAAGGTCCACAGCCCATGATAGGGAATACTGTGAGTACTAGGTGCTTTTAACATGTCAATATTCTGGTGCGCGTCTCTGACCATTGAAAACAATGATAATATGCAATTAGAGCTGGTACACTTGTGAATATCCCTCTAGACTTCCACCTGATGAATGCTAAATCTTAGGTACAAAGAAGTGTTGATTGTCACATAGTAATGGATAGAGTCACTGAGTGGCTAAAACCATACATGCCATGATGTGCAGTAAATGCTAGATACATTGAAAATTTCTATATCTGGATTGTTCACAGGATCTCCTATGCAAATTTTAATAACAATAACATTATGGTCATACTGGTTCTTATATTATGAATTATCCAATCTTTTATACTTTTCTCCCTTGTAGCCACTATGTAATCGTATATCATATAACAATCACATTAAATTCGATTTCACCCCTTGCCGCCCGCTCTGTAGTCTTTAATACTGGCTTGGTATTAATTGTGAATTAACCTGTGGAGAAAAAGGTTTTGTTAGGGTCAATGATACCTGTTCTGGACCGTGTGGAATCTTGTGGGGCGCTGGATGCGGTATGTATCGATCTTACTGCCGCGCTTTTAGACTCTACGGGCTACTGGGAGTTCCGGTCATGTGACAGGAAGTCACGTGACGCCTGGGACGAACGTATGCGTTCCATAGCGACGTCATGTGAGCGCTGCGTTCCACCTAACTATACTATGGGTATAGTACTGGAACTAACTGCAAGGGAAGGAAATTAATAAGGTGGATGGTGCGATAATATAACTCAGCATGATGGAATGATAAAACTCAGCATGATGGGATACTATTAGTGTTGAGCGAACAGTTCGAGAATAGTTCGGGTTCGTACCGAATTTTGGGGTGTCCGTGACACGGACCCGAACCCGGACATTTTCAAAAAAGTTCGGGTTCGGGTTCGGAGTTCGGCATGTTCTCTCGGCGCATTTTGAAAGTACTATATAGCAGAATAGTACAGGCTTAAAGCTGAAATCGCATTGCGATTACAACTTTGAGCTACCGATCACCATGGGAACGCCTCCTCCAGTAAAATGTACTGTCGGATGTTTGAATTACGTTGAAATCGCAATGCGATTCTTATATATTTGCTTAATCGCATTGCGATTTCAACTTCTCAAATCCGACAGTACATTCTAGCATTTTTCCCATGGTGATGTAGACGCTCCATTAGCACGGAATCCGGCTGAAGCAGAAATCGCAATGCGATTCTTAGAACTCAAATAAATCGCATCACACTACACGTTCTAATTGCATTCGATTTTAACTTTACTGTTTGGTTTTGTATCGCGATAATACAAAATTTGAATAATCGTGTGCGTGCTGTTCTAGCACGCAGTGCTATTCGTATCTCACTCTTAAGTTCTAATCGCATTCGATGTTAACTTATGCATTTTTATTTTTTTGCCAGGCATCAGCAGTAAGTTAAAATAGAATGCGATGCCTGTCAAAAAAAGCATAAGTTAAAATCGAATGCGATTAGAACTTAAGAGTGGGATACGAATAGCACTAGTGTTGTTGAGCGCACATTTCGAGAATAGTTCCGGTCCGTACAGAATTTTGGGGTGTTCGTGACACGACCCGAACCCGAACATTTTCATAAAAATTCGGGTTCGGTTTTGTAGTTCGTCATTTTTTGTGGCGCATTTTGAAAGGCTGCAAAGCAGCCAATCAACATGCATCATACTACTTGCCCTAAGATGCCATCGCAGCCATGCCTACTATTGGCAAGGCTGTGATTGGCCAAGTGCAGCATGTGACTCAGCCTCTTTATAAGCTTGTGCGCACGTCGGGACGTGCTCACTCCCGATGTGAATAGAACAGGGATAGATGCAGCTGCTGTGAGGGCGAGATAGGCAGGGAATAATCGAGGAAAAAACCTGAGAAGAAGTGAAAGATCTACACCAGTGAATCAAAACAACTCAGCTGAGCTGTTCACTGAAAGTTTATTTTTTTTACACTGGCCAGATCGATTTTTACCGGCACATGTAACTGGGCTGACCGGCGGCGGCCATTTTGGGACCTGTGGTGCGCCAGCTCAAGCTGCCACAGAGTCCAAAGAAAAGCTCCAAAGAATTGAAAAATCTACTCCTGTGACACAGAACAACAGCGATTCAGCTGCTCAGTCAAAGTCAATTTTTTTCTGGCTGGGCAGACCATTTTCTGGCACATGTTACTGGGCTGATAGGCGGCGGCCATTTTGGGACTTGTGGTGCGCCAGCAAAAGCTGCCACAGCGTCCATTAATCTCATGTAATAGTCGATTTTTTCATAGATATACTACATCAGGGGTTTGGCTGTGCTTGTGTCACCCCTACTAACTGCCAATATATTTAATATATCAGTGGTGAAACTGAAAGTAACCCACTTGGATAGCAAATCCCATGAATGTGCTGTTCCAGCTAGGCTAGCCAGTGTCACTACAGCCAGGTCCAATACTGTCAGCCAGAAATTAATTTTTTTTTTTTTTGCCAGAAATATAAATTAAAAAATCTTTCCCTGTAACAAACATAATTCTGGTGTTAGACCAGAAGAAGCACTCCTTCAGTAAATAATACTGTAAAAAGGTTTAGGCAATAATTCTCCCAGTGTGGGCAATTTATGTACCAAAACGAGCATTTTAAAAATTCCGGTGTTCTGAAATACCAGCAGTCCTCTTGTAATTAATACCAGAAAAAGGCATTATAGTGTCCAGTGTTGTCATTTTGGTTCAAAAGGGCAATTTAATCAATCTGGTGTTGGTGACACCCGAAATAGTAGGCCGCACGTTGTTACTCCTTTGAAAAGGAAATAGTTCTCCCACTGTGGGAATTCATTTAACATAAGTAGCATTTAAAAAATTCTGGTGTCCAATTTGCAGCAGTCCTCTTGTAATTAATACCAGAAAAAGGCATTATAGTGTCCAGTGTTGTCATTTTGGTTCCAAAAAGGCCAATTTAATCAATCTGGTGTTGGTGACACCCGAAATAGTAGGCCGCACGTTGTTACTCCTTTGAAAAGGAAATAGTTCTCCCACTGTGGGAATTCATTTAACATAAGTAGCATTTAAAAATTCTGGTGTCCAATTTGCAGCAGTCTTCTTGTAATTAATACCAGAAAAAGGCATTATAGTGTCCAGTGTTGTCATTTTGGTTCAAAAAGGCCAATTTAATCAATCTGGTGTTGGTGACACCCGAAATAGTAGGCCGCACGTTGTTACTCCTTTGAAAAGGAAATAGTTCTCCCACTGTGGGAATTCATTTAACATAAGTAGCATTTAAAAATTCTGGTGTCCAATTTGCAGCAGTTTTCTTGTAATTAATACCGGAAAAAGGAATTACGGTATATCTTCCAGTGTGGGAATTTTGGGGCTAAAAATAATATATTTTATTGTGGTGCGAGTTGAATCGCAACAATGAGAAAACATTCTATTAAGGGACGAGGACGCGGTCGTGGTGGGGTCCGTGGAGTCTCTGTTGCTGGCAGAGGATGTGGCCGTTCGGCCTCAGGCGCACAAAGTAGTGAACCAACTCCCTCAAGTAGCCGGCAGAATTTACAGCGATATTTGGTGGGGCCCAATGCCGTTATGAGGATGGTAAGGCCTGAGCAGGTACAGGCATTAGTCGATTGGGTGGCCGACAGTGCTTCCAGCACGTTCACCACATTGTCTTCCGCCCAGTCTTCTGCGGAAAGCGCACAGGTGGCACCTGAAAACCAAGCCCATCAGTCTGTCACATCACCCCCATGCATATCAGGGAAACTGGCTGAGCCTCAAGTTATGCAGCAGTCTCTTATTCTGTTTGAAGACTCTGCTCCCACGGTTTTCCAGGGGCGTCCACCTAGCCCTTCCCCAGCGGTGGAAGACATTCCATGCACTGACGCACAACCACTTATGTATCCAGATGATGAGGACATGGGAATACCACCACAGCAGAGTGACCGAGTCTCTGATGATGACGAAACACTGGTGCCCACTGCCGCGTCTTATTGCAGTGTGCAGACTGAACAGGAGGAGGTCAGGGAGGAAGACTGGGTGGAAGACGATGCAGAGGACGATGAGGTCTTAGACCCCACATGGACTGAAGGTCGTGCCGCTGACTTAAATAGTTCAGAGGAAGAGGCAGTGGTGAGACCGAGACAACAGCGAAGCCAAAGAGGGAGCAGGGGGCAAAAGCAGAACACCCGCCGTCCAGAGAGTTCGCCTGCTATTGGCCAGCGCCAACAGGGACCCAGCACCCCAAAGGCATCTTCAAGGAGTTCCCTGGCATGGCACTTCTTCAAACAATGTGCTGAGGACAAGACCAGAGTGGTTTGCACGCTGTGCCATCAGACCCTGAGGCGAGGCATTAACGTTCTTAACCTGAGCACCACCTGCATGATCAGGCATCTACATGCAAAGCATGAACTGCAGTGGAGTGCACACCTCAAAAACAAGGAACACGCTCAGGCTCCCCTGCTACCTCTACCGCTGCTGCCTCGGCTTCCGCCTCGAGAGGAATGTTGCCACCTGCCGAGCAGCAAACAGAGGATGTGCCACCGACACCACCACCACCGCCACCGTCACCTAGCGTCTCCACTATTTCACACAGCAGCGTTCAGCTCTCCATCTCTCAAACCTTTGAGAGGAAGCGCAAATTCCCACCTAGTCACCCTCGAGCCCTTGGCCTGAATGCCAGCATTTCTAAACTACTGGCCTTTGAAATGCTGTCATTCCGGCTGGTGGACACAGACAGCTTCAAACAGCTGATGGCCATGGCTGTCCCCCAGTATGTGGTTCCCAGCCGCCACTACTTCTCCAAGACAGCCGTGCCTTCCCTGCACATGCAAGTGTCTGATAAAATCAAGTGTGCACTGCGCAACGCCATTTGTGCCAAGGTCCACCTAACCACAGATACGTGGACCAGTAAGCACGGCCAAGGACGCTATATCTCACTAACTGCACACTGGGTGAATGTAGTGGCGGCTGGGCCCCAGGCGGAGAGTTCCTTGGCGCACGTCCTTCCGCCACCTAGGATCGCAGGGCATCATTCTCTGCCTTCTGTAGCCTCCTCCTCCTACTCGGCTTCCTCCTCCACTGCTTCCACCAGCTCCTCCTGTCAGCCACACACCTTCACCACCAACTTCAGCACAGCCCGGGGTAAATGTCAGCAGGCCATTCTGAAACTCTTATGTTTGGGGGACAGGCCCCACACCGCGCAGGAGTTGTGGCGGGGTATTGAACAACAGACGGACGAGTGGTTGCTGCCGGTGGGCCTCAAGCCAGGCCTGGTGGTATGCGATAATGGGCGAAATCTCGTGGCAGCTCTGGGACTAGCCGGTTTGACGCACATCCCTTGCCTGGCGCATGTGCTGAATTTGGTGGTGCAGAAGTTCATTCACCACTACCCCAACATGGCAGAGCTGCTGCATAAAGTGCGGGCCGTCTGTGCGCGCTTCCGGCGTTCACATCCTGCCGCTGCTCGCCTGTCTGCGCTACAGCGGAACTTCGGCCTTCCCGCTCACAGCCTCATATGCGACGGGCCCACCCGGTGGAACTCCACCTTGCACATGCTGGAGAGACTGTGCGAGCAGCAGCAGGCCATAGTGGAGTTTCAGCTGCAGCACGCTCGCGTCAGTCGTACTGCGGAACGGCACCACTTCACCACCAATGATTGGGCCTCCATGCGAGACCTGTGTGCCCTGCTGCACTGCTTTGAGTACTCCACCAACATGGCCAGTGGCGATGACACTGTTATCAGCGTTACAATACCAATTCTATGTCTCCTAGAGAAAACGCTTAGGGCAATGATGGAAGAGGAGGTGGCCCAGGTGGAGGAGGAGGAGGAGGAGGGCTCGTTTCTAAGACTTTCAGGCCAGTCTGTTAGAAGTAGCTCAGAGGGAGGTTTTTTGAAGCAGCAGAGGGCAGGTTCACAAGTCGCCAGCCAAGGCACTCTAATGGAGGACGAGGAGGATGAGGAGGAGGTGGAGGAGGACGAGGATGAAGCAGGTTCACAGCAGGGTGGCAGCCCACACAGCTCAGGCCCATCACTAGTGCGTGGCTGGGGGGATACGGTGGACGATGACGATACGCCTCCCACAGAGGACAGCTTTTCCTTACCTCTGGGGAGCCTGGCACACATGAGCGATTACATGCTGCAGTGCCTGCGTAACGACAGCAGAGTTGCCCACATTTTAACGTGTGCTGACTACTGGGTGGCCACCCTGCTGGATCCCCGGTACAAAGACAATGTGCCCACTTTACTTCCTGCACTGGAGCGTGATAGGAAGATGCGCGAGTACAAGAGCACGCTGGTAGACGCGCTCCTGAGAGCATTCCCAACTGTCACAGGGGAACAGGTGGAAGGCCAAGGCAGAGGAGGAGCTAGAGGTCGCCTACGCAGCAGTGTCACAGCCAGCTCCTCTGAGGGCAGGGTTAGCATGGCAGAAATGTGGACAAGTTTTGTCTCCACGCCACAGCTAACTGCCCAACCACCTGATACGGAACGTGTTAGCAGGAGGCAGCATTTCACTAACATGGTTGAACAGTATGTCTGCACAACCCTCCACGTACTGACGGACGGTTCGGCCCCATTCAACTTCTGGGTTTCAAAATTGTCCACGTGGCCAGAGTTAGCATGTTATGCCTTGGAGGTGCTTTCCTGCCCGACGGCCAGCATTTTATCAGAACGCGTATTCAGCACGGCGGGGGGCGTCATTACTGACAAGCGCAGCCATCTGTCCACAGCCAATGTGGACAAGCTGACGTTCATAAAGATGAACCAGGCATGGATCCAACAGGACCTGTCCCTCCCTTGTGCAGAGTAGTCCTTAATAACTGCCTAAAACATGTCTTGTTGTACTACGGGCCACTTCTTTATTTAATACAAATTTTATGTAACCCACAGTTGAATGAAACTCTCCTCTGTCTGGGCGCCGGGGCCTAACTAGATGAAAGTGGCCTGTTAAACTATCGGGTGACATAAAGCTATAACCTCTGCCATGCTACCTCTGTCCTCTGTCTGGGTGCTGAGGCCTAAGTCAAATAAAGCGGTCTTCTGCTGTGCTGGGGGATATGAAGCTAATCTCTGACCTCTCTCCTCTGTCTGGGTCCAAAGGCCTAAGTCACTGAAAGAGGCCTTCTCCTGTGGTGTGTGATATGATGCCTGAATTTGTGCTGTGGGACCTCTCTCCTCTTCCTGGGTGCAGGGGTCAAAGTATCTAAAAGTGTCCTTCTCTTGCGGTGGTTGATATGATGCCTGAATATGTGCTGTGGGGCCTCTCTCCTCTGTTTGGGTGAAGGGGTCAAAGTAACTTTATGGTGGCTTCTCCTGTGGTGGTTGATATTATGCCAGATTCTCTGCTGCGGGACCTCTCTCCTCTTCCTGGGTGCAGGGGTCAAAGTATCTAAAAGTGTCCTTCTCTTGCGGTGGTTGATATGAAGCCTGAATATGTGCTGTGGGGCCTCTCTCCTCTGTCTGGGTGAAGGGGTCAAAGTAACTTTATGGTGGCTTTTCCTGTGGTGGTTGATATTATGCCTGATTCTCTGCTGTGGAACCTCTCTCCTCTTCCTGGGTGCAGGGGTCAAAGTATCTAAAAGTGTCCTTCTCTTGCGGTGGTTGATATGATGCCTGAATATGTGCTGTGTGGCCTCTCTCCTCTGTCTGGGTGAAGGGGTCAAAGTAACTAAATGGTGGCCTACTCCTGTGGTGGTTGATATGATGCCAGATTCTCTGCTGTGGGACCTCTCTCCTCTTCCTGGGTGCAGGGGTCAAAGTATCTAAAAGTGTCCTTCTCTTGCGGTGGTTGATATGATGCCTGAATATGTGCTGTGGGGCCTCTCTCCTCTGTCTGGGTGAAGGGGTCAAAGTAACTTTATGGTGGCTTCTCCTGTGGTGGTTGATATTATGCCTGATTCTCTGCTGTGGAACCTCTCTCCTCTTCCTGGGTGCAGGGGTCAAAGTATCTAAAAGTGTCCTTCTCTTGCGGTGGTTGATATGATGCCTGAATATGTGCTGTGTGGCCTCTCTCCTCTGTCTGGGTGAAGGGGTCAAAGTAACTAAATGGTGGCCTACTCCTGTGGTGGTTGATATGATGCTAGATTCTCTGCTGTGGGACCTCTCTCCTCTTCCTGGGTGCAGGGGTCAAAGTATCTAAAAGTGTCCTTCTCTTGCGGTGGTTGATATGATGCCTGAGTATGTGCTGTGGGGCCTCTCTCCTCTGTCTGGGTGAAGGGGTCAAAGTAACTTTATGGTGGCTTCTCCTGTGGTGGTTGATATTATGCCTGATTCTCTGCTGTGGAACCTCTCTCCTCTTCCTGGGTGCAGGGTCAAAGTATCTAAAAGTGTCCTTCTCTTGCGGTGGTTGATATGATGCCTGAATATGTGCTGTGTGGCCTCTCTCCTCTGTCTGGGTGAAGGGGTCAAAGTAACTAAATGGTGGCCTACTCCTGTGGTGGTTGATATGATGCTAGATTCTCTGCTGTGGGACCTCTCTCCTCTTCCTGGGTGCAGGGGTCAAAGTATCTAAAAGTGTCCTTCTCTTGCGGTGGTTGATATGATGCCTGAATATGTGCTGTGGGGCCTCTCTCCTCTGTCTGGGTGAAGGGGTCAAAGTAACTTTATGGTGGCTTCTCCTGTGGTGGTTGATATTATGCCTGATTCTCTGCTGTGGGACCTCTCCTTTGTCTGGGTGCTGGGGTCGAAATAATAGTAAGTGACCTTCTCCATTGGTGGGTGACTTGAAGCCTGATTCTGTGCTATGGGACCTCACTCCAATTAATATTGTTTAATTTTTATTTATTTTATGTTAACTCATCATTTCCCTATCTACATTTGTTTGCAGGGGATTTGCCTACATTTTGCTGCCTTTTGCAGCCCTCTAGCCCTTTCCGGGAGTCTTTTACAGCCTTTTTAGTGCCCAAAAGTTCGGGTCCCAATTGACTTCTATGGGGTTCGGGTTCGGGATGAAGTTCGGGTTGAGTTCGGATCACGAACCCGGACATTTTCCGGAAGTTCGGCCGAACCTCTCGAACCCGAACATCCAGGTGTTCGCTCATCTCTAGATACTATGCGAAAAAGTAAATTATATATTAAAGGGTAATAGACTATAAAAGGAGATGAGCAGCAGGTAAAAGCAGGAGGGAAATACGAAGCAGGAGGGGAGGAAAGGGAGGGGAGGTGTGTTGGGGGGAGGGTGATCTCACCCATACCCATTGCAGACAAAAATTATATTCAGTGAGTCTGTGGAAAAAATGGAATAATGTTTAGATTATATTCATAACATTTATCATGATATACTTATGTATTAATAATAAAGTCACACTCGCGATTCAATCCATTCGGTGACAGTGTCCCTAATTTATAGATCCAAAATGCCTCCCTCTGTTTCAGGAGGAGTGTCCGGTTACCACCTCTCCTGGGTCAGTCTACTTGTTCGAGGATCTGGAACCGAAGTTGCGAGATTTGATGTTTCTTGTCCGAGAAATTATGTGGTATTGGCAAAAAGTTATGGCCTAGTCTGATAGTTGACTTATGCTTGCTTATATATATATATATTTATTTTTTTCATCACAGAAAAAAAATAGGTTTGCTATCATTGCCTTTCATCATGTTCTGTAATAGCTGTCCAGCAGTCAGGGTCCTTTTTGAGGTTATACCCCCTGTCTGCTGAGGGGACATCATTGTGACATGTTTTGTATTCTTTCTATCCAGTGAGCCTTAGGGTTCATGTACACGAACGTGTGCAGGTCATGCCCATATTGTGGACCGCAAACAGCGGGAATGGGTCAGCAATCCAAAAGATATGGAGCAGAAGGCCATGGAAGCTCATCTGGGGAATTTCGGTCCGTGCCTCCGCACCGCATAAAATAGAACATGCTCTATTTTTTTGCTGTGTGGACAGGTCGCGGACCCACCCATTCAAGTTGAACGGGTCTGCATCTGCCAGCACAGGCTACACGGATGGTGCCCATGCATTGGGGACCACAATTTTCAGTCTCACTTTTTTGTTTTGACAAGACCATTTGCCCACATCTTCAGCTGCCTTTTCAAGACCACAAGGGAAAAACAACAGTTTGCTAAATAAAAATTAAACACCTACAAGTGTTGTTGACATCTTCTACTGTATGTGTGTAGGTGTGCTTGTAGCACCCATGTTATTTCTTTAGGGTTGATATTTTTTCAAGGTGGATAAATACAGCTACAAAATCCAAAGACTGTAGAGACTGTCCATGATTCCAGGGCACAGTTTCAGGGTGGTAGAACCTACGTACAGTAGCTTTTTCCACTTCATTTCTAACATAGGTCTCCACTCAGGTGTCGCTTATAAGGAAGGTGGTGTGTGAGAGGAGGAAGATCAGGTAAGGGAACAAACACAGGAAGAGGGGATGACACCAATGGCGTAGCGTGGGTTGCCAGCACCCGGGGAAAGACAAAAATTTGCGCCCCGCGCAAAGTGGGCACGCCCCTTTTAACAGATAATGTAGTAGATCACTTGCAGTCCTATGTTACACCACAGATAACACAGTTCTAACTCTCTGAGTATAGATAATGTAGTAGATGTCACCTGCAGTCCTATGTAACACCACAAATAACACAATTCTAACTCCATGAGCACAGATAATGTAGTAGATGTCACCTGCAGTCCTATGTAACACTACAGACAACACAGTGATAACTTCATGAGTACAGATAATGTAGTAGATGCATGGGAGGCCCCAGAATTCAGAACACGCATAGTGTGACCTTAAGTCTGGGGCCGGGATGCAGCAGAGTGGGCAAAGTTCATCCCCCCCCCCCAAACCCTACCGTGAAACAGATATGTGGATGGACATTACTATATACAGTAGAATACCGCAGCACATACCTCATTGTGACATCTCCTGTGATCTAGACTTTCCTCAGCATCTTCATTGGGAGATAAGACTGCCATGACACCTTCTTTCAGTCCCTTTTCGTCTCTGCAGAGTTTCATAGAAAAAAATGTAGGTTCCTCACTTTTACTATCGTCGTCCTCTTCCTCCTGGTGCCTAAACACTGTCATCTTGCTGCCCCCCAATACTGAGCCAGAGCCATACAGATAGACCCCCATTCCCCATAATATTATTCCACCTGTATATTATAATGGCCACCCTCTATATTAGTAGTACAATACCCCCTCTTTATTACTAATGTAATAGCCTCCTCTTTATTAGTAATATAATGGCCCCCTTTATTAGTAATGTAATGGCCTCCTCTATTAGTAATATAATGGCCCCCCTGTATTAGTCATATAATGGCCCCCTCTATTAGTAATATAATGGCCCCCCTCTATTAGTCATATAATGGCCCCGCTCTATTAGTCATATAATGGCCCCGCTCTATTAGTCATATAATGGCCCCGCTCTATTAGTCATATAATGGCCCCGCTCTATTAGTCATATAATGGCCCCCTCTATTAGTAATGTAATGGCCCCGTCTATTAGTAATATAATAGAGGGGGGCTATTAGTCATATAATGGCCCCCTCTATTAGTAATATAATGGCCCCCCTCTATTAGTCATATATTGGCCACCTCTATTAGTAATATAATGGCCCCCCTCAATTAGTAATGTAATGGCCCCCTCTATTAGTAATGTAATGGCCCCCTCTATTAGTAATATAATGCCCCCCCTCTATTAGTAATATAATGACCCCCTCTATTAGTCATATAATGGCCCCCCTCTATTAGTAATATAATGGCCCCCTCTATTAGTAATATAATGGCCCCCTCTATTAGTAATATAATGGCCCCCTCTATTAGTAATATAATGGCCCCCTCTATTAGTCATATAATGGCCCCCTCTATTAGTCATATATTGCCCCCCCTCTATTAGTCATATAATGGGCCCCTCTATTAGTAATGTAATGGCCCCCCTATTAGTCATATAATGGCCCCCTCTATAAGTAATGTAATGGCACCCTCTATTAGTCATATAATGGCCCCTCATTAATAACAAAGAGGGGCTATTACATAAGTAATAAAGAGGGGGCCATACATTACTCTATTACCCCTCTATTAGTATGTATGGACCCCTCTTTATTACTTATGTAATAGCCCCTCTTTGTTATTAATATAGTGGCCATTCTTAGTATGATGTCCTCAGCTAGGTGGTCCTCCCCTCTGCTCCCCCCCCCCATAGTGCCCCCAGTACCTCTGCAATTATGTTTGGCCTTTCATTATTCAAATACTGCAGCGCCTGCCCACCCCACCACACCTAACACTCAGGGTCAGGGAGCCAAGTGACACACACTAACCCTCAGTCACAGGCAGCACAGAAGTCTATGGTAGGGCAGCTGCCTGTCGTGTCTTGCTCTGAACCTTTGAAGCGGAAGTGCGGCAATGATCTTCTCCTTGCTCTGCACTGTCTTTCTCGCCTGGAAGGTGGGCAGAGCCAGCCTATCATTGAAGTGCCTTACTGCCGGTGCGCGCCCTGGTCTCCCTGCTCTCGGCAGTGTGGCACGGAGAAAAACAACAGCAATTTCAGATTTTTTTCCCCCAGCGGCTAGCGCCCCCTGCAGTCTGGCGCCCCCCCCACGCTACGCCCCTGGATGACACACATGCAAAAAGTTATGTTTATTTCTGTGTTTATCCCCTTCTTAGTGTATTGTTTAATCTGTGGCATACCTTGATCGGAGGCAGCCAAGCTGATGTGGGAACACTGCATGCAGCCACCGGTAAGGGGAACTCAGTGAAAAATATTATTACAGCCTTTAATTCAGTCAATCATAACTGCATAAATTCTTATACGCTATGTTCCCCCTAGTGGTGGCTCTGGGCAGCCAGCTTTGTAATAGATAGGAAGCAGGAAATTTATCAATGCATTTATGCCATTTGTCTGGTGTGAATACATGGAGAAATATTGTGCTCAGAATAAGCTCCATGTTTGTGAAGCACCTGTTCTGATTTTTCTGAGATAACAATTTTTTTATTAAAATTTCTTACACTTATTTAAAAAAATGTAAATTCATCAGAAATCTGGGGCATTGTGCTTTGTCTTCTTTCATTGCATGGGAGTTATTGACGCATGGCTAGGAAACTGGGTCAGGCAGGGGGACATATACTAAGTTTTTATATGGGACCCTAAGAGATCTTTGTACACCCCTGTGTCTAATGGATGTCTATCAGACAGGGGCCTTTATGAGCTCGAGACCTATTGCAGGTGTTAGGGACATCATTGTGTTCCGTCCATGCAAACACCCATTTGGACCAGGCCAATAAACCTCATCTACATCTTTTTCATACCACAAGAGGGCGAATTAAGGCAGGTGTAAGTTCACAGGAAGCAGATTTATCAGATGCCAAGGCGTAGCTGGAGAGTAGCACAAGCCAGAGTCAAATCCAGAAGAGTCAATAGAAGCCAAAACAGTAGACAAGAAGTTAATCCAGAAACAAGCCAAGGAGTCAAAGTTAGGAGACTTAGAAGCTTAATCAGTAAAAAGAGATATAAATCCTGAAACAAGCCAAGGTCGATACACAAGAATGTCCAACAGAAATGCAGCACTGATCTGAGCACAAAAACTGGAGACTGGAATCAAAAAGTCACAGGCACTGACAAACAGTAAGTGCCTAACTTAAAACGCTCCCCTAGCTCTAATACTTGACATCTGTCCACAGTTTAGTGGCTGTGCCAGGATACTACAGTTCAGCTCCCAGTCAAGTGGATGGAAGCTGAACTGCAGCATGATGGAGCCTTCCATCTGCTGTATAGTTTCCAGTGTTGGTGGATGCCCAAAACAACTGATTGGCGAGGGTACTGGGTATCAGACCTGCACAAATCTGAGATCGATTACCTATCCTGAGGAAAGGCTATTAATATTTAAGCAGTTGACAACTCCTTAAATAGGCACATGACCAGAGAAAAGACTTGGGCACCTTATGTCTACACTTCATGTCATGTATACTTTTTAAATTGGTCATAAATCGTGCATGCTCCAGGTCCAGGATATTACAGAAGTACAAAATACAGAAGCACTGATAAAATCTGACAAATTATGTCCAACCTGTCTGACTAATGTTTTCCCGCAGTGGCGTAACTAGAGTTCTTTGGGCCCCAGGGCAAAATTTTTAATCACTCACCCTTTGTCCGGGCCCAGTCGTGGTCGCATCCTTTGCGACCATGATCATTACATCCTTGGTCTCTGGTAATTAATAATTAGTGATGACTGGCAGGGGCAATATTCGAATTCGCAATATTTAGCGAATATTTGGGCAAATATTCATCATAATTTCATGAATTTGCGATTATTTTCTTGTTTGTGAAAATCGGCAATGTAACATTCACGTTATGCGCGCGCAATACAGACGTAGGTCACTATTGGTACATTTTTCAGAACAAACACAGAACCAGAGATAGGTGCACGCTGCCGTCACACTAAACCCTCACACTGATGTTAAAAATTGAGAGTTAGTTCGACATATCCTACTAGGAGGACGTGTCTTAAGCCTCGGGCACCAGCGTCAAGGTCTCTCAAGTAGCCCGTGGGCCCTAACACTCACCTACCTGCGCCATATGGGCGATATCAGGGGCCAGTGGGCAATTACAGGAGCATTAGGACGACTCACAAACATCTCCTCTGTTACCTCCAGCATGTGGCCATGCTTGCAATGGGAGGTGGGAGGTGTCTATGAGCCCTACCCAAGACTGACTGATATAGCCCAAGGCCAAACAGGTGCACCCAAATGTGACCTGAAGATGAAAAACAGGCACATTTAAAATGGAGTTTATACACCTCCATACATATATATATAAACCATCAAAAATGTGGTGATAAGGAAGCAGGATGCGCTCATACCCATATGCAGTTGTGCATTTCTGTAGGGGAGCACATCCTGCACTTGTAGTGCGTTGCTAATGGCAATCACCAGCAAAAAATGCATACAATGGATGATGCCAGCAACGGACTACAAGTACCACAATGGACATCCTACATAAGATGAAATTTATGTGGATGTGGCAAGAATTCAGAACAAACACAGAACCAGAGATAGGTGCACGCTGCCGTCACACTAAACCCTCACACTGATGTTAAAAATTGAGAGTTAGTTCGACATATCCTACTAGGAGGACGTGTCTTAAGCCTCGGGCACCAGCGTCAAGGTCTCTCAAGTAGCCCGTGGGCCCTAACACTCACCTACCTGCGCCATATGGGCGATATCAGGGGCCAGTGGGCAATTACAGGAGCATTAGGACGACTCACAAACATCTCCTCTGTTACCTCCAGCATGTGGCCATGCTTGCAATGGGAGGTGGGAGGTGTCTATGAGCCCTACCCAAGACTGACTGATATAGCCCAAGGCCAAACAGGTGCACCCAAATGTGACCTGAAGATGAAAAACAGGCACATTTAAAATGGAGTTTATACACCTCCATACATATATATATAAACCATCAAAAAATGTGGTGATAAGGAAGCAGGATGCGCTCATACCCATATGCAGTTGTGCATTTCTGTAGGGGAGCACATCCTGCACTTGTAGTGCGTTGCTAATGGCAATCACCAGCAAAAAATGCATACAATGCATGTGCTACTCTCCACTATTGGTACATTTTTCAAGCTGCTAGAAGTTTCCTGAGACTGGAGAAAATGGTTGGCACGGCAGAACATTACCATACCTTTATATGCAGATAGAGTGCTCCAATATATTTGTGATTGCGCAAATCGGCAATTAATAATGAGCATATTTTTGCACAATACGTGCAACTTCACATTTTAGCAGGTCTGACTACATATTACTGATTGGTGCACTAAGTATTGTTGTGACATCACAGCACTATATCTATGGATAGCAGAACCTATCACACTACCTAACACCGGGCACTGGAACCTATCAGCTACACTATATCACAGTCTAACCTACACTGACTATCTCCCACTAACTATCTGTATTATATATAGGAGCTAACTAACTATCTAATGTAATGACACAGGAAAACACAGAGCACAGCAATGACACTGCTGTCTCTCAGAACTGAAAAATAAAAACTGCAGAAAATGGCTGCTGGGGAGGTTCTTATATAGTAAAGGGGTAGGCAACTTTCCTATTGGTTGCTAGGGATGTTGCTAAGCTCAGACAAAGACATTGCAGCCATCTCATTGGCCCACAAGCAAGAAACAGGAAGGGATCATGGGTTCAGAGGAAAAAAAATCTAGAAAATTTGCGAATACGAATATATAGCACTATATTCCAAATATTTGAAATATTCGCAATAAAAATTTGTGATTCAAATATTCGCGCTCAACACTATTAATAATATATCACACTAGACCTCCAGACCCCCAATCAGAACCCCATTAGACTTCCAGACCCACAATCAGACCCCCATTAAACCTCCAGAACCCCAATCAGACTCCCATAAGACCTCCAGACCCCCAATCAGACCCCCATTAGACATCCAGACCCCCAATCAGACCTCCAGACCTCCATTAGACCTTTCAGATCCCCCATATCAGACCTCAGATCAGACTTAAAAACAAATAAACTTGCCTCTCCTGCTCCACCGCTCCTCTCCATGTCTGGCTGTCTCCTCGTTCTCTTCTCTTCTCAGGGCTCGCGCTGCAGTCACCTAACTGCCTGCAGCATCAGGTTATAGTGTGCTCTGTATGTCCTGACACTGCAGGCAGCCAGAACACAGCAGCGCGGGACCTGAGATTATAGAAAGCAGGAGGGGGGGTAAGTATAGAGCTCACAGAGTCTCACTCCCCCGCTTCCTAGATACTAGTGAGCATTTCCATTATGGAAGAGCTCGGTAGTATTACCTTTATAAGATGCATTGCATCTTATAAAGGGAAAAATACAGCACCACTGACTTAGGCGACCAGTCGTGACTGCGACCAATGTGACCTCTATAGCTATGGGTGTCCCCTATACTTTCTGATCCTGCAGCAGCTGCCACCATGTGTTTAGGAGAAGATGCACTTTACTATAATGGACTCCCCAATAGCTCCTCATCCTGGAGCAGCTGCCGCCCTGTATTTAGGAGATGATACACTTTATTTGAATGAATAATTTTTTAGTCCCTGGTCCTGTAGAAGCTACCACCATGTGTTTAGGGGAAGATACATTTCATTATAATGGTGTCCCCTATAGCTCCTGGTCCTGCAGTAACTGCCACCCACCATGTATTTAGGAGATGATACACTTCATTATAATAGAGCCCCCTATAGTTCTGCAGCGGTTGCCACCATGTGTTTAGGAGATGATACACTTTATTATTTACTGGATCAGCAGCTATGATTAGTTCTAAAACACTGAGCTGCAACAACCAGTCTCATCGTGGTCATTGTGTAAGGACAAAGCCCAGATAAAAAAACAAACACCACAATATACAATTTTTTTAATATTTTTTTTTATTGGAATAGCAGTTAGCAACATTGTAATAAAATATTACTGGCCCTTTAATAAAATAAACAGGAATCACAGGGACTCTCAGGCCAGGACCGGTGGAGACCACAGAACTTGCTGCGGTCATTCAGACCAGTTCACTACAGTCCTGAGATGAGAGCCACCGGATCCGAAGATCCAGAGGAAGGCGAACAAACCCCCAGAGAGTTTTACCTCAGAGGGGAAAAAAATTCCTTCCTGACCCCAGATGTGGCGATCGGATATCTCCCTGGATTACATCTGACCTGCTGCATATTGCTGTATATATGTATATAATATAAATATAAAGCTCCGGAGAGCTGACCCTGTAAAGGAAGAGACAACCTGCTCCTAAGAGCTTACAATCTAATATGCAATACAAGTTCTGCTCCTAAGAGTTTACAGTCTGATATAAAATTCATGTCCTGCTCCTCGGATCTTACAGTCTAGAAGAACAATAGAAACTCTGCTCCTAAGAGCTTACAATCTAATATACAGTACGTGCCCTGATCCTTAGAGCTTACAGTCTAATATGCAATAGACATCCTGCTTCTCAGAGCTTACAATTAGGGATGAGCGAATCGACTTTGGGTGAAACATCCAAAGTCGATTCGCATAAAACTTAGTTTCAATACTGTACGGAGCAAACGTTCCGTAAAGTATTAGAATGTATTGCCTCCGATGAGCCGAAGTTATTACTTTGCGAAGTCTCGCAAGACTTCACATGATAACTTGAGAAATTGATTTATACTGTAAAAAAACATTTCCCGAACTCGGGTTCGGGAAATGGTTTTTAACAGTCTAAATTAATTTCTAAAGTTATTATGCAAAGTCTCACGAGACTTTGTGAAGTAATAACTTTGGGTCATCGGAGCCAATACATTATAATACTGTACGGAGCGCTGGCTCCGTACAGTATTTAAAAAAAGTTTTATGCGAATTGACTTTGGATGTTTCATCCGAAGTCGATTCGCTTATTTCTACTTACAATCTTACAGCCCTGAGTGAAGAGCCAAAGTTCTGGACATGTTCTCTTCAATTGCTTCACACTGTATGTGGATGTGTCCTCTTTAAGCTGAATGAACCAAGATGATTCTGATTTAGAACTTTGCACATTCTTCACCTGTTTTCTGTCATTTTAAAGTGGGCCATTAAAATACCACCCAGTGGTTGTCCCCCCAGTGGTTGCCAGGGAGTTCTCATATTGCGGTTGTCCAGATTCCTTTGGAGGGACATATTATTAGTGGCCAGATATGCACATTTTTCATACAATAAGTTCTGTAAACATTTCTTAGAAATGTCTTCCCTTTAAAGAATTGTCCTGATAGTCACAGCAAGAAATATGTCACATAGGGTTTGTTGTTGAGATTTCTGGGGGATGGGAAGGCCAATGGTAGAACCAAAGGCTTACTTTTACCTGAAGGGTGAATTTGCTGCCCTAGCCCTGTTTCTTAATAGAATGGCCAAAGCATAGTGGCTTGATGGCGCATCATCTGGCACTCAGCACTAGTGTTGAGCGCGAATATTCGAAAAGCGAATTTTTTAGCGAATATCGGCACTTCGCTAATTCGCGAATATTTTGAATATAGCGCTATAAATTCGCTATTTCGAATATTCGTTTTTTTTTTTTGTTTTTTTTAGTTATATTTTTTTCTTCCCTACTTCCCAAAAGTAGTTCTTACCTGTCCTGAGGATTCCTGGCTTCCTGGCTGCTCTAGTCAGTGCCCGTTGCCGCTTCTGCCGACTTCCGTGCTCATGTGGAGCGTCCCCATCCATGGGAGAATCTCCATATACTAAAATGTACTGTCGGATTTGAGGAATTACGTTGAAATCGCAATGCGATTAATTCAAGTTATATTAATCGCATTGCGATTACAACTTAGCACTGCTATCTTACATAGGCTAGATTAACGAATATGGAGTATAGCTATGCACTAGCAGTGCTAAGTTGAAATCGCAATGCGAATACTTTAAGTTAAATTAATCGCATTGCGATTTCAACTTAGCACTGCTGCTATATTCCATATTCGTTAACTTCTTTAATTCTAGCAAGCTGACCCATTATAAACCCAGCTCTAAGTTGAAATCGCAATGCGATTAATATAACTTGAATTAATCGCATTGCGATTTCAACGTAATTCCTCAAATCCGACAGTACATTTTAGTATATGGAGACGTTCCCATGGTGATGGGGACGCTCCATGAGCACAGAAGTTATGGTTGGCTTGGTAGAATTAGCGAATAGCGAATATGACGAATGTATTCGTCATATTCCTCAAAACGAAGATAACGAGTATTCTACATCTTCGTTTTAGCTACCTATTCGTCTCGTCATCGTCAACTTCGCTATTCGCTAATTCTAGCAATCAAATAGGAAGGTTGACTTACCAGACAGCTGTGTTAAATTCGCTATGCGATTTTTTTTTTTAATACAATAATTATATTACTTGATAAAATTATTATAAGTATTCTATTTATTAAAAAAAAAAAATCGCATAGCGAATTTAACACAGCTGTCTCTATAGTCAACCTTCCTATTTGATTGCTAGACTTAGCGAAGTTGACGAATAGGTTGCTAAAACGAAGATGTAGAATACTTCGTTATCTTCGTTTTGAGGAATAATACATTCGTCATATTCGTCATCCTCGCTAATTCTAGATATGAAACCAATAGGAAAGTAGCCTTAAGTACAAATCGCAATATGCGATTATTTAAATCGCATGTTAATCGCGATAACTAGAAAAAATGACGAATATTCGATTTCGACGAATATGAAACGAATATTCATTCGAATATTCGCGAATTTCGTCGAAATCGAATATGGCACCTGCCGCTCATCACTACTCAGCACCCTGGACACATGCCCCAGTTTCCTCCCCCTAGTAACACCCTAGTTAATTGTGTGGTATCTCTCAACACAGCCTTCAACTACACAATGTATGAAGGTCTCAGCACGAAGTGAAGAGCTACATACCTGGACGTGTCCACTTCAACCTGTCAAACTCATGTGACAGAAAATGGTTCTGGTTTAGAACTTTGGACATTCTGCACCAGTTGTGACATCATGTGATGTCTATGATGTCATGTGTTTTTTGATATCATCAAAAATAACAGTTGCGTTATGCATTGTCTGCAAGACCTAAACAAATTATAACATGGGGGGAGTGGGCAGTGATTATTTTACTCTTATTAGAAGGTTCAAATAGACAATAGGGAAGATTTATCAAACTGGTGTAAAATAGAACTGGCTTAGTTGCCCATAGTAACCAATCAGATTCCACCTTTCATTTCCAAAGGAGCTCTGAAAAATAAAAGGTGGAATCTGATTGGTTGCTATGGGAAACTAAGCCAGTTCTACTTTACATCAGTTTTGATAAATCTCCCCCCCATGTGTGTAGGCAATAAACAAATAGACTTCAAATTATCAAAAGCTATTTCATTAATCAGACAATAAGGGTTAATAACAATTAAAAGCATTATACGCGAGGTATACACTTCCCTTCCCAAACCCTCTGGTAATTGTGTGGAGACTGAGAGGTATGAATTCAACAATCACAAAATCATAATAATGGTGTATACCAGAACCATAAATATATCATCCCTTTTCATAAACCATTGGCCACTATATCTAGCACAATACAACACATAGTAATAACTAAAAGTACATGCACTAAAGGGAATGTGTCATCAGAAAATGACCTATTGTTTAAATCACGTTTTTATGTTTAACATCTTTTAAATAATTTTTGATGTTATTTTGAATTTTCCATGTCAAAGAAATTGTCAAACAAGGAAAGTGTTAGCTAGGCCAGTGTTCTGTGTCCACTCCAGTCCTCAAAGACTCATCTGCTGTAAGGACAGCGTCCTGACAGCACCCCAAAAAGCCCTTTTTAGGCCTGTACATCAGTGTGCTTTTATTTTTATTTTCTATATATATATTGCAGTTGCCTGCCCGTGTGTGAGAGGCCGCAGGCCCACAGACTGTACTGTGTGCGCACCACTCATATAGGGTGGCACAGTACCTTGCAGATAAAAAAGTCATTAAATTTTTACTCTTTAATATAATTGCAGTTGCCTGCCAGTGTGTGTCAGGCACACGGAGTGTACTGTGCCCACTGCCCACCACTCATATAGGGTGTAACAGTACATTGCACGGCGCACGCGCAGTGACCTAAGATTCAAACTAAGCGGACCGAGCATGGGTCTTTTTCCATCTCCCGGTTCCAAAAATCTATTCACTACACCGGCCCTGGCCCTGATAAGGGACAAAACAGAGATTAAACTGATAGGAACAGTACTTAGTTAACACTAGTTGCATTGGTGGCAAATTCCATTGCAAGTGCCCAAAATTAGAAGGAAGCGGACAGAGCAAGCTTTTTTCTCTATCTCCCCATGCAAGGATTCAATTCAATACACGTCCCCTGATAGGGGACTTAACAAAGATTAAAATGGTAAGAATAGTAGTTCACACTATTTGTATTGGTGGCACAGTATATTGCGCGGTGCACACGCAGTGCCCCAAATTTGAAGTAAGCGTACCGGCCAATCATTTTTTTTCCATCTCCCGGTTCCTAAAATCTATTTGATACACGTCCCCTGATAGGGGACGTAACAGGGATTAAACTGATAGGAATAGTACTACTTAACACACTAAACATATAGGGTGTCACAGTACATTGCACGGTGCACGCACAGTGCCCCAAATTGGAGGGAAGAGGACCGACCAACCATCTTTTTCCATATCTGGGTTCCTAAAATCCATTCCATACACCGGCCACTGATAGGGGACAAAACAGAGATTAAACTGGTAAGAACAGATTTTTTTAATTTAAAAAAAAAGAGGACAGCCTCTGTATTTTTTCATCTTGGGAGTTGTTGTTTTACCACAGGTGGAGTGCCGAAGGTTAGCCATCACAGTACTAGGGTGTCCCAAACTGTTGAAAGTGCATTTATTCTGGACTAAGTGGAAATATTCAGGATGTCCTGTGATGTCACATGTCCTCAGTAATCAGTGGCAAGAAGACCTCAGCGATCCTATTATTGGTGTTTTAGATTAAAGGTGGGAAAATGTCTCCAGGATTCAGGACCCTTAGCGACCAATGTAAAGTTTTGGCTTGTTAGTAAAAATGTTTAGAGTTTAAAATGACATACAAATCTTGAGATTATGAGGAGTGCTGAAAGTCTAGTAAATGTAATCTAATAGAGAGCATCAATATTATGAAACAACCTATGGCAATATAGATATTAAATTTTCAACCTTGTGATCTCCACTTAATACGTTGATAATAACTTTTACAGGGCCCAATCGGGGATGCACAAAGAAATCATATGGATCCACAGGCTGTCGGGGACTTTTATATTGATGACCTATCCGTAGTTATATACGAGCTGCTCTCTGGTCCTGCAGCAGCCTCCATGTGTTTAGGAGAAGATGCACTTTATTATAATGGAGTCCCAGGGCACCCCATCCCAATGCCTATTTCTTACACTTACCCCAGCCCTACTGTTAAAAACATACTTGGAAAACATTACATACAGAGCTAAAAAAAAAAACATACAGGGTAATACAGCACCACATACCTTTTACATCTAGTGATGTCTCCTCTGATGTAGACATTTTCTTTCTTTATCTTTTCCATTAAGACCAGACCGCCATGATTATTTCTTTCAGCCTTCTCTTGTCTCTGCAGAGTTTGACAACTACTTTTCCATCCTCCTCTCTACCTTCTTAACACCCCATCCTGCCACCTCTAATACTGTGCCCACTATGCTTCCCATTAGAGACAATCCCCCTGAAAACACTATTACCACTGTGGTAAGGTGCAAGGTACTGTGGTCGACGGGAGGTACGTGTCACCGAGGTTCCTGGCCTCGGTGAGGTAAGAGCCGGATTTTTGGTGTGTCAGCAGCAGATAGTGCTGCTTGACACCTTGCTATTTAGTTTGGCTGCAAAGCCAATCCGGGCCGGCTCTTACTGGGAGTAGGCAAAGAGTTGGGTGGGTGCCTACTCCCCACGGTCCAGGCCGGGTTTATCCGGAACTTTAAAAGGCAGCCTCCTCAGCAGCTGAGAGTGATTGTCCTGGAGCTGCTGTTAGGCTGTGGAATCACTGGCGTTTGGGAATTCTGATCCATTCTGTGCTATGTGGAGTTCTCTGGGCTGGAAGCAAGAGCCCCAGCAGGGAGGAGTGCAGACGGCCTGAAAGTCTGAGGTGGTTTGTCCTGCGGCTGGGCTGACAGCCAGGTGCGAACCTGCACCTAAAACCTCCCAGGTGATTGTAACCTGCATTGGACTGTTTGGTTTTGCATCACGTTTTTCTGCTGTGTGTGAATTAACTCCAAGAGACTGTTCACTGTTTGTTTTGTGCAAGTGTGAATAAAACACTGTTTTCTGCACTTTCTGGACTCCCTTTTGCCTCTGTACTGCACCCACACCGCTATCTACCTGAGCGACTCCCCACATTTGGTGTCGGATGCGGGCATGCGCAGTGAGACTGGCGTGACCGCCGAAGTTTGTTTGTTTTGGTGGGCACAAGTGCATGGCATATATTAAGCCAGCAAAGCTACAAGTAGGAGTTGCTGGCAACATGGAGGCGGCTGTGAAAGCTCTCCTAGAGGCTAACGTGCAGCAGCGGGAGACCAACCAGCTACTGTTACAGCACGTGATGGCGTTACAAGCTGCAGGAGCGTCCCACCACGACCATGATGCCCGGAAAGCGGTCCGTGCGGCGATCCCAAAGATGACCCCTTCGGACGACGTTGAGACATATCTGGCGGTCTTTGAGAAGGTAGCCGTGAGGGAAAAGTTACCCCGTGACCAGTGGGCCGAGGTGGTCGCTCCGTTCCTGGCATCCGGGCCCCAGCAAGTTTTTTTGACTTGGCAGATGCCCAGGCCGCTGATTACCCCACGGTGAAGGGGAGATCCTGGCCAGATTGGGGGTAAACGTGTTGGTCCGGGCTCAGCGGGTCCACCAGTGGGACTTTAAAACGGCTGAACCCGCCAGGCCGCAGTACTATGAGTTGCTGCATCGGTTGCAAAAGTGGCTGCAGCCTGATGTTCTAAGTCCGACTGCTATGCTGGACCGTCTACTGGCCGACATGTTCTGGAGGGCCCTGCCTTATCCCCTCCAACACTGGGTCGGCCAGGCGTCTCCGGTAAGTGCCTTGGAGATGGTCGACCTGGTGGAGCGTTACGAGGCCACCAGAAACCTGCAGGGGAGTCTTGCTGGGAAGGGGTCAGTCAAACCCCGGAGGCCTCCGCCCCAGTTCCGGCGACAGAGAGGCCTGCACGAAATGTACCCCCTGCGGATCCGCCTCCCATGGTATGCTGGAGGTGTCAGGAGCCAGGCCACATCAGGGCCGACTGTCCGCATCGGGATGAGCCGATGGATGTGAACTATGGCTATCGCCACTCCCTGTATGCACGGAAGCTGTGTGCAACTGGCACCCGTGAGGGGCAGGACAATAACCACCTGTGTCAGGTAGAGGTGGGAGATTCTCTGGCGGTGGCCCTGCTGGACTCCGGGAGTCTAGTCTCCCTGGTAAGGGCTGCCCTGGTACGGCCTGTGGAGTATACCGGCCGTAAAATCGGGGTCCTGTGCATCCACGGAGACTTAAAAGACTACCCTACTGCACTAGTGACTTTGTCCACAGCGGCTGGTAAGTGGACCCACGAGGTGGCTGTTGCTACCAAACTCCCGCATGAATTGATACTTGGGAGGGACTTCCCAGGTTTCCCGGCGCTGTGGCCGGCGATAAAACTGTCTGATGGACCCGAGACAGGGGTAACCCTAGGAGAGTGGCCTGATACCACTGGAAGGCCAGAACCCTGGGAGCCCGAATCTGAAGGGCCAGCGGTAGGGGTGACCACTGCTCCAGCGGTAGAGGGGGAGACAACCCCACTGAGTGTAATGGTGGGAGACACGGAGGACTTGCCACCGGGACCTGAGTTGGCAGACCTCAATGTCTCCGGGGAAAATTTTGGGACCGCACAACACCGGGACCAAACCCTAACCAGGGCCTGGGAAAGTTTCATAATAATTGATGGTAAACCCCAGAAACCTGGGGCTGAATTGATGTCTCCGCGATTCATTGTTCTTCAGGATATGTTGTATCGGGTGAACCAAATCCGAGGTGAGCCTGTTGAACAGTTGGTGGTGCCCACAGCGTATCGCAAGCTGGTCATGGAGCTTGCCCACCAACATGTTCTTGGGGGACACCTGGGGTGGCAGAAAACGCAGGACCGCATACTACAGCGATTTTACTGGCCCGGTTTGTTTAAGGAAGTAGAGGAGTATTGTAAGTCCTGTCCCACCTGTCAGATAAATAGCCCCCAGCCACATTTCCGTAGTCCTCTGGTACCTCTTCCAATTATTGAGGTCCCGTTTGAGCGAATCGCTATGGATCTAATTGGGCCTGTACCAAAGTCTGCCAGGGGCCACCAACACATTCTGGTAGTTCTCGACTATGCCACTCGATATCCGGAGCGGTGCCTCTGCGACATACCTCAGCTAAGCTCATTGCCAAAGAGTTGATGGAAATGTTTTCCGTGTGGGCCTGCCAAAAGAGGTTCTGACAGACCAAGGGACCCCTTTTATGTCCAAAGTTATGAGGGAACTGTGTAAATTGTTGCGTATAAAGCAGTTACGGACGTCTGTTTACCATCCACAAACAGACGGTCTTGTCGAGAGGTTTAATCAAACGTTAAAAAACATGTTAAAAAGGGTGGTGTCTAGAGATGGGAAGGACTGGGATCTGCTTCTGCCCTATCTCATGTTCGCAGTGCGAGAGGTACCCCAGGCCTCTACTGGGTTCTCGCCCTTCGAACTGCTTTATGGCAGACACCCTCGGGGCCTGTTGGATATCGCCAAGGAAGCGTGGGAACAACAGCCTGTCCCCCACAAAAGTGTCATTGAGTATGTCACCCAGATGCAGGAACGGATGGAAAGGGTGTTGCCGCTGGTCCGGGAGCATATGGAGGCAGCGCAACAAGCCCAGAGTAGGGTATACAATCGTCAGGCTCGGGTACGGAGCTTCAACCCAGGATATCGGGTTTTGGTTCTGGTGCCCACCCTTGACAGCAAGTTCCTAGCCAGGTGGCAGGGCCCCTATGAGGTTATTGAGAAGGTAGGGGAAGTAAATTACAAAGTACACCAGCCGGGGCGGCGCAAGCCGGAGCAGGTGTACCACGTGAATTTACTGAAGCCGTGGAAAGACAGGGACACGGCCGACGACAACAGCCCCCGGCCAGGGCTTCTAGGTGACAAGGGTCCAGCCCCACAGTTCGAGGCCTGCGAAGCGGTAACCACGGTAAAAATCGCAGACAGCCTGTCTTCCAAACAAGTTCAGGATGTCAGGGAGTTCGTCAGTCGGAACACGGATGTGTTCTCGGACCTCCCTGGCCGCACGTCTCTCATCCAACATGACATCGTCACTGAGCCTCAGGCCAAGATCCGGTTAAAACCCTACCGGGTACCCGAGGCTCGGCGACGGGCCATCGCGGAGGAAGTGCAGTTAATGTTGAAGCTTGATGTCATTGAGGAGTCGAAAAGTGAGTGGGCCAGTCCCATAGTTCTAATACCCAAGCCGGATGGGACGTTGCGGTTCTGCAACGATTTTCGCAAATTAAATGAAGTGTCCAAGTTCGATGCGTATCCCATGCCCCGGGTAGACGAGCTTGTTGAGAATTTAGGGCAAGCCCGTTATTTTTCTGTGCTAGACCTCACTAAAGGATACTGGCAGGTACCCTTAACGGAGGCGGCCAAGGAAAAACCGCTTTTGTTACCCGCAGGGCCTGTATCATTACAAGGTGTTACCCTTTGGCCTGCATGGCGCCCCGCCACCTTCCAAAGGTTAATGGATATTGTACTGCGACCTCATCGTCGGTGCGCTCGGCCTACTTAGATGATGTAATCATCCACAGCACTGACTGGGAAAGCCATTTGCCCAAAGTGCAGGCGGTAGTGGATGCCCTGAGGAAAGCTGGACTAACCGCCAATCCAAAGAAGTGTGCGATTGGGTTGGAAGAGACCAAATACCTGGGATATGTTATTGGGCGGGGAGTCATCAAGCCGCAGGTAACTAAAGTAGAAGCCATACGTAACTGGCCCCGACCGGTCACTACCAGGCAGGTAAAATCGTTCCTGGGGATTGTAGGGTACTACATGAGGTTTGTGCCCCACTTTGCCACGATAGCAGCACCATTGACAGACCTGTTGAAGGGACGAAAGTCCGGAAAGGTTCACTGGAGTGAGAAGGCAGAAGAGGCTTTCTCTGCATTGAAGTCGGCCCTGTGTGGGTCCCCGGTTTTGGTGACACCCGACTTCAACAGGGAATTCATAGTACAGACGGATGCCTCAGAGGTAGGCCTCGGTGCTGTACTGTCTCAGGAGGTCAACGGGGAAGAACATCCCGTTGTCTTCCTGAGCCGTAAGCTCAGTCCCGCCGAGACCAGGTATAGCATAGTGGAGAGGGAGTGCCTGGCTATCAAGTGGGCACTCGAATCTCTCCGCTACTACCTGTTAGGGAGGTGGTTCCGTCTGGTGACCGACCATTCCCCTCTCAAGTGGATGAGCCAGGCCAAGGAGAGGAATGATCGGGTCACCAGGTGGTTCCTATCCCTGCAGAACTTCAAGTTCTCCGTGGAACACAGGGCAGGCCGCTTGCAGGGTAACGCAGATGCCCTGTCCTGCGTCCACTGCCTCACATGTGTTCACCCCCTCAGGGTTGAACAAAGGGGGGGGTATGTGGTAAGGTGCAAGGTACTGTGGTCGACTGGAGGTACGTGTCACCGAGGTTCCTGGCCTCGGTGAGGTAAGAGCCGGATTTTTGGTGTGTCAGCAGCTAGTGCTGCTTGACACCTTGCTATTTAGTTTGGCTGCAAAGCCAATCCGGGCCGGCTCTTACTGGGAGTAGGCAAAGAGTTGGGTGGGTGCCTACTCCCCACAGTCCAGGCCGGGTTTATCCGGGACTTTAAAAGGCAGCCTCCTCAGCAGCTGAGAGTGATTGTCCTGGAGCTGCTGTTAGGCTGTGGAATCACTGGCGTTTGGGAATTCTGATCCATTCTGTGCTATGTGGAGTTCTCTGGGCTGGAAGCAAGAGCCCCAGCAGGGAGGAGTGCAGACGGCCTGAAAGTCTGAGGTGGTTTGTCCTGCGGCTGGGCTGACAGCCAGGTGCGAACCTGCACCTAAAACCTCCCAGGTGATTGTAACCTGCATTGGACTGTTTGGTTTTGTATCACGTTTTTCTGCTGTGTGTGAATTAACTCCAAGAGACTGTTCACTGTTTGTTTTGTGCAAGTGTGAATAAAACACTGTTTTCTGCACTTTCTGGACTCCCTTTTGCCTCTGTACTGCACCCGCACCGCTATCTACCTGAGCGACTCCCCACACCACACAGATAGTTCTCATTCAAAAATGATTGGCACACAGTGCCCTAAAAAATAACTGTGTCCAGCAAGCAAATAGTGTCCCTGAAACTTATGCTGTCGTAAACAGAGTGTCCTCCAAAAACAATTATGCTAAGCTGATACTGTGCCATTGTGCTTCTCAATGTAACAGTCCTCCCAAAAGTCCCACCATTAGTAATAATATTCTGCCAGAGTGCACTATGTGGTAACAGTGCACCCAATAGAAATAGTAGTAATAATTCCCCCTTACAACATGTGCCAGTACAAAAAATTACCCTTATAATGTTTGCAAGTAAAAAAATTCCCCCTTGCAATGTGTGCCAGTACAAAAATGCTCCCTTATACAGTAATGTGTGGCAGTACAAAAATACCCTCATATGTGTGCCAATACAATAAATGCTCCCTTATGACGTGTGCCAGTACAAAAAAAAATATACTTTTTGTGGTCGGAACGGCGTACAGAAAGGTGTACCGAACCTATCTAACCCCATCTATAACAAGCAGTAGAATTGTGCCATAACTGCTGCGGAAGGGTAGCCTAAAGGGGGCCACCCTGATATGAAATGACTGTAAGATGGTGTGGGTGGGTGGGTGAAATCAGCTGAATCGATGTCAGCCTGGGCCCACAGGTGCCTATAAATAGCCTAGCAATCAGTCAGCCTAGGCCCACAGCTGCATGTTAATAGCCTTGTAATGAGCCTCTCCTCCCACAAACCCAGCACTACTTGCTTAATCCTTGTGGTCGGAACAGCTATCAGAAAGGTGTACCTAACCTATCTAACCCCATCTATAACAAGCAGTAGAATTGTGCCATAACTGCTGCGGAAGGGTAGCCTAAAGGGGCCAAAAAGAGCCGACCTTAGGTTAGAGTAAAATATACACATACCATTACTACACCCACTTTGCACGTAAAAGACATTTCCGATAAAGGTGCGAAATATATTGTACATTCCACAGTGACTACCATCTACCTTACCTCTGTCATGTGAAATGGCACATCGTTCTTGGAGGTGGCTGATGTGATTGAAGGAGTGGCCGGTAATCAGAAATGATTTACTCCTATGTATACTAACAACGAGTGAACATATTACGAGAGGGTCTGAATCCTGAGAGCTGCAGACTAAAACAAACAATGGTGAAACTGTTGGACGGCCTAAATGGATTCCAAGCATTCGCCGAGGGCCCTGATCGGGCACCAACTGTTCCTGGTTGCGAACTACTACACCTTTACTTATTCCCCAGGCCACACCTTTTATATATATATATATATATATATATATATGGAGCCAAAAAGTTAGAAGATGGCGTATGCCGTCTTTCTCTACTAGTAGATTAGGTGGAATGTATAACCTCACCAGGCCTGGGGAACCATCAACACAAATACATGGCTATTTCAATTAACGAGCTAATTTTGCTTGTAATGGGGACAGAGAACGTACACACCATACCTGCAGTTGTGACAGGAAATAAGCTTAAGGTCGTGATAACTATGTATGCTGCGCCTGTATTCGTGATTGGACTTGTCGTGTCTGTAGACGTGAGACATTGTGAATTGCGCCTATTACTGTACTTCCTACTGGAAGACGGACTGACACCCTCAAATGATGAAGTCTTATATGAACCACCTAATCGGAGAAGCCATGCGTGAGAGACTCTAATGGCGAAGTCTTATGTCAAAACACCTACTTGGAGAAGCCATGCGTGAGAGACTATGATGGCGGAGTCATATGTGTAACACTAAATTGGAGAGGCCATGCATGAGAGACTGTAATGGCAGTGTCATACGTGAGACTCTAATGTCGGAGTCATATGTCCAACACCTAATTGGAGAAGCCATGCATGAGAGACTCTAATGGCGGAGTCATGTGTGTAAAACATAAGCAGAGAAGACATGCGTGAGGGACTCTAATGGCGGATACTTAATTGGAGAAGTCATGCGTGAGAGACTGGTGGCGGAGTCATACGTGTAACACTAAATCGGAGAAGCCATGCATGGGAGACTAATGGCGGAGTCATATGTGCAACACCTAGTTGGAGAAGCCATGCGTGAGAGACTCTAATGGCGGAGTCATGTGTGTAAAACAAACGGAGAAGCCATGCGTGAGAGACTCTAATGGCGAAGTCATATGTGTAACACTTAATTGGGGAAGCCATGCGTGAGAGACTCTAATGGCGGAGTCATGTGTGTTACATAGACAGAAAAGCTATGCGTGAGAGACTAATGGCGGAGTCATGTGTGTAAAACATAAGCAGAGAAGCCATGCGTGAGGGACTCTAATGGTGGATACTTAATTGGAGAAACCATGCGTGAGAGACTGGTGGCGGAGTCATACGTGTAACACTAAATCGGAGAAGCTATGCATGGGAGACTAATGGCGGAGTCATATGTGCAACACCTAATTGGAGAAGCCATGCGTGAGAGACTCTAATGGCGGAGTCATGTGTGTAAACAAACGGAGAAGCAATGCGTGAGAGACTCCAATGGCAAAGTCATATGTGTAACACTTAATTGAAGAAGCCATGCGTGAGAGACTCTAATGGCGGAGTCATGTGTGTAAAACGAATGGAGAAGCCATGCATGAGAGACTCTAATGGCAAAGTCATATGTGTAACACTTAATTGAAGAAGCCATGCGTGAGAGACTTATGGCGGAGTCATGTGTGTAAAACGAACAGAGAAGCCATGCGTGAGAGACTCTAATGGCAAAGTCATATGTGTAACACTTAATTGAAGAAGCCATGCGTGAGAGACTCTAATGGCGGAGTCATGTGTGTAAAACGAACGGTGAAGCCATGCGTGAGAGACTCTAATGGCGGAGTCATGTGTGTAAAACGAACGGAGAAGCCATGCGTGAGAGACTCTAATGGCGAAGTCATATGTGTAATGCTTAATTGGAGAAGCCATGCGTGAGAGACTCTAATGGCGGAGTCATATGTGTAACAGTAAGTCGGACAAGCCATTCGTGGGAGACTAATGGGCACTTAATCATAGAAGCCATACGTGAGAGACTCAAATGGCGGACACTAAATCGGGGAAGCCATGCGTGAGAGACTCTAATGGCGGTCATATGTGTAACACCTAATTGGAGAAGCCATACGTGAGAGACTCTAATGGCGAAGTCATATGTGTAACACCTAATTGGAGAAGCCATGCGTGAGAGACTCTAATGGCGAAGTCATATGTGTAACATTTGATTGGAGAAGCCATGCGTGAGAGACTCTAATGGCGAAGTCATGTGTGTAAAACAACGGAGAAGCCATGCGTGAGAGACTAATGGCAAAGTCATGTGTGTAAAACATAAAACGGAGAGGCCATGCGTGAGAGAATGTAATGGCGATGTCATGCGTGAGAGACTCTAACGGCGAAGTCATGTGTCAAACCCTTAAATCGGAGAAGTCACGCATGAGGGACTCTAATGGCAGACACTTAATCGGAGAAGCATTGCTTTAGAGACTATAATGGCGGAGTCACATGTGTAACACTTAATTGGTGAAGTAATGCGTGAGACTCTAATGGCAGAGTCATGTGAGTAAAACATAAACGGAGAAGCTATGCGTGGGAGACTAATGGCGGAGCCATGCATACAAGACTCTAATGGCAGATTTTTTTTATTTTTTATAAAGCACTTATGCAGCCCCAATATGTCTTGGGAACTCGCGTAACCATGAACCCCTGACAGGGAATCTAAGACACTAAACAGCCTACAACCATATGGTACCCCTAACGAACAACACGAAGGATGGTCAAAGGGCCCCCCGGAGCCATGAGGCCGAAGCGATCATTGGACCCTCAAAAGCCATGAGACTGAACTGAATGACTGTACAGTGACGATAAGTAATTAAATGTGAGCCAGACCCGATGGGATTTTCATAGACATTAGTGAAGCAGACCACGTGCATAAATAAACATTAACCATCCATGAATTTGAACAGATGAGAGAAAAGAGCCAGAGGCCTTGCAGTTCGCTAAGAGAAGACCCTTATCTTGACAATGAAGGATTTATGAAAATATAGTAGGAAACGTACTCCTATTGGCCCACTGACCACTGAGAAGCTATTTGGTTAACTAGGGCAAGAGACCAATCTGAGTGAATATGAACCAGAAGTAAAGCAGACCAGTCTAAGTAAACGCAAACCAGGACTAAAACAAAAAAAAAATTATATTTTTTTTTAAATTTCTCTTTTTTCTTTTTTTTTTTTTTTTTGTTCTTCCTTTTTTTCAGTTTTTTCTCTTTTTTTTTTTTGTTTTTTTCCTTCTTTTTTTTTTTTACCTGAAGTGAACAGAAAGTAGAAGTAGGCCTTCGGATTGTAACAAACCAACGAGGAAATAAGCAAGCTTGAAAAGAATGCAGCTATTATGTTTATCGGAAGAGCCGTGTCAGAGCGGTGTGCTGACTGCCCTAGTGAAAATGCTGGCTAACCATGATAAAAATACGACAAAATAAAAAGGAAAAATGTAGCTATAAGTGGGAACAGTGTATAACCACAAGGTGTAAGAACAGGTGGGTGACTGCAGCTCTGGATGCGAGTATGAAGAGCATGATATAAAGCAGCCGTATGAATGCAATCTAAAGTGAGCAGAGTATTAACGTGATACAACAGATGCATGAACGCAGCTCTGGTAGAGAATGGAGTATAGGACAAAATGTAAATACAGACACACAGACGTAACTTTTGCAGGTAACGAACCTAGCCATGATCATTCTAGCATTTGTGCCCAACCCCCTTCGCCCCAGAGCGCTACAAGTCACGGACCGTGTAACCAAGTCCGATCCCAGCGTGAATGCCAGCACTCGCCTGGTACCTTCTGCCATTGCCCAGGTGCTAATGAACCTCCACATAATGCTGCAGGATTTAATTTTTTTTTTTTTTTTTTTTTTTTTAAATGACGGTCACCACCTCGTGTTCCTGTAAGAAAACATACACGTGGTTGAACATAAACCCTGATGCAACGCCAATTAATCAACACAATAGCACAGAACCGCTGACACGTGCGGGCCCAAAACATACAGTCAATAGATTAAACACACTTACCAGAGCATCAGTACTCAAATACAAGTGCCTTGATCAACCTGCTAGTGCCCACATATATGGGCCACTGATACACATTTACCAACACCTTGCATGTCTGGCGCTAACTGCAGCTGTGCGCCCCACATGTACAACAGGTGACAGAAAAACATGCACTTTTCCTTTATTTTTTATTTTTTTCTCTTTAATGACCCTTGATACATGACCCTTCCAGAGAGACAACTAAATAACACTATCACTTAAACACAGCTTGCGTAGCTTGGAGACACGCGTCCCGTATGATATAGATATCAGAAAACATGCGACCATACCTACTCTAGGCGCATTCAACACCAATAACTGTATGCAATAGCCCCCAACAATCCCCTAAACAGCCAGACAAAAATACTAACAGTCACTTGACCATTAGCGCCCAACTTTGCTTCATGCCAGAGTATTACGGATCGCATATCGCAGTGTGGGTCTCGTGCCCACAAGTGAGATTCTACAGTGAATGCCAGCACTCGCCTGGCATTTTGTCGCTGCCCAGGCAAGAATGAGCCTGCACACGATGTACGTGTTTTTTTTTTCTTTTTGCCTCATTGACCATTGATACACAACACAGCGTACATGGCTTGAGCCAACTGTAGACACGCACCCCAAATGTAACCAGGTATCAGAGACATAGAACCATGCCTACGCTAGGCGCATGCTACCCCGATAACTGTATGCAATGGCCGCCGCAGGCCTCTGAAAAGCCAGACAAACAATACTGATGCCACCGCTCGAGCATTAGCGCCCAAACTCTGCTTCATCCCAGAACGCTACATGTCACGGACCAAAGCGTGGGTCCCGTGCAAACCACTCCGATCCTACCATGAATACCAGTGCCTTCCTGAGAGATTCTGCCGTCGCCCAGCTGTAAGGAGCCTCCACACCATGCTGCTGTATCCTAGAGTTGACCCAGAGGTAGTGAAATCAGCTGAATCGACGTCAGCCTGGGCCCACACGTGCCTATAAATAGCCTAGCAATCAGTCAGCCTAGGCCCACAGCTGCATGTTAATAGCCTTGTAATGAGCCTCTCCTCCCACAAACCCAGCACTACTTGCTTAATCCTTATTGCCCATGTAAAAGAAATGCCCCATAGCGGCCACTTTAGAATGTGTGCCAGTACAAAAAATGCTCCCTTACAATGTGTGCTAAGCACAAAAAATTCCCTCATGTGCCAGTACAAAACATGCTCCCTTATAATGTGTGTCAGTACAAAACACAACCTCCTTTTAGTGCCTCCAGTACAACAAATGTCCCCATAGGCTCTGCCCACCCACAGTAGCCCTCAGGTCAGCATTAGTGTCGTGTGAGCATGCTCAGCCGAACACCAGTTCGGCTCGAGCATCGCCATGCTCGGCACATCGCGGTGTTCGGCCGCATACCGTGTATGCTCAAGCGCGATGCTCGAGTCTCCTCCCCACACGTTTGTTGGTTGCTACGCAGCAAATAAACATGCAGGTAATTACTGCCACTCACTGTAATGCTGTAGCCATGTTGGTTACTGGCATTACAGCGATTGGCTGGCCAGAAAGCGTAATCGGGAATTGAATTTTATTTTTTTGTTAGGCAGGGTTGGTGTTAGAGACTATTAAAGTCCTTTTAAAGACTATTGCTGTGTCTGGCAGCAATATATATTTTTAGCGCAACCTGCGCTAAATTGCGTGCATTTGTAGAGACCCAAAAGTCCTTTTAAGGACTATTGTTGTATCTGGCAGCAATATATATTATTAGCGCAACCTACGCTAAATAGCTTGCAATTTTTTGGCTGCTTTAGACAGCAACATTATCTGCGCTACATCTCCTGTGTAATATGTGCGCAGCCTAAAAATATCTGTGACATCCAGTGTACTTTTTCCGTAGATGGTGTCCGCTGTGGACAGTGACATTACCTGCGCTATATCTCCTGTATAACGTGTGTGCATCCTAAAAATATCTGTGACATCCAGTGTACTTTTTCTGTAAACGCTGCGGACAGCGACATTATCTGTGTTACATCTCCTGTTTAACGTGTATGCATTCTAAAAATATCTGTGACATCCAGTGTACTTTTTCCGTAGACACTGCGGACAGCGACATTGTCTGCGCTACATCTCCTGTTTAACGTGTGCGCATCCTAAAAATATCTGTGACATCCAGTGTACTATTTCCGTAGACACTGTGGACAGCGAGATTATCTGCACTACATCTGCTGTTTAACGTGTGCGCAGCCTAAAAATATCTATGATATCCAGTGTAATTTTTCCGTAGATGGTGTCCGCTGCGGACAGTGACATTACCTGTGCTACATCTCCTGTTTAAAGTGTGTGCATCCTAAAAATATCTGTGACATCCAGTGTACTTTTTCTGTAAACGCTGCGGACAGCGACATTATCTGCGCTACATCTCCTGTTTAACGTGTATGCATTCTAAAAATATCTGTGACATCCAGTGTACTTTTTCCGTAGACACTGCAGACAGCGACATTGTCTGCGCGACATCTCCTGTTTAACGTGTGCGCATCCTAAAAATATCTGTCACATCCAGTGTACTTTTTCCGTAGATGCTGCAGACAGCGACATTTTCTGTGCTACATCTCCTGTTTAACGCGTGTGCATCCTAAAAATATCTGTGACATCCTGTGTACTTTTTCCGTAGACACTGCGGACAGCGACATTATCTGCGCAACATCTCCAGTTTAACGTTTGCGCATACTAAAAATATCTGTGACAGCCAGTGTACATTTTACATAGACGGTGTCCGCTGCGGAATGTGACATTACCTGCACTACATCTCCTGTATAACGTTTGCGCATCCTAAAAATATCTGTGACATCCAGTGTACTTTTTCCGTGACATTACCAGCACAACATCTACTGTATAAAGTTTCTGCCTCCCAAATATCTGTGACATTGACTTTAATTTTTTCTTAGCCACTGTTGACAGCAGCGCCATTACCTGTAGTACCTTTCCTGTATAACGTTTCCGCATCCCAAATATCTGTGACATTGACTGTAATTTATTTGTGCATGCACTTAAAAAAACTGCACTACTATACATGTGACATACTTGCAAGCATATATACCATTTAATATGATGAAGGCAAGCAGTAAGGGACGGGGAAGTGTGTAATAAACGGTGTATTGGAGTGCCTTTCCTTGCAATTTTTGGCAGCCCTTTCACTTAGTTCATAGGCTTTATGAGTGTAGGAGTCCCACTACCTGAACAATTGTACCACAATGTGAATGAGGCCCTCCTTTATGTTATATACAGGTTGTAACGAAGTGCCTCTTCCTTGTAATTTTTGGCAGCACTTGCACTTTATATACAAGTAAATATACAGGAAAGAATGTTTCCTAACAATTTTTCCCCTAAAATTGATTTTATCTTCGGTTTTGTGCGTATTATTGTCAGTCTGTAAAATTGGCGTACTACTCAGACAACATAGTTCCCAGTAGTGACCTGGGAGTCCAAGATGCATCCAGACATCCTCCCCATGCTGTTCCCGAACCATTTCAGTGGTGTTTCCATCAATTTCAGACCTTTTCCTGTGAACCAGACACCCTCCTCTATTCAGAGCAGGGGGTGCCTGGTTTAATGCTCGGGTTCTCCCATTGACTTCCATTGTGCACTTCCATTGCGAGGTGTTCTACTCGAGCACCCGAGCACATGAGCACTTTGGTGCTCGATCAACACTAGTCAGCATCTACAATAGCTTAAGGACATTGTTGACATAATCTGGGTATTATGAAGATTGGTCTTACAGGCATAGTTACACCTAGAAGATCATTGTATTTCAGAATAGCTGGATACTCCACTGTATTTCTAATAGTACACGTTCCCTTATCATAACAGATATGTATAAAGTTAATACAGTGATGTACATATCTCCATATTTCTAGAACATAACATGGTGCATTGCCCTAGTTACTGATTATCAGTCCTCTTCAATGACAAAGGTTGATTCTTGGAGTTGTCTAAAATACACACTTCCTACAATAAGGTCCACCTTGTTTCCTATGGTCCATATCATGCAGAAAGGGTCACGCTCTTAGCTCTAATGTTGTGTGTATGTTATGTAATATCTTAAACTAAAGTACAGTGAAATTTTCAGGGTGGTGATTATCTGAACAGTTTCCCTTAGATTTTATGGATAATGGATTTGTAAAGCATCTGACCTCTGCTCCCATATGCATAGCAGATGACAAATCTCTTTGGGCTTGATTTTTTTTTTTTCATTGCTATACATATAATAGATTTGGGTTAATTGCATATTCAGTATCTGGTCCCTGGTGTTCAGAATGATATGTTGCATCCGTACATAAATAACAACAATTTAATGAATGCCCTTCAATTTCAAGGTGTCCTACCTAAGCCTTTAGATAAATCCCTCAGTCTTTTACAAGGGCGATGTCATATATTCCAGCAAGAAATACATTCAGACCATCAGACACAGGAAATAAATTGATACCAATTTCTTGTTTGTTTTCCATGTTAATTATAAATCCTTGGTTTGTTTTACCAGCATAGTACTAGTGAATAAATTGGAAATAAACAAATGAAATTGATTCCTTTGATGTTGCGTTTAGTAATATGCATTTACCAAGATTTATGAAATGTTGAGATTTTTTAATAGGCAACAAAGCTTAGAGGAAACATACTGTACTGCTTAGATTATTTAAAACACTGAGGTTCAGCAAATAAAATTTTACTGAACAGTAGTGCTCGGTTCTGCAGTTCAATTAAGTAGCCAGCACACACATAAGAAATCTACTTACAGTACTTTATTCTGGTGACAGTTCTATAACAGTTCTGCATATGTGGCAAAAAAGGAAGAGGAGCTCATAGGGTAGTAGGTTTTCAGTCGATGTTTAGTTGAAGTCGATTTAGTTGATTGAAAGAATGATGAAAGATGTTTAGGCTCACCTTTTAGTGTTGTGCAAACGTAGGCACAACACTAGTGTAGGCGTATATTTGGATAATGGTCGGCGCTGCCAGTATCGTTGACTCACTTGTGGAGTGGCCAGTCTTCCAGAGGAGTGATATGAGAGACAATAAATGGGTGTGGAGAAAATGGGGTCAACAGTTTTCGATACCTCCTGGTGCAATAACACGACGTTGACAACGAGTTTTTCTGAGTTGAAAACACTCCTTTTACAAGTCTAAAAATAAGTGGTAGTCAAATTCCATGACATAAAAAAAATTAGAATGGGTGATGATGATTATATAATAATCAAAATAATATTATGATCAAAAATCATGAAAGAAAAAATATAATGATGATAAAGAAGTTTAAGAAGTCTTCAAATTGATAGTAAAGTTATTCATAAAATCATTCCATAGAAACACACCCTAAATTAATAATTGGTAATATTATTATAAAAATGCTGTTAAAAATTATCAGAAATTGTTCAAATAATTCATAGGTATACTAGAAATAACAAATTATTAAATATATATGATTAATTATAGTAAAATAGTGTTTGAGGCAGAGGCGAAGTCAGACAGGCAATAGGTCAGGCCAGGTGGCACAGCTACAGATCAAGCAATCCGCCTCGGCAACAGGAGAGTCATGGCAAGCAGGCAGGGATCAAACGGGTAGCAGAATCAAGGAAAACAAGTAAGAGTCAGGAACACAGGCACACAAGCAGATATCAGGAACCTTAGCAGGACACATGGACCTTAACACAGGCATCTGGGAAGGGGGCTGATCCACTTATATATGTGCAGGAAGGCTAGGATTGGTCAGCGAGGTCACATGACCTTACCCATAAATCCCAGGTAGTGACTCGCACCGGCCCTTAAGGAACTGCTGCAGGAGACTGGCCAGGGCTGAGCGGAAACTGTGGAGCGGACCCAGAACAACAGTACCTGCACAGACAGGACTGCAGCGGTGAATGGGAAGCACTGGCCGCAGATCACCACTGAACACGGCACCCAGGACCACGGTGGTAAGCAGGGAAACAGCGGCGCACAGCAGCCGCTGTTACAGTACCCCCTTCCCCCCCTTACTCCCCTCTTCTTGAGTCCATGACGGGACAGAAACGTTTTTATCAAGTTCAGAGCTCTCCTTAGGACCAAAGTCCTCTCAAGTCCACAAGATAGTAAGTCTTCTTGCCACGCTTCTTGATGTCCAGGATATCTGAATTCAAATATCTCGTCAGACTCTTCAGATACCAGAGTTGGAGTAGAAGGAGCCGTTGAGAAGCGATTAAGGACTACTGGTTTTACTGGAAGGCATTAGGAATACGCAGAGAGAGGGGTAGACGTAACTTATATGTCACTTCGTTGATCCTCCTCAATACTTAAAAGGGTCCAAGAAACCTATGAGCAAACTTGAAACTGGGAACTCTTAGGCCCCATGCACATGACCGTTGTTTGTTTCCGCGTCCGTTCCATTTTTTTTCACGGATAGGATGCTTCCCCATTCATTTCAATGGGTCCGTCAAAAAATGCGGATGGTGAACCGTTTTTGTACCGCATCCGTGATCCGTGTTTTCATTCCGTCCAAAAAATAGTGCATGTCCTATTTTTTTCACGTTTGCGGACAAGGATAGGCATTTTTACAATGGATCTGCCATAAAAATAGGATCCGTAAAAAAAAACGGTCCGTCATCCATTTTTTTTGACGGACGCAAAATTTCAAGGAGGAGTGGATGCGGAGGCAGGCAACGGTCGTGTGCATGTAGCCTTAAGCAGATGTTTTTAGAGGACAGCCATACCTTATCTCCTGACGAGAACTGAGGTGCCTTTTTCTCTTGTCTGCATTCGTTTTCATGCGGGTCACAGCTTAGTTGATGCAGTCCTTGATGTCACGCAAAATCTTCAAAGAATCCCTACAAGAGGAATCCGCAGCTGGTACCCCAGGAGATGTAGGAACAGGGAGAGGAGTACGAGGGTGTTGTCTATAAACGACAAAGAATGGAGGGGATCCAGTAGACTCACTAGAGTGGTTGTTATAGGACAATTCAGCCCAAGGTAGCAATTGTACCCAGTTGTTGTGTTGGGCTGAAAAAAAATACCGGAGATAGTTCTCTAATAGTTTATTGACCCGCTCTACTTGCCCATTGGTCTGGGGATGATAACTGAAAGGGAAGTCCAGCTCAATTTTGGGCAGCCGGCAAAGAGCTATCCAGAGCATAGAGAACTTAACTGGACTCCGCGATCGGAAACAGTATGCCAAGGTAGACCATGCAAGCGAAATATGTGTCTCACGCGAATAGTTTAGCAAGTTCAGCAGCCGAGGGCAGTCTAGCCAAAGGTACAAAGTGTGCCACGACTACCCAGATAGCTGTACATCTGTCAGAAGAGGGCAGATCTGTAACAAGTCCATGGCAATGTGTTGCCATGGGGCATCAGGAACAGGAAGAGGTAGCAACAGCGCGGGTGGTTTGGTCCTGGATAGTGTTGAGCGAACAGATCGAGCATAGTTCGGGTTCGTACTAAATTCTGGGGTGTTCGTGACATGGACCCGAACCCGAACATTTTCGTAAAAGTTCGGGTTCGGGTTTGTTTTTCGGAGATTTCTATGGAGCATTTTGAAAGCCTGCAAAGCAGCCAATTACCATGCATCATACTACTTGCCCCAAGAGGCCGTCACAGCCATGCCTACTATTGGCATGGCTGTGATTGGCCAAATGCAGCATGTGACACAGGCTGGAGTCACGGAGCGCCGCACGTCACTCTGCTCTGATTAGTGTAGGGATAGGATGCAGCTGCTGCGTTAGGGCAGGATAGGCAGGGATTAACTGATCAAAAACACTTAATGAAGTGAAAAATCTACAGCTGTGAATCATTCAACTTCTGCTAGTGAATTGCTCACTGTTTTTAGGCTGGGCAGACCGTTTTTCTGTCACTTTTTTCTGGGGTGATCAGCGGCGGCCATTTAGTGTCTTGTGGTGCGCCAGCACAAGCTGCCACAAAGTCCATTAATCCCTCAATAGTAGGGTTTGTTTTTTTTGCTATATCCTGCATCAGGGGCTTGGCTGTGCTTATTTTGTCACCCCTAGTAACTCAGGAAAGATTTTTCTATATATTATTGAGTGGTTAAACTGAAATTCGCTTCAATAGCAATCCCCTGAATATGGTGTTCCAGCTAGGCTAGCCAGCCAAATGTAAAACTGTCAGCCCTAATAAAAAAAAAATTCTGGGGTTGAAATTTAATTTCCAAAAAGCAATCCCCTGAATCTGGTGTTCCAGCTGTGGCTAGCCAAGTGTAAAACTGTCAGCCAAAATACAGTATATATATTTTTTTCTGGGGTTGAAATTTAATTGCCAAAAAGCAATCCCCTGAATCTGGTGTTCCAGCTCTGGCTAGCCAAGTGTAAAACTGTCAGCCAATATATATATTTTTTTTCTGGGGTTGAAATGTAATTGACAAAAAGCAATCCACTGAATCTTGTGTTCCAGCTGTGGCTAGCCAAGTGTAATACTGTCAGCCAAAATATATATATTTTTTCTGGGCTGAAAATGAATTGCCAAAAAGCAATCCCCTGAATCTGGTGTTCCAGCTGTGGCTAGCCAAGTGTAATACTGTCTGCTGTCTGGCAAAGAATATATATTTTTTTCTGGGGTGAAATTTAATTGCACAAATAGCAATTCCCAGAATCTGGTGTTCCAGCGGTGACTGGATAATTTCCCTAGTGTCCGTCAAAGGATAGATTTTGTTCGGTGGTGAAATACAGTTCCAAAAATAAAAATACAGTAAATCTGGTGTTCCAGTTGTTGCAGGCCTAGTTTAAATCTGTCCGTAAAAGGGTATATTTTCTTCTGTGGTGAAATTTAATTGTTAAAATAGCAATTCCATACATCTAGTGTTCTAGTTTTTTCAGGCCTAGTTTACATCTGTCCGTAAAAGGGTATATTTCCTTCTGTGGTAAAATTTAATTGCTAAAATAGCAATTCCATAAATCTAGTGTTCCAGCTGTTGCAGGCCTATTTGAAATCTGTCCGTAAAAGGGTTTATTTCTGTCTCTGGTGAAAATTAATTGCTAAAATAGCAATTCTATAATTCTAGTGTTCCAGCAGTTGCAGGCCTATTTGAAATCAGTCCGTAAAAGGGTATATTTCTTTCTGTGTTGAAATTCTATTGCAAACCTTGCAATTCCCTAAATCTGGTGTTCCAGCAGTTGCAGGCCTATTTGAAATCTGTCCGTAAAAGGGTATATTTCTGTATGTGGTGAAATTTAATCGCTAAAATAGCAATTCCATAATTCTAGTGTTCCAGCAGTTGCAGGCCTATTTGAAATCTGTCCATAAAAAGGGTATATTTCTTTCTATGGTAAAATCTAGTGTTCCAGCTGTTGCAGGCCTATTTGAAATCTGTCCGTAAAAGGGTATATTTCTGTCTCTGGTGAAAATTAATTGCTAAAATAGCAATTCCATAAATCTAGTGTTCCAGCAATTGCAGGTCTATTTTAAATCTGTCCATAAAAGGGTATATTTCTTTCTATGGTAAAATCTAGTGTTCCAGCTGTTGCAGGCCTATTTGAAATCTGTCCGTAAAAGGGTATATTTCTGTCTCTGGTGAAAATTAATTGCTAAAATAGCAATTCTATAATTCTAGTGTTCCAGCAGTTGCAGGCCTATTTGAAATCAGTCCGTAAAAGGGTATATTTCTTTCTGTGTTGAAATTCTATTGCAAGCATTGCAATTCCCTAAATCTGGTGTTCCAGCAGTTGCAGGCCTATTTGAAATCTGTCCGTAAAAGGGTATATTTCTGTCTGTGGTGAAATTTAATTGCTAAAATAGCAATTCCATAATTCTAGTGTTCCAGCAGTCTGCAGGCCTAGTTTAAATCTGTCCGTAAAAGGGTATAATTCTGTCTGTGGTGAAATTTAATTGCTAAAATAGCAATTCCATAAATCTAGTGTTCCAGCAGTTGCAGGCCTATTTTAAATCTGTCCGTAAAAGGGTATATTTCTTTCTATGGTGAAATTTAATTGCTAAAACAGCAATTCCATTCATCTAGTGTTCCAGCAGTTGCAGGCCTTTTTTAAATCTGTCCGTAAAAGGGTATATTTCTTTCTATGGTGAAATTTAATTGCTAAAATAGCAATTCCACAAATCTAGTGTTCCAGTTGTTGCAGGCCTTGTTTAAATCTGTCCGTAAAAGGGTATATTTCTTTCTGTGGTGAAATTTCATAGCTGAAATAGCAATTCCATAAATCTAGTGTTCCAGTTGTTGCAGGCCTAGTTTAAATCTGTCCGTAAAAGGGTATATTTCTGTCTGTGGTGAAATATAATTGCTAAAATAGCAATTCCATAAATCTAGTGTTCCAGTTGTTGCAGGCCTAGTTTAAATCTGTCCGTAAAGGGGTATATTTCCTTCTGTGGTAAAATTTAATTGCTAAAATAGCAATTCCATAAATCTAGTGTTCCAGCTGTTGCAGGCCTATTTGAAATCTGTCCGTAAAAGGGTTTATTTCTGTCTCTGGTGAAAATTAATTGCTAAAATAGCAATTCTATAATTCTAGTGTTCCAGCAGTTGCAGGCCTATTTGAAATCAGTCCGTAAAAGGGTATATTTCTTTCTGTGTTGAAATTCTATTGCAAACCTTGCAATTCCCTAAATCTGGTGTTCCAGCAGTTGCAGGCCTATTTGAAATCTGTCCGTAAAAGGGTATATTTCTGTATGTGGTGAAATTTAATCGCTAAAATAACAATTCCATAATTCTAGTGTTCCAGCAGTTGCAGGCCTATTTTAAATCTGTCCGTAAAAGGGTATATTTCTTTCTATGGTGAAATTTAATTGCTAAAACAGCAATTCCATTAATCTAGTGTTCCAGCAGTTGCAGGCCTTTTTTAAATCTGTCCGTAAAAGGGTATATTTCTTTCTATGGTGAAATTTAATTGCTAAAATAGCAATTCCATAAATCTAGTGTTCCAGTTGTTGCAGGCCTTGTTTAAATCTGTCCGTAAAAGGGTATTTTTCTTTCTGTGGTGAAATTTAATAGCTGAAATAGCAATTCCATAAATCTAGTGTTCCAGCAGTTGCAGGCCTATTTGAAATCTGTCCGTAAAAGGATACCTTTCATCCAGGGCCTAAATACTAAGCCTACAATTGATATTCCCCAAAATCAGTGGTTACTGCTGTGCCTGGATTAGTGTAATACGGTACATAAATAACTAGGCAGATAGTGTTAGGCGCCTTTAAAAAAAAGCCTGAATTTGACATCTTCACATTGGGCCAAATATAATTTTTCTTATTGTGGTGCTTGGTGAACCGCAACAATGAGGAAAACATCTAGTAAGGGACGTGGACGCGGTTGTGGTGGTGTCAGTGGACCCTCTGGTGCTGGGAGAGGACGTGGCCATTCTGCCACAGCCACACGTCCTAGTGAACCAACTACCTCAGGTTCCAGTAACCGCCAGAATTTACAGCGATATTGGGTGGGGCCCAATGCCGTTCTAATGATGGTAAGGCCTGAGCAGGTACTGGCGCTAGTCAATTGAGTGGCCGACAGTCTTCTGCAGAAAGCGCCCGAAAACCAAGCCCATCAGTCTGTCACATCACCCCCATGCATATCAGGGAAACTGTCTGAACCTCAAGTTATGCAGCAGTCTCTTATGCTGTTTGAAGAGTCTGCTGGCAGGGTTTCCCATGGGCATCCACCTAGCCCTTCCCAGCGGTGGAAGACATAGCATGCATTGACGCACAACCACTAATGTTTCCTGATGATGAGGACATGGGAATACCACCTCATCAGAGTCAGCAAGTCTCTGATGATGACAAAACACAGGTGCCAACTGCCGCGTCTTACTGCAGGTCAGGGAGGAAGACTGGGTGGAAGACGATGCAGAGGACGTGCCGCTGACTTTCATAGTTCAGAGGAAGAGGCAGTGGTGAGACCGAGCCAACTGCGAAGCAAAAGAGGGAGCAGGGGGCAAAAGCAGAACAGCTGCCGCCAAGAGAGTTTGCCTGCTACTGGCCAGCGCAACCAGCGACCAAGCACCCCAAAGGCAGCTTCAAGGAATTCCCTGGCATGGCACTTCTTTAAATAATGTGCTGACGACAAGACCCGAGTGGTTTGCACGCTGTGCCATCAGAGCCTGAAGCGAGGCATTAACGTTCTGAACCTTAGCACAACCTCCATGACCAGGCATCTACATGCAAAGCATGAACTGCAGTGGAGTAAACACCTTAAAAACAAGGAACTCACACAGGGTCCCCCTGCTCCCTCTTCTGCTGTTGCCTTGGCCTCTTCCTCCGCCTCGGGAGGAATGTTGCCACCTGCCGCCCACCAAACAGAGGATGTGCCACCGACACCACCACCTGCGTCACCAAGCATCTACACCATGTCACACGGCAGCGTTTAGCTCTCCATCTCACAAACCTTGGAAAGAAAGGGTAAATTCCCACCTAGCCACCCTCGAGCTCTGGGCCTGAATGCCAGAATTTCTAAACGAATGGCCTTTGAAATGCTGTCATTCAGGCTGGTGGACACAGACAGCTTCAAACAGCTGATGTCCATGGCTGTCCCACAGTATGTTGTTCCCAGCCGTCACTACTTCTCAAAGACAGCTGTGCCTTCCCTGCACAACCAAGTATCCGATAAAATCAAGTGTGCACTGCGCAACGCCATCTGTGGCAAGGTCCACCTAACCACAGATACGTGGACCAGTAAGCACGGCCAGGGACGCTATATCTCCCTAACTGCACACTGGGTAAATGTAGTGGCGGCTGGGCCCCAGGCGGAGAGTTCCTTGGAGCACGTCCTTCCGCCGCCAAGGATCGCAGGGCATCATTATTTGCCTCCTGTAGCCTCTTCCTCCTACTCGGCTTCCTCCTCCTCTGCTTCCACCAGCTCATCCAGTCAGCCACACACCTTCACCACTAACTTCAGCACAGCCCGGGGTAAACGTCAGCAGGCCATTCTGAAACTCATATGTTTGGGGGACAGGCCCCACACCGCGCAGGAGTTGTGGCGGGGTATTGAATAACAGACCAACGAGTGGTTTCTGCTGGTGGACCTCAATCCCAGCCTGGTGGTGTGCGATAATAGGCGAAATCTCGTCGCAGCTCTGGGACTAGCCGGTTTGACGCACATCCTTTGCCTGGCGCATGTGCTGAATTTGGTGGTGCAGAAGTTCATTCACAACTACCCCGACATGTCAGAGCCGCTGCATAAAGTGAGGGCCGTCTGTGCGCACTTCCGGCTTTCACATCCTGCTGCTGCTCGCCTGTCTGCGATACAGCGGAACTTCGGCCTTCCTGCTCACCACCTCTTATATGCGACGTGCCTACCAGGTGGAACTCCACCTTGCACATGCTGGAGAGACTGTGCGAGCAGCAGCAGGCCATAGTGGAGTTTCAGCTGCAGCACGCACATATCAGTCGCACTGCGGAACAGCACCACTTCACCACCAATAATTGGGTCTCCATGCGAGAGCTGTGTGCCCTGTTGCGCTGTTTCGAGTACTCCACCAACATGGCCAGTGGCGATAACACCATTATCAGCGTTACAATACCACTTCTATGTCTTCTTGAGAAAACGCTTTTTAGCACTTTCAGGCCAGTCTGTTAGAAGTGGCTCAGAGGGAGGTTTTTTGCAACAGCAGAGGCCAGGTACAAATGTGGCAAGCCAGGGCCCACTACTGGAGGAGGAGGAGGATGAGGAGGAGGTGGAGGAGGATGAGGATGAAGCAAGTACACAGCGGGGTGGCACCCGACACAGCTCAGGCTCATCACTGGTGCATGGCTGGGGGGATACGGAGGACGATGACGATACACCTCCCACAGAGGACAGCTTGTCCTTACCTCTGGGGAGCCTGGCACACATGAGCGACTACATGCTGCAGTGCCTGCGCAACGACAGCAGAGTTGCCCACATTTTAACGTGTGCGGACCACTGGGTTGCCACCCTGCTGGATCCCTGGTACAAAGACAATGTGCCCACCTTACTTCCTGCACTGGAGCGTGATAGGAAGATGCGCGAGTACAATCGCACGCTGGTAGACGCGCTCCTGAGAGCATTCCCAAATGTCACAGGGGAACAGGTGGAAGCCCAAGGTGAAGGCAGAGGAGGAGCAAGAGGTCACCAACACAGCTGTGTCACGGCCAGCTCCACGCCACAGCTAACTGCACCACCACCTGATACGGAACGTGTTAGCAGGAGGCAGCATTTCACTAACATGGTTGAACAGTACCTCTGCACACCCTCAACTTCTGGGTCTCCAAATTGTCCACGTGGCCAGAGTTAACATTTTATGCCTTGGAGGTGCTGGCCTGCCCGGCGGCCAGCGTTTTGTCTGAACGTGTATTCGGCACGGCAGCCGCCTGTCCACAGCCAACGTGGACAAGCTGACATTCATAAGAATGAACCAGGCATGGATCCCACAGGACCTGTCCCTCCCTTGTGCAGAATAGACATTTATAACTGCCTCCCCCTCAACCATGTATTCTTGTACTCTGGGGCACTTCTTTATTGAATCCTCATTTTTTTTAACTTTACCATAATCTTGCGGTGCAACCCAAAGTTGAATGAACCTCTCCTCAATCTGTGCGCCGGGGCCTAAATAACTGGAAGTGGCCTGTTACAATGGTGAGTGACATGAAGCCTGAACATCTACCATGCGACCTCTCTCCTCTGTCTGGGTGCGTGGGCTAAATATTTGGAAGTGGCCTTCTCCAGTGGTGGGTGATATGACGCCTGATTCTCTGCTGTGGGACCTCTCTCCTCTGTCTGGGTGCTGGGGCCTAAATAACTCAAAGTGGCCTTCTCCAGTGGTGGGTGATATGACGCCTTATTCCTTGCTGTGGGACCTCTCTCCTCTGTCTGGGTGCTGGGGCCTAAATAACTGAAAGTGGCCTTCTCCAGTGGTGGGTGATATGACGCATGATTCTCTGCTGTGGGACCTCTCTACTCTGTCTGGGTGCTGGGGCCTAAATAACTCAAAGTGGCCTTCTCCATTGGTGGGTGATATGACACCTTATTCCTTGCTGTGGAACCTCTCTCCTCTGTCTGGGTGCTGGAGCCGAAATAACAGAAAGTGACCTTCTCCATTGGTGGGTGACTTGAAGCCTGATTCTCTCCTATGGGACCTCTCTCCAATTGATATTGGTTAATTTTTATTTATTTTCCTATCCACATTTGTTTGCAGGGCATTTACCTACATTTTGCTGCCTTTTGCAGCCCTCTAGCCCTTTCCTGGACTATTTTACAGCCTTTTTAGTGCCCAAAAGTTCGGGTCCCTATTGACTTCAATGGGGTTCGGGATGAAGTTCAGGTCGAGTTTGGATCCCGAACATTTTCGGGAAGTTCGGCCAAACTTCTCGAACCCGAACATCCAGGTGTTCGCTCAACTCTAGTCCTGGAGACTTTAATCTGAGAACAGATGATGCAGGCAGACACATAATCAGGCACATCCTTAGACAGCGTGGGCCACCAGTAGTGGCGAAACAAAAGTTATGTGGTCTTGCAGATCCCTGGGTGACCAGCCAGTTTGGAGTTGTGCCCCTAAGCTAAAATACACTTTCTCTTGACAGATGGCACGAAGGTCCTCCCGGGAGGGATGTCTTTTACCAGGACAGGAGGCACTGTGATCAAGCGAGCAGTATCTACAATGTAGTGAAGCTCCTCCTGCTGGTTGGAGAAGTCAAATGACCGAGACAAAGCATCCGCCTTGATGTTCTTCTCAGCCGGGAGAAAGTGAAGCTCAAAATCAAAACAGGAGAAGAAGAGTGCCCATCTGGCTTGGCGAGGGTTCAGACACTGGGCCGTCTGCAGATATGTAAGGTTCTTGTGGTCGGTGAAGATTATCACTGGATGCTGGGCCCCCTCCAATAGATAACACCACTCCTCCAAGGCAACTTTTATGGCCAGAAGCTCTCTGTCTCCCATACAGTAATTTCTAAAAGCAGGGGAAAAGAGATTGGAGAAAAATCCTTATGTAAACATCTTGCCCTTGGAACCTTTCTGTAGTAAAACAGCACCGACTCCTATGGAGGATGAGTCCACTTCTAAAAAGAATTGTCAGGATGATGCAGAACAGGTGCAGAAGCAAAGGACCTTTTTAATTGGACAAAGGCGGCCTCTGCCTCAGGAGTCCAGATTCTGGCATTCACCCCTCTCTTCGTAAGAGCGGAGATCGGAGATGTAAGAGATGAAAATTCAGGATTAACTGACAATTGAAATTAGCAAATCCAAGGAAGCGTTGTATAGCACAAAGACCCTGCGGGCAGGGCCAGTCCATTACTGCATTCAATTTTTCAGGAACCATCTGCAACCGGACATTTTGTGAACACCTTAGCTCCCCGTATCCTGTCAAAGAGTTCGAAAATTAGCTGGAAGAGGGTATCGATTCTTGACTGTGACCTTATTCAGACCTCGATAGTCGATACAGGGCTGTAAGGATCCATCTTTTTTCTGCACCGGCTGATGAAGTAGATTTCTGGATAGACCCCCTCTCGAGATTCTCCTTGATGTAATCAGACATCGCTTGGGTCTCAGGAAGTGAGAGTGGGTAGACTCGACCACGAGGAGGAGTGGCAGAAGGTCAATCGGACAATCATAATAACGATGAGGAGGCAGGGTCTCAGCCTCCTTCTTACTAAAGACATCCGCAAAACTGGCATACTGCTGCGGAAGTCCAGGCAGGTCTACAGGTACAGTAGGCGAGGAAGCTGGTCGGACCTCTGATAAGCAGGTGGATTGGCAGGATGAACCCCAACGCAGAATCTGACCGGAGGGCCAGTGCAGAACTGGAGTGTGCTGATGCAGCCAGGGAAGTCAAGGATAACCAGATTCACAGACGCTGGCAGCACATAGAAGGAGATCATCTCTGAATGCAAAACCCCTATTTGCAACTAAAGGGGCATAGTAACAGAAAGCACAGGCTCGGGAAGTGGCAGTCCATTTATGTAAGCCACTGAGAGAGGTCGTTCTAAACGGATGGTAGGAAGCTGCTACTGATGGACCAGAGCTTGCTGAATGAAGTTACCGGCTGACCCAGAGTCCAAGAATGCAGGCACAGACAGTGTGACTCCCTTATGAGAGTGAGTCACCAGAAATGAAAGCTTCGGAGAGAACTTCTCCTTGTCTAGGACCATCTCTCCAACTGACCCTTGACATTGGCCTTTTTCCGGCTTCTGTGGACAATTACGCAAAAAGTGGACCTTGCCTCCACAATACAGACACAGGTTCTCTGCTTTGTGGCGTAAACATTGTCAGTCAGACAATCAAAGGCGCTCTATTTGCATGGGCTCTTCAGATGAGATGGACACTAGAGAAAGAACCAGCCTCTGGAATGATGGAGCCAAACGGTGTGGTCTTCTGGTGCCTGCGACCTCCCTAGAACGCATATTAGTGATGAGCGAGCACCAAATTTTTGGGGTGTTCGGTCTGAACACACTGCGATATTCGTACGCTCAGCTGAGCACCTGAGTATAATGGAAGTCAATGAGAGACAACCAGGCACCCCCTGTTCAGATGAGGGGAGGGTGCCTGGTGCTGATGGGACAACCCCTTTAATCCAGTCAGAAAGGCCCTCCTAGAACACCCCGAGTTGAGCCTCATTGTTCCATGCAAGTTCGGCAGCCAGGGTACCAAACTGGATGGCGAACTGACCCACAGATGAGGAACTCTGTTGTAGACGCAGCAGAGCTGATGCAGCGGAGGACGTGCAGCCGGGCTCTTCAAAGACCAGCCAGAAGGTAGCCAGAAAAGACTACAGATTAGTGGTCTCTGGACCTCCATGTTCCCAAATAGGATTTGCCCAAGCAAGGGCCTCATCAGACAGAAGGGACACAATGAAGGCAACCTTGGACCGCTCAGTGGGAAACGTCTGCCCATGCAACTTAAAGTGGATCAGACACTGGTTCAGGAATCCACGACAGGTTTTTGGATTTCCATCATAGCGTGATTCACCGTTGTGGGAATTGCAGGAGTAGCAGCGACTGGCGACCCTTCAGTAGCTGGAGAAGAGATGGCATCCAGACGAGCAGCAACAACCAGTGAACCCATTGTGCCACGTGTCCTACCTCCCCTAAGGGCATTGTCTAAGTAAACCCTTCGATCTTCACAGTACCTCTGATGTTGGAGATGGACTTTCCAGAGGGGAACACCAGGTCGCTATCTCTTGAGGAGGATAGGCACACGATGCAGCTGGTCTAGGCTGAATAGGATGTACCTGAGAAAGGTACCAGAGGTACAGGCATTGTCAGCAGGCTGAGTCAAGTACGAGTCAGGAACACAGGTACACAAGCGGATATCAGTAACCTTAGCAGGACACATGGACCTTGACACTAAGGCATCTGGGAAGGGGGCTGAGCCACTTATATAGGTGCAGGAGGGCTAGGATTGGTTAGTGAGATCACATGACTGTAGTGGTGAATGGGAAGCACTGGCCGCAGATCATCGCTGAACACGGCGCTCGGGACCGCGGCAGTAAGCAGGGGAACAGCTGCGCACAGCAGCCGCTGTTACACCAAATGATTTTCCATTTTGTTAATTTTTCCTTTTCACTCCATGACTTCCAGAGCCATAACGTTTTTATTTTTCACTCACATAGATGCATTAGGGCTTATTTTTTTGCAGGACAAGTTATACTTTCTAATGGCACCATCCTGTATTGCACATGATGTAGTGGAAAGCTAGAAAAACATTCCAAATGGGGTGGAATTGGAAGTAAAAATGTCATAGTTTTAATGGTTTTGTTTTTATGGCATTCCTTATGCAGTAAAATTGACCTGTTACCTTCATTTTCTGGTTTAGAAAAATTACAGAAATACCACATTTAGCTCCTGCTCAGCTTCTGAGTGGGCACCATGTTTAAAGCCTGGACTTCTGTTGTATATGTATCATAATCATCCTTAAGGGGTTAAATCATATTTCTATGTTAGACATATTTTTGAAGAATATTTGTTGATGTTATTTTTTGTCAATTTGTTTCAATGTCAATATCTATTTTAAAAGCCCACTAAAATCCTGCAGTTTTCGCACTGATCACTAAGCCTAATAATAGATGCCACTTCTCTGTCTGTACAGATCACTTTTCAGTAGTCATATCATTAACATGACAGGAAGGATTAATGGCAGATATCAAAAAACAAAAAATGCAAAAGGAGCAGCAACATACTAAAACATAACTTTTAATAATGTTAGGTATGAAAACTATAAGAAGGAACCCGTTACAACAAATAACAGCTGGGTCTGGGGAGATGAGCGCGCTTTAACAGTCACACTGGTTACGTGTGCACATAGGTGTCTTGTGCAGAGATGCGCTCTTGTCCCAGTCAGACGCCAAAAGACTAACGCCTTGCTAATAAGCGTGGTCATAAGCTAGCCAGGTTAGGCATAAAGTAGGTTGTGTCTAAATACAGCCTATTCCACCCATCCATGAGTGGAATTCACACATGTATAGTCTAGGAAGGAGAGGGTAAATGTCAGCAACAATATGCACCAGTGCACAGTCCAGATGACAGGCTGTCCCTGTTAATCCCTACTTGGCCTGCTTGACCCTTAAAGCCTCCTAACACGGGGTCCTAGGCCCGCAAGGGGTGGCCCTGTCCGGAACCTGACCCTACACTGGAATCCCTAGGGATCCCTACATGGAGTGTCAGTAGGGAATATGAAGAGTGCTTACTAAAATGAGGTGAGGTGAAAAAATGGAGCGACCTATATTTATTAACACTTGTCCCTATAATAAGTGTGTACTAGGGTCAAGTGAACTAAACAACTAGTGTATATTCACTTGTCCCTACGCGTTTCTTCTACTGAATATACTATATCAATTGGTCTTTGTCAGAAATAAGGTGAAAGCCTTAAGAGTCGTCAGGGGACACAAAGGCTATCTGGTGGTGCTACCTCCTACTAAACATCAGTGAAAAATAAGTTTAGGGAGAGTAAGGTGAGCTCAAACCGCATAATGTGGTGGTGTTGCGCTGTCCGCAGCAAGCATATGGCATTGGATCCGGACCCGGGCATATGGTGCCAAACCACCACTGTTGCAGCAATGTAACATAGAGGTATCTGCAACATAAGCACAATGTGAGCCCAGTCAAAGTGGTGGACTAATTTGGTAACCAAACCAATATGACCTATAGGTGATCGTGATGTGTCAAAGAAAACACCCAAACTGAAGTTGGTCATTGAGTCCCTGGGGGTGGGTAATGTTCAACTTAAAGATCCACCAACACTCCCTCTGGAGGATCCGTTTGTCCCAGTCCCCTCCACGTTGGGACTTCTTGACATGTTTGATTCCCATAAATTTGATTGCTGATGCACGGCCATTATGGGAAATCTGGACATGTCTTGCTACAGGGGTGTCTCTGTCATTCTGTATATCTCCTTTGTGTTCACCCATTAGTTTACGGAGCTCTCTGCGGGTTTTTCCTACGTATCTCTTGCCGACCGCCGAACGAAGGATTGCGTCCTGGCGGCGGTCTGCTTGTTCCTCCTTGACGCGCGGGCGCGTCATCTCGCGAGACGCGAGATTTCCTGTGAACGCGCGCACGCGAGATTTCCTGTGAACGCGCGCACGCGCGTTCACAGGATCGCATCGGGGAGAACTTTAACTGCAGCCTGCCAGCGCTGATCATGCGCTGGCAGGCTGTAGAAGTTAAAAAAAAATGGCATATCAGCGTCTGATATGCTTGCTGTTCGCGTTCCTTTGGTGGTCCCTTTTGCTTGGGACCACCAAAGGAAAATTTTGTAAGTGCACCAATCACCACACAGACCCCCCCATCCACCCCCCCGTCACTAATTAACCCATGATTAACCCCCGATTAACCCCTGATCACCACATGTCACCCCCCTGATCACCTGTCACTAATCACCCCCCTGTAAGGCTCATTCAGACGTCCTTATGTGTTTTGCAGATCCATGGATCCGCGGATCCGCAAAACACGGACACCGGCAATGTGCTTTCCGCATTTTGCGGATCCGCACATTGCCAAAACTATATAGAAAATGCCTTTTCTTGTCCGCAATTGCGAACAAGAATAGGACGTGCTCTATCTTTTGCGGAGCTGCGGCCGGATGTTTGGGGGCCGAAACCCGGAGGTTTGCGGCCGCAGCTCCGCAAATGCTGATGCGGCAAGCACATAGTGTGCTCTCCGCATCACCGCTGGCCCCATTCACACTGAATGGGTCCGCATCTATTCCGCAGAATTGCGGAATAGATGCGGACATTTTTGTGGACGTCTGAATGGGGCCTTACTACTTTTTTTATTTATTTTTTTTGCACATTTTTCCACATTGATCGATGCGAATGAGGAAATCTGTGCCGTTCATTTTTTTTTTTTCAGCCCAGAGGCTGAACGGAAAAAAAAAATCTCATTACCCGTATGCTCAATATAAGGAGAATCGCAGAAACTCCTAATACTGGGCATACGTGTAATGATTGCAGGACATTTTTACGCATTTTGGATTCTCACGCTTTAGGGCCCCTAAAATGCCAGGGCAGTATAAATACCCCACATGTGACCCCATTTTGGAAAGAAGACACCCCAAGGTATTCCGTGAGGGGCATGGCGAGTTCACAGACATTTATTTTTTTTTGGCACAAGTTAGCGGAAATTGATATTATTATTTTTTTATCTTAGTTTTTTTACAAAGTCTCATATTTCACTAACTTGTGACAAAAAATAAAATTTTACATGAACTCACCATACCCCTCTCGGAATACCTTAGGGTGTCTTCTTTCTAAAATGGGGTCACTTGTGGGGTATTTATACTGCCCTGGCATTTTAGGGTCCCCTAAAGCGTGAGAAGAAGTCTGGAATCCAAATGTGTAAAAATGCCCTGTGAAATCCTAAAGGTACTCGTTGGCATTTGGGCCCCTTTGCGCATCTTGGCTGCAAAAAAGTGTCACACATGTGGTAGCGCCGTACTCAGGAGAAGTAGGGCAATGTGTTTTCAGGTGTATTTTTACATATACCCATGTTGGGTGAGAGAAATATCTCTGTAAACTGACAACTTTGTATAAAAAAATTAAAAAAGTTGTCGTTTACAGAGATATTTCTCACACCCAGCATGGTTATATCTCTGTGAACGACGACTTTTTACATTTTTTTATACAAAGTTGTCAGTTTACAGAGATATTTCTCTCACCCAACATGGGTATATGTAAAAATACACCTGAAAACACATTGCCCTACTTCTCCTGAGTACGGCGATACCACATGAGTGACACTTTTTTGCAGCCTGTGTGCGCAAAGGGGCCCAAATTCCAACGAGTACCTTTAGCTTTTACATGGCTGCTCACAATTTAGCCCCGCCCAAAATGCCAGTACAGTAAACACACCCCACAAATGACCCCATTTCGGAAAGTAGACACCCCGAGGTATTCACTGAGGGGCATTTTTTTTTTGACAGAAGTTAGCTGAAATGGAAACTTTATTATTTTAATTTTTTTCCTCTGTCATTTTCCGCTAACTTGTGAAAAAAAATGAAATGATACATGAACTCACCATGCCCCTCCATGAAAACTGTGGGGTGTCTTCTTTCTAAAATGGTGTGATTTTGGGGGTATTTATACTATCCTGACATTCTAGCACCTGAAGAAACATGACAGGTGCTCAGAAAGTCAGAGCTGCTTCAAAATGACGAAATTCACTTTTTTGCACCATAGTTTGTAAACACTATAACTTTTACCCAAACCAATAAATATACACTTATTGGATGTTTTTTTTTATCAAAGACATGTAGAACAATAAATTTTGTGAAAAATTTATATAGAAATGTAGTTTTGTTTAAAAAAAAAATACAACAGAAAGTGAAAAATGTCATTTTTTTGCAAAAATTTCGGTCATTTTTGATTAATAGCAAAAAAAGTCTAAATGTCAGCAGCAATGAAATACCACCAAATGAAAGCTCTATTAGTGAGAAGAAAAGGAGGTAAAATTCATTTGGGTGGTAAGTTGTATGACGGAGCAATAAACGGTGAAAGTAGTGTAGTGCAGAATTGTAAAAAGTGGCCTGGTCATTAAGGGTGTTTAAGCTAGGGGGGCTGAAGTGGTTAATAGATAGATTACACCTGCAGTGCAGCAACTGATGTAATCATGGATGTGGTATACATTCCCTGCGGAGTCAAGTATAATGGTTTTGTGAGATGAACACAGAAACTACAATGACCCCATCTGTAGCAACCTCTGACTGGGCCATCTAGCCATGTCAGTTGTCTCTCTGGTGGACTAAAGTGGCTATGTACCAGCTGATCCCTGAAATTGGTGCTTCTCCTAAAGGTCAAGGCTGGGTGGGGGTTTTAGACCTCCACCAGATTAGGGTCCATCCTGAGTGTTTCCCAGTTCCGGCTAAGGATTTTCCTAACCTTGGTTGCCGCTGATTCAAAGGTACCAATCACCCTTATTGTTTTGGGTGACTGTAGTTTGGGATACGTGAAAGGGTAGAGGAGTGTGGAACGCATCTCTCCTTTTGCCCTTTGGTATGCCTTTCTAAGTACATTGTCCGGGTAGCCCCATTCCCGGAAACGTCTCCTAAGTTCGTCGCCTGGTGTTAGAACTCACTACCTTCAGAGCAGTTGCGCTTTAGGCGCAAATACTGTCCTACAGGTATCCCCTGTTTGAGTGGGGTGGGATGGCAGCTGTTCCACCTTAGCGAGTTCGTTGCCGTGGGTTTGCGGTAAATTGTGGTCTGCAGGCCCCCCTCCTTATCCTCCCTCGATATGAAGATATCTAGAAAGGGCAGATGGTTCTGAACTATAGTGGAGGTAAACCGCAAGTTAATGCTGTTGTGATTGAGTTCCTCCACCAGTCTATTAAACTCGTCCTCTGTCCCGCTTCACAAGATAAAAATTTCATCTATGTAGCGGGACCGGAGGACGATGTGTTCAGAATACCAACCTGGCATGTCATTGAAGACAGTCGTTTCTTCCCGCCAGCCCAGGAGCAAGTTCGCATAGGATGGTGCGCACGAGCTGCTCATCGCTGTGCCCCTGAGCTGGTGGTATATCTGCCCATTGAATAGGAAGAAATTACTGCAGAGTACAAAGTTCAGCAGGTCCAGGACAACGGTATTATGTACATGGAACTGCTGACCCCTGGCTCTCAGAAAGAAGGAAGTAGCCTCTATACCCGTCTCGTGAGGGATCGAGGAGTAGAGGGCCTCAACGTCAATTGACGCCAGAAACCATCCTGGCTCAATGCATATGTTTTCAAGATTCGTTAGGAGGTCCCCCGTATCCCTTATATAGAAAGGCAGGGCCTGTACAAATGGACGTAATATGTGGTCCACTTACAGTTTCCCAACAGCTGGAGTGTCATTGGTTGCTGACCCTTGGTGCATATCAGCCGTGTGTTCAATCAGTCATTGTACGGTATATGTATAAAAGCCTTGTATAGTGAATGTTAGTATTATATGTTGTATTTTACAAGAACACATACTGAATTAATTCTACACCCCATATGCAATCACCTGTGCTGAATTAAATTATTAATGTTAAAGGTGCTTAACATTAATTATTCAATTCAACCTATGGTATTGCATTTGGGAAATCAGCAGAAGAAATGGAAGCAGATTGTTTCCTTGTAGTAAAAATGGGTCATGTTAGAAGGTACGTAATTAAAGAATTGCTGAGCTGTCATTTTCTCCTTGCTCTTTTGGGGAAACCTCAAGTGTAATGAAGAACACAGAAGTCTCTCTATTTAATAACTCTATAATCACTGTGGATTTCCAATCTTCTCTTTGGTTAGATAGCAGTATATAAATATGGCTAACAAACAAAAATAACAAAGGTGCACTTTTTGACCAGCTTGTCGAAGATGTACTTCACTCCTATACTATAGGTAAACACATATACAGTATATATAATTATTATTGGTAAAAACAAAATGAAGTAACATATTTAAATGTGAATATGATCATTTATATATTTTTTAAAAGACCAATTGCAAAAGGCAAATCTGTAAAATACAGATACCAGCCATGTGCATCCAGCGCTATCCTGGGTCTCTATTATAGAAATGCCTATTCTTGTCTACAATACAAACAAGAATAGGACATGTTCTATAATCTGCGGAACGGCCGCACAGATGCAGACAGCACACGGATGACATCTCCATTTACTGCCCCATAGAAATGAATGAGTCTCCATCTGAACCGCAAAAAAAGCAGATCATACAAGAACCAAATATACGGTTGCGTGCATAAGTTCTAAAACAAATTACAAGACCTTGACAAATGGCTATGTTAAATGTAAAATGAGGAACCAAAGGGAATGATTTTTGTCAGGTATACTTCGAATCTGGAAGCTTAGGTGACTCTGACAATCAACAATAATTGAAAAGGCAATTATCACTGTCAGTTATCAGTGTCAGTCACCGAACGTTACCTGAAGCTCATGTTTGATTATGACATGAATGTTGCATATAGTGAAATGTCCAGGTGTGCGATTCATTGACAGTAGCTTTATCTTTATGTAATTACTGTATGATGATTATTGCTCATTACAGCTCTTGTATACTAGTAATCAAGCTACTTATATTTTCTTAGAATTTTATTCTTAGATAGTGATTACATATTTTCTAGTATTCCATTAAATGGGTTCTCCGGGCTTAACTTTTTTTTTTGTTTTATTAAGCTAACCTGTGGAGGAAAGATTATTGCTGACATACTTACCTTCCAGAGTGCAACCGTTCTTGAGATCTCCCAGTCACGTGGTCCCTAGAGATGTATTTTCTGTGTTTCCGAAGTCCGTCTTCTTCTCTTCCTGTCTTCTCTTCCTTTCTCCAGCAGGAGACGGATCGTCATGAGTGGAGAAAGCGCCGTCTAGCAGTCTTCATAGCACACCCCTCGCCGTCAGCCACTGTATCGTACAGGTTTCTATGTGAAGCCTGTACTGACTACTACACAGCTCGATGTAAGCGCTGTGCAGGAGTGACAGCATAGCAATCAGTCACAGAGGCTGATCGCTATGCTGTGCATGTCACAGGGGCCACTTCGGATGGCAAACAGGGGGCACTGGATGGCTCAATGAGGGCACTGGATGGCACAAGGGGGTCACTAGATGGCACAAAGAGGCACTGGATGGCACAAGGGGGCACTGGATGGCACAAGGGGGTACTTTATTGCAAACCGGGGGGCACTGGATGGCCCAAGGGGGTAATGGATGGCACAATGGGGGAACTGGATGGCACAAGGGGGCAATGGATGGCAAAAAGGGGCACTGGATGGCAAACAAAGGGGAACTGGATGGCACAAGGGGGCAATGCATGGCAAACAGGGGCACTGGATGGCAAACAAGGGGGCACTGGATGGCACACATGGGCACTGCATGTCAAAAAGGGGACACTGGAAGGGGGCATCGCTGAACAAATAGGAGGCATTGGATGGCACTAGGGGCACTGGATGTCACTGTTATGGACGCACTGTGGATGTCATTTTTATGGGGGCACTGTGGATGTCACTGTTAAGGGGGCACTGTGGAGGTCATGGTTATAGAGGCACTGAGGATGTCACTGTTATGGTGGCGCTGTGGATGACACTGCCATGTGGGATCTGTGGATGCCACTCTTATTGAGGTGCTTTGGATGTCACTGTTATGGGAGCACTGTGGATGTCACTGTTATGGGGGCACTGTGGATGTCACTGTTATGGAAGCACTGTGGATTTCACTGTTATGGAGGGCACTGTGGATGTCACTGTTATGGGGGTGCTGTGGATGTCACTGTTATGGGGGCACTGTGGATGTCGCTGTTATGGGTGCACTGTAGATGTCACTGTTATGGGGGCACTGTAGATGTCACTGTTATGGGGGTGATCTAGTTGTCACTGTAATGGGGGCACTGTGGATGACACTGTTATGGCGGCTCAGTATCAGTGATAGGGTTAATGCAAACTACTGTGATCGGCCAAGGAATCCATGGCTCAGTCCATGTGTCAGCCACAATTTCCAAGCCAACCTCGGCTCCCCTGACCAGATAAGAGACTGGCTGTATCATACATTAATGTCATATCATCAGTTCGGTCAGGAGAGTGCGGTCGGCCTGGGAGATGTGGCGACACACGGACCGTGTTTCCCAGGCTGATCATGGTCTTATCTCACATGTATCACACATGATGGCCCAAGATACACCCTTTAGCAGTCAGGACCAAAAAAGATAGGATTAGGCCTCATGCACAGAGATGTGCATTTTTTTCCAGAGCCATTGAGTTCTATGGGTTTTTGATCTGCATTATGAGGACCGAAATAAGACCTCTTCTATCTTTTGCTGTACTGATATATGGATGTGGAAAGCACACTGAGGAAGTTCATGTGTTTTCCACATCCGTATGTCAGTTCTGCAAAAAAAAAATAGAACATGTCCTATTCTAGTCCTCATAATGCAGACCTGCAATCCATATAAATCAATGCTACTGCAAAAAAAAATCCGGGTCGCACACGGACAGTATCCTTATTTAGCGGATCTGTGTCTCGCAGACCGCAAAATGGGTACGGTCGTGTGCATAAGGGTTTAGATACACAGCTCAGCAGGTTGTATGGTACAAAATGGAATTGGATACACAGCTCAGCTGGCTGTATTATAGAATATGGGATAAGATACACACTTCAGCAGGCAGTATCGCACACAACAGGCTCTGTATCAGGCACACATACATGTTAGGATTAGATACATATGTGTTTGGATGTGCTTGCCAATTCCAGCTGTTTATCACACTCTGGAGATGGTGAGGCAAGAGCCCGTGGACGGTCAGTGATGAGTTTAGATACACAGCTCAGCAGGCTGTATCACACAGAATAGGATTAGATACAGATGTGTTTGGGTGTGCTTGCTGCTTCCAGCTGTTTATTACACTCTGGAGATGGTGAGGTACGAGCTTGTGGACCGTCAGTAATGGGATTTAGACACTGAGTGAGAAGTAGATTCATGTCTGTGTGCAGAAAGATGGACACAGAAAGTGTGGAAGTGTGGTTGTGAGTCGGATCTTCGCACCTATCGGACAGTGTTCACACACTATAGGTAGGTTTAGCTATAGGTCCCACGTCAACTGAGATACCTTGACGGGGTACGCAGGCTCCTATATGTTCTTGATCGGAATATATTGGCTAAAGTCTCATTTTAACATATAGCGTGAGGGTTTAGCTTTGTATTTTCATTTGCAAACCTTGAAGTTCATCTTTTGCAGAGATTTATTTATTTTCATGTCAAATCCACACTTTATTCCATATTGTGTAGGATTTTTTCTGTGGCACATGTGGTCCGTGGACGGCATCCTCCATTGTAGGCATTAATTGCTGGGGACTGTCGTTTGCAGCGGATCACATGTGGAGGTTTTGCTCCCCCATTTAAAAATACAGTATTTGGGGTTCTGAGCATTTCCTCCCAGTTACGCCACTTTATTCAGTGATTTGACATAGGGCTAACCCTAAGGGCCTTATTCTGGTGCTTCCCCGGTATTCATTCTTTAACCCCTGTAAGGGATCTGGACTTTGCTGCGGGTTAGCAACCAGACCGCTACCTCCTAAAATAGTCCTGGTTTAAATGGTAGCTGGCCGACAAGAATCAAAGACTGTGGTGCAAGTACGAGGATCTCAAGATAACAAAAATGCACCAAAACTGAAAGTATAGTCTGAACAATCACTTAGACATGGGTGCTGGTTTTGAGGTCCAGTAGCTCACTAAAAGTGTAGCTGAATGCAGACACAGGATAGGCAGAGTAGTAGTGCAGACACAAGCAGGGGTGGACTGAAAACTTAAAATAGACCTGGAAAAAAATAAAAGCAGCTCCATGTTGCGGGTGGGTCCAAATCAACAATTGACATTCATAGAAAGCATTGACTGATTTCAACAGTTTCTCGTGACAATCAGCTCTTATGGCCAGTTTATAAATAAGACATATATATGTAGAAAGAAAGTAGGACGTCATATGGCAGAATGGTATGAGCAGGTTGGTTTTAACATATATTTAGTGATGCAATCAGCTTTTTAAGCTGTGCAGAAAGTACAGCTACAAGTACAGACAAGCTTTTAGATTGATATCCAGTTAAACTGCTTCCTAGGGTCCTTAGCCTGAGGTACAACTACTTGTCCAGTAATGGAAGTGGTTCTTAGTGAAGGAACAGTCGTAGCCCATGTAATGGCGCTGTTAGGAATGGAAAACTGTAATCTTATGCATAAATTATTTTTATTTGTTGATTAAAACTATGCATTTTGGGATTGGACCAAGCAAGATAGAAACAGGTTTTGCGGTAAAGGAGAAAAAAGTCAGGGATCAGAAAAAGGATATTTCATGTAAAAAGTGTACAGAGGTATAAATTGGCACATTACTGTATAAGGTATATATACAGACATAAAGTCTTGTAAGCGGAGGTTTATATACTGTGGGGAGTCGCTCTGGTAGACAGCGGTGCGGGTGCAGTTTAGAGGCAAAACAAGTAGTCCAGATTGTGCAACAAACAGTGTTTTATTCACACTTGCACACCATAAATGAAAAACAGTCTCTTTGGTGACAGTTCACACACAACGGAAATAACGTGGCAAAACAAAAACAGGCCAACACAGGTTCAGTCACCTGGGAGGTGTAGGTGCAGGTTCGCACCACGCTGTCGGCCCAGCCTCAGGAGAATCCAGCTTCAGGTAGCCAGGAACAAAACACCTCCTTGCTGAGCTCTTTCCTCCAGGACAGAGAACTCCTCAGCCCTGTTAGCAGCTCCAGGATAATCACAGCCTCCAGCTGCTGAGCTGGCTGAGCTTTTAAACCCAGCCCAAAACCAGGACTGGGTCGTGGGAGCAGCCACCCACCCTACACTTTAGCTGCTCCCGGTAAGAGCCGGCCCGGATCGGCTTTGCAGCCATGCTATTTAAACTCTGTCAGTAGCACTAGCTGCTGCTGACATCAACAAAAACGGGCTCTTACCTCACCGAGGCTATGAACCTCGGTGACACATACCTGCCATCCACGATGGCACCCTGCACCTACCACACACCCCCTTTGTTCAACCCTGAGGGGTGGACACATGTGAGGCAGTGGACGCGGAAAGGGCATCTGCATTTCCCTGCAAGCGACCTGCCCTATGTTCCACGGAGAACTTGAAATTCTGAAGGGATAGGAACCACCTGGTGACCCGAGCATTCCTCTCCTTGGCCTGACTCATCCATTTGAGGGGGAATGGTCGGTCACCAGACGGAACCTCCTCCCTAACAGGTAGTAGCGGAGAGATTCGAGTGCCCACTTGATAGCCAGGCACTCCCTCTCCACTATACTATATCTGGACTCGGCGGGACTGAGCTTACGGCTCAGGAAGACAACGGGATGTTCTTCCCCGTTGACCTCCTGCGACAGTACCGCACCGAGGCCTACCTCCGAGGCGTCGGTCTGTACGACAAACTCCTTGTTGAAGTCGGGTGTCACCAAAACCGGGGACCCACACAGGGCCGACTTCAACGCGGAGAAAGCCTCCTCCGCCTTCTCACTCCAGCTAACCCTCCCAGACTTTCGCCCCTACAACAGGTCTGTCAATGGCGCTGCTATTGTGGCAAAGTGGGGCACAAACCTCATGTAGTATCCTACAATCCCCAGGAACGACTTTACCTGCCTGGTGGTGACCGGTCGGGGCCAGCTACGAATGGCCTCTACCTTAGTTACCTGAGGTTTGATGACTCCCCGCCCAATTACATATCCCAGATATTTGGTCTCTTCCAACCCAATCGCACACTTTTTTGGATTGGCGGTTAGTCCAGCTTTCCTCAGGGCATCCACTACCGCCTGCACCTTGGGTAAATGGCTTTCCCAGTCGGTGCTGTGGATGACTACATCATCTAAGTAGGCCGAGGCGTACCGACGATGTGGTCGCAGCACTATGTCCATTAACCTCTGGAAAGTGGCGGGGCGCCATGCAGGCCAAAGGGTAACACCTTGTAGTGATACAGGCCCTGCGGGTAACAAACGCGGTTTTTCCTTAGCCGACTCCGTTAAGGGTACCTGCCAGTACCCTTTAGTGAGGTCCAGCACAGAAAAATAACGGGCTTGTCCTAAATTTTCAACAAGCTCGTCCACTCGGGGCATGGGATACGCGTCAAACTTGGATACTTCGTTTAACTTGCGAAAGTCGTTGCAGAACCGCAACGTCCCATCCGGCTTGGGTATTAGGACTATGGGACTGGCCCACTCACTTTTCGACTCCTCAATGACATCGAGCTTCAACATTAACTGCACTTCCTCCGCGATGGCCCGCGCCGAGCCTCGGGTACCCGGTATGGTTTTAACCGGATCTTGGCCTGAGGCTCAGTGACGATGTCATGTCGGATGAGAGACGTGCGGCCAGGGAGGTCCGAGAACACATCCGTGTTCCGACTGAGGAACTCCCTGACTTCCTGAACTTGTTTGGAAGACAGGCTGTCTGCAATTTTTACCGTGGTTACGGCTTCACAGGCCTCGAACTGTGGGGCTGGACCCTTTCACCTAGAAGCCCTGGCCGGGCGGTGGCCGTCGGCCGCGTCCCTATCTTTCCACGGCTTAAGTAAATTCACGTGGTACACCTGCTCCGGCTTGCGCCGCCTGGCTGGTGTACCTTGTAATTCACTTCCCCTACCTTCTCGATCACCTCATAGGGGCCCTGCCACCTAGCTAGGAATTTGCTGTCAAGGGTGGGTACCAGAACCAAAACCCGATCTCCCGGATTGAAGTCCCGTACCCGAGCCTGACGGTTGTACACCCTACTCTGGGCTTGTTGCGCTGCCTCCATATGCTCCCGGACCAAGGGCAACACCCTTTCCATCCGTTCCTGCATCTGGGCGACATACTCAATGACACTTTTGTGGGGGACAGGCTGTTGTTCCCATGCTTCCTTGGCGATATCCAACAGGCCCCGAGGGTGTCTGCCATAAAGCAGTTCGAAGGGCGAGAACCCAGTAGAGGCCTGGGGTACCTCTCGCACTGCGAACATGAGATAGGGCAGAAGCAGGTCCCAGTCCTTCCCATCTCTAGACACCACCCTTTTTAACATATTTTTTAGAGTTTGGTTAAACCTCTCAACAAGACCGTCTGTTTGCGGATGGTAAACGGACGTCCGTAACTGCTTTATACGCAACAATTTACACAGTTCCTTCATTACTTTGGACATAAAGGGGTCCCTTGGTCTGTCAGAACCTCTTTTGGCAGGCCCACACGGGAAAACATCTCCATTAACTCTTTGGCAATGAGCTTAGCTGAGGTATGTCACAGAGGCACCGCCTCCGGATACCGAGTGGCATAGTCGAGAACTACCAGAATGTGTTGGTGGCCCCTAGCAGACTTTGGTACAGGCCCAATTAAATCCATAGCAATTCGCTCAAACGGTACTTCAATAATTGGCAGAGGTACCAGAGGACTACGGAAATGTGGCTGGGGGCTAGTTACCTGATAGGTTGGACAGGACTTACAATAATTTTCTACTTCCTTGAACACACTGGGCCAATAAAACCGCTGCAGTATGCGGTCCTGGGTTTTCTGCCACCCCAGGTGTCCCCAAGAACATGTTGGTGGGCAAGCTCCATGACAAGCTTGCGATACGCTGTGGGCACCACCAACTGTTCAACAGGTTCACCTCGGATTTGGTTCACCTGATACAACATATCCTGCAGAACAATAAATCGTGGGAACATTAATTCAGCCCCTGGTTTCTGGGGTTTACCATCAATTTCCAGCACATTCTCCCAGGCCCTGGTTAGGGTTTGGTCCCGGTGTTGTGCGGTCCCAAAATTTTCCCCGGAGACATTGAGCTCTGCCAACTCAGGTCCCGGTGGCAAGTCCTCCGTGTCTCCCACCATTACACTCAGTGGGGTTGTCTCCCCCACTACCGCTGCAGCAGTGGTCACCCCTACCGCTGGCCCTTCAGACTCGGGCTCCCAGGGTTCTGGCCTTCCAGGGGTATCAGGCCACTCTGCTAGGGTTACCCCTGTCTCAGGGCTATTAGTCACTTTCATCTCAGACCACAGTGACGGAAAACCAGGGAAGTCTCTCCCAATTATTAGTTCGTAGGGCAGCTTTGTGGAGATCGCCACTTCACAAGTCCAGGTGCCGACCGCCGTGGACAGAGACATTACAGCAGTGGGATAGTCCTTTAAGTCTCCGTGTATGCACACCACACCCACTGTCCGGCCCGTATACTGGGTGGGCTGTACCAGGGCAGCACTTACCAGGGTTACCAGGCTCCCTGAGTCCAACAGCGCCACTGCCAGGTTATCCCCGACTTGCACCTGGCACAGATGACGATTGTCTATTGTCCCGGGATGCCGGTCGCACACAGTCTCCGGGCATACATGGAAGCCCGGTACCCATAATTAGTCTCCATGGGTTCCCCCACTGTGGACAGTTGGCCCTTATGTGTCCAGGCTCCCGACACTGCCAGCAGACCACTGGGGACGGATCTGCAAGAGGTACATCCCGGGCGGGTTTGGCCGGCCGCCGGGACTGGGGTGGAGATTTCCGGGGTTTGACTGGCCCCCTCCCAAAGAACCCCCTGCAGGTTTCTGGTGGCCTCATATCGCTCCACCAGGTCGACCATCTCAAGGGCATTGGTGGGGGATACCTGGCCGATCCAGTGTTGAAGGGGGTAAGGCAAGGCCCTCCAAAACATGTCAGCCAGCAGCCGGTCCAGCATAGCAGTCGGACTTAGAACCTCAGGCTGCAGCCATTTTTGCAACCTGTGCAGCAACTCATAGTACTGCGGCCTGGCGGGTTCAGCCACTTTGAAGTCCCACTGGTGGACCCGCTGAGCCCGGACCAACACGTTTACCCCCAGTCTGGCCAGGATCTCCCCCTTCACCGTGGTCCGGATGCCAGGAACGGAGCAACTACCTCGGCCCACTGGTCACGGGGTAACTTTTCCCTCACGGCGACCTTCTCAAAAACCGCCAGGTACGTCTCAACGTCGTCTGCGGGGGTCATTTTTGGGATCGCCGCACGGACCGCTTTCCGGGCATCATGGACGTGGTGGGACGCTCCTGCCGCCTGTAACGCCATCACATGTTGTAGCAGTAGTTGGTTGGTCTCCCGCTGCTGCACGTTAGCCTCTATGAGAGCCTTCACAGCAGCCTCCATGTTGCCAGAAACTCCTGCTTGCAGCTTTGCTGGCTTAATATATTCCATGCACTTTAGAAAAACAAAACTTCGGCGTTCACGCCAGCCTCACTGCGCATGCCCGCATCCGACACCAAATGTGGGAGTCGCTCTGGTAGACAGCGGTGCGGGTGCAGTTTAGAGGCAAAACAAGTAGTCCAGATTGTGCAACAAACAGTGTTTTATTCACACTTGCACACCATAAATGAAAAACAGTCTCTTTGGTGACAGTTCACACACAACGGAAATAACGTGGCAAAACAAAAACAGGCCAACACAGGTTCAGTCACCTGGGAGGTGTAGGTGCAGGTTCGCACCACGCTGTCGGCCCAGCCTCAGGAGAATCCAGCTTCAGGTAGCCAGGAACAAAACACCTCCTTGCTGAGCTCTTTCCTCCAGGACAGAGAACTCCTCAGCCCTGTTAGCAGCTCCAGGATAATCACAGCCTCCAGCTGCTGAGCTGGCTGAGCTTTTAAACCCAGCCCAAAACCAGGACTGGGTCGTGGGGAGCAGCCACCCACCCTACACTTTAGCTGCTCCTGGTAAGAGCCGGCCCGGATCGGCTTTGCAGCCATGCTATTTAAATTCTGTCAGTAGCACTAGCTGCTGCTGACATCAACAAAAACGGGCTCTTACCTCACCGAGGCTATGAACCTCGGTGACACATACCTGCCATCCACGACGGCACCCTGCACCTTACCACAATACATACAATAATCTATGTTACCATGATGGTTGTACATGAGGGTCAAAAGAGCTTCATAAATATACAATGGGCACACACAAGGTAATAGTCTGCTATACTAATGAGAGGTAACCTTGTCACCTCATCTTGCTAACAACTAAGTCCTATCTGGTGGTTAGGAATAGAGATGAGCGAACTTTAAAAAAAAGTTAGGCGTTCTGCGTTTGGGTTGTGGTAATCGCCGCATCCCGTTATGGATTCCACTACCGCGGACTATCCCCGCATTTGGAATCCATAATTCGTGGAAGCCGCCCCTTATGGATTCCATATGCGGGGTTAGTCCGCGGTAGTGGAATCCATAACAGGATGCGGCGATTACCACAACCCGAACAGCGAACGCGAACTTTTTTTTAAAGTTCGCTCATCTCTAGTTAGGAACACTTAGTGGTATACAGACAACACAATAATGAGCCCATAATCCCCTGTAGTGGACTTATCTGTGCCGCAGTTAGGTATATGAGAAGGATAGTAGAATCACACCATAGGAGAGGGTGCTTGATCGCACCAGTGGAGAGTAGGTGTGAAGAGCTGCCTGCCCAGCGCAGTTATAAATAGAAAATAGAAACATGTGGGCCTCCAGGATTGGCGCATGCGGTTTGGAGCGCATGGTTCCGACAGACACCGTGCGTTTCAAGCACCGGAAGTCGGCCGGGCAGTGGAACGCACAGGGGCCGGAAGTTGCGTTCCACAGACCGCAAGCTGTCACTGGTAAAAGGACTATGCAGACAGTATGTCGGGGGAAAGAGGTAGTGTTTAATGATGCAAATAAACAGGACAAAGGTGAAAGAAGTGGCATAATATAGAGTAGAGCAGGCACTGTGTGAGATAAATAAGCTTGTAATTGAAGGCGGAGATAATAGCAGAGTACAAAGGAGACCAGGGGAGGGGGTACAGATGGAAATAAGAGGAAAAGAGGGGAGAATACAAATAAAATAAAATAATAAGGCAGGAAGATGAAGAGAAAATGGCGGATATGTAGGGAACAAGAACTTAAAGCAAAAATTGAAGGGAGAAAGTCAGGAAAAGTTGGGAAGGACAGATGTTATAACTGTCAATCATCAGAACACCACTAAAGGATACCCTTATGCGGCATGTGGTCAGAGGGCCTAAAATCAGAAGAAACAAATATCAATTATAATCATATCTTTCATATAGGACCATATTCTTTGATGTAAATCATAACCAATATATGTACAAATTAAATAAGATTTTGTATCTCATACCCCCTATTCATACCTTTGGGGGTAAGACTCTGTAATTAGTGATGAGCGAGCACCAAAGTGTTCGAGTGTTGGGGTACTCGGTCTGAACACACAGCAATATTTGTGCGCTCGGCCGAGCACCCGAGTATAATGGAAGTCCATGGAAGACAACTAGGCACCCCCTGCTCGGATAAGGGGAGGGTGCCTGGTCCATTGAAAAACATCAGAAAGTGACAGAAACACCACCAAAATGGATCTGGAACAGCATGGGGACCCATGTCTGGGGACCCATGTCTGGGTGCATCTTGGACTCCAATGTCCTGCTGGGAACCATATTGTCCCAGTTGTCCGCCACTTTTACATAGCGAAAAAATCCCGCCCAAAATTCCTCCCCCTTTAAAAAAAAAAAAAAAAACATTTTTAGAGGTAAAATTGTTAGGAAACATTCTTTCCTGGATATTCAATTGTATATACAGTGCAAATGCTGCCAAAAATTCCAAGGAAGAAGCACTCCGATACAGCATGTATATCACATAAAGGAGGGCCTCATTCAAATGGTGCTACAATTGTTCAGGTACACTGCTGCACTCATAAAGCCTATGCACTAAGTGAAAGGGCTGCCAAAAATTACAAGGAACTGGCACTCAAATACACCCTTTATTACCCCATAAAGGAGGGCATCATACACACCCTTGAAAAATTATCATTGATGGCCTACTGGTAACCCTCAAAAACATTTGGAGCAAGGGCGTGCTGGTTACCCTCTAAAACATTATAGTTGAGGGCCTGAAAGTGAGCAGACCCAATAAAAAATTGTAGTGAGGGCCTGAAGGTGAGCGAACCCCATAAAACACTGCAGTGATGGCCTACAGATGAGCAGACGGTATAAAGCATTGGAGGTGAGGGACTGCAGCCTAGTGAACCCCATAAAATATTGTAGTGATGGGCTACAGGTGAGCAGAAGGTATAAAGCATTAGAGGTGAGGGGCTGAAGCCTAGCGAACCCCATAAAACATTGCAGTGATGGCCTACAGGTGAGCAGGAGGTATAAAGCATTGGAGGTGGGGGCCTGAAGCCTAGCGAACCACATAAATAATTGCAGTGATGGCCTACAAGTGAGCAGACGGTATAAAGCATTGGAGGTGAGGGCCTGAAGCCTAGAGAGCCCCATAAATCATTGCAGTGATGGCGGACAGGTGAGCAGACTGTATAAAACATTAGAGGTGAGAGCCTGAAGCCTAGTGAACCCCATAAAATATTGTAGTGATGGGCTACAGGTGAGCAGACCTTATAAAGCATTGGAGGTGAGGGCCTGAAGCCAAGCTAAACCAATAAATCATTGCAGTGATGGCCTAAAGGTGAGCAGATGGTATAAAGCATTGGAGGTGAGGGCCTGAAGCCTAGAGAACCCCATAAGCCATCGCAGTGATGGGCTACAGGTGAGCAGACCTTATAAAGCATGGGAGGTGAGGGTCTGAAGCCTAGCGAACCCCATAAATCATTGCAGTGATGGCCTACAGGTGAGCACATGGTAGAAAGCATTGGAGGTGAGGGCCTGAAGCCTACAGAACCCCATAAATCATTGCAGTGATGGCCGACAGGTGAGCAGACGGTATAAAACATTGAAGGTGAGATCCTGAAGCCTAGTGAACCCCATAAAATATTGTAGTGATGGGCTACAGGTGAGCAGACCTTATAAAGAATTGGAGGTGAGGCCCTGAAGCCTAGCTAACCCAATAAATCATTGCAGTGATGGGCTAAAGGTAAGCAGACGGCATAAAGCATTGGAGGTGAGGGTCTGAAGCCTAGAGAACTCCATAAATCATTGCAGTGATGCCCTACAGGTGAGCAGACGGTATAAAGCATTGAAGGTGAGGGCCTGAAGCCTAGCGAACCCCATAAAATATTGCAGTGATGAGCTACAGGTGAGCAGAAGGTAGGAAGCATTGGAGGTGAGGACCTGAAGCCTAGAGAACCCCATAGAACATTGCAGTAAAGGCCTACAGGTGAACAGACCTTATAAAGCATTGGAGGTGAGGACCTGAAGCCTAGCGAACCCCATAAATCATTGCAGTGATGACCTACAGGTAAGCAGATGGTAGAAAGCATTGGAGGTGAGGGCCTGAAGCCTAGAGAACCCCATAAAACATTGCAGTGATGGGCTACAGGTGAGCAGACGGTAGAAATCATTGGAGGTGAGGGCCTGAAGCCTAGCAAACCCCATAAATCATTGCAGTGATGGCCCACAGGTGAGCAGACGTATAAAGCATTGGAGGTAAGGGCATGAAGCCTAGTGAACTCCATAAAATATTGCAGTGATGGGCTACAGGTGGGCAGACCTTATAAAGCATTGGAGGTGAGAGCCTGAAGCCTAGCGAACCCTACAAAACATTGTAGTGAGGGCATATACAGTGCTGCCCATAATTATTCATACCCCTGGCAAATTTTGACTTAAAGTTACTTTTATTCAACCAACAAGTAATTTTTGACGCGAAATGACATAGGTGTCTCCCAAAAGATAATAAGACGATGTAAAAGAATCATTATTGTGGAAAAAAAAAACATTTCTCAGCTTTTATTTACATTTGAGCAAAAAGTGTCCAGTCCAAAATTATTCATACCAGGGGCGTAGCTAGAAATGACTGGGCCCCACAGCAAATTTTTGTATGCCCCCCCCCTCCTCTTGTGTAAACCCCACTCCTTTGGCAATATATATATACACCCTATAATGTGCCAGTAGCCAATGCAGATGATAATTAATTCCCCCCCCCCCCCCATGTAGTCCAACATTCATCATGATTAATTTTGTCCAAGTAGCCAGACATGACAACCAAAAACACTAGTAGACAGACTTTACTTACTCCAGTCTGCTCAGGCTTTCTCTCCAGTCTGTGACCGCGCAGCGCTGCTCTGATGCCTTTACTGCAGTGTTCGTACAGCCCACGCATGCGCGGTATGCCTCCTTTAGCAGCGCGATCCCGGCTCTCCCACTGTGACTTGCGCGTCTTCTGTAAACTATCTGCGCATGCGCCCATAGTGTTGGCTGTACGAGCGCGGTCCCGGCAACTTTAGCTAATGTCAGTTATGCAGCAGAGGGGCGGGGTTAGGTCAGGGAAGGCAGACCTGGAGTCAAGAAGGCCGCTGCCCCCTTGACTTCTATCTTGACTTCTGCAAGGATTTTAAAAGACGATTTTTAGATGATTTTAAATACAGGAAAAGCGCAGGAAACACTGTTGGAAACGTCTTGTGGGGCACTATCAGGTACTGTTAATGGTTTATGAAGTCAATTCCAGGTGACAGGTTCGCTTTAAGTAAAAAATTGCTAGGGGTATGAATGATTATGGGCAGCACTGTATATTCTGTATGGAAGAGGAGGTAGAGGAGGAGGCGGATGAGAAAACAAGATTCAAACATATACCTTTTTTGCGGTGAAAAGGGTGCATCTGAATCTTGTGGATTGAGTACATTATAAAGCATACATTTAAATTGTGTTTTTGTTCCTCATTAGCTCAGCTTTCCTCTGGTTGAGTGGAGAAGTCAGGGGCAATCCAAGCCTTGTTCATTTTTATCTGAGTCAACCTGTCAGCATTGTCAGTGGACAAGCGGATACGCTGATCTGTTATAATGCCACCATCAGCACTAAATACACGCTCAGACAATATGCTGGGGCAGGGCAGGCCAGCACCTCCAAGGCATAGAGCGCAAGTTCATGCCACGTGTCCAGCTTAGACACCAAGTAGTTGTAAGGCATTGAGGGATCATTTAGGACGCTGACACGGTCTGCATCGTATTCCTTCACCATCTTCCGAAACGTTTCCAACCTTGTTGACTAGGCCGCGATTCAGGAAAAGGTTGTTGGTGGGGTGTCATGAAAGTGTGCCATGCCTTGGAAAGTGTTGTCCTGCCTCTGTTGGAACTACTGTCTGTTCCCCTTGTCTCCCTTCCTCGGTTGCCTAAGGAAGTACGGACTCTGGCGGCCGTATTGTCAGATGGAAAATTTTGGAGCAATCTGTCAAAAAGTACCTTCTGGTATTGCACCGTTTTACTCGTCCTCTCCACCACAGGAATCAGAGATGAGAAGTTCTCTTTGTAGCGGGGGTCGAGAAGGGTGAACACCCAGTTATATGTGTTACCTAAAATGCGCATAACGCGAGGGTCGCGGGAAAGGCAACCTAACATGAAGTCAGCCATGTGTGCCAGAGTACCAACGGGCAAGACGTCGATGTCAACTTCAGGATGACTCTTCATAACCTCCACCTCCTCTTCTGCCCATCCACGCTGAACAGATGGAATTAAAGTTCTATGGGTACTAGCTTCTGTAGCAGAGGCAAGTGTCTAGAGCTCCTCCTCCTCCTCTTCATGGCCCAATTCGCGCTGAGAAGACGAACTGGGGGAGGTCTGGCTATAACCCTGTGTTATCTCCTCCCCCATTACCTTGTCTGCCACATTCAAAGCATCCTCCCTAATTGCGAGCAGCGATCGTTTGAGTAGACACAGCAGTGGGATGGTTAAGCTGATAATAGCGTTATCGCCACTAAACATCTGTGTGGATTCATCACAGTTTTTTAAAACCTGACGGCACACCGGTAAAAAAACTGGTGGCTGGAGACTGCATACCGAGGGACGGCCGCCGACATCAGGCCTCAGTGTCCACAATCAAAAACGTAACAATAGCAAAGACAGGTGCACTCTGCGGTAATACTAAACCCTCACACTGATGTTAAAATTGAGAGGTTAGTTCGACATATCCTACTAGGAGGACATGTCAAGGTATCTCAAGTAGCCCGAGGCCCTACCACTCACCTACCTGTGCCGTATGGGCGATACCAGGGGCCAGTGGGCAAATTATGGGAGCATAAGGCCTGACTCACAAACAGCTTACCAGTAACCTCCAGCATGTAGCCATGCTTGCAATGGGAGGTGGGAGGTGCCTGTGAGCCTCACCTGAGACAGGCTGATATGGCCCAGGGCCTAACTGGTGCACCTAAATGTAGCCTGTACACACTGTATTTGCTTTCTGTAATGTACAGGAGACAGAGAAATACAATTTTTTATCACCACACTAGCCCCGAGATAATGTAATTTTTACTGTACACACTGTATTTGCTGCCAAAAATGAATAGGAGACAGAGAAATATAATTTTTTGGCACTACAGTAGGCCAGAGATAATGTAATTTTTATAGTACACACTGTATTTGCTTTTTGTAATGTACAGGAGACAGAGAAATACTATTTTTTGGCACCACACTAGGCCAGAGATAATGTAATTTTTACAGTACACACTGTATTGGCTTGATGTAATGAACAGGAGACAGAGAAATACAATTTTTCGGCACTACACTAGGCCAGAGATAATGTAATTGTTACAGTACACACTGTATTTGCTGGCTGTAATGAACAGGAGACAGAGAAATAAGATTTTTCGGCACTACACTAGGCCAGAGATAATGTAGTTTTTACAGTACACACTGTATTGGCTTGCTGTAATGAACAGGAGTCAGAGAAAAACAATATTTCGGCACTACACTATGCCAGAGATAATGTAATTTTGACAATACACACTTTATTCAGATGTAGTTCTATATTGGATACAAATTTGTCCCAAATAAAATGTATTCTCTGCTGGAATACTGTATATACGGTTGCGGCCTAAACGCACACAGAGATGTGCCCAAAACTAGTTAACTATGGCCAAAATATAAATCACTCTCTGCTGGAGTAATTAATATAACGGTTGTGAATTGAACGCACACACAGATGTGGCACAAGTTAGGTTATTTCCCCAGAACAAATAATTTCTCTGATGGTACAGTGTATATCTTGGTAGCCGAAACACTTTAGTGAATAAGCCCCTTTTAATAATGTCTGCCTAACAAACTGCTTTATAGTGGTGCAGTGTATATCTCAGTACCAGGCACACTGTAGTGAATAAGCCCCTTTTAATAATGTCTGCCCAACACACTGCTGTATAGTGGTGCAGTGTATATCTCAGTACCAAGGAGCAATGTAGTGAATAAGCCCCTTTTTATAATGTCTGCCCAACACACTGCTTGATGATGGTGCAGTGTATATCTCAGTACCAAGGAAAACTGTAGTGAATAAGCCCTTTTTAATAATGTCTGCCCAACACACTGCTTTATGATGGTGCAGTGTATATTTCAGTACCAAGGAACAATGAGGGGAATAACTTACCTGGACCTTGATTGGCTGCTTAGAAGGCGCCAAACGTGCGGGGAGGAAATTCCAGCAGTGCGACGAATACACAGCGATGCTCGAACCGAACCAATACTCGGCCGAGCATGCTCGCTCATCACTATTTGTAATGTATGTATCCAGTAGGCTTCCCTAAGTTTGAGTGTTTTAGATCTGTTACCACCCCTTCTTAGAGGGGGAATTTGTTCTATGACCTGGAATTTGAGTTGGGCTATGGAATGTCTCGCTTTGTGAAAATGAGAGGCAAAAGTAGGTTCTGGCGTCTAATAGTGGATTTGTGTTGGCAGATTCTCTTTTTCAGACCTCTGGGTCTGTAGGAGCAACTGTTTGGGTAGACGGATACTAGGACCTTCATCTGCTCTTACCAGAAGATCACACAGGTTCTTTGGCCTACTGTTACAGGATAGCATAGGATTGCCAAATTCCTCTATTTTCGTTGTTTAATTTCCTCAATCCGTTGTAGTTTGGTTGAGGGATCTTCAACTATGGTATGTATTCTTTTCAATTGAGAATTTGGAAGGGATTTTTTTGTGGTATGAGGATGAAAACTGGTAAAGTGAAGTCAATTGGTCCTGTCTGTTGGTTTACGGTATAAATCTGTGGTGAGTTTGTCTGAGAGATTTTTGATGACTACTGTGTCTAGGAAGTTGATTGAGGATATATCGTGATTGATAGTGAATTCTAGTTCAGGAAAGATGGAGTTAAGAAAGTTGTGAAAGGTTAATAGACTTTCCTCTCCATGTACAAAATATATTGTCTATATATCTTTTCCAAATCACTATATGGGCCTTAAAGAGATGGTTAGTGTAGACATAGGTCTCTTCAAAGTCTGCCATGTAACAGTTTGCATGGGGCGGGGCCACGTTGGACCCCATTGCAGTCCCCTGTTTCTGTAGGTAGAAATCATCTTGGAACATAAAAAAGTTATTACGAAGTACCGTCTCGAGAAGGTCGAGACACAAGGCAATTACTTCTTTATGTAGCTCTGTATTAGCCAACATTTTTTTCACCGCAAGAATACCCTTATCGTTCTGTATGGAATTATTCAGGCTGGCCACATCCCAGGTCACTAAGATGGTATCAGTTTGTAGAGGGTCAGTTTGTCTAATCATTTGGAGAAAAGATGTTGTATCGAGTAAGAAAGACTTAGTTTCTTTAACCAGGGGCGTGAGAATCTTTTCAAGGAATATGGACAAGCTAGACAAAATGGAATCTGTGGAGGCTGCTATGGGGTGTCCGGGTGGATTGTGAATTTAAGGTAAAGTGTAAAATACAGGTATTATTGGATATAGTTGTGTAAGAAAATCAACTGTAGAATTATCAATGACGTTCTTAGAGAGGTAGTGTCAGAGGATATTGTTAATGTGAGTAGAAATGGTAGGAGATGGATTACTCGAGAGTTTTTGGTATACTGTAGTGATGAGCAGCAGGGGCAATATTCGAATTTGCGATATTTCGCAAATATGTGGTAGAATATTCATCATATATTCGCAAATATTCGTTTTCGAGATTATTCTCTTGATTGCGAAAAATCGGCAATGTAAAAATCACATAATGTGAATTTGTAACGCAAAATACAGGCGTCAATTTGGCTACATTTTTCAAGCTGCTAGAAGTTTCCTGAGTTTATGCTGAGACTGGAGAAAATGCAGGTAGAGTGCTCTAATATATATAAAAATATATATTTTCGCACTACTTGCAACTTCACATTTTAGCGGTTCTGACTACATATTACTTATTGGTGCACTAAGTATTGCTGTGAACTTGACATTGCTGCCTTCCCATTGGCCCACAAGCAAGAAACAGGGAGGAATCATGTGTTCAGATTGAAAAAAATGACGAATATTTGAAATTACGAATATATAGCACTATATTCTAAATATTCTGGAATTCTCAAAGTTGTGATATTCGCAAATAAAATTCGCTATTCGAATATTCACACTTAACACTAGTATACTGTAGTGTCATTTAGTTAGTGTTGTATTTTAGAGACGTATTGTACCTTATCCATAATAGTCAGAGCTCCACCCTTGTCTGTAGGTTTAAAGACCAGCTGTTTAGATTTTGTAAGGGAATTGAGTGCCAGTCTTTCTATGTTGAAAAGATTATTGTGGTACTTATATTTCCCTTGTTTGATCTGGATTCTAAAAAGGTTTATGTCCTTTTGGACCAGATTGATAAATGTTTACACCACTGGTTGATTTTTTTGGTGGCATGTATGTGCTTTTAGTGCATAAGCCTAGATCAACCGAAGAAATTAAGCATCTATCTTTTATATTTGCATTACAAGGTATGGTTGTCTCCGAAAAATGTGCTTTGAGACGAATATTTCTGAAAATCGTTTTCTAATTGAAATGTATTGAGAGGGTAGGAGGGACAGAAAGATAAACCTTTTTGTAAAAGATACAGCTTTGTTGGACTCAAGGAGATAGAGGAAATGTTTACAACTAGAAATTATGATAAGGGACAAACAGGGTGTACCTAGGAGCATGCAGTAATGGAAGAAACATGTTGAGTTGAAGATGCACCAGTCCTTTGGCCTCTCTGAGCTCCTCTTGGTCTCTGTTGACCATTCTGTCTGTTGCGGTGTGGGAACTCATCACTTGAAATGCACCACTGGGAGTCCACAGACGATGATCTTCCTCCTGGTGGTTGGTTGCGGAATGAAGTGTCCTGCCAATTGTACACCCGGTTGTTGGGAAGGTCCTCTGTATCTCTGAGGAATTTCTTCTTTTTGGAGGCCTCCATCTCCTTGCGTCTTTCTGTCAGTGTAAAAGAGATTCCTTCTTGGAGTTGAGTGTAGTCATCCTTGGACATCACCCCTTGTAGTTGGGTTTAAATTGAACAAATGCTGCTTTAGAATCGGAGATTGCCGTCTGGAGATACATTAAAGTAAGAGTCAGGATGACGAATTAACATTTGTTGAGAATTTGTTCAAACTTGCTACAGTATTCTGGGTTTTCTTTGAAGAATGTGGGATGCATACATATGCGTAGGCCCCGCGGGATTCTTCTTGTCTTGACATACTCCGCCAGTGTGACACTGCGCAGCCTCACGCTCCAGGTCCCTTGCTTGTTGTTCAGCAGCGAGAGTTTGTAGAAATTCACCCGAAAGCGTGACCTGTGATAACATTGTGGAGATTTCATCTTCTGCGAACGATACGGTATTGTCAGCCATCGTGGTTACAGGTGCGTTCCAAATTAGGGAAAATTATACAATTCACAGAACTTTGACACACACTGCGTAACGTATGCTGTGTATAGGGTTCCCACCCCAGTTACTAGTAATAACAGATCACAGCAATTTATCTTGATCCAAGGTTGCTTTTTTATTTCTGAGTACATAGAAGTCAAGCGGCAGTACGTGTGTTAACGTTTTCAGTGCGCAGGCCTTCATCAGACACTAAAAGTGCAACAAAATAAATACAATCATGTAAAAAACATTGAAAATAACAATACAATGACTGATGTGACACTGAGAATAGCTGATAATACAATTGTCTGTATACCACTAAGTGTTCCTGACCACCAGATAGGACTTAGTTGTTAGCAAGATGAGGTGACTAGGTCACCTATCATTAGTATAGCAGACTATTACCTTGTGTGTAGCAATTGTATATTTATGGAGCTCTTTTGACCCTTATGTACAACCATCACGGCGCCATAGTCTATTGTATCTATATAAACCTCCACTTACAAGACTTTATGCCTGTATATATACCTTAATATTTTATCAGATTCACCAGGATGTGTGTCCTTTCTCCTTGCCTCTATTTGTGTGGTATCACCATAGTATTCCAGTGGATACAACAGCGGCAATTTATAACTAGATGGTGTCGTTTTTGAAGAAACCACAGGATGTTAGCTTGAAATCCGATTGGCTGTTTGTGGTTCCACCCACTTTTTGAAATTTGAACCCAATTCAACCAATGACTGACTGTGCCAAATTTGAGGACCCTGCTATTAACAGTCTAAGAGCGGCGGCAATTTAAATTTCCCCATATAAAACAAATGGCTCAAATGTGATTGGCTGTTGAAGGCTTCACCCACTTTTCCTAAATTCTAACCACATTTACTCAGTGATAGAGATGAGCGAACATTTAAAAAAAGTCCGTTGTTCGGGGTTCGGGTGGTGGTTAATTGCGCATCCCGTTATGGATTCCACAATAGCGCATATGGAATCCATAAGGGGCGGCTGCCACCAACCCGAACTGTAGAACAGCTGAAGGACCTGGCGTGACGTCACTGTCATGTGATCAGTGCAGGGGGCGTGGCTCAGCACGGGATTTGATCCCGTGCTGAGCCACGCCCTGCACTGATCACATGACAGTGACGCCACGCCAGGTCCTTCAGCTGTTCTACAGTTCGGGTTGGTGGCAGCCGCCCCTTATGGATTCCATATGCGCTATTGTGGAATCCATAACGGGATGTGCAATTAACCACCACCCGAACCCCGAACAACGGACTTTTTTTAAATGTTCGCTCATCTCTACTCAGTGACCCACGGTGCCAAGTTTGGGTCTTCTGGCTTCCTGTTTGCATCACTTCTTGTCAGCTGACTAGTGTGACATATTTGCAGGTCCTGGAAGGTGAGAGCTGCAGGAGAAGCCAAACATCAGGCTGTGTACTGCGCTTGGAGTCAGGGCCGGGAGGCCAACAGTGTATGCCGGGGGAAGCGCTGCCCTTTCCCCAGGGGGTGGCGCTTTCTCCCGGTATGGAGACCCGGGCCACGGCCACCAGGCGCACTTTACCAAGTAGCCAGGGCGGAGATGTGAGGAGGGAGATCGTTGGAGACCCGAAGCAAGCAGCTCCGGGAGTATGGGAGGTGGAGGTGGAAGTAGAAGAACCGGAAAAGCCGTGTGCGCATTCAAATGGACTGTCGCAGCCGGGAGGTAAGAGGCACAGAGTGCAAGCATGGCAGTCAAGTGCTCCAGCAAGGAGCAGTCTGGAGAAGCAGGGCCTCGGTGGTGGGAGTCTCAGGAAGATGAGCAGCCTGGACTCCTCGCTAGACCAGGCTGGTTTGCATTTGGGGAAGCCATACGTGGCTTTGGAGAAAAAGCCTGTTGCTCAACAGGCAATGGAAAATGAAAAGAAGGTTATTGCTGAACAATCAGCACGCAGAAGTGTGTTTACTACCGAAGCTGCAACTGCAAGTCAAGCGGTGGTGAAAGCGCCATCAAAGGTATTCAGGGGGGACATATCTGGGACTGGAGCAGGGGCTGAGGTACGTGACTCCAAACAGAGTAGGAGTGTATCTCGCCCTGAGGTGTCTCGTTCTGGAGTGTCAGGCACATCTTGCCCTAATGTATCCCAAACTACAAGCAAGGGCATTAAAGTGATCCCTAATTGGGGAATACAGGGTCCCACAGATACTGCATCTGAGCTGGCTTCCCGTGTAATGTACTATCTTGGACTGTATGATACTGTTAAAAAGGACTTAAGAAAAGCAAAATTGGAATATAAAAATATCAAGATGCAGGTGGACTTATTACCTAAGCGAAGGAGAGGAACCCTCACTGCTAAGCTGGATAAGTTGGAGGAAGAGGTGTCAGTATTGGAAGAAAGGAAATGATGAACGTTTTGAAAATATGTCCAGTTGTAAGTCTGGATCTTCTGACCTGTCAGGGCTGCAGGTCAGAAGCCAGAGAAAGGCAGCAGAAAGTGAATCCGAACAGGACTCCTTGCCAGATGGGCAGGGGGAAACCTCTTGGTGTCAGGGAATAGCCTCTGGGGAGGAAAGCGAGTCTGGTGGAGTGTTATTACTACAAAAGATCAGGCAGCTAGAATCCCCGGTAGGTAAGCTCTATTTTGGTAGTGAAGAGGTACCTGAAGAGGAAAAAGTGAAAAAAAGTAAAACGAAAGTCATAGAGAGATAGGTCCTGGTTTATACCCCTTTTAATCCCGCTACTGAGCCCAGCCTAGCTCCTGATGTGGAGCTAGGTTGTACAGAGCGGGAGAGTTGTTTGACTGTGGACAAGGTGAAGGCAAGTCTTTTGGCTGCGGATAAAGTAAAGACGGACGAGGTGAGGGCAAACAAGGTAGCGAAAAGGGCGGACAAGGTAGCTCCTTCTCCGGTAGAGCGGGTGGTGGTGGCTGCAAAGGCACCACTGAGGTCTGAAGAGACAATGGCAAGAACAGATGAAAGAAGTAATGACAAAGTCATTGAGCCAGTTCAGAATACAATGGTGATTAAGGGTAGAAGTGGGGAGAACCCGGCCAGTCTAGGGGGAGTGAGTGGTGGTTCCCGGGGAAAAAGTGATAAACATGTGGTGAAAGGTGGAGTGAACAATGCAAAAAGAGATGTGAAAGGTAGTATGAAAGAAGGGGAGAATGGAGTCAGTAATGCAGGACCAAGTGTGGATGCAAGTGGGAATGCAAAAGTAAGTGAAAATAGGTAAGTGAGTGAAGGTGATGTAAGTGGGAATGTTGTAGGTGGCGAAAATGTGGATATGGAAGAATATGATGAAAGGATTTTGACTGCTGAGGATATGGAGAAGTTGAGAAAAGAGGAGAAGGAGGAAGAAAAGGAGAGACAGGGAAAAAAAAAAGGCAAAACGTACTTTTTCAAATATTGTTGAGCAGGGAACAAGGGACTCTTTGCCCACAAGATCTGGAAGGGTAACTTGCAACAGCGCCTCGTGGGGGCCTTGAAAGAGGGTGCGGAGACCTTCATACAAGTAGAGGGTGAATCGGTTGACCTGTCTTTCTGGACGGAGAGACACGGGCTGAGAGCCTTCCGAGAGGAAAAAGGGGGTGAGACCGTCTGGACTCACCCCACACCCGGGGGGGGACTGTAGGAATGTGGCCCGTCTGTTTTGGAAATGTAAGGAAGCAACACCTTCCAGGAAGACTGTTGTGGAGCTTTTCCTGCAGATGGGTTTTGAGGCGAAAGACATCTATGCCCTCATCCATCCCTAAGTTCTTTGACGTCAGCTTTGTCCGGCCAAAGGGGCTTGAGCTCTTCTGGTCCAGATTAGTGATGAGCGGGAGGTGCCATATTCGATTTCGTGAAATTTCGCAAAAATTCTATTGAATATTCGTCATATATTCATCGAAATCGAATATTCGTCATTATTCTATATATTGCGAATGTTAAGCGAATTTATATTCGCATCGCGAATTAAACTTAGGGCTGAGCTCCTAATGGTTGTAACTAACTTGTATTGCTATAATTGACGAAGATAACGAATATCACGAATATAGCACTATATTCTCAATCTTTGTTATATTCTGGCAATACAACCATTAGGAATCCAGCTCTAAGTTGAATTCGCAATGCGAGTAATAGAGGTTATATTAATCGCATGGCGAATTTAACTTAGAGCTGAGTTCCTAATGGTTGTCAACCATTAGGAACTCAGCTCTAAGTTCAATTCGCCATGCGATTAATATAACCTGTATTACTCGCATTGCGAATTCAACTAAGAGCTGAGTTCCTAATGGCTGTATTGCTAGAATATAACGAATATCACGAATATAGCACTATATTCTCAATCTTCGTTATATTCTAGCAACGACCATTAGGATCTCAGCTCAAAGTTTCATTCGCAAAGCGAACATATACTCACATTGCGAATTTATCTTAGAGTCAATTCCTAATGGTTGTATTGCTAGAATATAACGAAGACGACGAATATCACGAATACACGAATATAGCACTATATTCTCAATCTTCGTTATATTCTAGCAACAACTATTAGCAACTCAACTCAAAGTTTCATTCGCGAAGCAAACATATACTCGCATTGCGAATTGATCTTAGAGCTAAGTTCCTAATGGTTGTATTGCTAGAATATAACGAAGACGACGAATATCACGAATACACGAATATAGCACTATATTCTCAATCTTCGTTATATTTTAGCAACACAACCATTAGCAACTCAGCTCTAAGTTGAATTCGCAATGCGATTAATATATCCTGTATTGCTCGCATTGCGAATTCAACTTAAAGCTGGGTTCCTAATGGTTGTATTGCTAGAATATAACGAATATCGCAATGCAAATAATTCAGGTTATATTAATCGCATTGCGATTACAACTTAGTCAAATTTGTGAGATCATGATTCTCACATCCGACAGTACATTTTAGCATAGAGGCGTTCCCATGCACACAGGGAGTCGGCAGAAGCTGCAACGGGCATTGACTGGAGCGGGCAGGGAGCCTGGTATCCTCTGGACAGGTAAGAACAGCTTTTGGGAAGTGGGAAGACAACCAGATGAGCACGGATTAACATCTAACAAAAAAAAACAAAAACGAATATTCGAAATTGCAAATATATAGCGGTATATTCGCAATATTCTTGAATTATCGAAATTGCGATATTCACAATAAAAATTCGCTATTCGAATATTCGCGATCAACACTAGTCCAGATATGAGCTGACAAAGAGCATCCCGGAGTGGCAGGGTTTTGCTGTCCAGGCCATCACCCACCAGAACAAGGTGAAGAAAGTGACTGTGTTAACTTGTAATGAGTCTCTTTCTAGTGTAGACATAGCGACCTGGCTGAGTCGCTATGGTAAAGTGGGCTACCCAGCCAAGGTCCTGGACGAGCATAGTATTTGGTCAGGGGCCTGGACCTTTAACATGATGTTGAGGGCCCAGGGAAATTCTGTTACCCATATCCCCTCCTCGGCCTTTATAGGGAGGGATCGGATAATGTTTTTTTACCAGGGGCAGCCAAAGGTCTGCCATAGGTGCGGCGACCTCACACACTACAGTGCACAGCGTAAGACCTAGAGGTGCGTGAGGTGTGGAGGGAGTGACCATCTTGCCGCAACCTGTCGGAAGATCAGGTGTAACTTGTGTGGAGACCTGGGTCACCCGTTTAGTTGCTGTCCGTGTCCGCTTGCCTTTGCCAACCAGGCTCAGGGACAGGCTCAGAACCAGGCAGATACCAGCCGCAAAGCTGGGCCTGCAGTTGGTGAAGAGTCTGCTGCCGGGAGTGGGCAGGCTGGTGAGGAGACAAGTGCCGGGGATCCCAGCACTGGAGAAAGCAAAAACGATTCTGATAAGGTAAAAAAAATTATGGCAGCTAGAGCCAGGCGGCAGGAACAGTGGCGCAAACAGAGGGAGCAGGAGGCAGCTAATCCCTCAACTGGTACTGTAGTTGAGAATCCGGCCAATAGTGGCCAAGATGACAGTGATGATGATGGCAACCCCGGAGTTCATCCCGAAGAGGCTGACCTCTTCGCTGTCTCTGTCTCCTCAGGTGGGGATAGTGTGGATGAGGAGGACAGTGAATGGTTGGTGAGGAGGAGGAACAAGCAGGGTAAGAAGAGAAACAGCAAGACAAACGGCAGGAAGGCCTCTCTTGAGTGGGATCCATTCATCCCACTCTCCCTTGACCAGATACCAAGGAAGGTTTCGGCTGGTGCCCCTCTTCTGGAGGTCTCCAACCGGTATGGCATCCTAAGTGATACCTCCAAGGCTGGCTTGGCTGAGGGTGAAGCGAGGGATGCAGTGCCGGAGGGTGAGAAGGCCTCCTCACAGGTTGCCGGGCCCTGCCCTTCAGGGGGGAAACCTTCTGGAGGGGGGGGCCAAGTCAGATCCTGTGGGCAAAGAGAAATGTGATATGGATGTCTCCCAATGCCTGAAAAGGCAGAAAGAAAGTGAGGAGTCAGATGGTTGTGATGGTGAGGGTGGCGGTGGGGTTAAGAAGAAAGCTATCTAGTTCAATCACTTATAATGGTGGAACTCACCCCGTTGAAGCTAGCAAGCATTAACGTTGCTAGCATTAAGTCAGATGTGGCTCATTATGCGGCCAGGTCACATTCATCTTTGACCTCAGGTGGGGAGCCGGTTATTCTCTTGACCACAGCTATTGGCATTATCAATTTGTGCTGTGTGGTCAGGATCAGATATTTGGGCACCCTTTGCCTTTCTCTATATTTCATACCGGTAAAGTGTTTACCCATTTATGTATTGTATGGTGGCATGTATCATTTTGTCTCCCCACATCATTAAGACATCCTTTATAGAATTTTTTTTAAACCTGACAAAAAATACCCCCTGAAGAACCCGCAACAGATAGGGGGAAACGCGTCGGGGTCTGCAGGTTTAGTTTATCTTGTCTTTAGGGTGATATTAGGGGTATTTAGGCCTAGGCACGAGGACGGAGGGTCACCACCTTTAGGTGACGCCTTCGGGCTGAGGTTTAGTGAGATCTGCATTAGGGACAGCGGTTTCCCTTCTCCTACCTCAGACCCGCCAGAGGCATCCCCTTATCTCCTATAGACTATAAAATATATGTGATCAGCAAATGTTTCTAAGTATCTATTGACCACTGGTCTTTTTAATATGATATTTTATTTTTGCAAGAGACCTGGTTGACTTCCACGGAGTTAATGGAGAAATCAAAGAGAGAGTGGAGGCATGGTCCATCTTTCTGGTCTCTTGCGGCTGAGCCGCGTAGCGGGGTAGCGGTACTTTTTAAAACTGCTGGAAGAGTGGAATGCAGGAAAGTAATTGAACTAGAAATGGGAATGTGCCTGATCCTGGATGTGCTCATGGGAGGACAAGAGCTAAGGCTCATTAACATCTATGGTCCACAAACCAAGTGGGACCGTAAATGTCTTCTCATGAGGATTAAACCTTACATTTTTTCTAGCCGTTGGGTGATCTTTGGTGGAGACTCCAACAATGTGACAAGAGTCTGTGATAGGGGAGGCCCCAAAGTCAGGCTGGATACTGATAGCATCATATTGAGTAAGATAGTTGAGGAAGCTAGTCTGGTGGATGCTCACTTAAAGCATAAGCCAGACAACTTGGACTTCACCTTTCATCGAGGTAGCCAAAGGTCTAGGATAGATAGGTTTTATTTGAAGGGGGAAGCTTTTTTTTCAGTTTTAAAAACTGAGGAAGTGGTTTTCTCCGATCACTGTTTAATTTGGTTTTCTTTGAATGTTGCAGAGACCCCCTGTATGGGCAGAGGTTTGTGGAAGATGAATTCATCTCTTCTGGAAGATGCGGCAATAAGACAATCCTTCGGGGAGTTCTTTCAGGGCCAGGAACCGTTAGTGGAGCTCTGCAACAGTAAGTCAGAGTGGTGGGAGATGTTTAAAACAAGGACGGCAAGGTTTTTTCGAGAGCTTTCGTACCTCAGGTGCCAGGACAGAAATAATCTGTACCAGGAACTGAGGAAGAAACTTGAAAGTCTGGTCTCGATGGGAGGTATCCGTGAGGATATCTCTCGTGTGAAGAAATTACTTAAGAGGTGTCAGTACGATAGGTATGCATCTTTGGTTGTCGAGAGGGATTTAGGGAAGTACCACTCGCCCGACCCTTACGGCAACTGCAAATCAGGGATCCTGGAGGTGGTCAGGTCTTTCTACTCTCACCTCTTGGGTAGGAAAGAACTAGATTGGGACAAGTTTTCAGCTTTCTTGGCTGAAGCTGTTCCCAAGGCTCAATCAACCAATCAAGGAAGAGGAAGTGAGACTGGCCATTGAAGTGCTTAGGCCCAAGAAATTGCCAGGTCCAGATGGCTTAACAATTAACATCTGAGTGGTACAGGACTTTCAAGGAACAGTTAGTTCCTCCATTGACTGAGGTCTTTAATAAGTGTCTTTCCTCGGGCAATTTACCAAAGTCAATAGGTAAGTCAGCCCTGATTATTCTGTCAAAGGGTAAAGATCCATCCCGTATTGAGAATTGGAGACCCGTATCGCTTCTCAATACGGACAGAAAGATCCTGGCAAAAATACTTTTTAATAGATTTGTGAAATTTGGACCGAGACTTTTTTCAGGGGCTCAGCACTGCACAGTTCCCGGTCGGAGCACTTTTAGCGTCGTTCTAATTGTCCTAAAGGCCGTGGAGCGAGGCAGGATGGGCCTATGCAAAGGGTTTCTTTTGACTTTGGATCAGGCTAAAGTTTTTGACCGGGTGAACCACGAGTACCTGTGGTCTGTGCTTTTGTGGTACGGATCTGCCAGGGAGGTTTGTGAATTGGCTAAAGCCTTTGTACAAAGGGGCTGAGAGTTTCCCGTTGGTCAATGGTTGGTCAGGACAGCCCTTCGTGGTGGCTTCCGGTGTCCGTCAAGGATGTCCCTTAAGCCTCTTGCTGTATGTGTTTGCGATCGATCCCTTCATTAGAAGGGTAAATCGTGGACCGTTGGCAGGAGTGGGGATGGAACTGGCGGGGGCAAGGGGGCCGTCTTTGAGGGTGGTAGCGTATGCGGATGATGTCACCGTCTTCGCCTCTTCTGGCGAGGAGGTGCGGTGGGTGCTGTTGGAAGTGGACCGCTAATCAGAGGTTTCTGGGTCTCAGATCAACCATGATAAGTGTGAAACTCTCTGGTTGGGAGAAGGAGATCCTGCTTTTGATCTCCAGGGCACTCTCCCAGAGCCCCAGAAAACTGTCAAAGTTCTCGGCATCAATTTTGGCCAGGATGAGGACTATCATCAGAAAAATTGGGAAGGCAGACTGAAAGATGTCGGTCAAAATGTGGACCGCTGGAAGGGTTGGTCTTTGACCCTCAGGGAAAGAGTTCACCTGTGCAAGGCTTATCTGATCCCGGTACTATTGTACTTGGGCACTGTCTGTGTCCTACCAGGCTCTCTCTGGGCAACGGTCTACAGCCTGTTTTTCCAGATGTTATGGGGAAACAGGCTGAACTTAGTCAAGAGAGATGTCACTTACCGACCAAGGAGACTAGGTGGGTTGGATATGGTCAACCCAGTGGTATTCCTAACAAATACCTTCTTAAAAGCTAACATTGGAAACCTCTGGATGGAGAGGGCTCCTTGGTGGGTAAATTCCTGTAGGGAATTGTTTCGGCCCTTCTTCCAGGAATGGGAGACAGGAGGGTGTGTGAAAGACCTACACTCGTCAAGGCAGAGATATCTCCCGGCCTATGTTGCCCCGGTCCTGAGAATTATAAAGCGATGGGGACTTGGGAGGGGAGAGATAGAGACCAAGTCAAGGTTCACCCTTGATTTTAGGGTTCTGTCTACCTTCTTTCAGCCTCCGTTGGCCTTGAGAGATTGCCCAAGTCGGCATCTAGAGTGCGGGTTGACTTTATTAAATTCAGTGAGGATCCCCTTGAAAGTTTAGGATGTGGCTTGGTGCTGCTTCCATGGTAAGCTATATGTAAGGGATAATGTGAAGTGTAGAAACTCTGAAGAAAGGGGTTGTCCCCAGGAGGAGTGCGGTGCTGTGCTGGAAAGCATGGACCATTTCTTGCTTCACTGTCCTTTTAATATAGAGGTCTACAAAAGGGTGGGGCCTTCCATCGGCTGGCCTAGGCTGGCTGCCCTATCCTATGCAGAATGGGCCTATGGTGCGTTCAAAGATCTGGGTGGACGGGACCGTTGCACTTTATTCCTAGTTAGCGCAGTGGTCAGGTATCACATTTGGTGCGCAAGGTGTCTAGTGTCGACAGGTTCTAAAGTCCTCCCAGTGGAGACGGTATATAGGAGCATCATGGGTGACCTGGATAAAGTGCGCTCTCTTGAGAATGAAAGGTTGGGTGGCCCTAAAGTCTCTCATCTGTGGAGGGTCTTTTGTTTCAGAATACACTAACCAAGTAACTCACAGCCCTGGTGGTGGGCTGGCATGACACTATTAGATTTTTTTTTTGTTTTATGATGAAGCAGGATGGTTTGGTTTACAGGCGCCGAACCATAGCTGAAAAGTTGGATTTTGTGTCATGATTGATTGTCATGATTGTCATGATTGGATTGTCTATGAATTATATGTTATGTATATGTATAAGTTTATAATATAGGGACTTAATGTTTTAGGGTTAGTCAGGTTGGGAGGGTTTTTTTGGGGGGGGGGGTATGTATATATATATATGTACATATGTGTGTATAATAAAAAAATATATATATATATTAGAAAAAAAAAAAGTAAAAAAAAAAATGTTTTTCTTTTTACAAACCGGTCAGCCCCAGTCCACTGTGGAAAGACTATGGAACTGAAGAAGCTCGGGGTTATCCTCTTTGAACTTCTGTGGGAGTCCGGTTTGGTGTGTTATGTGTGAACGGGTAATGGGTTAGAAGTTAGATTTAGGGTTAAGGATAGGTCCTGTATATATTGTTGTCTTTTAAATTATTTATTCTTATAGTTTTGGCCTATTTAGTTATGTAATTATGTTTACATGTAAATATGTAAATAGTGTATGAATGTGCATGAATGCGTACTATGAATGTAGAAGGGGGGTGTGGGGTGGGAGACTGGCTGGGTTAAGTCCTTTATTGGAAATTGTCTTTAAAATGTTTTGTTATGGTTTAACATAAAAAGTTCTGGCTTTTATATCGTAGGAATAACAGCTTTTTACATTTTCTCATTGAAGTCAATAGGGAAAATCTGATTGGTTGTTTTTGGCCCCACCCACTTTTAAAATTTGAATTCCAGTCACCCAGTGACCGAATGTACCAAGTTTAAAGATCCTGCCATTAGCAGTGTAAGAGTGGCAGCAATTTAACTATTCCCATTGAATAGCACTAGGTAATATTTGATGTTATATTTGATTGTTTTAAGCTCCACCCAGTCTTCCAAATGTTAACCCCAGTCACCAAGTTATAGTATGTGACAAGTTTGGGGCCTCTGGCTTTAAATCTGTAGAATGGCAGTATTTGAAAGTTTTACATTGAAGTCAATAGATGAAATCTGATTGGCTGTTTTAGGCTCCACCCACTTTTCCTAAATTTTGACCGCAGTCACTTAGTGAGTAATTGTGCTAAGGTTGGGACACTTGTCATTTACACTGTGATAATAGCAGCAGTTTATCTTTTTTTCATTAAGTTCAATGGCTGAAATCTGATTGACTGTGGTTGCCCTGCCCTTTTTTTTTCCTAATTGTGAACCACAGTCACCCATTGATTAACACTTTAAGGTTTGGGAATTAGAGCATTTAACGTGTAAAAATGGCAGAAGTTTTATTTTTTTCTATTAAAAATCAATGAGTGAAATTTGATTGGTTGATGGTGTCTCTGCCCACTTTTTCTAACCTTGAAGTGGAAAGACCCATTGACCACATTTGTGATATTTGAGGTCCATGACATCAATAATGTGAGAATGGCAGCATTTTTAGTTTTTCCCATTTAAATCAATCAAAGAAATCTGATTGGTTGTTTTTGGTCCTGCCCATGTTTTGGAATTTTGGAACTGTGCCAAGTTTGAGGACCCTGCCATTAACAGTCTAAGATGGAGATGGAGGATCACATGACACTGGGAGGAACAAGGAGGGAAGGCTTGCCCTGATTGGCTCAGAGGCTGAAAGACAGCCTAATCTGCCAATCAGAGGGCAGTAGGCAGGCAGATTCTTATGTTGAGAGAGAAGAAATGCCATTCTGTGTTCAGTTTGAGACCCAGAAGGATGTCTTGTGGCAGTATCTGACAAAAAGCTATTACAGACACAAGCCACTAACCTCCAAGAAAATCTAAATTTTTAGCCAGCTTTTTTTTTATTAAAAAAAAGCCTCTTTCTATAGTTCATAGGCTTATTGCCATCACCCTAATAGTATACATTCTGTTCCAAATGCTGAGCAATTGCAAATTCTTTTCTTATAAAAACCTATTTAAATTTACTGTTTGCAATTGGGCATTTTAGTACCTATATTATTAAACAAATTGCATATTACTACAGGATAACGGATGTTACAGCAAAAGCAATACTGCATTAATGCCATTTTTATATCCATGTTATTGAACACATTATGATCAGAAATATGAATATATTAGACGCATTTCTGGTGCAGATTGTGGCGTAAAGGTTATTTGCAAACCAATAGAAAACGTGGTGTGGTGTTTAACAAGCAGGATATGCTCAACCCATATGCAGTTGTGCATGTATATAGGGGAGCACATCCTGCATTTGTAGTCCGTTGCTAGGGGCAATCAACAGCAAAAAAATGCATACAATGGAAGATGCCAGCAATGGACTACAAGTACCACAATAACCATCCTACATACGATAACAATAATGTGGATGTGGAGAACAATCAAAAACATAGCAAAGGCAGGTGCACTCTGCGGCAATACTTAACCCTCACACTGATGTTAAAATTGAGAGGTTAGTTCGACACATCCTACTAGGAGGTCATGTCTTAAGCTCGGACACCACGTCAAGGTCTCTCAAGTAGCCCGAGGCCCTACCACTCAACCTACCTGTGCCATATGGGCGATACCAGGGGCCGTTGGGCATTACAGGAGCGTAAGGCCTGACTCCCAAACAGCTCACCAGTGACCTCCAGCATGTAACCATGCTTGCAATGGGAGGTGGGAGGTGCCTGTGAGCCCCACCCGAGACCGGCTGATATGGCCCAGAGCCTACCAGGGTGGGAAAGAAGCATGCGTTCCACCTTGGAGCGTATATGACAACTACCGGGGAAATGGCGCATGCGCATTGGGCAGTTCTGGGCCGCTCACTTTGGCCTATAGCGTGTACATATTTAGCGGCAGGTGAGTTCAATCATTTATAGATATGACCTATAAAAGGAGGGGCTCATGAGTCATTGGGGACTTACCTTTCCCATGCGAAAGCCGAGCAGGCGAAACGCGCGTCGGGACGCGGGGGTGACGCTGATACACAGTGCGCATTCAGGTACATGTATACATGCATTGTTCAATTGCACTATTGTTAGCACTTTATTGGTACCTTCCCAATATGGATGTACACACCAGCATCCATTGTTTGTGTTACTAGTGCATCTGAGGCCCCATACCATAGGGTGCCTTAGAACTGCGTATGTGCGTACGTTGTCAGCCTTAATCTTGATATCATTACTGTTATACTTATGCACAAATACCCCTGTGTGAAGGCTTACTAACTGTTATCTGTACCACCAATCATGTTGACCAAGACTTTATGATATTTTAATATGAATTGTCTTTTATCATGGTAATAATAAAGTGATTATTTTTGAATTCCGGTGTGGTGAATTGGTGTATATATGTGTATGGGATTCCGGACATTTTGGGCGTTATCCCAACGCCAAATTTCGGTTTGTTGTTAACTTCTGTCTCTGTTTACAGGTACAGATTCTTGTCCTGAATATGGACTTCAAAGCCCGCGAGGCGTCCTGGCGTACCCAGGCAGAGGTGATCTTTAAGATTGGTGTTGAGTGCAGCCCTGAGCAGACGACCACACAAGAGTTAAAAAACTCGCTAAAAAATTTATTATACCGACGAACAAAGATATGGTGGAACCGGATGATGATGGAGCAATATTTTGCTCAAGATCTAATCCCCAGGGAACTGAGAACACAGGTGTTCCCGTCATTTGGCCTAGAATCAGTTGATTTAAGATCCAAGTGGGAACAAATTTGCATTTCTGGTTCCAAAAATTTTATACAGATTTTGATCTCAGAAAATACAATGACCCTATCCACGATTGAGGTAGAGATTGCGGATATCCAGAGTAAGTTGGATCAAAGTCTTACTTCCAGCGAGAAAGAAAACCTCTCCAAGGAACTTGAGGAGGCATATACTGGTTGGGTCAAAATCATTAGTGAACAAAAACAGAAAAAATTCCAACGGGACCAACGAGATAAGGAACAGCATCAAATGTACAAATGGCAAAGGTCGGGGATACCACCCCGGTCACGTATATTGTCTACCTCTTCACAATCAACAGTGGGATCTACCAGTTCTGAGGTAAGATGGGGAATATATCCCACTAGAAACTGGAAAAGGAAGAATAACCAGACTGCCAAGAAACCAGCGAATAAGCGGCCCTTCTCGGGTTCGCTGGATTTGCAGGTAATTAATTTGTCCACACATGTACTCACACCGGCCCAGAAGGAGGTATTGGGCTTGGGGTTGACTTTTGTGTCGGAGTCTAAATTTGATCTCTTCACAGCAGTGAAGGATGTCCATCTATTTGCCCGCCGGTTGATTTTTGAAAAGTTTCATCATAAACAAGAAACCTCCATGTTGGATTCCCCAGAAGAGAGAGAGGCTCTGAGGACCCTACAGCAGCTTCTAGATGAACAAGAGGAGTCCCCCAGTAAGTTACCATCACATATAATTCCTAAGTCCAAGAAATTTCCCCCCTTCTCAGTTGTCACCAATATTGATGCCTTTGTGAAATTGGTCACAGAGGAGTTAAGGAGGATCCCCCCTAGGATTTATCCTGATAACCTTACTCGCGAACAGCGACTGGCATTGAAAGAGTTGTCAAGCCTTAAGGGGGTGATCATAAAACCGTCAGACAAGGGGGGAATGTGGTCTTGTGGCCAACCCCCATGTATGAGAGAGAGGCGTTTAGACAGCTGAGGAATGAGAAATGCTATCGGCGATTAGCGTTTAACCCACTTACTGCCTTTCAATCTTCTCTGCAGCAGATCTTGGAGAGAGCCGTCCAAATGGAAATCATAACATCAAAAGAAATGGATTATCTAATTGAGAAGAACCCCAAAACACCTACCTTCTATCTATTGCCCAAAATCCACAAAAATGAAAAAACCTCACCGGGCCGCCCCATAGTCTCAGGGATGGAAGATATGTGTGTCCCAATATGTTAACTAATTGATCATGTCCTAAGCTCACTGGTAATTAATCTTCCTTCTTATTTGAAGGATACCGGGGATGTTTTAAACAAATTGGATGGCATACACTTGGAGGAGGACATGTTATTGGTGACCTGCGATGTGGAATCCTTATATACCTCCATCAGACATCAGGATGGGCTGGCGGCGGCTCGCTTTTTTATATCGACATCCAAATGGAATGGTAGGTTTGGTGACCTGATTGTGGAACTCTTGGACTTTGTTTTACATCATAATTTTTTTATTTTTAAGGGTACGCCCTACCTGCAGCTCCAGGGGATGGCTATGGGGGCGGCTTGTGCACCCTCATACGCGGGTCTCTTCCTGGGACTGTGGGAAAGGTAATATCTTTTTGACTGATCCAGTCATGCTCTGTGAACGGGTACAATCATGGCATCGATTCATTGATGATGTTTTATTCATTTGGCAGGGTACGGCAACAAAACTTGATATGTTCATGGAGGTTTTGAATGATAATCAACTGAACATTAAACTAACATACAGAGGGGGCAGAGTAAAGATGGACATTTTGGATCTACAACCTGATGTGGATACACAAGGCCTTATTCAGACTAACTCATATCGCAAGACAACATCAGTTGTGGGCAGGCTCAGCGCACCCAAAAAAGCTAATCTCCAGAATACCAATTGGACAGTTTCTGCGGGTACGCAGAATCTGTTCAAGGGATGCAGACTTTCAGGAACAATCGAAGGATCTTATGGAATGCTTCAGAAATCGTGGATATCAAGAAAGATGTATTAAACAAGGCTTTAGGAGGGCGGTGAGCATGAAACGGGAACAGCTTATTTATAATACTACACAACAACAGTCAAGGAACAGAAAGGATGTGACTCGTTTCATTACGACCTTCTCCAATAGTCACCAGGATGTAAGGCGGGTATTGGAGAAATATTGGAATGTGCTATACATGGATCCGGTACTCCAGAAATATTTATCACATACCCCACAGATCACATATAGATGGAATAAGAACTTAAAAGATGTACTCACCAGAAGTCACCATGCGGGAGAGCGAATGGAGAGGGCCTTTGGATCCAGGGTGCCAAGATGGGGCTGCAGACCCTGTGGAGATTGTGTGGCTTGTCCAAACGTATTACGAATCGATACTTTTCAAGATTCTGGAAAAAAGAAGAGCTTTACTACAACACATTCGATCACATGCCAAACAGCCGGTGTCATTTATTTGGCCAGCTGCCCCTGTGGTCTCCTCTACGTGGGACTTACTTCTCGCGAGTTACGGAGGAGAATTAGGGAGCATATCCTGGGACTCATTGCTGCCAAAGAAACAACGGACATATCAACATTAAAAACGATTCCAAGGCATTTCAAGAAATATCACAACTGTGACGGTCGCCTTTTACAGATACGAGGCATAGATCGGGTTCTGTTTGACCAAACAGGTGGTAATTGGAAACGCCTCCTAGCCCAACGGGAGGCGAGGTGGATTTTCCTACTGAATACAGTCACCCCATGGGGATTAAATGAAGGTCTTAGCTATGCTCCTTTTCTGTAATATACATTTGATTCATCTCGGTATTGTACTCATTGGTCATTGCTCAGGGGTGTACTGGTCTAGATAAAAGGGGACGTGGATCCCTTCTTTTTCTTCTCTTTTTTAAATTTATTTTAATATTTCATGATGGTTGGCACTAATGAACTCTTCTGGTTCTTTTTATAGCCCAAGCCCCCCTCACCCCCTTCCACTCCGTGTGGCATATGCCGGACACAGGGATCTAGAATCAATGCGGGACAATCAAGGATGAAATGCTGGACTTGGGGCCCAGGATCAATTAGTTTAAATCATGATTTTGCACTGGCATTAAGCCATGGGGATGCATTATAGTATAATTTCTTCTTTATCATCCAAAGTGGATTTGAAACACCATACACTGTGTGTTTGTGATTTATAATTCATTGATTATTATGATACATGTTCTTACTAATGTTAATATCTAATAATTTTATTTATTTATTTAAATGGATTTTAATATGAATTGATATACACTTCTCACTGGCACTTTGATTTGGGCACTGAGCACTTGCACATTTGCACTGTCACCTTACACTCCTTTTTCTAAGCCGTCTTTGCACTTCATAATTTATTTATATATTTTTTTATTATTTTTTCATCATATCTTATCATATACTCACGCTTTGATATCATTTGTATATATGAATTTATTATTGGTCCTGCATTATATTCTATGTCACATTATTAATCCTGCATTATATTTTTAGTTATTGATTAATCTCTAGGTTAGTGCCGGGTATATAATTAATGATCAAGTGATGGAACATACGTTGAGGTTTTCCCGATGTGATAATTACTGGGTGACTCTCATATCAATCCATCCCTAATATGGGATTCTAGATGCGAGTGTTGGAGGAAGTATGCGCTCCACTCTGGAGCGCACATAACAACTTCCGGGTGGGAAAGAAGCATGCGTTCCACCTTGGAGCATATCCTGCTTGTTAAACACCACACCACGTTTTCTAATGGTTTGTATAATATGTTTGGAGGTGTATAAACTCCAATTTAAATGTGCCTGATTTTCATCTACAGGCTACATTCAGGCGCACTTGGTAGGCTCTGGGCCATATCAGCCGGTCTCGGGTGGGGCTCACAGGCACCTCCCACCTCCCATTGCAAGCATGGTTACATGCTGGAGGTCACTGGTGAGCTGTTTGGGAGTCAGGCCTTACGCTCCCGTAATGCCCAACGGCCCCAGTTATCGCCCATACGGCACAGGTAGGTTAAGTGGTAGGGCCTCGGGCTACTTGAGAGACCTTGACGTGGTGTCCGAGCTTAAGACATGTCTTCCTAGTAGGATATGTCGAACTAACCTCTCAATTTTAACATCAGTGGGAGGGTTTAGTATTGCCGCAGAGTGCACCTGCCTTTGCTATGGTTATGTTTTTAAGTGTTATTTGCACTGCAATCTGCCATTTTTCTCTACTCACTCCAGGTCTAAAAAAGTGGGCAGGGGGCAGGGAAGGGGACTGTCACGGTCCCTCCCGTGACAGATGTCAGAAGGTTGAAAAGACTGGCTACACATGAAGGGGTCTAACAGCCTCTTTGGTTACTCTTGCTTTAGTGTTGTTTTTGTTAATGACCACACCCCTTGTTTCAGATGTAGCTTAGTGGTCATTACACCTCCCCTATATACGTAGTCTGACCTCACCCTTCTGGCTATAGAAGAGCTGGTATGTTGTCCTCTCTGGATTTCCTGCTCATCGATCTTCCTACAGAAGTTAAGTGTCTCATTCCTTTGTGTTTTGTTGTCCCTCCCCGTGTCTGTTGTCACTAGGCCTTAGGGAGACGCTGGTTCGTTCATCTGGGAAAGAACGGGTCGTCTCAAGCCCTGCCAATACCCATAGTGCTCTTTAAGGTCTCCAGTTCCTCCAGGTTCCGGTGTATCGGCATTCCTACCTTCAAGGTGTGCCCATACGGAGAGGAGTCAGGGCAAGGGGTAGGGTTTTATAGGACAGGCACGTGGCTGGACCGCAAACCTATAGGCATGTATAGATGCGGCTCATGCAAAGCCTGTGAATATATATCGACCGCAAAAAATATCACATGTTCAGCAACCAAGCAAGTATTTAAAGTCAGGGATTTCTTCAACTGCAAAAGCAGGGGGGCAATATACATCTGCCAATGCCCCTGGATTATGTGGGGAAAACTATAAGAGAAACAAGAAGGAGAATTCTTAAACATGTGAATGATGTGATCAATCTTTTGCTTCACATATTAATGAGTTTCATGGCGGCGACCCTAAAGCTTTAAAATTTTCAATCTTGGAGGTAGTACCACCATCCCCTAGAGGGGGTGACTGGGTCCGTAAGGTCCTACAGAAAGAATGTACTTGGATACATCAATTTAGATCCCAATATATATCTATGGTTATTGGTTATACTCAGTTGACACATATAAGTGAAAAAGGCTCTCACTATATATGACACAGTAACCTATAAACACCATTCCAAGATGTAAAATAAGGGGGTCTATGTGGCTTCAGTGTACATCTATATATTATAGTGAATCGCAAATATTAGCATAAATTGCAATATTGGTCCATTAAGTAGTGCGCATGGGTCAGTTCTGCTCCTGGTCTGCCTTAATTTCAGTGATGATATCCTCATAGGAGGCAGGAGCGTACATGGACTTCCGGTCTGTGGGGCGCAGATGCGTTGCACGGACCGGAGGTCTCTGTGAATAGCGTGCGCACATAATAAATGTAAGGCGGATCATACACCGTCACATGACCGCCCCTCCTGCGACTGACTGGAGATGGAAGGAATAGAACACGGAAGTGATTCAGGTCAGCGTCCGACGTACTTTGACTTGACCTGGCAGTGAGTTATAAAAATAGTGGGCGCATCAGTGCTGATAAGTGCCAGAGGAGGGATCACTCGTGGGGACCAAGGAATGTAAGTGCTTTTCACCATTGGTGTATCTAATAAGCTATCATCAGTGTATGGAGTAATTGGGATATATACACTTTTTCATAGAGTAAATATCAGATGGCTGTATATCCAGGCAGCGCTTGATCTGGTTTATCTTTCCCACTGATGCACACATGTGCTTGCTGGTTTCATCACTTTCAAAGTAAGTGACTGCATATATTGTTGGATGTATTGTATCAGCCAGCGTTAAGTATATGTAGTGTGGCAATGTGAACACTGATGTGTGCAGTGAAGCCCCAGGGAAACCGTCAGACAGGGCTGTTTGCACCGAGAGCGTGTCACCAAGGTGCCTGGCCTTGGTGGAGTGAAAGCCCCAAGTTAAGTATAGTATTAGTATAGCTGGCTCAGCTAGTTCCAGGGCGGGCTTTTACTGGGAACAGGTAATGTGCTGGGTGGGTGCCTGTTCCCCATGCTCCAGTCCGGGGTTTCGGACAGGTCCATGTCTATTTAGTCCTGCTGCTGGACAAGGTGTGTCACTCTGTGAGAGAGTGTTTTTGTGTAGCAGAGTCCTGGTGAGGCTCTGGGAACGTGATCTCAGCTGAGGAGGGCTGAGGGGCCACGGGGCTAGGTGCTAGCCACAATTCATGGACGTTCGGCTGGGAAAGCCGCATGGGTTCCCGTGTGTGTGAATGGGGTCTTAGGTGAGTCAGCGATATCTTATGTATTAGGTAGTGCCTAGACGGGCAGGTGTTCATTTATTTTGTTTTGTTTGAGAAGACTGCCAAATAAATGCACGGTTTGGACATAAAATCCGTTGTCCGGAAGGAAGTTTGTGTGAATGATCCCCGAGACCAGAGCTAACCCCCCCACATTTGGTGTCGGATGCGGGCAGTCGTCCCTGCTGGAAAAGGCAAAGCGTTGCAGGGAGCAACAAACAAGCAGAAAAAGCAGGTGCTGCTGAATGCTATTTTTGATGGTGAGAAAGTTTAAAGAGACTGTTATGTCTGCGGTGCAGTGCTGAGATTGTCTCTACAGGGAGACGCCTGGAGACTGGTCTCAGATTAAAGTGGACGTGGTGCCTGGACTGTCTGTTGCTATGGGGTGGATGGAGGATGTCGCCGAGCAGCTGAGGCAGGCCAATTTGGAGGGGGAGGCTTTGAGGGCGCAATTGCAGTTTGGCCCTGGAGAGAAAGCCTTCAAATCCGAATGGACGGTTTGTAAAAGTCCAAAGTGTCGAATCTGGTCATGCCTTTTGAGTCAACCAATGCTCCTGTCGTTTTTCAACACTTTGTCAATGACATCTTTAATCATCTGGTGGGGAGGTTTGTTGTTGTATATCTGGATGACATACTTATTTATTCTCCAGACATGGAGACTCATCAGGATCACGTGAGACAGGTGTTACAGATCTTAAGAGAAAATAAGTTGTATGCTAGGATGGAAAAGTGTGTATTTGCAGATCAGGAGGTACAATTCCTAGTTTACCTGCTCTCATCCACAGGTTTTTGTATCGATCCCGAGAAGGTCCATGCTGTGTTGGACTGGGATCGACCCAAAAACCTGAAAGCGCTTATACGGTTTTTGGGGTTCACCAACTACTACCGTAAATTCATCTTGAACTATTCGACTGAGGTTAAACTTTTAACAGACATGACTAGGAAGAGTTCTGATATTTCTGTCTGGTCTGATGCGGCATTACAATCCTTTTCAGCGGTGAAGAAATGTTTTCCTTTTGCCCCTATTCTGGTGCAACCGGACGTGTCAGAGCCATTCATTGTAGAAGTTGACGCATCCGATGTAGGGGTAGGAGCAGTTTTGTTGCAGGGTCCCTCACCTAGTAATTGGTGCCCATGTACTTTCTTCTCTAAAAAAACTCTTGGCTGCTGAAAGAAATTATGATGTGGGTAATAGAGAGTTGCTGGCAATTAAGTTGGCTTTTGAGGAATAGCGTCATTGGTTGGAAGGAGCAATTCATCCTAATACGGTGATTACTGATCACAAAAATCTGGCTTACCTGGAGTCGGCTGAACAACTGAACCCAAGGCAGGCCAGATGGTCATTGTTTTTCACCAGATTTAACTTCATTGTCACCTACTGCCCTGGGGTTAAGAACGTCAAGGTGGATGCTTTGTCACGCAGCTTTCCTGGGGGGGGGTGGGGGTGATTCTAAAGATCCTAGTCCTATTTTGTCTGAAGGGTTAGTTGTATCCGCCCTATATCCTGACCTTGAGGCAAAGGTGCTAGAGGCCCAGGAAGATGCACCGGACTTGTCCTTCAGGGAAGTTGCTTGTTCCTTCTGAATTGCATCACAAGGTATTCGATGAACATCCCTGTACGATGCTTGCTGGACACCCTGGGAGCAGATCCACTGTCGATCTCATCTCTCGTAGATTTTGGTGACCGGGGTTATGTAAGTGTGTTGAGGACTATGTGTCAGCCTTTTGTACCAGTGCACGTGCTAAGGTGACACATACTCGGCCTTCTGGATCTCTACTTCCATTACCCATCCTGTCCATTAATTTTTTTTTATGGATTTACCGAATTCTTCTGGAAAAACTGTGATTCTGGTGGTAGTTGATCCTTTTAGTAAAATGGCGCACTCTATATCATTATCAGCTCGACCTAATGCCAAAACTCTTGCACAGGTGTTTGTCGATAACATTGTGAAACTACATTGCATTCCCTCTGAGGTGGTTTCTGATCGGCGGACTCAATTTGTTTCCAGATTCTGGAAAGCGTTCTGAACTCGACTGGGGGTACACTTGTCATTCTCTTCGGCTTTTCATCCTCAGTAGAACGGACAGACTGAGCGCACTAATCAGAATCTGGAGACTTACTTGAGATGTTTTGTTTCGGAGAACCAGGAGAAGTGGTCTTCATAGTTGTCATTAGCTGAGTTTGCCATTAATAACTGTAGACAGGAGTCCACTGATAAGCCGCGTTTTTTGGGGGTATATGGGTTCCATCCGCATTTTGGTACATTTTCTGGTTCTCAGACTTCTGGTATACCTGAGGAGGAACGATTTTCCTCTTCTTTGTCATCTATTTAGCAGAAAATTCTAATTAACCTGAAAAAGATGGGCAACAGGTATAAAAGTGTGGCTGACAGGAGACGTATGAATGGTCCAGACTTAGGAGTGGGTGATTCTGTGTGGCTATCCACAAGAAACAAAGATTAGGGTACCATCTTGGAAGTTGGGCCCAAGATTTATTGGTCCATATAAGATCACTGCCATTATTAACCCTGTAGCCTTCTGTCTTGAACTTCCGCAGGCTTTGAAAATTCATAATGTATTTCATAAGTCATTGTTGAAAAAATGTGTCGAACCTGCTGAGCCGTCCTTCTTACCTTCCGCTCCTGTCATGTGGATGGTAATTTATAATTTCAGATCAACAGGAATGTGGACTCCTGAGTTCTCCGTAGATCCCTCCACTATCTTGTTCACTGGAAAGGTTACGGACCAGAGGAGAGGATGTGTGTTCCAGGGGCCGATGTTAATGATAATCGTCTAGTGAAATCCTTTCACAGAGCTCATCCTGATAAGGTCGGTCCTGGGTGCTCGGAGGTCACCCGTAGAAGGGGGGTACTGTCACGGTCCCTACCATGACAGATGTCAGAAGATCGAAGAGACTGGCTACACATGAAGGGATGTAACAGCCTCTTTGGTCACTCTTGCTTCAGTGTTGTTGTTTTTAATGACCACACCCCTTGTTTCAGGTGTAGCTTAGTGGTCATTACACCTCCACTATATAGTCTGACCTCACCCTATTGGCTATGAGGTTGATAGCTTCATTTGGTTTTGGAAGAGCTGGTGTGTTGTTCTCTCTGGAGTTCCTGCTCGTCCATCTCACTACAGAAGTTAAGTGTCTTTTTCCTTTGTGTTTTGTCGTCCGTCTGCGTGTATGTTGTTACTAGGCCTCAGGGAGATGCTGGTTCGTTCATATGGGAAGGAACAGGTCATCTCAAGCCCTGCCAATACCTATAGGGCTCTTTAGGGTCTCCAGGTCCTCCAAGTTATGGTGTATGGGCATTCCTACCTTCAAGGTGTGCCCATACTGTAGCAAACCGTGTAGTTCAAACACATTTTACTGCAAAAACTGCATTATTACTAAAGTCAATGATCAATACCAGTATGCAGTGTGCTTGTAGAAGGGGAGGGACATTGTATTTGCATCTTTGTCTTTAATTTACCGGAAAAAAACACTTATAATTTTGCTAGTAACATTTAACAGTCTGTGTACAAAACCCATGACTTCTCACTTATAGGAAACCTATGGCTTTTTATTTATAGGCTTCATAAAATGTCTGGAAAACAAAAGAGCGGAAAATTATAAAGACCCATACCTCGTTATCCGAGAGTCAGAATGTGGGTTGTAGCAGGAGCAGGTAAAATCAGAGGATGAGGTTAGTGGCCGCTGCAGCAATAAAGAGCATAGGCAACATACAGCCATAACCTCCCCAAAAAATGTCATATCTCGTTAATTTAAGGTCAGCTCGGAAACTGGTGATGCCGCTGATACTGTAAGAACAGGATTAAAGTGTGCCACTAGCTCTGTGAGGAATGTGCGAGAATCTCCTGTCAGGAATTTTTTTTTAAAGGTGCTGAAAGACAAAAGCATTGCTTTGTGCAAACCTGTAGGATGAAAATAAAACACAAATGTAGACACCACGTTGCAACACATGATGCGAAATCACCAGTTACTTTGAAACTGGCCTGAAGTTAGTGCCAAGAGAGTGTCTGGCTTCTCCCATTCTCCTTTGCAGCAATCAGGTCACATCTATGTGCAGTACAGTGTCCTTGTCTTCGTCATCATCAGTTATTGCTTCTCCTTCTCAAACTCCTTCTCCGCGCTCTGTGTCAGCCATCTACAATAGAATGTGTGGCCAGGAAACAACTCTATGCACCTAGCAATCTGCTGGTGGGCAAGCTTAACTCCCACCTGGCCAAGTTGTTGGTGGTGCAGTCGCTGCCATACCATTTAGTCGAGTCTGCTGCCTTAAGGGAGCTGATGGTGTCCCTAAAACCATCCATGCACTGTACTCTCACGTGGTGGATAAAGTGAGCTTGCTCCTTGCAATTGTTGCTGTGTGGCAAGGTGCACTCCATGGTGGACACCTAGAGCAGCTTTTTTAGGCAGGAACAGTGCATGTTTTTTATGACCCACTGGGTAAATATTTTTTCATGGTAGTGGTAAGGCAGCAGTGTAGCAATAAGGCCAGGTTCTATTAAAACCTCCATGTTTGTGTAGGTCTGTTTTTCACACCTCCTCCATGTCCTTCTCCATGGACATCCTCGAATCCCCAACAAAAGCAGGGCACAGCATTACCCCTACCCCCTATTTTTCCTATCATATGTGTAAAATTGTTGCCATGCCTTGTTAGAACTAATCGGCATGGGTAAGAGTAACCACACAGCTGATCAGTTCCTAAACTGTATCAAGCAGCAAGCATCCTGTTGGGTGACTCTCTACCTTCTACAACTGGGCAAGGTGGTCAGCAACAGAAGAAGGAACATTGTGACTGCTCTGCAATTAGGGAAAATAACACATGCTACCTGCATTGTGCAACATTTTTTTAAAAAGTACCGTGAATTGAAGAGGGGGCTGCCCATGTCCAGGAGACTGTCCTTGCATTTCAGTCATTCTTATGTGACAAGGAACTCCCTCCTGGACTTACAACTACAGAAGGATCATTGATCATCAGTAGAGTTGAGCGAACACCTGGATGTTCGGGTTCGAGAAGTTTGGCCGAACTTCCCGAAAATGTTCGGGTTCAGGATCCGAACTTGACCCGAACTTCATCCCGAACCCGAACCCCATTTAAGTCAATGGGGACCCGAACTTTTGGACACTAAAACGGCTGTAAAATAGTCCAGGAAAGGACTAGAGGGCTGCAAAAGGCAGCAAAATGTAGGTAAATGCACTGCAAACAAATGTGGATAGGGAAATGAATTAAAATAACATAAAATAAATAAAAATTAACCAATATCAATTGGAGAGAGGTCCCATAGTAAAGAATTAGGTTTTAAGGCACCCACCAATGGATAACGTCACTTTCTGTTATTTCGGCCCCAGCACCCAGACAGAGGAGAGAGGTCCCACAGCAAGGAATAAGGATTCATATCACCCACTACTGGAGAAGGCCACTTTCAGTTATTTAGGCCCCAGCACCCAGACAGAGGAGAGAGATCCCACAGCAAGGAATAAGGCGTCATATCACCCACCACTGGAGAAGGCCACTTTCAGTTATTTAGGCCCCAGCACCCAGACAGAGGAGAGAGGTCCCACAGCAAGGAATAAGGCGTCATATCACCCACCACTGGAGAAGGCCACTTTCAGTTATTTAGGCCCCAGCATCCAGATACAGGATAGAGGTCCCACAGCAAGGAATAAGGCATCATATCACCCACCACTGGAGAAGGTCACTTTCAGTTATTTAGGCCCCAGCACTTAGACAGAGGATAGAGGTCCCACAGCAAGGAATAAGGCGTCATATCACCCACCACTGGAGAAGGTCACTTTCAGTTATTTAGGCCCCAGCACCCAGACAGAGGAGAGAGGTCCCACAGCAAGGAATAAGGCGTCATATCACCCACCACTGGAGAAGGTCACTTTCAGTTATTTAGGCACCCGCACCCAGACAGAGGAGAGAGGCCCCAAAGCAAGGAATAAGGTGTCATATCACCCACCACTGGAGAAGGCCACTTTCAGTTATTTAGGCCCCAGCACCCAGACAGAGGAGAGTGGTCCCACAGCAAGGAATAAGACGTCATATCACCCACCACTGGAAAAGGCCACTTTCAGTTATTTAGGCCCCAGCATCCAGACAGAGGATAGAGGTCCCACAGCAAGGAATAAGGCGTCATATCACCCACCACTGGAGAAGGTCACTTTCAGTTATTTAGGCCCCAGCACTGAGACAGAGGATAGAGGTCCCACAGCAAGGAATAAGGCGTCATATCACCCACCACTGGAGAAGGTCACTTTCAGTTATTTCGGCCCCAGCACCCAGACGGAGGAGAGAGGTCCCACAGCAAGGAAAAAGGCGTCATATCACCCACCACCGGAGAAGGTCACTATCAGTTATTTAGGCCCCAGCACCCAGACAGAGGAGAGAGGTCCCACAGCAAGGAATTAGTGCGTCATACCACCCACCACTGGAGAAGGCAACTTTCAGTTATTTAGGCCCCAGCACCCAGACAGAGGAGAGAGGTCCCACAGCAGAGAATTATGCGTCAAATCACCCACCACTGGAGTAGGCCACTTTCAGTTATTTAGGCCCCAGCACCCAGACAGAGGAGAGAGGTCCCACAGCAAGGAATAAGGTGTCATATCACCCATTACTGGAGAAGGCCACTTTCTGTTATTTCGGCCCAGCACCCAGACAGAGGAGAGAGGTCCCACAGCAAGGAATCATGCGTCATTTCACCCACCACTGGAGAAGGCCACTTTCAGTTATTTCGGCCCCAGCACCCAGACAGAGGAGAGAGGTCCCACAGCAAGGAATAAGGCGTCATACCACCCACCACTGGAGAAGGCCACCTTCAGTTATTTAGGCCCCAGCACCCAGACAGAGGAGAGAGGTCCCACAGCAGAGAATTATGCGTCAAATCACCCACCACTAGAGAATGCCACTTTCAGTTATTTAGGCCCCAGCACCCAGCCAGAGGAGAGAGGTCGCATGGCAGAGGTTCAGGCTTCATGTCACCGACCATTGTAACAAGCCACTTTCAGTTATTTAGGCCCTGGCGCCCAGATTGAGGAGAGGTTCATTTAACTTTTGGTTGCACCGCAAGATCATGGTAAAGTTTAAAAAATGAGGATTCAATAAAGAAGTGCCCCGAAGTACAAGAATACATGGTTGAGAGGGAGGCAGTTATAAATGTCTTTTCTGCACAAGGGAGGGACAGGTCCTGTGGGATCCATGCCTGGTTCATTTTTATGAACGTCAGCTTGTCCACGTTGGCTGTGGACAGGCGGCTGCGTTTGTCAGTAATGACGCCCCCTGCCGTGCTGAATACACGTTCAGACAAAACGCTGGCCGCCGGGCAGGCCAAACTTCCAAGGCATAAAATGCTAACTCTGGCCACGTAGACAATTTGGAGACCCAGAAGTTGAATGGGGCCGAACCATCAGTCAGTACGTGGAGGGGTGTGCAGACGTACTGTTCAACCATGTTAGTGAAATGCTGCCTCCTGCTAACACGTTCCGTATCAGGTGGTGGTGCAGTTAGCTGTGGTGTGGAGACAAAACTTTTCCACATTTCTGCCATGCTAACCCTGCCCTCAGAGGAGCTGGCCGTGACACTGCTGCGTGGCGACCTCTTGCTCCTCCTCTGCCATTACCTTGGGCTTCCACCTGTTCCCCTGTGACATTTGGGAATGCTCTCAGGAGCGCGTCTACCAGCGTACGCTTGTACTCGTGCATTTTCCTATCACGCTCCAGTGCAGGAAGTAAGGTGGGCACATTGTCTTTGTACCGGGGATCCAGCAGGGTGGCAACCCAGTATTCCGCACACGTTAAAATGTGGGCAACTCTGCTGTCGTTGCGCAGGCACTGCAGCATGTAGTCGCTCATGTGTGCCAGGCTCCCCAGAGGTAAGAACAAGCTCTCCTCTGTGGGAGGCGTATCGTCATCGTCCTCCGTATCCCCCCCAGCCACGCACCAGTGATGGGCCTGAGCTGTGTCGGGTGCCACCCCGCAGTGAACCTGCTTCAACCTCATCCTCCTCCACCTCCTCCTCATCCTACTTGTCCTCCAGTAGTGGGCCCTGGCTGGCCATCTTTGTACCTGGCCTCTGCTGTTGCAAAAAACCTTCCTCTGAGCTACTTCTAAGAGACTTTAGCAGAAATACACAAGATCGGATCGGCACTTCCACCTGAGTATCGTGGGTGCTCAGTGATGGGAATATATCCACAATCAGCAAGAAGTATAGAATCACGGCACTCCAACTTTAGATGCAGGAATTATTTATTAAATAGACAGTATATTATTCATGCCATGTGTGTACAGCGGGCCGACGTTAACGTTTCGGTCATAATTTGACCTTGATCACGGCCTAAAATCACATAAATATATACAATCAGTGACACGGGTAAAGCATATAGGAAAATCTCATAGGAAATATGAAACATTAAATAATTGCATTAAGCAGAAACAAAGTGTCACCAAAACGATCTTGTATGTTATGAGACATAGGTATAGATGTTGGAAATACACATAAAATGGCATAACTACACTACAAAAATATAATGAGGCAAGTATCCTTATTGTACATGTCCATAAAGAAAAGTAACACTGCTGGGGTTGTAGTCACAAGTTGTAAAGTCGTTGTCACACTGATACCTATATCTATTGTTAAGTCATAAAAATAGTCTGGGTTACAATAAAGGTAGTGCTTAAGATCAAAAGTCTTACCTAAAAGGATGTGCGGCAGACATAGCTCAAAGAGACTGTGTTTGGCGTGCAGGCGCTCTTAAAATAGAGCGATCCCGCGCGGTCCGATGACATCATCAGGACAGTCACATGAAAGTCATGTGACCGGGCGAGCATCGCGCATGCGCACTGAAGCAAACGGACGAACTAAGGGCAAGAAACTTGCCCTTAGTGCATCAAGATGTATTACAAATGCAGCAATGAAAGGTGAGGTTTAAAAGTTGCACTAATGGTCATGTAAAGGGCCGAATAATCGCCTCAGGAATTTGACATACAGACAATACAAAAATTACATCAATACTATATCAAAAGGGATATCGACAATAAAGGACAACTATACAATGTAAATAAAAATAGATAGAGAACACAATGATGAAACTAGGTAAGGAAAGGCACAAAAAACATATAAAAACATAATACACAAACATTATTACAGTAATATACATAATGTGACAAACTGTGTTAGTATTACAGAAATTATAATATTATAGATATACCTCAAGAGAGATGATCTTGTCTGTGAAAAAATAATAATAGCATGAATATGAATATTATCATATAAGTAACTACATTACAGAAATAATGAAAATGCTAACAACCATATGTAATGAATGTCACTTATTGTTTGTGTATTAGAGGAACTATGTGACATGGTTTAGAGGAAGAGGCCGAGGCAGCAGCAGAAGAGGGAGCAGTGGGAGCATGAGTGAGTTCCTTGCTTTTAAGGTGTTTACTCCACTGCAGTTCATGCTTTGCATGTAGATGCCTGGTCATGCAGGTTGTGCTAAGGTTCAGAACGTTAATGCCTTGCTTCAGGCTCTGATGGCACAGTGTGCAAACCACTCGGGTCTTGTCGTCAGCACATTGTTTAAAGAAGTGCCATGCCAGGGAACTCCTTGAAGCTGCCTTTGGGGTGCTCTGTCTCTGGTGGTGGTGGCCAGTAGCAGGCGAACTCTCTTGGCGGTGGCTGTTCTGCTTTTGCCCCCTGATCCCTTTTTTGCTACGCTGTTGGCTCGGACTTACCACTGCCTCTTCCTCTGAACTATGAAAGTCAGTGGCACGACCTTCATTCCATGTGGGGTCTAGGACCTCATAGTCCCCTGCATCGTCTTCCACAAAGTCTTCCTCCCAGACCTCCTGTTCGGTCTGCACACTGCAAAAAGACGCAGCATTTGGCACCTGTGTTTCGTCATCATCATCAGAGACGTGCGGATTCCGATGAGGTGGTATTCCCATGTCCTCATCATCAGGAAACATCAGTGGTTGTGCATCAGTGCATTCTATGTCTTCCACCACTGGGGAAGGGCTAGGCGGATTCCCTTGGGAAACTCTGCCAGCAGAGTCTTCAAACAGCATAAGAGACTGCTGCATAACTTGAGGCTCTGACAGTTAGAGGCCAGGGTCAGAAAAGAAGAAAGAAGGGAGCCCATAGATGCCGACAACCTATAAACAGGACTGGATCCAGTGTGTGATATACTGCTAGCCCGTCCTACCAGCTGATGAGCCGCTAGTGCTGTGGCAAATGATATCCTGCTATTCTTCTTTTCTGACCCTGGCCTCTATACTATTGGCCACTATCTTTTTGTGACTTATAACTAAACTTAATCATATGGTTTATGCTGTTTTTCCCTGTGTACAATATTCCCCTGATGATTCTACCTGATGAAACGTGCATGTAGGGTCTAGCTGCATTAGGGCTTACAGGGTCCATTACTTTTGAAGGGAAAGGTTCCGGACGGGGTCGTTCTTTTCAGGGAGGTTACTCCGTGGTTAGGACAATAGGGGCAATTGCAGTCCTTTTATCATAGAGACATCAAGGGTCTCATATTCCATCACTGTACCCTTTTGCCCCTCTCTCCTGCTCCCCCGTCCACCTCGTCCGGTCCCACTCATCTACCACCAATGTCAACATCGGTAAGGTAGGACAAATGGTTATCCCTCATTATGGTGCTGCCGCGCACTTTTTCTGCATTTAAAAGGTATTCTCTTGGTGTTTTGAGTACTTTTTTCATGTTTGGCATTATCATAGGCCTATGTATATCAGTCATATTAACGGGATTATATTCTAAAGTATCGTTGAGTAAAAGTTACGTTTAAACTCTTTCTATTTAACCATGCCTTGCTTTGTTATAAATTTTACCCCAGAACAAAATATATGTTTTGCCGGACACTATTATACTTTGCCAGCCACAGCTGAAACCACAGATTTATGGTATTGCTATTTTGGCAATTGAATTTCCCACTAGAACAAAATATATCCTTTGCCGGACACTATTAAACTTTGCCAGCCACTGCTGGGACACCAGATTCAGGGTATTGCTATTTTGGCAATTGAATTTCACCCCAGAACAAAATATATGTTTTGGCGGACACTATTATACTTTGCTAGCCACTGCTGGGACACCAGATTCAGGGCATTGCTATTTTGGCAATTGAATTTCACCACAGAACAAAATATATGTTTTGGCGGACACTATTATACTTTGCCAGCCACTGCTGGGGCACCAGATTCAGGGTATTTCTATTTTGGCAATTGAATTTCACCCCAGAACAAAATATATCCTTTGCAGGACACTATAACACTTGGCCAGCCACAGCTGAAACCACTGATTTATGGTATTGCTATTTTGGCAATTGAATTTCACCCCAGAACAAAATATACCTTTTGCAGGACACTATGAAACTTGGCCAGCCACAGCTGAAACCACTGATTTATGGTATTGCTATTTTGGCAATTAATTTTCACCCCAGAACAAAATATACCCTTTGCAGGACACTATGAAACTTGGCTAGCCACAGCTGAAACCACTGATTTATGGTATTGCTATTTTGGCAATTGAATTTCACCCCAGAACAAAATATACCCTTTGCAGGACACTACGAAACTTGGCCAGCCACAGCTGAAACCACTGCTTTATGTTATTGCTATTTTGGCAATTGAATTTCCCCCCAGAACAAAATATATGTTTTGCCGGACACTATTATACTTTTCCAGGCACTGCTGGGACACCAGATTTATGGTATTGTAATTTTGGCAATTGAATTTCACCCCAGAACAAAATATATGTTTTGGCGGACACTATTATACTTTGCCAGGCACTGCTGGGACACCAGATTCAGGGTATTTCTATTTTGGCAATTGAATTTCACCCCAGAACAAAATATATCCTTTGCAGGACACTATAAAACTTGGCCAGCCACAGCCGAAACCACTGATTTATGGTATTGCTATTTTGGCAATTGAATTTCACCCCAGAACAAAATATACCTTTTGCAGGACACTATGAAACTTGGCCAGCCACAGCTGAAACCACTGATTTATGGTATTGCTATTTTGGCAATTAATTTTCACCCCAGAACAAAATATACCCTTTGCAGGACACTATGAAACTTGGCTAGCCACAGCTGAAACCACTGATTTATGGTATTGCTATTTTGGCAATTGAATTTCACCCCAGAACAAAATATACCCTTTGCAGGACACTACGAAACTTGGCCAGCCACAGCTGAAACCACTGCTTTATGTTATTGCTATTTTGGCAATTGAATTTCACCCCAGAACAAAATAAACCCTGTTACGGACAGATTTAAACTAGGCCTGAAACTGCTGGAACACCAGATTCAGGGTATTGCTATTTTGGCAATTGAATTTCACCCCAGAACAAAATATATGTTTTGCCGGACACTATTATACTTTTCCAGGCACTGCTGGGACACCAGATTTATGGTATTGTAATTTTGGCAATTGAATTTCACCCCAGAACAAAATATATGTTTTGGCGGACACTATTATACTTTGCCAGCCACTGCTGGGACACCAGATTCAGGGTATTTCTATTTTGGCAATTGAATTTCACCCCAGAACAAAATATATGTTTTGGCGGACACTATTATACTTTGCTAGCCACAGCCGAAACCACTGATTTATGGTATTGCTATTTTGGCAATTAAATTTCACCCCAGAACAAAATATACCTATTACAGACAGATTAAAATGAGGCCTGCAACTGCTGGAACACCAGATTCAGGGTATTGCTATTTTGGCAATTGAATTTCACCCCAGAACAAAATATATGTTTTGCCGGACACTATTATACTTTACCAGCCACTGCTGGGACACCAGATTCAGGGTATTGCTATTTTGGCAATTGAATTTCACCCCAGAACAAAATAAATGTTTTGCCGGACACTATTATACTTTGCCAGCCACTGCTGGGACACCAGATTCAGGGTATTGCTATTTTGGCAATTGAATATCACCCCAGAACAAAATATATGTTTTGGCGGACACTATTATACTTTGCCAGCCACTGCTGGGACACCAGATTCAGGGTATTGCTATTTTGGCAATTGAATTTCACCCCAGAACAAAATATATGTTTTGGCGGACACTATTATACTTTGCCAGCCACTGCTGGGACACCAGATTCAGGATATTGCTATTTTGGCAATTGAATTTCACCCCAGAACAAAATATATGTTTTGGCGGACACTATTATACTTTGCCAGCCACTGCTGGGACACCAGATTCAGGGTATTGCTATTTTGGCAATTGAATTTCACCCCAGAACAAAATATATGTTTTGGCGGACACTATTATACTTTGCCAGCCACAGCTGGAACCACTGATTTATGGTATTGCTATTTTGGCAATTGAATTTCACCCCAGACAAAATATCCTTTACAGACATATTAAACTGGCCTGCACTGCTGGAACACCAGATTCAGGGTATTTCTATTTTGGCAATTGAATTTCACCCCAGAACAAAATATATCCTTTGCAGGACACTATGAAACTTGGCCAGCCACAGCTGAAACCACTGATTTATGGTATTGCTATTTTGGCAATTGAATTTCACCCCAGAACAAAATATACCCTTTGCAGGACACTATGAAACTTGGCCAGCCACAGCTGAAACCACTGATTTATGGTATTGCTATTTTGGCAATTGAATTTCACCCCAGAACAAAATATACCCTTTGCAGGACACTACTGAAACTTGGCCAGCCACAGCTGGAAACCACTGATTTATGGTATTGCTATTTTGGCAATTGAATTTCACCCCAGAACAAAATATATGCTTTGCAGGACACTATTATACTTTGCCAGCCACTGCTGGGACCACCAGATTTATGATTATTGCTATTTTGGCAATTGAATTTCACCCCAGAACAAAATATATGTTTTGGCGGACACTATTATACTTTGCCAGGCACTGCTGGGACACCAGATTCAGGATTATTGTCTATTTTGGCAATTGAATTTCACCCCAGAACAAAATATATGCTTTGGCAGGACACTATTATACTTGGCCAGGCACTGCTGGGACACCAGATTTAGGGTATTGCTATTTTGGCAATTGAATTTCACCCCAGAACAAAATATATCCTTTGCAGGACACTATAAAACTTGGCCAGCCACAGCGAAACCACTGATTTATGGTATTGCTATTTTGGCAATTAAATTTCACCCCAGAACAAAATATACCTATTACAGACAGATTAAAATGAGGCCTGCAACTGCTGGAACACCATATTCAGGGTATTGCTATTTTGGCAATTGAATTTCACCCCAGAACAAAATATATGTTTTGCCGGACACTATTATACTTTACCAGCCACTGCTGGGACACCAGATTCAGGGTATTGCTATTTTGGCAATTGAATTTCACCCCAGAACAAAATAAATGTTTTGCCGGACACTATTATACTTTGCCAGCCACTGCTGGGACACCAGATTCAGGGTATTGCTATTTTGGCAATTGAATATCACCCCAGAACAAAATATATGTTTTGGCGGACACTATTATACTTTGCCAGCCACTGCTGGGACACCAGATTTAGGGTATTGCTATTTTGGCAATTGAATTTCACCCCAGAACAAAATATATGTTTTGGCGGACACTATTATACTTTGCCAGGCACTGCTGGGACACCAGATTCAGGGTATTTCTATTTTGGCAATTGAATTTCACCCCAGAACAAAATATATCCTTTGCAGGACACTATAAAACTTGGCCAGCCACAGCCGAAACCACTGATTTATGGTATTGCTATTTTGGCAATTAAATTTCACCCCAGAACAAAATATACCTATTACAGACAGATTAAAATGAGGCCTGCAACTGCTGGAACACCAGATTCAGGGTATTGCTATTTTGGCAATTGAATTTCACCCCAGAACAAAATATATGTTTTGCCGGACACTATTATACTTTACCAGCCATTGCTGGGACACCAGATTCAGGGTATTGCTATTTTGGCAATTGAATTTCACCCCAGAACAAAATAAATGTTTTGCCGGACACTATTATACTTTGCCAGCCACTGCTGGGACACCAGATTCAGGGTATTGCTATTTTGGCAATTGAATATCACCCCAGAACAAAATATATGTTTTGGCGGACACTATTATACTTTGCCAGCCACTGCTGGGACACCAGATTTAGGGTATTGCTATTTTGGCAATTGAATTTCACCCCAGAACAAAATATATGTTTTGGCGGACACTATTATACTTTTCCAGCCACTGCTGGGACACCAGATTCAGGGTATTGCTATTTTGGCAATTGAATTTTACCCCAGAACAAAATATTTGTTTTGGCGGACACTATTATACTTTGCCAGCCACTGCTGGGAATCCAGATTTAGGGTATTGCTATTTTGGCAATTGAATTTCACCCCAGAACAAAATATATCTTTTTCCAGACACTATTATACTTTGCCAGCCCTGCTGGGACACCAGATTTAGGGGATTGCTATTTTGGCAATTGAATTTCAGCACAGAAAATAATCTATCCTTTGCCAGACAGCAGACAGTATTACACTTGGCTAGCCAAAGCTGGAACACCAGATTTAGGGGATTGGTATTTTGGCAATTGTATTCAACCCCTTAATAAAATATAGAAATTGCTATCCTGAGTTTCTAGGGGTGACAATAAGCACAGCCAAGCCCCTGATTTAGGATATAGCAAAAAAAAAAAAGTAGTATTGATGGACTTGGTGGCAGCTTGTTCTGGTGCACCACAAGTCACAAAATGGCCGCCGATCACCCCAGAAAAAAGTGACAGGAAAACGCTCTGTGCAGCCTAAAAAACAGTGAGCAATTAACTAGCAGAAGTTGAATCATTCACAGCTGTAGATCGATCACTTCATTAGGTGCTTTTGCTGACTTTTCCCTGCCTAATATCGCCCTCACAGAAGCTGCGTCCTCTCCCTACACTAATCAGAGCAGTGTGACGTGCGGCGCTACGTGACTCCAGCTTAAGTAGAGGCTGGGTCACATGCTGCACTTGGCCAATCACAGCCATGCCATTAGTAGGCATGGCTGTGATGCCTTCTTAGGGCAAGAAGTAAAACGCTAGCTGATTGGCTGCTGTGCAGCCCTTCAGAAAGCGGGAAGAAATGGCCGAACAACGGACCCAAACTTTTTTGAAAATGTTCGGGTCCGGGTCCCGAACACCCCAAAATTCGGTACGAACCCGAACTATGCTCGAACTGTTTGCTCAACACTAATCATCAACATTACAACTTGCTGTAATTCCACCTTGCTTATGCTAGAGCGTCTGTGCAAGAGGTGAATGATTTCATCATGCACCACACCAACTCATCAGGAAGTATGTGTTTTTTTGAGGTCAGAGAGTGGCAGCTCATCAGAAACATCTGTCACATACTCTCCAAATAGGCCACCAGATTTATCAGTAGGGACTATTGCAGCATCAACATTTTCTTCCCCGTGATAAGTATCTTAGAGTCACACTGATTCAACAAGGGACGGCAGAAGAAGCGAAAATTATTCATTTTGCTCCCAAACCCTGTAGTTGTTGGGGACCCACACAGAGAAAGGTCAATGGAGGAGGAAGTGGAGGATGAGGAGCTACCACTGGAGAAAGAGAAGGAGCCACAGGAGAAGAAGCAGTTTGCTTGTGTAGGAGGATGAGGCAGATGATGACGCTAGCTATGATGACTAGTGTTGAGCGAACCCGGAACTGTAAAGTTCGTACGGGACTTTAGTTTTTTTTTTACCCGGACCCGAACCTGAACTTTTCGCATGGCATGGCTGTGATCGGCCAGTGCGTGCCAGCCTCTACATAAGCTGGAGTCACATAGCGCCGCACGTCACGTCAGCTCTTACTAGTGTAGGGATAGGATGCTGCTGCTGTGAGGGAGAGATTAGGAAAGAATCTGATATCAAAGTCTGCGATCTAAAGCGATTTTTTTTGTAGATGCAATGCAACATTTTTGTACCCTGCCCTGAGCCCAGGGACACAGAAAAATAAGTTTTAATCCATCTGTTAGTTTGGTAGGCGTTTGCGGCTATTTTGTGCAAGTGCAGTGCACTTGCACCTGCATATGTGCCAGGGACAACAATTGAATCCTAATCTTGTAGTTCAGTGGGTGACATATACCCCTTTTTTAAGTGCACCTGCACTGCATATGTGCCAGGAGAAGGGAAAATAATATAGGTAATCCGTCTGTGAGTTAAGGGACACAGGGGGTGACATATTCACATTTATTTCTGTAAAGTACCCTTGTGCTGCATATGTGAGTGTAATCAATTTAGTAAATCCATCTGTTAGATTCTGGGGGGAACAAATTAATTTATTTTTGCTAAAAAGTACGTTTGCGGACTGTGCTGCATTTGTGATAGTGAAAAAAATCATTAAATCCATCCGTGACATGTGGTTAAAAAGAATCACCTTTTTTTTTACTAGAACGTACCTTTGCGGCCTGCACTGCATTTGTGATAGTGAAAGAAAATCAGTAAATCCATCTGTTTCATTGTGGGTGAAAATATCATCTTTTTTTTTTTCTGCCAGAAAGTACCTTTGTGGCCTGTGCTGCATTTGTGATAGTGAAAGAAAATCAGAAAATCCATCTGTGAAATTGTTGTTGAAAAAATCACCCTTTTTTACTAGAAGGTATCTTTCGGCCTGCACTGTATTTCTGATAGTAATATACAATCAGTAAATACAACTGGGAAATTCTGTTTGAAAAAAATCACTTTTTTTTTGGCTAAAAAGTACCTTTGCGGCGTGCACTGCATTTCTGATAGTGAATGAAAATCAGTAAATCCAACTCTTAGATTGTGGGTGGACATTTCCACAGTTATCAGGCTAGTCATTCACAAGTGTCTTGGACGGTATGTTCCTGCTGCACTGCATACCTGACAGGGAAATATATTCTGTAAATTCGGCGGTGGTTAGATTGCTGGGTTATCTGTACCCCTTTTTTCTTTCAAAGTACCCCTGCACTGTGCATACCTGACTGGGAAATATATTCTGTAAATTTGGCGTTGTTTAGATTGTTGGGTGATATATACTCCTTTTTTTCTTTTAAAGTACCCCTGCACTGCATCCCTGACAGGGAAATATGTTCTGTAAATTCGGCAGCGTTTAGATTGTTGGGTGATATATACCCCTTTTTTCTTTTAAAGTACCCCTGCACTGCATACCTGACAGGGAAATATATTCTGTAAATTGAGCGGCGTTTAGATTGTTGGGTGATTTATACCCCTTTTTTCTTTCAAAGTACCGATGCACTGCATACCTGACAGGAAAATATATTCTGTAAATTCGGTGGCGTTAAGATTGTTGAGTGATCTATATCCCTTCTTTCTTTTAAAGTACCACGCACTGCATACCTGGCTGGGAAATATATTCTGTAAATTCGGCGGCGTTTAGATTGTTGGGTGATCTATAACCCTTTTTTCTTTCAAAGTACCCCTGCACTACATACCTGACAGGGAAATATATTCTGTAAATTCGGTGGCGTTCAGATTGTTGGGTGATCTATACCCCTTCTTTCTTTTAAAGTACCCCGCACTGCATACCTGGCTGGGAAATATATTTTGTAAATTCAGCGGCGTTTAGATTGTTGGGTAATCTATACCCCTTTTTTCTTTCAAAGTACCCCTGCACTGCATACCTGACAGGGAAATATATTCTGTAAATTCGGTGGCGTTCAGATTGTTGGGTGATTTATATCCTTTTTTTCTTTCAAAGTACCCGTGCACTGCATACCTGACTGGGAAATTAATTTTGTAAATCCATCTGTTAGTTTGGTGGGTGAACACAAAGAATGAGGAAAGCATCAAATAAGGGATGTGGCCCTGGTCGTGGTGCTGCTGGTGTTGGTGGAGCTCCTGTTGTGGTCAGTCTTCATTTGTGCCAGCTACACGCACAAATGAAACACTTTCCTCAGGTGCGCGTAGGCGACTGAACGTTCAGCGTTATTTTGTAGGCCCCAATGCCGCTCTACGAATAGTGAGGCCAGAACACGTACAGGCGATAGTAGATTGGGTGGCTGACAGTGCCTCCAGTACCTTAACATTGTCTTCAACCCAGTCCACTGCTGAAAGCTCAGAGTTGGCACCTGCAGCCCATGGGCATCTGTCTTTCAACTCACCCCCTTGCAAATCAGCCAAGCAGTTTGAGCCCCAAGTCATGCAGCAGTCTGTTATACTTTTTAATGACTCTGCTGGCAGGGTTTCCGTGGGCCATCCACATAGCCCTGCCCCAAAAGTAGAAGAGATTGAGTTCACCGATGCCCAACCACTTATGTTTCAGGATGAGGACATGGGAGGACCACCGCAGCACGTCTCTGATGATGACGAAACACAGGTACCAACTGCTGCGTTTTTCTGCAGTGTGCAGACCGATAAGAGTGTAGAGTGGTGTAGAGTGGGTGGAAGATGATGTGGAGGATGATGAGGTCCTAGACCCCACATGGAATCAAGGTTATGCAAGTGACGTGTGCAGTTCGGAGGAAGGGGTGGTGGTCACACAGAGCCACCAGCACAGCAAAAGAGGGAGCAGGGTGCAAAAGCAGAGCGGCCGTCCCCAAGACATTAAGCCTGCTAACTGCCCACCGCACCCAGGGACCGAGCACACCAAAGCCAGCTCCAAGGAGATCCCTGGCGTGGCAGTTCTTCAGACAATGTGCAGACAACAAGACACGAGTGGTTTGAACGCTGTGCAATCAGAGCCTGAAGAGAGGCATAAACGTTCTAAACCTGAGCACAACCTGCATGACCAGGCATCTAAATGAAAAGAACGAGCTGCTGTGGAGTAAACACCTTAAACACCAAGAAAGGTCTCAGGCTCCTCCTGCTCCCTGTTCTGCTGCAGTCCCGGCCTCTTCCTCCACCTCTGGAGTGACAGCATCTCCACAATGTCACATGGAGGCGTTCAGCTGTCCATCTCCCAAACACTGGAGAGACACAGTCCCCCCCCTACCCACCCGCAATCCCTGGCCTTAAATGCCAGCATTTCAAAATTCCTGGCCTTTGAAATGCTGTCATTCCGTCTGTTGAAGAAGACAGACACATTTAAAAACCTTATAGCAGTCCCACAGTAGTTGAAGAAGACAGACACATTTAAAAACCTTATAGCAGTCCCACAGTAAGTGGATCCCAGCCGCCACTACTTTTGCAGGCGAGCCATCCCTTTCCTGCACAACCAAGTGGTGGACAAAATCAGGGGTGCACTGCGCAACACCATCTGTGGCAAGGACCACATAACAATCGATACATGGACCAGTAAGCACGGGCAGGGACGTTATATCTCCCTAAGAGCACACTGGGTAAATGCAGTGGCGGCTGGGACTGAGGCGGATAGCAGTTTGGCGCATGTTCTACCGCCACCAAGGATTGCTGCTTCCTCCTCTACCACCTCCTCATCCGCTCAGCGTAACACCTTTGCCTCCAACTTCAGCACAGCCAGGGGGAAACTACAGCAGGCAGTTTTGAAACTCATCTGTTTGGGGGAAAAAACCCACTCCGCTCAGGATCTATGGGCGGGCATGGAACAACAGACCGATGAGTCTCAAGCCTGGCCTGGTGATGTGTGATAATGGGCGAAATATCGTAGCAGCTCTGGGCCTAGCCGGTTTGATGCACATCCCTTGCCTGGCGCATGTGCTGAATTTGGTGGTGCAGAAATCCGATATGCGACGTGCCAACAAGGTTAAACTCCACCTTGCACATGCTGGAGAGACTGTGCGAGCAGCAGCAGGTGATAGTGGAGTTTCAGCTGCAGCACGCACAGGTGAGTCGCTCTGCGGAACAGCACCAATTCACCACCAATGAGTGGGCCTCCATTCGAACTATGTTGCGCTGTTTGGAGTACTCCACCAACATGGCCAGTGTCAATGATGCCATGATCAGCGTTAGTATCCCACTTCTATGTCTCCTTGAAAAAAAGCTTCGGGCGATGATGGAAGAGGATGTGGCCCAGGAGGAAGAGGAGGAGGAAGAGGGATCATTTCCACGGTTATCAGGCCAGTCATTCACAAGTGGCTTGGAGGGTGGGTTCCTGCACCAACATCGGCCAGGTACACATATGTCCATCCAGGGCACAGTTCTAAATGATGAGGAGGATGAGAAGGAGGAGGAGGAGGAGGAACTGTGTTCACAGCAGGGTTGCACCCAAAGCAGCTCAGGGCCATCACTGCAGCATGGCTGGGGGGATACGGAGGACATAGATGATACACCTCCCACATAGGACAGCTTGTTGTTGCCTTTGGGCAGCCTGGCACACATGAGCGACTACATGCTGCAGTGCCTGCGCAATAATCGCCGAGTTGCCTACATTCTAACCAGTGCTGATTACTGGGTGGCCACCCTGCTGGATCCCCATTACAATGACAACGTGCCATCCTTAATTCCCTCACTGGAGTGTGATCAGTGGATGCGCGACTACAAGCGCACGCTGGTAGATGCGCTGCTGATGGCAATCCCATCTGACACCAGGGCCTCAGTGGAAGCACAAGGCGAAGGCAGAGGAGGAGGAAGAAGTCGCCAATGCAGCTGGGGCACTGGCAGCACCTCAGAAGGCCAAAGTGTGGAAAAGCTTTGTCAGCACGCCACAACAACCAGGGCCACCAGCTGATATGGAACGTCTTAACAGGAGGCAGCATTTCAGCAACATGGTGGAACAGTGTGTATGCACACGCCTACACGTACTGACCGATGGGTCCTCCCCATTTAACTTCTGGGTCTCTAAATTGGGCACATGGCCTGAACTTGCCCTTTACGCCAACGTGTGTGTCTGAACGTGTGTTTAGCACGGCAGGGGGCGTTATCACAGACAAGCGCAGTCGCCTGTCCACAGCCAATGTGGACAAGCTCACGTTTATTAAAATGAACCAGGCATGGATCCCACAGGACTTGTTCGTACCTTGTGTAGAATAGACATGTATACTGGCCTCACCCAGCCTTTGTTATACTCCAGTGCACTTTCTCTTTGTTTTCTTTTCTATGTTTCCAAATGTTTTGGGGTCTACCCAAATAAAAAAAAAAAAAAAAAAAAGTGTTGGCGACTGCCTCCTCCACCACTTCATCCACCTACATAGCCACTTCCACCGCCTCCTCAACCTCCTACTCCATATGGACCTCCTCCTAGTTCAAGATTATTATTTTTTATTTTTATGTATTTTATTCTAAGCCATTTCCCCATCTACATTTGTTTGCAGGGCAATTGTCTTGTTCTTATCCCCATTTTGCTTCCTTTTGCAGCCATCTAGCCCTTTCCATGACTTTTTTTAGAGCCATTTTAGTGCAGCAAAGTTTGGGTCCCCATTGAACTTTGCAGCGAAGTTTGGCCGAACCCGGCGAGCCCGAACTTCCAGGTATCCGCTCAACTCTAATGAGGACCAATTATCTCATTGCAGACAGAGTTGATCATTAAGCAAGCTGGCAATGTTTTCCTGTTGCTGAAAGAGTGGCAAAATAGTTTTATTACCAGGATACACAGCTTTTGGCAAGCAGACACCTGCTGCCCACGTGTCTGACCAGACGGGTCCTTTCTGCCCCCACCCTCATAGTCACTCACCTCCACTGTCTCTGCTACAATAAGCAGCAGGAAGTCGCAGCAGCTGGTTCAGTATCATCAACATGATGAAGTAATTATTATATGCTGCGGCAGGCTGACTCAAATCAGCAAATGTAGACGTACCACCGGAACACAAAGGTTCAGTCCTAACTGGACTCCGGCCTTTCTCCAGCGCACATTGTGTTTCCTGACCTCATGGACTTCTAGCCAGAGAAACCGGAACAGTGGCCTGAACTGGCCCATTATGCTCTTTCTGTACTGTACATTCCAGCCTTCAGTGTCATCTCAGAGAGGGTTTTCAGCATGGACAAAGTTGTCCTGTGCCAGTGTACAAAACATCACTTTTTTTTTTAAATGATTAAGGCATAGATTCATAAGAAGTTTCACACACCTGCAGTATCCTGGAGAAGGGGGTATCTGCAAATGTTATGGTATTAAATATAATGTTATGCGATATATTGTCATGTATTATATTCCCAGCATAGCTCTAGGGATAAAGTTAACTAACTGTGACACAGCTCTTTCCAGGAGGTTGCTAGGTGGTGGCTGGCTCCACTCCTAACTCTAGTGTGTTCTAGAAAAGGAGAGTCGAGTGAGTGAGTTGGGAGAGGGAGGATGCACTGTCCATGTGCTCGCTTTCCTCAGGCATCAGGCTATAGAGACTAATAGATCTCTGTATGATGTTGCAAGATCTACAACAAGACAAAGAGAAAGTAAGAAATGAGAACTCTACAAGGCCAAGTGAAAAGAGTCAGTCGGTAAGATAACTATCACTGAGGGTAATATAGACTTAGAACCTATATATTACCTCAGCTATAAACACTCATTGCATAGGGGTATGGTATAATACATGAAAACCTACATAGAGACCTCCATTGCCCACATATCAAATCACTGAGTCAGTATAAAATAAGCAATATAAATTTATTCAAATAATCACCAAAAATAGCAAAATGAAAACACAAAAACGCGGCAGGGAAAAGAAAAACCCCTCTGCAGACACACCTTTCCCCCAGAGACTAATGCAAAGCAGTTTGTAAAAGCAAGTCGATATGATATGGAGAGGAGTAACATATACCACAATTGCAACCTCAGAAATAGTGCCAAGAAATGTGCAATATGGTCCTGCAAATGCAACGCAGTATCACCCCTGCTCTCCTATATGTATAGAGAGGGTGTAGAGCACAAATGATATATCAATAAAGTATGCCAAATAACCCATATATATACATAAGATGGCACCAACAGAAGAGGATACAAATATATCCAAAATAACAAAGTGCTGCATGTTGTAAAACAATCATTAAATATTACCCATGGTGGACTTGCGTCTCACTGCTCCACAACTAACGCTACCTCGATGGGCGTTTCGCCAGACGTGGCTATGTCAGGAGGCTGACTAATCTGAGTGAGCATGGCGTTTAAATATTGGAGTACCCACCTGTGGCCGATAATAGACGCATTTGCGCCATAAATAGGGGATGACGTCACAGCCACACGCCATCCGTCACAATGCCTCGAGTGGTGAGCGTGCTCACGCATTACATGACAACTCCACAGGAGGTGCAGTGAGACGCAAGTCCACCATGGGTAATATTTATTGATTGTTTTACAACATGCAGCACTTTGTTATTTTGGATATATTTGTGTCCTCTTCTGTTGGTGCCATCTTATGTATATATGGTTATTTACCATACTTTATTGATATTATATTTGTGCCCTACACCCTCTCTATACATATAGGAGGGCAGGGGTGATACTGCGTTGTATTTGCAGGATCATATTGCACATTTCTTGGCACTATTTCTGAGGTTGCAATTATGGTATATGTAACTCCTCTCCATATTATATGGACTTGCTGTTAAAAACTGCTTCGCATTAGTCTCTGGGGGAAAGGTGTGTCTGCGGATGGTTTTTTCTTTTCCCTGCCGCGGTTTTGTGTTTTATTAATACATTTATATTGCTTATTTAATACTGACTCAGTGATTTGATATGTGGGCAATGAAGGTCTCTATGTAGGTTTTCGGCAATATAGACTTTACTGCCATGGAGGAATAACTGCTGACACCCTACACAGTTAAGGAGTGACCCGGCCAGTCATATCAGTCAACCAGTATGCCTCAGTGCCCGTTACAGGCATAGTTGCAAGGGAATAGTCACTTGCCATAGATTCTACCGAGAAGAGACTTCAGCAAGTTAGTGTACACAGTGGACCATTGCTCCCATCCTTGCCTAAATATATACATCATTATCTGGGAGAGAATAGCACTGTGTGCAGTTGGAACTGTCACTGCTTTAGATGGATGTACTTTGCACTTTGCACAGACCCTGCCTTGCACCCATCCAAACACCTAACATTACGGGCACTCTTGCTACCATCAGGCAGGAGCCCCAGATTAAGAGTGTGCCTGGGGGGAAGAAAGGGTGCCCCCTCACTGCGGTGAACTGGCCCTGGGGAGAAACGGTAAGAAGACATCCACTGTGATAGACCGTGTTATAACAGGAGCCACTACCACTCTCATTCTCCATACCAGATCCTCATGGGCTTGCTGCACCATCATGTTCCATACCGTATGGATTCAGCTGCCATCACCACTGCAGCTACTACTCCCAGCTGCTAATGCCCCTACTTCCACTTCCATTACCACTACTGCCACTACCATTACCACTGCACAGCTTCTACTGCTACTGCTACTACCCCTAAATAACTGTACACACATCTATTGCCTGCCTGTTACATGTTTGCTGTTACTGCTGTTGTTTCTATAGTGGCTACATACCACTATTACCCTGCCCTTTCAAGATCCACACTGTACTGCTGTTGCTTCCAATTAAAAGATTTATTCCAGGCTTTTTCAGAACAAGCTACTGTTTTTTCTGACAATTAACACTTGTGCATGTATAAATGTGGGCAGGCATTCTGCCCCTGTTAACGCTTAATTTTTTTCCCAAAACACTATCTGTGTTTAAACACCATCTGCCCCTGATAAGGGACAATTTTTGCATTAACCCATAGCTACATATGTCAGTGTCACTCTGACATTGAATATATAATCAATAGGTACTGCGCACATGAATAAAGCAAATATTAGTAAATATTAGCAAATATTAGTAAATATTATCCTATCTGCCAAAATGCACACAGGTATGCAGTGTAGTGGTAAAAATCATATATGCAGTGTACCTGTGTGTACTTTAATTCAATCCTGCAGTCTGCCGAGATGGTGTCTTTGCCGGAATCTTGGGTAATGGGTATCGCGGGTCCCGAACTTTGGATGCAGTCCTGGAAGTTAGATTCGCTTTAGTAGTGTGCCGCTTTGCGCCCTGGCCGGTGGCGCGATGCTGCAAACAGATAGGAGTAAGGCAGAGTGAGCGCAATACTCTGCCTTACTCCTATCTGTTTGCAGCATCGCGCAACACCGGCTGGGGCGCGAAGCGGCACGCTACCAAAGCGAATCTAACTTTCAGGAATACAACCAAAGTTCGGGACCCGTGATACCCATTACCCAAGATTCCGGCAAAGACGCCATCTCGGCAGACTGCAGGATCGAATTAAAGTACACACAGGTACACTGCATATATGAGATTTACCACTACACTGCATGCCTGAGTGCATTTTGGCAGATAGGATATAGCCAAACCCCACTCTTTCTTACTAATATTTGCTCTATTCATGTGCGAAGTACCTTTTGATTATATATTCAGTTTACTCTTCCATTGCAGCAGGCTTTGCGGTCCTGCTGCGGTACCGCTGCCAAACAACAGTGGAACACACTGAGCGCCACAGAAGCATTCTGATTACATTACGTTTGTCACTCTGACATTATTTGCTATTGCTGTCATTGCATTCGAGATCTTAAAGAGGAGGAGGAGAGAAATAGCAAAAATCTGTAAACATTATTTAAAAAAGATATAAAGAAAAGTTTTTAAAAAATTATAGTCATATACCAATTTTAAGACCAACTGGAGCATATTTGATAAGTGTAGAATTGATTTGGACACAAATTGAATCTTTTGAAAAATTCTACAAATCAGACTTGAAACGAATTTCAAGAAATTTTCTCATCTCTTTTAAAGAAGTATTGGAGTTAGGCTACATGGACAGAACGGGCGGTCCGTTATAGAAATGCCGCAAAACGGACAAGAATAGGACATGTTCTATTTCTTTTTTTTTTTTGCAGGGCCGAGGAACAGAGCCAACAGATGCGGACAGCATACGGAGTGCCCACCACATCTTTTGTGGCTCCTTTGAAGTAAATGGGTCCACATCCGAGCCGCAAACAACAGTGATGTGGATGAGGCCTTAGGCTATATTCACATCTCCAGTAACCTGATCCGGCAAGCTGTTAAAGCAGCCTGCCAAAGTTCATGGATCGGGCATTGCCCAATACTGACATTTACCTCTGCACCCCGTAGACTACACTGGGATCCAGCAGAGATCTGGCCTCTTTCCAGAATGAGTGCTGGGTTTATGCCAGACAAAAATTATTGCATAGGGTGGTAGGCTGTACTCTGCTAGAACAGCCTGCCTGATCAGGCATCTAAAGAACTGAGAACTGAGAAACAAGCAGATTAGATGCCCAATCTATCTAGAAAGCCCTTACTCCAGAACAACTCTACTAATCTAAACCATCCTCTATTTCCTCCTCAAATCTCATAAATTTAATCTAGCTCTTTCTGAGAATTGAGGTTAATAGCTATCAGTAGAGGTGAGCAAAGTTATGGAAAATTCAATTCAACTGCTTCACCGAATTTCAGAAAAATCTCGTGCGAGATTTTGCGCTGTATTTTCAATAAAGATGGCTGCTGTGGACTCTTCGCGTGCAAATAGATGAGGTATGTTTTGTGGGTTTTTTTACTGCCATTTCAAGGAATATTGATTTGTTACCACGAAGTACAAGGGAATTTGGCTTCACGGCAAATCAAATTTTCCTGACATGCGGATTGAAGTCTACTTCGGACACTTCAATTCGCTCAACACTAGCTATCATCACATATGTGTTGCATACAGTCCCTACAGTCCCCAGCTGTGAGAAAGACAACTGTAACCAGGTACAATAGGCAGGTTTACTTGAAGGACATTACCCACTTTATGTCTCACTTGTTTTGGACCTCATGGACCATGGATTTCTTTCCTTGTCACATTGCAAGAGCTAAAAATTTTACAATTTACATTCTTATGATGATGTAGCTGCATAAGGGGCACATTTTTTTAGGATGACATGTCCAATGACACCACTATATGGTAATATAATTTATTGATTAGCTTTTATTACAGTTTTTGGGAGGGACTAAATAAACAGTAATTCTGCCTTATTTTTAGTCAGTACTGGCACTACCTCTTACTGCATAGGTATGGCATGTGTAGCAATACAACGGACGGGGTGCTGCAAGTCTCAGTTCCATCCATTAAGGAATTACAAAAGTTTCTACAGAATATAATAATTAAAAAAAGACTTATGCTCCCTAAAATAATAAAAATAATAAGCCAGTCCTCAGAGTCCAATTGAGATAACCCCGCCATGCACCATGGAACACCGTACAACACAACCGTAAAACATAGGTTCCTGCAGTAGGGTAATCATACCTACGTACATTCCTGGCTGATGTGTACAGGCCAAGGAGGTGGCTACTTGCTTCTCTCCTGCTGAATGAGTTCAATCCTCCATGTCCTTTGCTGATGTAGACTTCTTTCAGTGCATGGTCCTCAAATGTGCATGAGTTCAATCACATCAGCCAGGAGTCAAGGTGCAATATTCACAAGGTACTGCAGGAGACTATTTTATACAGATGTGTTGTACGGTTTTACATAGTGTGCAGACTCGTGTAGAATAGATTGGTGTATTATTCATTTTAGGGAGCACAACTCCCATTTTTCCCTCAACATAGTTGAATGACAATTTGGGGATTGGTGAGATGAAGTTTTCATTTGTACAATTTTTGGATGCATATAATTTATTGAATATTTTGTTATAAATTTTGGGGTAGGCAGATAATGGGATACAACTGGCAAATTCAACCTTTTCATTTCTTACACCATACACTGTCCAATGTACATAATACGATAACTTTATTCTATAGGTCATTACATAAGTGGAGGTGCCCGATCATTTTTTTTTTTACTAAACTTTATTTAACTTTATAATTTGATCACATATATAATTATCTGTAATGCTTGGTATTCCAAAGCATTATAGCCTGTCAGCATATTACTAGCAGGCTATAAATTAGGCAATACCTCTAGCATAGTCTAATAGGCTGATACTCATGGCTGATGTATTTGTTAGGCCCCCCTTGCTATGGTAATACATTGTCACCCTGTGATCAGGTTAAGTATATGTGGTCAGTTTGTTTCATAGATTTGTCCAATGTTCATAAGTCCTCCATTATTTTATTAGCGCAAAAGTGTTGTCAACTTTGGATAGCTTCTTTCTTCTCATTGACTATATACATCCAGCATGTTACCCCCCCCCCCCAGCCTCCCCCCACTGCATCTGAGCTCCATGATCCCACTGGCTATAGACAGCTGAGAACACTAAGCTTCACCCTGGCTTATGATCGCTGTGACAAACCATTATAGCAATCACAAAGGCTTGTACTGCTTCCCTCTCCTTACCACTGGTTAGAGAGGGAGATTGCTACATGCAACCTTCACCTCTGTGATCCCACTGTCTACAGACAGCTGAGATCACTAGAGTATTACCCCGAAGACCAATAAGAGGTATCTCTGGGTTGTGATCTCTGTGTCAGCCAGAGAGCTCACAAATATTTACCACCATCAGAGAGAGAGAGACAGTCTTGTTGAGTTTTTTTTCTCCTGGACCTTTGGGGCCCACTATGACTTCGAGACTGGGCCCACCAGAGGACATTCTTTTACTCTGATGAGCTAGTCCAACCTTGGTAAGATCTGCATGGGGCACCTCCGTGATCCTGCTGTCTCCAGGCAGCTGAGATCATGGGGTTTTACCCTGGAGATCAATCATTACGGTTGCCAAGGCATGTGAGTGCTGTGACAAATAGTCACAGTGGTCACAAGTGTTTGACGGAAGAATAAATCAGCAATAAAAAAAAATATTATTGTTAAATGTTCACTATAAGGTCATACATGGCATTTGGGGGGCATTTAACAATACTTTTCTTTTAAATGTAAAATAAAAGCACAAAGTAACTAGTCTACTAAGTGTAAAATGAAAAAATAAATTAAAGACCAAATAAAAAAATAACAAATAAAAATCTCCCCACCACATGCCCCACTGCAGCTTTTAGTCCTGCCCCCAGAGACTATAACCCAGAAATCCTTTATATCAAAATGAGCATTTTGGAAAGGGGACATCATTTTTTAAAAAAAAAGTCTTTTAGTAAAAAAACATATGAAAAAGTCAAAAAAACTACCCCCCCCTTTTTTATAACAATAATCCACTATATATCACCTAAAAAGTTGCAAACATTATTTACATAACCCAACAGAAAAAAAGTTGTTTTTCAAAGATGTGTGTACAAAAAAAAACAACAGAAAATACACCTGTGTAGGAAGTTGGGTAAATTGCATTGTCTTGAACTGATTAAGCAGGAGAACCATTCAATAGATGCATGTTTCCCCACCAGCCTAGCTGGAACGAAAATTAAGGATTGCAAAAAGCCGATTCCAATCAATGCCTGTCTATGTGATAAATGGACACCCATTGTCCTCCACAGACAGTCAATCACTGCAGGGCATCTACTGTCTCTGTGTGCCCATATAAAGCATGAACTGATACTAATACACATTTCCCTTTAATCATGATTCCATTTATTCAGAGCTCAGCGTGTTTCTTCAATTATTATTTTACTTCATTTGTTAATTGCAGCAAACTTTTTCCATTTAACAGCAATCAATAGTACGTTGTCCCACCTCTGTTCTTATTTCATGCATCACTGAATAGTAACATGACCTTGTTTAAGGTCCTGACCTGTGACAATGTATGTATAATTGAGGTATCTGAGATGTGTTTCTAATTGCTGCTCAGTTTTCAAGGAACCTTGGCAAATAATCCATGTGAAATGAAGATCAACATGGTGGCAGCAATGGACGCTTTGTTATGTTATTACAGTCGCACAAAGTACAATAAAGTTTTTTTGTATTTATCGTCGAAATCTTTAAATGGTCACTAACTTTTACACAAACTTTGCTAAATCAATATTACAACTGAATACAAGAAACTTTGTTATATGCCTCATTCTTCACTTGTCAGGCTCTTTTCCATCTCCTAAACTAATATTCTGCAGCTTGGAAGGGCAAGATGGACTGTCAAGTTGCTAATGGATCAGATTAGATGCAGAGGAGGGTGACAGTCTGTCTCACTCTCTCAAGATGGAGAAAGTTAGCTTGGGAAGAGCAGAAAAGAAACTGATAAGTGGAGAAAGAGGCATTTTTCCCAGATAAGATATATTATAAAGGTTCCTATATTGGCCTGTACTATTGATTTATGCAAAGTTGAGTGAAAGGTTATTGACCATTTAACCCCCTACAGGGGTTGTTCAGATTTTTTTTATCCTTCCCCACCCCAACTATCGTTACCTGCAAAGAAATCTATACTTAACTAGATTCCACTGCTGTTTTCTGGCTTGGTCCCATTTTATCAACTTCTCCATGGCACGACTGCAGTCAATGACTGGCCTCATCAAAGACATGTCGACAAGCATAACATCACTGCTGCGTCACAATGCAGGAACCTCGCTCTGTCAGTCAAGAACGAAAAGGTGAGGCTGCCAAAAGAAGCTGGAAAAGCAAGGTTGTGCAGAGTGGTTTGATCCCACTCTTGGTGCACTTAACATAAATATTAAAAGTACCCTTTCTCCAGAATGAAGCAACGCTTCACTAAGTGAAAAGTTATAATTAAATTCAGCGTTGCTAGCCCTAGAAGGCATTATGCATGATTTAACTGTGTATTTACTGGTGACAGATTTCCTCTAAGGCAGGGTTGCACAACCTTTTTTGGTCTGGAGGCCGCATTGTCACATCGTTCTATTTCAACGGGCTGCAAATAAAAAAAATGTTGATCGGCGCTCATCTGCCTATAATATAAACCAGTGCAAAGTAACTGAGCAAGAGTGATTGCTGACAAAGTAATTCCTGATAAAATATGCAAATCAGCTGACTAATGAGCAATTCCTTGTTTATCGACTGATCAGCTGCATGACTATACTGGCCAGATATCAGAAATGAGCTTTCCTATGAACACTTTTTTCCAGTAATTGTCCCAAATATAGTGCTGCAGCATAGCCCATGAAACCGAAGAGTTATACTTACCTGCTCCCCACCGCTCTGGTCCTTCGCACTGCCCCTGCTGTTTACACCTGGCAGTGCATGGACATGGTCATACACCACTCCAGCCAATGACTGGCTTACGCGGTGATGTGGCCACAAGCAGCATGTCACCTGGTGATCACATGATCCTGATCAGTAGACCTTAATTATCCCCCTCAGGGCAGAGCTTATTAGGGTCTACTGATCAGGATCATGTGATCGCCAGGTCCACACTGTAGCGCGCTCATAGGGGAGAAGTCAGAAGCGCTGATATAAAGCTGATATAAAGTCTTCTCCTCGGCTTGCCCGCTCTCACTAATAGCCAGGGACCCTTTCCGCTCCTGCTACAGTGCAGGAGCAAAACCTGTGATCCATCTGCTGTGCGGCGCTCTGGGCAGAATCACAGCTGATCGCAGGATCAGCTGTGTTTCTGCCCAGCAGGATGGAGGCCACAAACCATGGCTATGGGGGCCGCATGCCCCCTTGGGTCGCAGGTTGTGCACCCCTGCTCTAAGGGAATGCATAGCCAAATGTAGTTTTGGATAGTTTCCCTTTAATGACAATATTTTTTAAAATTATTATTACTAGAAATGAGCGAAATTTTAAAAAATTTGATTCGGATGATTTGCCGAACTTCGACAAGAAATGTGATTAGTTCTGAATTAATTTGGCACGAATAGCAATAAATCAGGTATACCCAAGCCCCTGTGTCTAATCATATTCGTCCCACTTGGTGGCCCAATCTCAGTGTTAAGGCTTGGAAGGTAAACTGCAGTGAGAGTGTGTCGCTGTGTGCATTACATTCCAGTGCACCCACATTCATAGTTAATCCATTCTGTAAGTACTGTGCAGTCATTATTACAGGTGTAGTTTATCACCATCTACATCACTGTGCAGATCACCAAGATTCATAGCTAATCCATTTAGTTAAACAAAAAGAAAAGCATACAGCACCTTTCAGTAAAGCAAAAAAACTGTGTGCGCTCCTGCAGGAGCTGTGTCCAAATGACTCCTTAGTGGAACAAAATAAAGAAATGGAGGCTGCGCCAATAAAGTAGTGAAAAAATATGTTTCTTTAATGCATGTTACCTTTAGATTTACTGTGAATCACTATTACAGGTAACCTAACCTTGCAGTGCCCCAAAATTCATGTGGTGGCCCCATGTCAGAGCAGGGAGGGTGGCAGCAGTGGCAGTAACAGTGACTATAGGGGCCCTATGACAGAGTGGGGAGGGTGGCAGCAGCAGTGGCAATAACAGGGGCAATAGTGGCCCCATGACAGAGTGTGGAGGCAGGGCAGCAGTGACAGGGACAATAGTGCCCCATGAGTGGGGAGGGTGGCAGTACCAGTGACAGTAATGGTCCAATAACAGAGTGTGGATAGGGGGTCAATAGCAGTGGCAGTAACAGGGACAATAGTATCCCAATGACAGAGTGGGGAGGGTGGCAGCAACAGTGGCAGTAAGGCTGTGTTCACATCACTGTTTATTTTTTCATTCTTCTGATCCGTCACAGAGATAAAATGTAATATAAATATTTGCTTTTCTTCTCTGTTTTGGAGCCACTCCTGCTTTTGGTTTACAAATACTGATGCATAATGCTGACTGTGTAAAAGACCCCACAGTCTGTTGGGGTCATCTGTGTCATCTTCATCGTCGCATCCCCCCCCCCCACCCCACCCCAGTACCTCATACTTCTCCTGCTTCTTTCCTGGCGCTTGGGAACATAAACCACCTGGGGATTTATGTCCTTATCGTCCTCCTCTGCCAGTTCAGCCTCCTCAGGTGAGATGTAGGTGCCACGCTTTCTGTCCCATCACCAATCAGATTTGTCTGCATCCCCTCCAGGACGTGAAGGTGTGGAATGACATAATTCATCCCGTAGTTCTGCCGACTGACAAATAAAGTGGCCTCCTCAAAGTGCCTGAGCAAATGGCACATGTCACGCATGAGCTGCCACTGGCTAACGTGGAAGTCACACTGGGAAGTAGACTTGCCCGTCTGCTGCAATAAAAAATCACTGACCACATTTGTCTACTGGTACATGCAGTCTAACATATGTAGCGTAACGTTCCAATGGGTGGAAATGTTGCATGTCAGGCGATGTTGGGGAAGGGCATTTTGCCTTTGCAGCTCAAGGAGGCTATCTTTTTTCAGGGAAGAGTGGCTGAAGTGCATGAACAATTTCCTGGACATTTTTAACAACTCTTGTAGTTTAGTGAAAGACTTAATGGACCAGATAATAATGAGATTGAAGACGTGTGGATTGCAGGGCGCATAGGTCAGCCCTCACTGACACAGTGCAGACAAAATGTTCTTCCTGTTATCAGTAACCATGGTTCTTATCTCCATTTGGCGCAGAGCAGTTTCTCCCTGGTGTGCCTCAGTTTGCCAAGGCTGACCAGGTGCAGAACCGAGTGACAACGCCTAGCTTTGCATAGATCACTGTGAACTATATCTAGAGGGGAGGGTGAGGACAAGGTGAAGGATAAGGAGGCAGAGGAGAACATTGGAGCAGAAATCCATGATTACAACACAGAGGTGGCATTGCCATCACCTGGACAAGTTGTTGGTGTGCCTGGCCCGGAATAACATTTACCCAGTGGGCTGTGAACGTTATACAGTATCTCACAAAAGTGAGTACATCCCTCACATTTTTGCTAATATTTTATTATATCTTTTAATAGGACAACACTTAAGATATGACACTTTGATACAATGTAAAGTAGTCAGTGTACATCATTTATAACAGTGTAAATTTGGTGTGCCCTAAAAATAACTCAACACATAGGAATAAATGTCTAAACCATTGGCAACAAAAGTGAGTAAACCCCTTTGTGAAAATGGCCAAATTGTATCCAATTAGACATCACCCCCCCATTTTCATGTGCGTTGTTAGTGTTACAAGGTCTCAGGTGTGCATGGGGTGCAGGTGTGTTAAATTTGGTGTTATTGCTCTCACACTCTCTCATACTGGTCACTGGAAGTTCAAAATGGCTCCTCATGGTAAAGAACTATCTGAGGATCTGAAAAAAAGAATTGTTGCTCTATTTAAAGATGGCCTAGGCTATAAGGAGATTGCTAACACCCTGAAACTGAGCTGCAGCACGGTGGCCAAGACCATACAGTGATTTACTAAGACATGTTCCACTCTCAGAACAGGAGTTTGCCATGGTCGACCAAAGAAGTTGAGTGCACGTGCTCAGCATCATATCTAGAGGTTGTATGAGTGCTGCCAGCATGGCTGCAGAGGTTAAGGGGGTTAGGGTCAGCCTGTCAGTGCTCAGAACATATGCCGCACACTGCATCAAATTGGTCTGCATGGCTGTCATCCCAGAAGGAAGCCTCTTCTGAAGATGATATACAAGAAAGCCAGCAAACAGTTTGCTGAAGACAAGCACACAAAAGTCATGGATTACTGGAACCGTGTCCTGTGCTCTAATAAGACCAAGAGAAACTTTTTTGGTTCAGATAGTACAGTGGTGGCAATCTGGTGAACATTACAAAGACAAATGTGTCTTGCCTAAAGTCAAGCATGGTGTGGAAGTCTCATGGTTTGGGGCTGCATGTTTGAGTGCTGCCGACTGTGGGGGGCTACAGTTCACTGAGGGAACCATGAATGCCAACATGTACTGTGACATACAGAAGCAGAACATGACCCCCTCCCTCTGGAAACTGGGCAGCAGGACAGCATTCCAACATGATAACGACCCCAAACACACCTCCAAGACGACCACTGCTTTGCTAAAGAAACTGAGGGTAAAAGTGCTGAACTGGCCAAGCTTGTCTTCAGACCTAAATCCTATTGAGCATCTGTGGGGCATCCTCAAACTGAAGGTGGATGAGCTCAAGGTCTCTAACATTCAACAGATCTATGATGTAGTCATGGAGGAGTGGAAGGAGATTCCAGTGGCAACCTGTGAAGCTCTAGTGAACTCAATGCCCAAGAGAGTTAAGGCAGTGCTGGAAAATAATAGTGGTCACACAAAATATTGACATTTTGGCACAATTTGGCCATTTTCACTTAGGGCTGTACCCACTTTTGTTGCCAGTGGCTTAGACATTAATGGCTGTTTGTTGAGTTCTTCTGAGGGCACACCAAACTTACACTTTTATACAAGCTGTACACTGACTACTTTACATTGTATACAAGTGTCATATCTTCAGTGTTGTCCCATTAAAAGATATAATAAAATATTTACAAAAATGTGAGGGGTGTACTCACTTTTGTGAGATACTGTATATTGTTCTTGACCATAGTTAGAACTCCATACATTAGCACTAGCGTGAACTCTACCGGACAACGAGAGGCCCAATGACTAGCCTATCTTCTGCTCAACATATGTTTGCAGGGCTGGTAAAGCTTTTTTGAAAAAGTAATGTCAGCTTGGGACTCTCCACCTTTTAGTTCTCTGAAAAACAGAGTCAACTACATGGAAAGGGAGGGACTGTAGTACCAGGAACTTGGCCAGATGCATGTTAAACTTCTGCGCAGTTGGTTGAGTGTACGCATACTGTTGTCTTTTTGCAATCGATTCAGTGATCAGTTCCTGTCAAAACCACTGACGAGGAGTAGAAAGGGAAGGAGGAGGAGCATCAGAAGTAATAGATGACAATGAAGCCAATGGGAAGGAAAAACAGCTTCCTTAGGCTTATGTTGTCGAGCCCTGACTGCAGGAGAGAAGGTGAGGGCCAGTGGGAGATGCAATGGTTGCTGCATCAGGCTGTAACACTAAATGAGTGACATGGTTTTTCCACTCCAATTTGTGGTGACGCTCCATGTGTTGATGCAGGGTTGTCGTGCCAACATTAGCTGTCACGTTCGGGTGTGGGAGGGAAACACCACACTGAACATAGGAGGGAAAGGGGTAAGGGAATAAGGCCTGGAAACTAGGGAAAGGAGATGGACACCTCCTAGTTGAACCCTAATAAAAGTCCTGACTAACTACCAGTATGAACAGACCCCAGAGGTAGGTGAGTTCATACACAGGAATACCTAATGTCCTAACTCACCTTGTAGGTCCCTGGTACTAATGTCAGGACTGATACAACCTGTTCCTCCAAAAGGAAGGACGAACAGGAGTCTCCCTCAGGCCTTAATACAAATGATAGGCATATGCAACACACAACAACACAAACAAAATACAAAAGGGAAAGAAAACACTTAACTTCAAGTGGCTAGAGCAGCATCAGGAACTCAGCCGAGATCCACACACCAGCTATCCACAACTCAAACAGAAGCTATAAACCGCATAGCATAGTGGGAGAAACAACAATAAATTAAAGGTTAAATGACCATAATAGCCACACCTGGGGAAAGAAGGTGTGGCAAGCACCTGAAACAACACAGACGTCATTTGATCCAAATGGAAAACATGTAAGATCAAACCACGTGTTGCCAGTCTCACCGATCTCCTGACACCTGTAGCAGGAACGTCAGTGACATTAACACCCTGGCCGCATATCACTTTCTGTCCACACATCATGCATACCGCATACTTGCATCTCCTTGCAACCGGGTGAGTATGGCAATTTCCCTCCACCAGTGAGTGATGCCTGCCTGACGCTGCTTTTATGAACCCATGCACTGCTAGTGTGTTCTTCACAGGTAGTCTCTGGAGTAGCAGAGTGTATACCCCTCCCACATTTTGCTGCAGATCTCCCACTGCTTCCACCACGCTGTCTCACGGGCACAAATTCACCCTGCTGTCTCATGGGCACACTTCCACCCTGCTGTCTCACGGGCACATTGCTACCCTCGCCATCTGATGACGACAATGCCCTCTCTTCACCCGGCTCCCACAGGCGATCAGCTACACCATCATCTACATCTGTTTGGTCGTCACTTGTGTCACCCTCACCTGTCTCTTGCGCACGTCCCTGACCTCTCACAACATGTGCTCCCACCCGACTATTATCATCGGTAGTTGCACGACTAGAGGGGTCCACAGCGGACCTCTCTTCCAAGTCTGTGCTGGTCTGTAACTGCTGACTGTCCTCACAAGCTCATCTTCACTGAAAAGCGGAGCCCAGCCGGCAGCATACATTACATAGCTAAACAAAAAGAAAAACAACCTTGAGTGTCTTTACCTAAAAAAATAATCACTATAATAGTGCGGTATGTAACTAGACAACTCAAACATTCACATAACAGGAAAAGCTCACGAATCAAGCAAGAAAACAGAGGAAAAAATGGAGCTCACAACTTCCATGTACGAAAAGTATATATATCCTTTATTGTCACATAATAATAAATATAAAATGTTAAAAAAGGTAGTAGGGGACAAGAAACACCATCCCAGTACACCAGGTCGCAATACCATTTCATGTAATTAAAAAATACTTCATTATACCATATGAAATATATGTGCAAAATCGCAAACCATATAGCGTCAATAAGTTATATATGGAGTGAATATCCAAGGAGAGCATGTACAAGAAGAAAGACCATAAATGCTGATAGTAACAAAAAGTATAACAATATCATAGCAGAGTCATATATATTAAGTCATGACTATGCTAAACCCATGTGACTAATTATGCCTATAACAAAAGGTGAATGATGAATGTCGCAGGAGTTTAACAAGTTGCACACAATGATTACACTCTATGTGCACTGTCCCTGCTGTCTCCCTATGCTCTCGCTACAGTTTAAAAAAAACTCTCCCTCTGCACTGTCCCTGCAGTCTCCCTATCAAATATTCTTTTTTAAACTGTTTTCAGCAACACTGTCCCTAGTGCATGAGTGCTTGCCAGCAGGGCTGATTCTAGCTCTTCTGCTGCCTGAGGCAAAAATGTAAATGGTGCCCCTCTCCCATTAAAAAAAAATATGAAAGCCAAGTAGCCTCTGAACTCAGAGACTGCCCTGCCAGATCTGGTATGGTACAAGTAAAGATCTTGTTGTTGATTTTACCTGCAGTCCAATGTAAAACTACAGGTAATACAGCGATAAATCTCTGAGTACAGATATTATAGTAGATGTTACCTGCAGTCCTATGTAAGAGCACAGATAACACAGTGATGGCTATCTGAGTACAGAAAATGTAGTAGTGTTACCTGCAGTCCTATGTAAAACCACAGATAACACTAGTGCTGATAATGTGGTAGTGTTACCTGCAGTCCTATGTAAACCCACAGATAACACTAGTGCTGATTATGTGTTAGTGTTACCTGCAGTCCTTTGCAAAACCTCAGATAACACTAGTGTTACCTACGTCCTTAGTGTGCCTCCCTGTGCCTCTCCCATTGGATGCCTCCTCTTCCTTCTTCTTGCCCCGCACAGAACGTCCTAATGCAGCTGGGTCAAGACATAGGAACACTGTGCGCATGGTGATAGTGACACACACAGACACAGTGACAGACACACAGTGACAGACACACGCACAGTGACAGACACACACACATCTGTGCCCCCTTTATAGTAGCAATGCCCTCTGTGCCCCATTTATAGTAGAAATTCCCTCTGGTCAAGCAGCTTAAAGGGAACACTGGCGGCATCCACCACGCCCCCTCAAATATACTGAAAACTGCAACCTGAAGCGAGATTCTCATCTCGTCTCATGGCAGAAACAGCCCTGCTTGCCAGGATCCGCCCAAAACATGAGTGTGAAAGTAGCCTAAGGTAGGTTTGTCTGTGTAATTGCATTTTACGTAGGTGGTTTTATTTAGCATACCTATTAAACATTTATCTACTGTATGTCTTTATTTGATGAATGTTGGAAATGCATGACAGAGATTATATGGTGCCCTTCATTCTTTCCTAACATAATAATGTGTATCAATTCAAGGAAATATTGTTAAAGTCAAGGTGGGACTGCTACTGCCACCCCTGTCATGGTAATCCGCAGATAGCACAAAGCAGTCAGTACATCTTGTTCTCACACACTATCCTCCCACTGAAGGTCACAGGGCATAAAACTAAAGAATGGAGTGCTTTACCATGTTGAAAAATAATTGCTCAGTTATTGCAAATTCAAATAATGTTTGCTTGTATTTTCTGATTTGTTCTGATTCTATATAAAAATGATGCCTTGTGATTTTCTCAAATCAATTTACTTAGTCAGGATACTGAATGTCCTTGAAGAGACTAGTCCTACAGACATAGCAGGGTTAACACAAACTCTTAACTCAAATTTCTTAACTCATTGCGTTATCTTAAAAAAAAGCCATTGAAAGGCAATTGAAGGTGTTTGCTTAACGCATTTAGTTTAGATACCATGTCTCAGAAAGCATGTGTGTTAACTCTACTACATCTGTATATGGAGTGTAACAACTCGGGTCACTTAGCTCTCAAAGATCGCCATCTTCTCACCCAGGACTGGTGCAAGGATTTTTGCCACCCTAGGCAAAAGCTAATTTTGCCGCCCCCCCTTGACTCCGCCTATTGAGCACACCTTTTGATCCGCCCCTTTTTTGTCGGCCACTAATTAATAGAGACTGTACCCTTCATTGTGGCAAGGCCACGTTTTTTCCCTCCAGCTACATACCATGTCATCCACAGATCCCCATTAGTGTCATTCACAGATCCCCATTAGTGTCATCCACAGATCCCCATCAGTGTCATCCACAGATCACCATCAGTGCCATCCACAGATCCCCATCAGTGCCATCCACAGATCCCCATCAGTGCCATCCACAGATCCCCATCAGTGCCATCCACAGATCCCCCTAAGTGTCATCCACAGATTCCCCCCCAGCGCCGCCTCCTAGCTAAATTATTCACTTCACTTGCCTCTGTGTAATTGCAAAGAAGTGCCTTAATCTCGCACAGGCGCACTGGCAGAGGCATTGTCGAGTGAGGTACGCTGGAAGATGGTGCATGCGCACTTCACTCGACAATGCCTCTGCCAGTGCGCCTGTGTGAGATTACAGCGCTTCTCTGCAATTACACAGAGGCAAGTGAAGTGAATAAATTAGCTAGGAGGCGGAGCTTTGGGCCGGGGGCCCCTAAAGACTCGGGGGCAATTGCAGCCGCCTGCGGCTCTATATAGCAAGGGGCGCCCTATTCGGCTGCCAAGTCCGTCTATAGGACACGCCGACCCTGTTCTCACCTTAGACGGTTGGAACACCTCAAGAAGCCCCTCCAACACTGCAGATTTCTGTGCAAACTGGCCACGAACAGCTTCATTATCACTTTTCAGGCAACATAAATTTAGAACCATAAATTCTCTGGCCACTGACTACACAGTAATTATACCTCTCCATCAGGATCTGTGTCTACCACCCAGCTCCCCACAACTCAGTGCTTACCCCACACATGGTTAGAGGGTCCTGGTTTCCATAGGCCTTGGCACAGCCTGCTCCTTCCCCAGGGGGGAGCTCTGATTGAGAAGCCCAGTCCACATTTACCTGAGCTCTTCAGCTGGCTGCTAATTACCTCTCAATAGCAGCCTGGCTGATATACACCGAGGAAAGACACTATTTTCCCTGCCTTTCTTCTTCTCATCCAGCTTCCTCTGGGTGAGATACACCATTTCAATGGCCCTCTGGTAGCTCCACTGCCACAGGAGACTCTTTGGAATTACTCTGTCATTTGGAGACATATTGTCAATGCTCGAAGGGAAATGATTATACAAAGAGGTATCTTCCAAGAAAGAAAACCATCTTGCCAGGGCTACCTATTGGAAGTGGCTATTTTCCCTTGACAACTCTCAAGGTTTGTTTGAAAGCTGGTGAGATGGTTCACTTTCTTTAGAGATACCTCTTTGCATAGTAATTTAATTTACAGTAGTTTAAATGTGCTATGCAAATCTAGTAATAGGCGTGATAAAATTGTGAATTATCTTATATTATTACACACAGCGGACCTTAGTAACCTATATCAAATTAAAAGGGTTTTCTGGGGGTTCAATGTAGATGGCCTATTCTCAGGATAAGTGATTAATATGGAATCAATGGAGTTCCAATTCCCAACACCCTGACGATCACCTGTGTCACGAACCAGCTGGTGTGAACCCACTGTGCCACGTGTCCTACCTCCTCTAAGGGCGTTGTCTAAGTGAACCCCTCAATCTTCACAGTACCTCTGATGGTGGGGATAGACTTTCCCGAGGGGAACACCAGGTCACTACCTCTTGAGGAGAATAGGTACACGAAGCAGCTGGTCCAGGCGGACCAGGAGGTACTGTACCTGAGAGGTACAGGCGTTGTCAGTAGGTTGAGTCGTTACCAGGAGCAACAGTGCAGGATGAGGCAGAGGCGAAGTCAGACAGGTAATAGGTCAGGGCAGGCGGCACAGGTACAGAAGGTCAGGCAATCCGGGTCGGCAACAACAGAGTCAAGGCTAGCAGGCAGGGATCAAACGGGTAGCAGAATCCAGGAGCACAAGTACAAGTCAGGAACACAAGCGAATATGAGAAACCTTAGCAGGACACAAGGTCCTTGACGCTGAGGCATCTGGGAAGGGGGCTGAGCCACTTATATACGCGCACTGGCCCTTAAGGAAATGCTGCAGGAAACAAGCAGCAAGCCATGCTGTGGCCAGGGCAGAAAGGAAACACTGGCAGCAGATCACCACTGAACACGGCACCTGGGACTGCGGCGGTAAGCAGGAGAACAGTGGCACACAGCAGCCGCTGTTACAATCTGTTTGAGGAGGCCATGGAGTTCCAGTGATTGCTGCAGCCTCATCACAGCATATTAAACACAGTGTTGTACATTGTATTGAGACTGTGCTTGTTACTGCAGCCCAGGCCCATTCACTTGAATAGGGCTGAGCTGTATATAGGCTATGTGACCAATGAGCATGATGTGATTGGCCTGGGAAAAGGCTGTAGCACTTACATTATAAAAAAACAATAATAAAATACTAAAATACTGATATGGGTTTGCTATAAGTCACCAGTGATGAGCTACATAGGCAATGTTCCTTTTCGCGATATTTCCCAAATTTTTCGCATAATGTTTGCAATAAATTCACGAATTATAGAATTCGTGAGCTCGTCATTATTTTCGCGATTGCGCAAATTGGCACTAATGAGGCACTTTTTTTTGTGCAATACATGCAACTTCACATTTTATCAGGTCTGCAGTGGCGACTCTAGGAACAATATATAGGGGGGCACATAAGATACCACACTCAAAAATGAGGGGTCACTATAATATTTTCACCACTTAATCATACTACTGAAAAAAATGAAATAAGTATATATAAATAAGATTACAAAATACAAGAGTATTGCGGTATGCAGGGATACCTTTTTATTGTACTAACCCAGTGTTTCTCAAATAGTGGGGCGCGCCCCCCAGGGGGGGCGCGAGGCTCTGTAAAGGGGGGCTCCAGTTCACAGGAGATGAACGCTTCCACTGTGGAAGCGTTCATCTCCATAGTGATCTGTATCGCCGTCCTCTGGACAGCGATACAGATCGCTGTGCTGTGCGGCAGGGGAGGGAGAGGCGTCTCCCTCCCCTGCTCCTCTGATAGGCTGCGGGCCTTGTGCCGGCAGCCTATCAGAGCGGATTCAGGCGGCGCGATGACGTCATCGCGCCGCCTGAGCAGAGTGCAGAGCGGGACACAGGCCGGAAGAGGCCTGCATCCAGCACTTCCAGGAAGGTAAGTATATGTGGTGGGGGTGTTAATGGAGCCTGCACATGATGGAGGAGGGGGTTAATGGAGCCTGCACATGATTGGGGAGGGGGTTAATGGAGCCTGCACATGATTGGGGGAGGGGGTTAATGGAGCCTGCACATGATTGGGGGAGGGGGTTAATGGAGCCTGCACATGATTGGGGGAGGGGGTTAATGGAGCCTGCACATGATTGGGGGAGGGGGTTAATGGAGCCTGCACATGATTGGGGGAGGGGGTTAATGAAGCCTGCACATGATTGGGGGAGGGGGTTAATGAAGCCTGCACATGATTGGGGGAGGGGGTTAATGGAGCCTGCACATGATTGGGGGAGGGGGTTAATGGAGCCTGCACATGATTGGGGGAGGGGGTTAATGGAGCCTGCACATGATTGGGGGAGGGGGTTAATGGAGCCTGCACATGATTGGGTGGAGGGGGTTAATGGAGCCTGCACATGATTTGGGGAGGGGGTTAATGGAGCCTGCACATGATTTTGGGGAGGGGGTTAATGGAGCCTGCACATGATTTTGGGGAGGGGTTAATGGAGCCTGCACATGATTTTGGGGAGGGGTTAATGGAGCCTGCACATGATTTTGGGGAGGGGGAGAGAGCCTGCACATGATTTGGGGAGGGGGAAGCCTGCACATGATTTGGGGAGGGGGAAGCCTGGACCCTGCACATGATTGGGGAGGGGGTTAATGGAGCCTGCACATGATTGGGGGAGGGGGTTAATGGAGCCTGCACATGATTGGGGGAGGGGGTTAATGGAGCCTGCACATGATTGGGTGGAGGGGGTTAATGGAGCCTGCACATGATTGGGGGGAGGGGGGTTAATGGAGCCTGCACATGATTTGGGGGGAGGGGGGAAGCCTGGACCCTGCACATGATTGGGGAGGGGGGTTAATGGAGCGTGCACATGATTTGGGGGGGGGGTGTTAATGGCCCTCGCCTGTGGGGAGATTGGTGTACTTATAACTATTTACAGTCGTGCGGGGGGGCGCGAAATGTTTTCTTCTTCCTAGGGGGGGCATGACAGAAAATAATTGAGAAGCACTGTACTAACCTAATACTTAAAACACAAGCTTTCAAGAGTTTTCCTTTCTTCCACAGTATTGCTTCAGACCTGAGAAAGAGAGAAACACTCTCGAAAACTTTTCTTTATAGTTTAAAGCAGTTTCAGCAAACACCAGGACTGTGTAAATAATCCCATATGTTACTAAAGAAGAACAATGAACAGACGCTCACAGGCTTATTCACAAGAGGGTGAAGAGTTTGGAGAAGGGAACAATCTAGGACAACATAACTGAATAGGAAAGTGAGCTGAATTGGAGAATTTTTTTCAAATCATCTATGTTGTCCTATATTGTTCACTTCTCCTGACTTCTCCAAACTCTTCACCCTTTTGTGAAATAACCCTGTGGGTGTTGTTGGTGTGTGCAACTAATACTACTACATTTACCAATATATTTACATTTAATTATTTGCAAAAAGCTTCATACATAACTAAAAAAAAATTGTTTGCTGTCCCTTTAAGCAAAAGCCAGAAAATAATAAAAGACAAAAAAAAAATAAAGAAATTAAACTAAACTACATTTATAGTAAAACTATTTACTTACAAAAGAAGCTATTCAGTCTTCTGATGTGCTGTCCTCTGCTTGCTTCTGCGGATTCTTTCCCCTCCTTTCAGTCTCTCCTCAGTGTGCAGGCACACTGTTATGGGAGATCTGTGGATGACACACTGTTATGGGGGCATCTGTGGATGACACTGTTATGGGGGCATCTGTGGATGACACTATTATGGGCATCTGTGGATGACACTATTATGGGCATCTGTGGATGACACACTGTTATGGGGGATCTGTGGATGACACACTGTTATGGGGGAATCTTTGGATGACACACTGTTATGGGGGATCTGTGGATGACACACTGTTATGGGGGATCTGTGGATGGCACACTGTTATGGAGGATCTGTGGATGACACACTGTTATGGGGGAATCTTTGGATGACACACTGTTATGGGGGATCTGTGGATGACACACTGTTATGAAAGATCTGTGGATGACACACTGTTATGGGGGATCTGTGACTGACACACTGTTATGGAGGATCTGTGGATGACGTACTGTTATGGGGGATCTGTGGTTGACACACTGTAATGGGGGCATCTGTGTATGACAGACTGTTATGGAGGATCTGTGGATAAAGTACTGTTATGGGGGATCTGTGGTTGACACACTGTTATCGGGGCATCTGTGTATGACAGACTGTTATGGGGGATCTGTGGATGACACTGTTATGGGGGATCTGTGGATGACACTGAAGCAATTGTCCCCCACACTGCCTGCACAGTATTAATTGTCCCCCACACAGTAGTAATTGTCCCCCACACTGTCCCCACAGTAGTAATTGTCCCCCACACTGCCCCCACAGTAGTAATTGTCCCCTACAGTGTACCCACAGTAGTAATTGTCCCCCACACTGCCCCCACAGTAGTAATTGTCCCTCACACTGCCCCCACAGTAGTAATTGCCCCCCACACTGCCCCACAGTAGTAAATGTCCCTCACACTGCCCCCACAGTAGTAATTGACCCCCACACTTCCCCCACAGTAGTAGTTGCCCCCCACACTGCCCCAGAAGTAGTAATATTCCCCCACACTGCACCCACAGTAGCAATTGTCCTCCACACTGCCCCCACCGTAGTAATTGTCCCCCACACTGCACCCACAGTAGCAATTGTCCCCCACACTGCCCCCACAGTATTAATTTTTCCCCACACTGCCCACACAGTAGTAATTGTCCCCACAGTAGCAATTGTCCCCCACACTGCCCCAACAGTAGTAATTGTCCCCCACACTGCCCCCACAGTAGTAATTGTCCCCCAGAATGCACCCACAGAAGCAATTGTCCCCCACACTGCCCCCACAGTAGTAATTGTCCCCCACACTGCCCCCACAGTAGTAATTGTCCCCCAGAATGCACCCACAGAAGCAATTGTCCCCCATACTGCCCCCACAGTAGTAATTGTCCCCCACACTGCCCCCACAGTAGTAATATTCCCCCACACTGCCCCCACAGTAGTAATTTTCACCCACACTGCCCCCACAGTAGTAATTTTCCCCCACACTGCCCCCACAGTAGTAATTGTCCCCCACACTGCCCCCACAGTAGTAATTGTCCCCACACTGCCCCCACAGTAGTAATTGTCCCCACAGTAGCAATTGTCCCCCACACTGCCCTGACAGTAGTAATTGTCCCCCATAATGCCCCCACAGTAGTAATTGTCCCCCAAACTGCCCCCACAGTAGTAATTGTCCCCCACACTGCACACACAGTAGCAATTGTCTCCCACACTGCTCCCACAGTAGTAATTGTCCCCCACACTGCCCCCACAGTAGTAATTTTCACCCACACTGCCCCCACAGTAGTAATTTTCCCCCACACTGCCCCCACAGTAGTAATTGTCCCCCACACTGCCCCCACAGTAGCAATTGTCCCCACACTGCCCCCACAGTAGTAATTGTCCCCACAGTAGCAATTGTCCCCCACACTGCCCCCACAGTAGTAATTTTCCCCCACACTGCCCCTACAGTAGTAATTGTTCCCCACACTGCCCTCACAGTAGTAATTTTCCCCCGCACTGCTTCCACAGTAGTAATTTTAGGGTTAGGCATGTAGGGGTAACAGTGGCATGCAGCAGCAATAGTAGTGACAGCAATAGCAGCATAGCATAGAACAGACAATGAAATACATGTGTGTGCAGCTGTTTTGGGGTAGTAGTAGTGGTAGTGGTAGCTGTGTAGAGGTAATGGTAGTGGAAGTTGGTTGAGTAGCATTTGCGATGGCAGTGGTATCAGCAGCAGCCATACAGTATGGACCATGATATTAGGCAGGCAGCAGCCGTGGCATTAGGCGGCCAGCAATAAATAGCAGCCATCAGCAATGGCAGATCTATTTAGTTTGGGTGTCATAATGCTACCCGTCATGCTGTAAACCCTCTCTGAGATGGCATTGGAGGCTGGACAAAACAGTATAGCAAAATCAAACTGGGAAAGTTCCAGCCATTGTTCCAATCTGGCTTCCCAGAAGTCCTTGAGGTCAGGGAACATGATGTGTGCCAGAGAAAGTCCATAGTTCAGTTAGGCATTGAAAAACAAATTTGAATGTCTTTCACTGAAAGCCAAAGAGAAAAGAACACTAATTAGCATATATGTTTTCCAGAAGCGTAAAGCAGTGATGGCTGGACTACAGTACTCATCATGCATACTAGGTGGTCTTCCTAATGAGAAAATGCATTCCACCAACCCTTCAGAAAAGCCAGCTAACCCTTTTTCTCTTGAGACTCAGTTTTATTTTTCTTTTGGAAGAAGACGTTTAATACAAGGACATTTTGCACTTTCTTTTCGAACAAGGACTGGTTTGCAAGTCTGTCTTCAAATGGAAGATTGCATGTGGATCTTTCTTTCTCTCTCTGATTCACAAGAAATACTTTCCGTCCTAGAGTTCCGTCCTCGGGGCTCTAGGACGGAAAGATACTGATCAGGATTATCCCAATGCATCCTGAATGGAGAGAAATCCGTTCAGGATGCATCAGCATGTCTTCCGTTCAGTATGTGAACGTTTTTTGGACGTTGACAAAACCGCTGCATGCTGCAGATTTGTCTCCGTCCAAAAATCCGGAAGACATGCCGTAACGCTAGATCCGGAATTAATGCCCATTGAAGTGCATTAATCAGGAATTAAGCTAAATGTCGTTTCAGCGCATCGCCGGATCCGATGTTTAGCTTTGCGCATGCGCAGCAGCAGTTCCGATCGGGGCCCCAGTGTAGGCTGGGGCTCCAATCGGTTACCATGGCAGCCAGGACCTACTTCATGACGTTACAGGTCCCCGCGGCGCATAGATCAATGTGCCGCACGGACCTGTGACGTCATGAAGGAGCGCCCGGAGGCCGCAGCGGAGGTAAGTATACTGTTGCGGAGTACTTACCATGGCAGCCAGGACTTCAGTAGCATCCTGGCTGCCATGGTTACCTGAAAGCATATTGATCAGTCTTCAATATGCTTTCAGTTGTCTTGCGTTGTGACGTATCCGACGGGCATTTCCGGCAACGGAAGTGCACGCCGGATCCTCACAACGCAAATGTGAAAGAGCCCTAAGGGTACTTTCACACTTGGTTTGTTTGATTCCAGCCTGATCAGGCCGGATCCGCATGCTGCGGTATAATCTCTGGCCAAAACGCCATTCAGTGACTGAACTGAAGACATCCTGATGCATACTGAACAGATTTCTCTCTATTTAAAATGCATTGGGATATGCCTGATCAATTCTTCTCCGGCATAGAGCCCTTTTGACGGAACACTATGCTGGAAAATAATAACGCAAGTGTGAAAGTACCCTAAGGAATGCGATATGAATGTAGACAACCTACAAGTCTGGTTGTTGCGAGTTAACCAAATTGTGTAAAGTAGGGTATTCCAGAGAACTGGTGCAGATTTTTTATGCAGCTTGATAAAAGTCTTGGATACAGGGAAGGGAGGTTGGGACTATTGAGGACTGCAAAATCACTGATGCTTTGTCATGTACATACTCCAACGTGGTGTACATGATACTGTGTACGAGGTGTCTAATGAGAGCATCTATATTGAAAAAACTATGCAGAATCTATGATCTAGGATGAATATACACAGATACACAATAAAAAAAAGAAGCTGCAGGTAAACACTTCTCTGGATCAGACCACAATATGGCAGACTTAAAGATTGTAAGGCCCCCATACACATTAGTGTTTTGTTGACTGAAGCCGCTGAGATTGAAGGGTTTGGCTGACAGTTTAATGTATGTAAAAATGCTCATAATTTTCCCCTGACAGATGATGTTGGGGGAGAGAAGGATTGAGTGAAGGGAATATTTTTGCCTGATCTCTTGTTCACTCAGGGGATAAGCTTCTGCCAGAGGTGATTGGCATGAACTGTCTCCCCACTGAACACACATACACATTCGGTGGAACCGAACATGGATGTGCTTGGGGGAGTCCAGTGAAGAGCGAGATATCAGCTAATAAATCAGCCAAAAGCTTTTGAATATGTATGGTCGCCTTTGGTACAAAATCGAAATTAACCACCTAAGAGTTTTAGCCCAGCTCTGCTTGGGCTTTGAGAAAAGTAGTTAACAGATCAGCCCCAGCATAGACTGGGCAGCAGGGTGAGTGGGAACGGCGACTTTAACTCCTCATATCTCAGGCTGGATGATTTCTGCATATGTCTGTTCGGCAAAGGCTAGATCATGTCCTAATCTTGGCCTCAAATGCAGAACACAGACCATTTGAAGTCTATTGGTCTATAAAAGAAATGAATGCAACACTGACATCCACATTTTGTCGGCTACAAAATATAAACAGTCATGTGAATGCATCCTTAGTCATTGTGTCAAGTGGTGGTGTGAGAGAGGACTATAGCTATAGCAAAATACAAATCGGACAAATTCTACGAAGGTGTATTAACGCTTACCATCAGCTATGTTCCTACCTGGCCATAAATACAATGGCAATAAATGAGATATTGTAAAAATGAAAGAGTAAATGTGCAAGAGTTGTAAAGACGTGTTACTAAAGGTATAAACATGTTATTAGGCGTTTGTCAGTATGATGGATGCAGTCTAAAATGCTCACTGACAATGATCTCCATTTTACTGTTAGGCCATTAAAGTGCATTACCCATCGCCAATAAACCTGTTTTTCAATTGCCATTAACCCTGTAATTAAATTTATCTTTAGTGAATCTAATTTACTTTTCTTTTTTCCATGATATCACATGAAAATATATGTATGCAGTGGAAGGTTAAAATAGGGTAGAAAGGTGATGCGTGAAATGTTGCCCTTCCAGAAAGTTTAACCTATCATGGCACAGAAATGTGCAACCTTTAAACCTTGCTTTGTAAGCATTTAATGAAATCCCCATGGTAATAAATCAATTGTATGTATCAGTTTACCGGTGTAATAAAGCATTAACTCTTTTGCTTCAAGGAACTTCTTCTGTTCAACTTGATCGACATTTACAGTAAAAAAAAAATCATTACACCACCTGCAAATGTCTTTTTTGCCCTTTCTGAGTTTTTTTACAATTAATTCATAGACACAAGCCTAAGTAATCAGCCCTTTTTACAATTGTAAGTGGTTATTCCATGATTAATGTAAAAAATAAAATAAAATGAGAATCAACCAGTATATATTACATAACAATCTCTTTCTAACAAAGCTCGAACCAATCCTGTAGCTCACATGGATCTAGAGATGTCCCCATTCATTGCCCCAATTGTTCTGCTATATCTATTTCAGGCTGGCAGCTGAGGATGTGTGTCCTTTCTCAGGGTACATGTCCTTTTTGGTGTCAATTGAATAATAAAACTGAGCATTTCATCCACCTCAGTAAAGTGGACAGAGAAATTAGTAAAAGAACAAACAGCAGGTGGCGCTGTACAGATAGAGTTCATTGAATAACTCTAGTAGCTAGGCTAAATTTTTTTAATTACATACAATAACAATTCTATTCAATTCCAAGTGCTGTTTTGAAAAATGTAGAATATTTTTTGTGGGACAACCCCTTTAAAGGAATGATGGGCCAATGAGTGTCTATGATCACCAAATAAACTGTATATAATACAGTATGTATTGTTGTTGGTCTTTCCCACTTAGAGGCCCTTCACATGACAGTTTATGGTGCCAGAATTTTGGCACAGACTCTGCGTCAATATTCTGGCAGAGAACATGTAGTATCTGGATATGTATAAAAATGTGGCGCACAGGAGTGACACAAGCACCACAATAGAGGTGCTCACAGTTGAGAGGAATCACCCTTCCTCTTCAATGGATATTGAAGAATAAAAATTATGTAACCGGGCACACTCAAAATATTAGGACCATGTAGAATTTATTAAAAAAATATAGATAAAATATACCTCTAACATATACGGTGATATACAACAATTGACATACTATCCTAAAATGCCGGGTAAAATCGGCCTAAAAAATGGAAATACAATTGGAATAAATACAATAATAAGGAACAATGGGCAAAAATACCAGGTATGGTCAACCTAAAAATAGAAATGCAGTGTGAGTAAAACAAATTGAATAAATATTGATAGGAATGGGATGATACCGTAGTCCTATTGCTTTGTGCGTATGCAATAGAGAAACTGCGCTAATAGTGGTACTTGCGAAGTCATATACTGGTGGTTATTTATAACAAACTTCGCCTCCAATATTATGGAACAACATCGAGGTTTGTGCTCCTATCTTTACGCAGGTTCTTAGTTCAGTTTCTATGACTTAATATTCCAGACTTGTACTTTGTTACTCTGGCAAGATAGTATAAATACCTTTCTTTAGTTTGTAGAAGTTAAGCGGCGTCCCGCTATACTTACAAGTCAGCGGCGTCCCGCTGAACAGTTCCGGCTACTGTGCTTTAAACAATGCGCACACTTGCCGGCGTGATGTGTGCAAAGTTCTTACCATGCCTTCAAAGGACGCCTCTGTCGCTATTTCTATTTTTAGGTTGACCATACCTGGTATTTTTGCCCATTGTTGCTTATTGCATTTATTCCCATTGCATTTCTATTTTTTAGGCAGATTTTACCTAGTATTTTAGGATAACATGTAGTATCTGCCTCTCTTAGTTTTCAGTAGGAGGCATCTCTGCAGTCCGTGAGGTTGTAGGTTTAAAGCCGCGACTGCACCAAGAGGGTATAGGGCCCTTCTTAATGGAGTGTGTGGACAGATGCTTCTTGAAACCATGGTGGGTGTCCGCTTGCAGTTTATAAGCATAAGTGATTGTCTTCTCTATGGTATGTATAGCAAAGTTCTGAGGAAAGATTTTAATTTGCTTACATAGCACCAACATATTCTGTAGCACTTTACAGACATTATCATCACTCCAGTGGAGGTCACAGTCTTCATTTCCGATAAGTATGTTTTTGGATTGTGGGAGGCAGAGTTGCCAACCAGAATTTTAGTTTTTTTCTGGACAACTTATCCCAAAATCACCTTTCTTGGTGTCCAGAGAAACAGGGGACCTTGGTTCTTGTGAAACAGGGGACCGGTGTCTTGCGAGCTCAGTCCATCCGATTCCCGTGTTGGTGGTTGTTTGCACGTGTCTGCCGATGGTATGGCTTGTAGTCAGTGCAGTAAATTTTCACTCGTCGCGCTCTGGACTAATTCTTGTGGGTTTGTTTGGCACATATTATTCTTATCAGATAAATTTCATATCTAGGGGATCCTCGACCAAACGCGTTTTGGGGGTTTTAAATCACCCCTTCCTCAGTGGTTCTTAGTCCCCCATAAAATGATCCCTTATATAGGGGTTATAGTCTCCTCTAAAACCTGATATGGATTTTTTTTTAATGGTATCCTCAGTTTTGTTAAATTTCAGTCTTTATGTAGTTGATACGGCTTCTTTAACCTCATATAGTTCACTATCATCCCATTTGGTGGTTATAACTACTAAATAATGCTAAACATATAATACAGTTACTTTAAAATACCATATAAATAACACACTTAATGTCACTATGTTATATAGATTGACCTTTATCAATTATATCATAAAAATATGTTTGTATATTTGCTTAAAAATACTCATAAAAATACTTATACACACATTCATAAAGAGAAGAAGAACGCAAAGAGAGTGGACAGGATGGTGATCCGCGAAGATAGGTGGTGCACCATCAAGGGATATCCCCCCAAATATGAATATACTGGGTAGGGTTAGACCATCGACGGCGGGCGCACATTAAAATCACAGAAAACCGAAAAGTTCAAACTCTGCGTTCAATCCTCCTGGGAGCAATGTGTTCGATTCATAGATCCGTTGAGTCTCCAGCCTAGACATTTTACTTATATGGTTACCGCCTCTCCAATCTCTATTAACCTTATCGATGGCCGCAAATTTTATACCCGATGGGTTTTTGTTGTGAGCTTTCTTAAAATGGTTGGACAGTGCATGTGTTTCTAAACCGTTTTTAATGTTAGTTAGTCACATGTTCTGAAATGAATTTTTTTAGGGTCCTTTTTGTTCTCCCCACATACTGTTTACCACATGGGCATTCTCTGACATATACCACATTTTCAGAATTACAGGATAGGAAATCTTTTATTTTATGTTTATGTTTATTAACAGTTGAAATAATTTCACTAGTCCTCCGTGAGAATGAGGTAATTTTGCAATTCCCACACTGGCCGCATCTATAGAATCCATCCTTGTTCGCCCAGTTTTGTACTGTACAAACATTTTCCTTCTCCTTTTTAATTGTAGGAGCCACCATATTCCCCAAACTTGGCGCTTTAGTAAATGTGATGAGGGGACTAGCAGTGATCATGGATCCTATTATCTTGTTTTTTTTTTATCAAATACCAATGTTTATGTATTATCTTCTTATATTCATTGTTAAAGGGTAAGACTATATGTAAATCTTCTTTTTTCCCTTCCTTGTCCATTATATCCTTCTTTTTAAATAAATTTTCCCTTTCCATCCCTCTCACTTTATCTAGTGCTCCATTCAGAAGCTCCTTAGGGTAATCCTTTTCTATAAATGCTTTTCTCATTCTATCTGCTTTTGTTTCAAACTGTTCATTTGACGTGCAGTTGCGTTTAATTCTACGGAATTGACCCTGAGGTATATTAACAAGCCAACTCGGTAGATGGCAACTGCTATATAAAATATAGCTGTTCCTTGTTAAAGGAGTGATGTATGTGCAACTTTTTAGTTTTTTATCCTCCACATAAATTTTTTAATCCAAAAATTCTAAATTTTCTTTACTCAGAGTGTGTGTGAATTTTAAGTTAAAATTGTTAAAATTGATCTCCCATAAAAACCTATCCAAACTTTCTTTGCCTGATCTCCAGATAAAAAATACATCATCAATATATTTTTTCCAGAGCACCAGATATGTCCCCAATTGGGGGGCAATGATCTTCTCCTCCCAGTTGGTCATAAATAAATTTGTGTAACTGGGGGCGAACCCGGTGCCCATAGCTGTCCTTTGAATTTGCAAATAAAAGTCACCATTAAAATTAAAATAGTTGTGTGACAATATAAAATCTATACCATTTATTAAAAATTCTATTTGTTTGTGGGCCATTCTTCCCTCTTTTTGTAATTGGGCATTGACCGCCTGCTTTTCATGTTCATCGTTAATAATCGTATACAATGATTGTACATCTAGTGTACCCATCCACCAATCTTCTTCAAGTTCAACATCTTCTATAATTTTAATGATCTGGGTAGTATCTTTTGTATATGAGGGGATTTGTTTAACCCTTGGTTTTAATAAAACATCAATGTAATGGGACAGATTACATGTTAAGGAATCTATCCCAGAAACAATAGGGTGTCCTGGTGGATTACCTTTGTCTTTATGAATTTTCGGAATACAGTAAAATACTGGTATTCGTGGGTTTTTTATTAAGTATAAAATTTATCATCTTCTTTTAAAATCCCATTTAATTTTGCTTCTTTACAAAAGTTGACCAATTCTGTGTAGAATCTCTGAGTTGGATCTCTCGTCAATTCTTGATAGATATCTGTGTCAGACAATTGTCTTATACATTCTGAATTATATCTTTCTACATCCTGTATAACTATCGACCCGCCTTTATCGGCGGGGCGAGTAATAATATTCTTATCTTTCTGTAATTGTTTTAAGGTAACAATTTGTTCCTTGGTTAGATTTTGACATCTATATTTGGTATTATCCTTAATTTTGTGCAGATCATTTTCTACACATTCTTTAAATGTTGCCACCTCCTGGCTAATTTCATTCCTCGGATATTTTTTTGAACGGTTTTTCAGGGTTGTATGGGTATATTTTTCTGGTTGAGTTGAGTAATCTATTTCTTTTATTATGGGATTTTTTACAAAATATTTTTTAAACATAGTCATCGTATAAATTTCTCCACCCCAATATATGTTGCAAACTTATTTAATTTCTCTGTTGGAGAAAACTTTAGACCTTTGTTTAATAGTTGACTTTGGGTGTTTGTTAATATGATGGAGCTTAGATTGATGATAGAGTCATTACTAATTTGTGATTCTGTTATCTGTGATAGTGTCGTTCTCTTCCTTCTTCCCCGTGTTGTCTCACTCTGGATTGGTATCTCTGATTGTGTTGATTGTGATACTGATTGTGTTGTCTCTCTGTTATTGGTGTCCTGTGATCCTGTCTCAGAAACAGGGGCTTGTTCCTCAAATTGTAATGGTGATCTGTGGGTGTGTTTTGATGTGTCCTCGGTGGTCTCCTTGGGGGTGATCTTTGTCTCGTGCGTGTTCTGTGGTGAGGTGGTGTTCAGTCTAAAAAAGACTCCCTCTCCTCTAAAATTTCAAATCTGTTGTGAATGGGTATGTTAAAATTGGTGTGTTTACGTGTATCTTTTTCTTCAGTGCAATTATCCCTTAAATTAGTGGTTACAACATTGTGTGTGGCTACATTCATTCCCTCTACCCTCTCCTCTTCTGCATATTGCTCCTTCCTTTCTTTTCTCCCCTTTTTATTGAAGTCAAATTTCTTCACCTTTTTATCTATTATTTCCAGTTCTGTCTTGTCTAGGTTATTGCATAACCTAGTTTGGAGAGTATTTAATTCATCATTCTTGGGGAATTGATCTGTTATTATCTTCATCTCAGCCATTTTTTTGGTAGTCTCTTCCAGGATTATAGAACGTCTCTTAATGATTAAATGGGTCAGTGCAACAGATTGGTCATGCAACAGACCTTCCCGTTCCTTATTAAAATCGACGTTACACAAATCCTGGGCTGGAGATTAAGTCAACATCAGACCTTTTGGGATCTGATCTATTTCTATACATCTTTTTAGAGTCATAATTTCCCATCTTTGTCTTAATTGCCGAATTAACAATAGTTCTAATTCTTTAAAAACTTTTCCTATACATAATTCTTCTGCAGCATGATCATTATTGCTTTCTTCAAAATGAAAATTCTCAACTTTTTGTTTCTTAGATTCAATATGGTTCCAAATATCCATGGTTCTGGTCAATCTGTGCAGTCACAAGGGTGAATTATAGTGTATGGATATGTATAAAAATGTAGCGCACAGGAGTGACACAAGCACCACAATAGAGGTGCTCACAGTTAGAAGGAATCACCCTTGCTCTTCAATGGATATTGAAGAATAAAAATTATGTAACCGGGCATACTCAAAATATTAGGACCATGTAGAATTTATTCAAAAAATATAGCTAAAATATACCTCTAACATATACGGTGATATACAACAATTGACACACTATCCTAAAATACCAGGTAAAATCGGCCTAAAAAATGGAAATACAATGGGAATAAATACAATAACAAGCAACAATGGGCAAAAAAAACAGGTATGGTCAACCTAAAAATAGAAATGCAGTGTGAGTAAAACAAATTGAATAAATATTGATAGGAATGGGATGATACCGTAGTCCTATTGCTCTGTGCGTATGCAATAGAGAAACTGCGCTAATAGTGGTACTTGCGAAGTCATATAGTGGTGGTTATTTATAACAAACTTCGCCTCCAATATTATGGAACAACATTGAGTTTGTGCTCCTATCTTTACGCTGGTTCTTAGTTCAGTCTCTATGACTTAATATTCCAAACTTGTACTTTGTTACTCTGGCAAGATAGTATAAATACCTTTCTTTAGTTTGTAGAAGTTAAGCGGCGTCCCGCTATACTTACAAGTCAGCGGCGTCCCGCTGAACAGTTCCGGCTACTGTGCTTTAAACAATGCGCACACTTGCCGGCGTGATGTGTGCAAAGTTCTTACCATGCCTTCAAAGGACGCCTCTGTCGCTATTTCTATTTTTAGGTTGACCATACCTGGTATTTTTGCCCATTGTTGCTTATTGTATTTATTCCCATTGCATTTCCATTTTTTAGGCAGATTTTACCTAGTATTTTAGGATAACATGTAGTATCTGCCTCTCTAAGTTTTCAGTAGGAGGCATCTCTGCAGTCCGTGAGGTTGTAGGTTTAAAGCCGCGACTGCACCAAGAGGGGATAGGGCCCTTCTTAATGGAGTGTGTGGACAGATGCTTCTTGAAACCATGGTGGGTGTCCGCTTGCAGTTTATAAGCATAAGTGATTGTCTTCTCTATGGTATGTATAGCAAAGTTCTGAGGAAAGATTTTAATTTGCTTACATAGCACCAACATATTCTGTAGCACTTTACAGACATTATCGTCACTCCAGTGGAGGTCACAGTCTTCATTTCCGATAAGTATGTTTTTGGATTGTGGGAGGCAGAGTTGCCAACCAGAATTTTAGTTTTTTTCTGGACAACTTATCCCAAAATCACGGACAGCCAATATTTTTTTACGGATAAATTGAAAAACCATAATGAATTATGAAGATTATAAGGAATCCATTCTATAGCTCAATATACTGATAATAGCTCATTACCAGCATTTACTGTCATCTGTAGAATCACACCAAAATAATCTACATAGAAATCAGTCGGCACTCTGGTATCAGCGGTGTGGTGCACGCGTCCCCGGAGCAATGTCCAATAGAATACAGGGAAAAAGGACCGGCACTCACCAAATTCAATATCTTCACTTTATTCACCGCACATGGCAAGACAAAAAGACGCAGGCGTTTCGGCTCAAACGCAGTGAGCCTTCCTCAATTATCCAATAATAATAATAATGATAATTGAGGAAGGCTCACTGCGTTTGAGCCGAAACGCCTGCGTCTTTTTGTCTTGCCATGTGCGGTGAATAAAGTGAAGATATTGAATTTGGTGAGTGCCGGTCCTTTTTCCCTGTATACCAAAATAATCTAGTCATGTAAGACCAGCCTCAAAAAAATCTATTTTTTTTCATGGACACAGGAAAAAAGTCACCTATTTTTACGGACTGTCCAGAAATTTCTGGATTGTTGACAACCCTGGTGGGGAGGAAACTGGAGTACCTGTAGGAAACCCATACAAACACGAGGAGAACATACAAACTCTATGCATAGATTGTTCTTGGTCACCTCTAAACCTAGGACCCCAGGACTGCAATCACCAGCTAGAGTGCTGCCCAAGATGCTCCGGGATTATTTTATGGAGAAGGCAAGTACCTACTAAACCAGACTTTGTCAGGAGAGCTTACTGTTTCTCTGGTCTTCTATTACTGTAAAAAATGATCAGAATGTGATAATTAGGGTAACAAAGCAACAACCTAAAATTGCAAAGCTAATATAAACCTTCCTTCATTAATCTAAAAATATTTCCGTATTCATTTGTATTTTACAGGTGGATAAATATGACTTATGTCTGTACATGTGCTTTTAATCTGAGTTATGCAAAGAGATGAAACAGGACAATATTTTCCATGAATATCAATGTCAGTAGAAAGTATGGATTAGTTGGTGGTGGGTATGACTGTGTGTAAGACTGATAATTCTTTACATTCCCTGTGGTTAGGGAACACGCTGCGTATAAGAGGTCTTTGATCACACCATGCAGTAGCGCTTATATTCTTATACCCTTGATAAATGGTCGGTATTGCCAAGATCTGGATGGACTTAATCCATAAAGAGTGATTAACTCTGTAAAATAGATTTTAAATATGACATGTGGAATCTCAGATCTATTTTATATGCATTTAACATGAGGCATGATCTTATAGAATATGGAAATCAGCTTGTCATTACGATGTTAAGCAATATATGCAGAAAACCTGATTGGAGTTAATTTCCAAGATGTATTTATTAAGAAGAAAATCTGATCCAAATCTAATCTGATTATCTACTTCTGATTCCCTATTAGTCCCTCTAGGAGATGCAGTTTTAGATGATTATAGGATTTTAGAACTTTGTAAATTATGTGTCAGTTTATGGTTTGTTTCCATGGAAATCAAATGAATGAGTCATTTTATGCTTTGAAGAGTCAATAAAGCTGTTCTGTAGATTCTAGTACATACAGTATAATGCTTGAGCATCTGTAATAAACAGTTAAAGGTGTTGTGTAACAGTTTTTAACCTTCCCAAGGGAGCAAACAGGCTTATAAAAGAAAGAGAAGAACATAAGTCACATGTGGGGCCATGGAACGGAAGTACAGATGCGGGCCCTTTGAAATGAATGGTCCGCATCTGTTCCATAACATTGCAGAACGGATGCAGACACAAATATATGGTCGTCTGAATGAGCCCTTAAAGGAGGTGTCTTATGAGGCCTCATGTATGAATCTTTAAGAAACGGTGCCCCACTTAGGGACTCCCCTCGTCTGTGAGTCAGAATGGATATATAGGTGCAGCTCCAGCCCTAGTGGCCCACACATTACATGAAAAGTCCTTCACTGTGACAGACCTGGCTTTCCCTGGCAAAAACAGCTAAACATCGGGGAATAAAGAAGACTCACATCAATCAGTTGGCTGCTGCAAGAGCTTCCATAAAAAATGAATCTGAATGAACATCTATAATAAGTACCAAGATGTCACACAACTAGTGTGCTGCTACATTGTAACAAATAGAGATGAGAGAATTTCATAAAATTCGATTCCAAGTCAATCGTCTGATTCAATTGGGGTCTGAATAAATTTGAGCAGAATCATAAGTGCCCTAATTGCCTGGAAAAGTCTCTGGTCAGATTTATCATTAATAGTGCTGAGCGAGCATGCTCGGCCGAACACATTTTTCACTCGAGTATCGCAATGCTCGGCACATTGCGGTGTTCGGCCAAACACCACGTGTGCTCGAGCGCGATGTTCGAGTCTCCTCCCCACACGTTTGTTGGCTGCTACACAGACAATAAAAGTATCACCCAAAAATTGGACCACAATTTTCAGCGAATGAAAATTGAAAAAACTTTATTAACAATGATAAATACATACATGTTAAAACAAGGCAGCACAAAGGTGGAACACAAAGATGAGGAACAGGAACCAAGGGGGGGCTGGGAGGTCAGCACACCAAAAGACAGGGAGAGAAAAAATTGCTAATAGAGCAAAAATAAATAAATGAAACTCCAAGGCTCCAATGAGCAATAAACCCCGGGCAAATATTGCAGCAAAGGTAAATGTAGGAGCAAAAACTTGGAGTTTGGAAAAAGGTAAGTAGTCATACCCTGGATGGTGTGTCGATCTCTCAGCCGCCTCCTGACCCAATGCTGTTTCGCCAGAGACCGGCTTCTTCCGGGGATATTACATTGAGAAAAGATACCCCTAATATAGTGCCCTCACAGGTGTATAGTATAATACTTAAAAGACCTGGTGACGCCCATACCAATAGGGATGGAGTGCCGGACATGTCCAGCCAATTATCGGCATCAAAGGGAGGAACAGGGGCGGGGCAGGTCTGACATAGTGGTCATGTGACAAGGCACCTGACCGCAGCATCAGAAACACAGCCCAGCGACCGCCTCCGCTGCCCGCTGGAGGCCAATCAGCAACATAGAAAATAAATGCCGGGGGCGGGACAGCTATGACACGGCAGTCACGTGACAAAGCACATGATGACCGCAGTGTCAAAAAGTGACCCCATTTTGAAAACTAGGGGATAAGGTGCCAGTTTTATTGCTACTATTTTGGGAGTACATATGATTTTTAATTGCTCTATATTACGTTTTTGAGTGGCAAGGTAACAAAAAAATGGCTGTTTTGGCACAGTTTTTATTTTTAATTTTTTTACAACATTCATCTGACAGGGTAGATCAAGTGCTATTTTTATAGAGCAGGTTGTTACGGACGCAATGATATCAAATATGTCTACTTTCTTTGTTTGTTTCTTTTTTACATAATAAAGCATTTTTGAATGCCATATTTTTTTTATTTTTCTGCCGATCGTCTTGTGCAGGGTCTCGTTTTTTGCAGGAAGAGTTGATGTTTTTATTGTTACCATTTTTGGGTACATATGGTTTTTAGTCATTCATTATAACACTTTATGGGGCAAGGTGACCCAAAAATTGGTTGTTTTAGCACAGTTTTTATTTATTTATTTTTACAGAGTTCACCTGAGGGTTTAGATCATGTGACATTTTTATAGAGCAGTTCGTTTTGGAAGTATCAATACCTAATATGTTTACTTTTTTCATTTATTTAAGTTTTAAACAATAATAGCATTTTTTAAACCAAAAAGATGATGTTTCAGTGTCTCTATAGTCTGAGAGCCATAGCATTTTTATTTTTTGACCGATTGTCTTAGTTAGGAGCTCATTTATTGCGGGATCAGGTAACAGTTTGATTGGTACTATTTTGGGTGGCATACGCCTTTTTGATCGCTTGGTGTTGCACTTTATTTAATGTTAGGTGGCAAAAAATGGCTTTTTTGGCACTGTTTTTATTTGATTATTTTAACGGTGTGAACCTGAGGGGTCAGGTCATGAGATATTTTTATAGAGTAGGTTGTAACGAACACGGCAATACCTAATATGTATACTTTTTTTATTTATTTTACTTTAACACAATAATAAAAAATTTTAAACAAAAATGTTTTAATGTCTCCATGTTCTGAGAGCTATATTTTTTTTAATTTTTTAAGCAATTTTCTTATGTAGGGGCTAATTTTTTTTCCCCACTGACAGCGGGCCACTGACACAGCAGCTAATCGTGCAGCTGCGATCTCTAGATGGACGCTTCAGAACGTCCATTCAGAGATAAACAACCACTACCCGGACGTATATAGTTAACGGGCGGGAAGTGGTTTAAGACTGTTGTTTTATCTGGCTACGAAATATATTAGCACAATGTGCGCTAAATTGTGTGCATTTGTTTGGCTGCTAGTGACAGCGACATTACCTGCGCTACATCTCCTGTATAACGCTAGCTGCTGGTGACAGCAGCGACATTACCTGCACTACATCTCTTGTATAACGTTTGCACATCCGAAATAGCTGTGACATTCACTGTAATTTTTTATTAGCCACTGGTGACAGCAGCGACATTACCTGCGCTCCATCTCCTGTATACCGTTTGCACATCCCAAATAGCTGTGACATTCACTGTAATTTTTTTTTAGCCACTGGTGACAGCAGCGACATTACCTGCGCTACATCTTCTGTATAACGTTTGCGCATCCCAAATAGCTGTGACATTCCCTGTAATTTTTTTTTGTAGCCGCTGGTGACAGCAGTGACTTTACCTGAGATGCATCTCCTGTATAACGCTTGCGCATCCCAAATAGCTGTGACATTCACTGTAATTTTTTATTAGCCGCTGGTGACAGCAGCGACATTACCTGTGCTACGTCTCCTGTATAACGTTTCCGTATCTCAAATATCTGTGACATTCACTGTAATTTATTTGCGCATACACTTACAAAACCTGCGCTACTGTACGTATGACATACTTTCAAGCATATATACCATTAAATATGATGAAGGCGAGCAGTAAGGGATGGGAAAGTGGCCATGCTGCTGATGGTGCATGCAGAGGCCGTGGGACTGACCGTGGTGAAACTGTGCCTGCAGCCAGAGCACAAGAAACACACTCATCCACGATACCTAGCTTCATGTCCTAGTTTGCAGGGCGGCACAGGACAAGACTCTCGAAGTCAGACCAGTGTGAATAGGTGGTCGGTTGGATTGCAGCAGATAATGCTTCCAGTCGGTTAAGCACCACCCTGTCTTCCACAAAGTTCAGTCTCTGTATCCAAGAGTCTGGTCAACAGAATCCTCACCCTGATCCTCCTTCCTCCAACCATGGAGAGTCTTGGGAAACAAGTGATCCCACACTCGGATATTCGGAGTAGCTCTTTTCATCGCCATTCCTTGATTTAACCCTCTCGCCAAGCCCGCTTGAAGAGGGACATGAGGAGATCTTGTGCACTGATTCCCAAACTCTTGAGCATCCACAGTCTGAAAATGATGACCGTGGGGAACGGCAATTAGTGTTTCACAAGGGGGATGATGATGATGAGATAGTTGCCAATAATTCAACCACAATTAGTGTCACAAGAGGTTCATGATGAGGATGAGACACAGTTGTCAATAAGTGAGGTTCTTGTTAGGTCAACAAGTCAGGAGGATGACCAGAGTGAGAAAGCGGAAGAGGAGGAGATGGACGATGAAATCACTGACCAAAACTAGGAAGGTGGCAAGCCGAGCGAGGACAGCAGTACAGAGGGGGATCCGCAGCATGAAACAGGCTGGAAGAGGCAGTGGGGTGGCAAAAGGGAGAAGGTGGGCCACACCAAACAGGCCCCCAACTGTTCCCCGGAGCACCCCCTTGCGGCAATCTTTCTTGCCTCTGGCTTGGAGGAATCAGCACACGGCGCGGCAGGCTGCGTTACCACAGTGTTCTTCTCCAGACTCGATGTGCCCGATATGGAAACTAAGAGCAGACCGGTATGGGCAGCGTGTGGAGCTAATGTTGTACTAATTTATTGTACTAAATTATAATCGGACGGTGAGTGCCGCGGATCTGTTTTTACTTTGTTTGGATACTAATTTATTGTGGGCTTTACAAACATTAAAAAAATATATTGTCAGAGGAAAATATTGCATTTTACATGCATGGGAGCACATTTCTGCTCTAGATGAAGAACCTGCTGCTGTCAGAGGTGTCTAAGTTTATTTCTGGTGTTGCCCCGCTCTGGTGGGGGCCCATTCTTGGGAACACATTTCTGCTGCAAACAACGAACCTGCTGCTGTTAAAGGTGTCTAAGTTTATTTTTGGTGTTGCCCCGGTCTGGTGGTGGCCCATTCCTGGAAACACATTCCTGCTGCAAACAATAAACCTGCTGTTGTCAGAGGTGTCTAAGTTTATTTTTGGTGTTGCCCTGGTCTGGTGGGGGCCTATTCCTGGGAACACATTCCTGCTGCAAACAAAGTACCTGCTGCTGTCTGTTCCTGCTGAGTTAGGCCGAGCTATGTGTAGGCCATATACACGACTGGTTACCATGTACCTGCTGCTGTCTGTCCTGATCATGCTGAGCTATGTGTAGGCCTTATACTCCATTGTTACCTTTACCTGCTGCTGTCTGTCCTGATCTTGATAAGTTATTTGTCGGCCTTATACTACAGCGTTACCATTTAACTGCTGCTGCTGTCTGTCCTGATCATGCTGAGTGCTGAGTGATCATGCTGGGTGACGTCACTGTCATGTGATCAGTGCAGGGGCGTGGCTCATCACTGGATTTGATCCTGTGCTGAGCCACGCCCCTGCACTGGTCACATGACAGTGACGTCACCCCAGGTCCTTCGGCTGTTCAACAGTTCGGGTTGGTGGTAGCCGCCCCTTATGGATTCCATATGCCGCTATAGTGGAATCCATAACGGGATGCGCGACTTACCACAACCCGAACGCCGAACACCGGACTTTTTTTTAAAGTTCGCTCATCTCTATTTGCAATATAAACTGTGGAATAAATGATGTTCTTGAAGCCATGTCACCATTTTGGGAGTTATTCTACTCATTTCCGTGGTTGCCATCATGTGACCGCATAGACAGGATGCGTTTGTGGCTCAGTTTGCGTTCAATTTCAGGTGCGAGCACGTGATCTGTTATCATGTGACCGCCCTGTCTTTGATGTTCTTAAAGCTATGTCACCATTTTGGGAGTTATTCTACTCATTTCCGTGGTTGCTATCATGTGACCGCATAGACAGGATGCGTTTGTGGCTCAGTTTGCGTTCAATTTCAGGTGCGAACACGTGAACTGTTATCATGTGACCGCCCTGTCTATGGACACTGAAGGCCTGTGTGTGTTCCTCCTTCGATGCGATCACGTGATTGCATCACATGTTTCTTTATGTAATGTGGAAGCTAAGCGCCAACATGCGCAGTTAACCAAACGGGACCCTATATCGGATCCAGGCTGGTTAGTTCTTGGCCCCCTCCATTATGTTTTTAATCGGTACACCTGATATTTTAATGACACAATTGATTTTGTGATGTTTTTTTAATATGTAATGATGATGAAGTAAGCACATATTATGAATTCACATAGTTTAATTGAAGTTATTATTCTCTTCACAGTATGGATATTTGTATATTTATGTTATTATTTTTTAAACAGTATTATTTTTTTTAGACACATTACTAATCATGCACATTAATAGTAATTCCGTTATTAATTGTTTTCATTGAATAATCACCTGAGTTTGTATTTGTATTTGTACTTGGCACCATTCACTTTTGTCTCTGCTTGAGAAAGGCACCATTGTGGGGACCGAAGCGTCGCTTTTGTGTGAATAAACGCACATTTTCTGGAGGAAGTGCCATGGCATGTGCTTAGACACCTCTGACAGCAGAGCCTGCTGCTGTCAGATGTGTCTAAGTTTATTTTTGGTGTTGTCCTGCTCTGGCGGGGGGCCCATTCCTGGGAACACATTCCTGCTACAAACAAAGAACCGGCTCCTGTCTGTTCTGGCTGAGTTTGGCTGAGCTATGTATAGTATATACTCAACAAAAATGACCTTGGCCTTTTCTTTACAAGTGAAATCCAGAAGACCCAAATAACATTTCTGGATCTGTCGATAAGCATTGATGAATCCAGAAAAATAACGACTAAGAGGTACTGCAAACCGGCTGCCACCAATACCCTACTGAGATGGGATAGCGCACATCCAAGCAAACTCAAGTATGGTATACCGAAGGGACAATACTTGAGGGTGCGACGCAACTGTTCAGAGTGGGTTGACTTTAAACAGGCGGCATCTGAAGTACAGAAGAGGTTTCTTCAGTGGTGCTATCCCAGAGGCTTTCTTGCAGAAGCGTATCAGCATGCCTTAACAAGCAATAGGGATGAACTTCTGGTCCCTAAAAAACGGATGTCGAATGACAGCTTGGTCCGGATTGTTGGCACATATGACCAGGCCAGCAGAGAAGTTCGAGATATCCTAAAAGAATATTGGGGTATCCTGAAGTCAGATCCTTTTAGGTGACTACCCCTTAATTACATACAGAAGAGGCAGTAATCTGCGAGATCAACTTGTGCATAGCATGTACAGCTCACCAACACAGTCCACATGGTTAACCAATAGGCCACCTGGCACGTACAGATGTGGAAACTGTATTGCATGTAAAGGCATCAAGAAGGGCGATACAGTCAAGTGTACGATAATAGGACGTAGCTATTATATCAGGTCTTTTATCAATTGCAAAACAACAGGGGTGGTCTATGTGGCTACATGTATTTGGCAGAAACAGTATGTGGGCAAAACTAAAAGAGAATTTAGGAGACGGATTGGAGTGCACCTGTTGAGCATAAAAAATTAGGACGATACCCCAATTTCCCGACATGTTTTGGAATTCCATCCGGGAGTGAAGGAATGTGTGACCTTTCAAGGGATGGAACACGTGCAGGCATCATCACGAGTAGGTGATATTGATAACCTCCTATTGCAGAAGGAGAGCCAGTGGACCTTTACATTGCAGACTGTTAAACCTTTTGGTCTCAATGACTTCATCTCATATACTTGTTTCATCTAACCCATACGGTGGATAGGGAGAATACGTCTCTATCTCCCATCATTTATGTATAACTTATGGTACTGATGTCTCCTCTTATTATCTGAGGGGTCCTTATTTGATCTGGAGTATATGAAGATAGACCCAGGATACTTTGGCTTTTATTTTTTATTTTTGTCTATATATATATATATATATATATACATAAATTTTCTTTAGAATAAGTGTTTTTGTGTTGGCCTTATCACTATGGCATTGTTGCCACTGGCAACGGGATGTTAATAAAATAGAAAAGGCACCATACATATTTCTATAGTGTATACTGTTTTTTGTTTAATGGATTCTCCTAATGTTGCTTGTTGTTGTGGCTGTGTTTGCAGCTATTAGATGCCCATAAATAGTTAATTCCCTCTGGTGCCCCTAGCATTGTGATACGAGACAGCGTGGAGACAATGGACTTAACATTCTATCCACTGTTGTCTCCGCTGTAGCTGGCTCAGCCCAGGGGGCGTGGCTTACTCTATATCAGCGCAGCTTTCAGCGACCGCGCTACAGCCGAAACAGAGCTGGAGGCTAACCTCTATGCTGCACGTGCGCCAAGATTGGCGTGCAGCGTTCTCCTTGTAGCAGAATAGGTGGTAGAATATGCCTAGTTTATGTGGCATTTCCCACCTAAGATTATCCTATCCTTCTGAAGAAATGTCACCTCGTATATGGTGACACAGAAACGCGTCGAGCTGACGCGATATGAGGCAGGGATCACAATCTTTAAAAAATTAAATAGTGAACAGTAATTTTTAGCACAAGGGATTGCAGGGGCTTTGTAGGAAATAAGTGCTTAATATACAAGGCGCTTCCCTTAAGAATAATCAGTTCTCACGGCTTGCTGTCTACTATTAAGTGCTGTTACAGTGTGCCCTTCTGGCTGTTACTTTACCATAATACAGAACAGCTAGTGTGGCTAATATACAGCACTAGTGTATGGTGTTCCAAGGTTATTGGAGTTAAAGAAGTTACTATATTTATTCGATTGGATACACTATGCTTATTATTGGCATGGGAAGGGAAGGCTGCATCAGATACATGTGGTAATTTGAGCCACTCTTCCATGCTTTAGAATGATTGGTATATTCCTTTTGGTGGGTAGCCATATATTTTACATGATTATTAATAAAGTGTATTCTAAAAGCGTTCTATTCAGGCAGTTAACCCTATTAATTATATTCAACGCGAATGGTTTTTGAGAAAGTAAATTGTCGAGCTATGTATAGGCCTTATACTACCCCGTTACTATTTACCTGCTGCTATCTGTCCTGATGATTTTGGCCAAGCTATCTGTAGACCTCATACTACCCCGTTACCATTTACCTGCTGCTGTCTGTCCTGATGATGTTGGCCGAGCCATGTGTAGGCCTTATACTACATCATTACCATTTACCTGCTGCTGTCTGTCCTCATGATTTTGGCCGAGCTATGTGTAGGCCTTATACTACACTATTACCATTTACCTGCTGCTATTCTGTCCTGATGATTTTGTCCGAGCTATGTGTAGGCCTTATACTACACCATTTCCATTTACATGCTGCTGTCTGTCCTGATCCTGATGATTTTGGCCGAGCTATATGTAGGCCTTATACTACACCATTACCATTTAGCTGCTGCTGCTGTCTATCCTGATCCTGATGAGTTTGCCTTACTGCAACCTTATCGTTAAAAATTATATGAAAACAAAACAATATTAAAAATGGAAGCACATATTACAACTGAAAAAACTCCATCTCCAGGATCTGTTTGCGGTGCAGTGCCTCCATCTTCCGCTGCTGCTTCCGCATCTCCTGCATTCCACCATGATGCTCCTGCTGCATCTGCCGCATTATGTGTTGTACTTTAATGAGTACTGTTAGGATAAAAAAAAATATGAACATTACTTGCAATTCAGATTAAGAGGCATGGATACAGAATTATATTGCTATGTGCACATATTTACCCTCCTAGCGAGGGCTGGTGACAATCTCCTCTTCATCATCATCGGGAGCTGGGGGGGATCCTGCTGCTGGGAGGGTCCAGCCTCTTCCACCCCTACCTCTTCGCCCTGTGGGGAGTTGCTCTGGTAGACAGCGGTGCGGGTGCAGTATAGAGGCAAAGAGAGTCCAGGTAGTGCAGCAAACAGTGTTTTATTTCACACTTGCACAAACAAAACTCAAAACAGTCACTTAGTGTTACTTCACACACATAGCAAAAACTTGAGGCAAAACAAAAGTCCAAGACTGAATCAAATTCACCTGTGTGGTTTAGGTGCGTGTTCACACCCGGCTGACAGCCCAGCAGCAGGAAAGTCCAACCTCAGGCTTCCAGGCAGACTGCACACCTCTTAGCAAGCTCTTGCTTCCAGCCCTGAGAGCTCCACAGAACACCAGCAGTTTCCAGGTTAAATCACCTCAAATCCTAGGTGTTAGTTCACACCCGGCTGAATGCTCAGCAACACAAAAAGTCCACTGACCGTCTTTAAATGGCCTGCTCTTCTGACACACAGGTCTCAGCTTTTCAGCCCAGCACAGGGCTCAGATCCCAAACACAGAGAGAGACCCACTTGCATGAAGCTAGCTGTCTTAAGTGCAGCTAGGTAATCACCCAAAAAACCCGGACCGGCACCTAAAATCCGGTCCAGTATTTGCCCTCACCTGGCTGCAATCAACCCAGCAGCACAGGCTGAGAGGAAAATACCTGTTTTTTACCACCAAACCTCTCACTGTGTCACATACCCCCCTTTGTTCAACCCTGAGGGGTGAACACACGCCAGACAGTATACCCAGAACCGGGCACTCGCATTTCCCTGTAACTGCCCTGCTCTGTGTTCCACTGAAAATCTAAAGTTCTGAAGTCACCCGAACCCTCTGGTGACCCAGGACTTTCCTTCTTTGTCCAGATAGGGACAGGCTGCGGCCAACCCCATATCACTCCTTCAGAGATGGCTTGTCGCCGAGCCACGGGCACCTGGTACGGCTTTAACCAGACCTTTGCCTGGGGCTCAGTGACAATATCACGGTGAGTTATGGAAGGGCATTCAGGGAAATCACAGAACACCTCTGTGTTCCGACTAACAAACTCCTTGGCTCTCTGAGTCTGTTCAGTGGAAAGGCTGCCAGTAATTTTATCTGTGGCAGCCGCTTCCCTGTTAGCAGACAGAGGGACCGGAATCTCTTTCCCTAGATAACCCGGCCGCGGGTTGTTCTCAATACAAGTCTCTCTAACCTTCCAAGGTTTCCGTAACTTTACATGGTAGACCGGCTCTGGCTTTTGCAGTCCTGGCTGGTGTACCTTGTAATTTGGGTCTCCAACTTTCTGTGCTATTTTATAGGTCCCCTTCCCCCTAGCGCGGTCCTTACTGTCCACAGGTGGCCCAACAACCAAAACCGGGTCCCTTTGGCTACGGATCCCAGACACTCGATTGCAGGTCCGGTTTTGGCCTTGCTGAGCCACCTTCCTATGTTTTCTACCTATCCTATTTAGGGGGACTGTCTTCCCCTCACCCACCGGACCTACTGTGGGTCCCTCTGCCTTGGGTTTCTGGGGTTCTAACACCTCACCTGGGTTAGGCCTTACTACTGGAAGTTTTCCTACCTGTACGTACCATGGCCGGCCACAGGGCTGGGAACAATGGAAAGTCTCTTCCTATTATCACATCATAGGGCATACTCGTGGTTACAGCCACCTCATGGACCTGGCTGCCGACACATGTGCTTACAGACAACAGAGCAGTGGGGTATTCTTTTAAATCTCCATGAATGCTGAAAACCCCGACTCTCCGGCCTGTAAACTCTGTGGGTCGCACCAGGGAAGCCCTCACCAGGGTCACCTGACTCCCCGAATCCAGCAGAGCTGCCACTGGAGTGTCTCCCACCTCCACCCGACACAAATGTTCATCATGGTTAACCTCTGACACATCGACCCTTCTGGCATACAATGACTGTCGATACCCAAAGTTTACATCCATGGGCTCACCCAGGAGGGGACAGTTGGCCCGTACATGGCCAGGCTCCTGGCACTGCCAGCAGATTATAGAGTCCTGATCCCCAAAGGGCACATCCCATGCGGTCTTTCTCAGCTCAGGCCGCAGGGTCTGGGAGGGATTTTCTGGGTTTTATTACTCCCTTCCCCAGAGTTCCCCCTTAAGTTCCTCAGTAGCCCCATAACGTTCGACCAGGTCCACCATCTCCAGGGCACTAGTAGGAGATGTCTGGCCAACCCAGCGCTGGAGGGGTAGTGGCAATGCCCTCCAGAATTTGTCAGCTACAATACGGTCCAGCATAGCAGTGGGACTAAGTATGTCAGGCGGTAGCCATTTTTGTAAGAGTTTTAGCAAATTGTAATACTGGGGTCGTGCTGGCTCAGCTGGGTTAAACTCCCACTGATGTACCCGCTGGGCCCTGACCAACACATTCACCCCCAGTCTCGCCAGGATCTCACCCTTAACCACAGAGTAGTCTGCTGCTTGGTCGTCCGGTAAATCAAAGTAAACCTGTTGGGGTCCTGACGCCAGAAACGGAGCGATGACCTCGGCCCACTGGTCTCGGGGTAGTCTCTCTCTCACGGCCACCTTTTCGAACATCGCCAAGTAGGTTTCAACATCATCTGTCGGTGTCATCTTGGGAACGGCGGTGCGGACTGCTTTCTGGGCATCGTGCACTCCCTGAGGCATCCCTGACTTTTCTAGCACCATTACGTGTTGCAGCAGCCGCTGGTTCGTGTCCTGCTGTCGCTGATTAGCCTCTAGCAGTTGTCTGTTCGTCTCTTGCTGCTGTGCGATGGCCTGCTGTTGGACAAGTAAGGCTTCTTCATGTCTCTTTTGCTGTTGTGCGATGGCCTGCTGTTGGACATCCATGGCCTGCTGTTGCTTTAAGTTGGCCTGGACAAGCTGCTTTATCATCTCCTCCATCTTGTCCTGTGTTGGTGGTTGCAGCTTGGCAGGCTTAATCCAGGACATACAACAGTGCCCAAAAAAAAAAATGCTACGAAAAGTTTTGGCTTCACGCCAGCCTCACTGCAATTGCCCGCATCCGACACCAAATGTGGGGAGTTGCTCTGGTAGACAGCGGTGCGGGTGCAGTATAGAGGCAAAGAGAGTCCAGGTAGTGCAGCAAACAGTGTTTAATTTCACACTTGCACAAACAAAACTCAAAACAGTCACTTAGTGTTACTTCACACACATAGCAAAAACTTGAGGCAAAACAAAAGTCCAAGACTGAATCAAATTCACCTGTGTGGTTTAGGTGCGTGTTCACACCCGGCTGACAGCCCAGCCGCAGGAAAGTCCAACCTCAGGCTTCCAGGCAGACTGCACACCTCTTAGCAAGCTCTTGCTTCCAGCCCTGAGAGCTCCACAGAACACCAGCAGTTTCCAGGTTAAATCACCTCAAATCCTAGGTGTTAGTTCACACCCGGCTGAATGCTCAGCAACACAAAAAGTCCACTGACCGTCTTTAAATGGCCTGCTCTTCTGACACACAGGTCTCAGCTTTTCAGCCCAGTACAGGGCTCAGATCCCAAACACAGAGAGAGACCCACTTGCATGAAGCTAGCTGTCTTAAGTGCAGCTAGGTAATCACCCAAAAAACCCGGACCGGCACCTAAAATCCGGTCCAGTATTTGCCCTCACCTGGCTGCAATCAACCCAGCAGCACAGGCTGAGAGGAAAATACCTGTTTTTTTTACCACCAAACCTCTCACTGTGTCACAGCCCGCATCAGGTGAGGGTGGCACATCATAATGTTGCTGCTGGGAGGGTCCGGCCTGCTCTCCCTCCTCTCCCTCCTTCTCCTCGGTGGACACTACCACCACCTTCAACTCATCCGTGGAAGACCTGCAGCGGACGGAGGGAACAGGAACCCCTGTAATCACAGAATGTTCAGAATTTAGACAAACAACTCATAACAAATGCAAAATAAGGGGGGATGTATCTAATGTAACGATGGACGGGGACTTTTACTGGAATACAGAATGATGATCGAAGTTTATGTATATACACACACATACATATATATATTTATCTGTGTATGAAACACACAAAATCAACCAGTTACATCATACATCTGTACCTCGCTCTGTTTATAAATATATACACTCACAGCGAGGTAGAGATGTATGATGTGAACGGCTGATTTGCTAGGTGTCACGGCAGGTAGTAAGTAATCGTTTGTAAAGGAATGAAATACATATTTGCATAACTGTATATATACATTACAGAGTGTTGGCGAGAGATACAAAAGTAATCTACGCATTGTACCTGGGCATTTTCTGTCACGGATATGAGTGATCCACCCACTATGCCTCCTTTTCAAATCCGACCAATGCTTGATGATTGCCATCGCTGTATGTTTTTCCTTAAACTCTCTCCATAGCTCCTTCCGTATGCCCCTCACGATACTCTGTTTTTCCACTTGGACCCGGGTCCTGTCATAGCCCAGCTCCATCATGCACTGCAGGATAAAAATACAAGCATATAATCCCACATTTTTTAACTACAAGTATTGAAAATAATGTCCTCAACAACACAGCAAAAAGTATTTAAGTCTTTGAAGGGGAAATATTAGATTTAATGTTACCAATATTATATGATCGGATTGAATTGTGATTGTATGAGTGTGGGGTCTGAGGTCGGATATTGGCCAGCTGAGCAGAATTGTACCTGTCTAGTGAAGTGATGGTACAGTATGGGGTGAACAGCTGGTTCGCCTCCTGTGGTGCACCCTTCTCCTGACCAACAGGACACAAACTGTAATCTACAGACTGTGTGTGTGTGTGTGTGTTATATAGTGTGTGGCAGGAAAATGGATGTCCAATGTGCATGTGAGAGATATTTCTCTGCTGTCCATACATAGATGCTACAGACATAGTGGTGTGATATCACAGCAATACTTAGTGCACCAATCAGTAATAACTACTCAGACCTGATAAAATGTGAAGTTGTATGTATTGCGCAAAAATATGCGCATTATTTGCAATCGCGAATATATTGGAACACTCCATCTGCATATAAAGCTATTGTTCTGCCATGCATGCGAAATGTAATCAAAAACAGTGCTGTAATGTAAAATTACTTACAGTTATCCGGAGTTCTTCGCGAAAGTTGCTGCCAACCATTTTTTCTACTCTCGGGAATCTTCGCGCAGTTTGAAAAATGTAGCAAAACTAGGCACATTGCTGATTTTCGCAATCAAGAAAATAATAGCAAATTCTCGAATTCGCTAATTTATAGCGAATATTCGCCCATAAATTCACAAAATATTGCGAATTAGAATATTGCCCCTGCCGCGCATCACTAGTTACGATGCCCCCAGCCTCTCTGAAAATCCTCTCTAAAATGACACTGTAGGCTGCACAAGACAGAACAGAGAGAACATACCCAGCTAATTCCAGCCACTGTTCCAATCTGGTTGACCAGAAGTCCATGGGGTCAGGACACAGTATGCACCAGGGAAAGGCCGGAGTCTAGGTAGGACTGAACCTGGATGTTCAGTCGGTATATATCTCCTTTTGTTGATTTGCTTTTTGGCAACATGATCATCAGCCTTGTCCTCCTGCACAAGTGACTTCTCCTCCTGCTCCATCATCATCCTCCAGTTCTTCCTCCATAGGACTTTCTCTGCGTGGGTCTCCAACAACTGCAGGGCGAATAGCGTGAATGTCTGCACTCAGGAGGATGACATTGTTGATGCCGCAGTTCTCTTTAATGACATATCTAGTGGCCTTTTCAAAGGGCCTGAGTAGAAGTGTCTCTAATGAATTGCCACTGCCTGACCTTGAAATAACACATGCTCACTGCTGAGGTGGTCTGGTGCACGATGAAAAAATTCCCTGCTTTATGCTGTTTGTACAGAAACTCTAGCATATACAAGGTGGAATTTCAGCGAGTTGATGTCACAGATCAACTGGTGCAATATTCTGTGGCCACAGGTCCAGGAGGGACCTTGCCAGATGAGAATGGCTGAAACACAAGGACAGTCTTCTGGAAATGGCCATCCTTTTGCAAGCCATCGTACTTTTTCAAAAAGCACAACTAAATTTATCATGTGCGTTTGCAGGGAGAATGTTTTATTTCTCCCAAATGCAATGCAGCCACAATGTTCCTGCCATTGTCGCTGACCACCTTGTCCAGTTGGAGCTAGCAGGGAGAAAGCCAGCAGGATGTTTGCTGCTTAATGCAGTTTAGCAAGTGATCATCTGTGTGGCTAGTCTTGCCCAGGCTGATCTGTTCTAACACCAAATGGCAATGCTTCACTTCATACTTATAATAGGAGGGAAATGACACTCTGACCTGCATCTGTTGAGGATGGGAGGATGTCCATGGAGGAGGCTATGGAGGATAAGTGGCTGGTGTGGAACACCATGACAAGCGTGGTGGTGTCAATAGCACCTGGCCTTGTTGCTGTGGTGCTGCCTCACCAATGCTGTGCAAAACATTGACCCAGTGGGCAGTGAAAGACATGTACTCTCTCTGCTGTAACAACTGCACCAGATGTCCACCGTGGCATGCACCTTGCTGCACAGCGAGAAATACGTTCTCCGCCATGTGAGAGTACAAGGCAGGGATGGCTTTTTATGACAAATAATGGTGGCTATGTATCTGCCACTAAGTGGTATGTCAACGACTGCACTGACAGTAACTTGGTCAGGTGCGAGTTAAGCCTGGGCACCATTGCTGGACGTGTAGAGTTGTTTCCTGGCCACACATTCCTTTATCAATGGCTAACAACCGGGCAGAGAAGGAATAGTCTGAGCAGGAGAAGAGGTAACCTATGATGATGATGATAAGGACACTGTACTGCATGTTAATGTGGCCCAGCTGCCTCAAAAGAGACTGGGAGAGGAAGGAAACTCTTGTTTCTCTAGTTGGTGGCCAGTTCTATTTTCCTATAGTAACTGGTGATGTTGCATCATGTGCTGCAGTAGAGCCGTGGTGCCTATTTTTATGTTTGAACGTCCACAGCTAGTGTTAATCCTACAGATCTTGCACATGGCAAGGCCATTTTCTTCTGGCACTGTAGAGAAAAACTGTGAGATGGGAGATACTCTCACACTCAGCACAGAGCTAGCGTCAGCTTGGCTTAGGTCTGGCAAGTTTTAAGCCTGCGTCCACAATTATAGGAGCATCAGCTACCGGGCTGACCATAATAAAATCAGACCTGACCTTGGAGGTTTTTTGGAAGGTTCTCTGCTTTTTATTGTCATTATAGTCAATACTGTACTCCTCTGATGGTAGCTCCTCCTCAGCACCCCAGGTTCTGTCCAACATACAATCATCCAGTCAATTTTTTATCAGACTGTAATGTGTCATTGTGGACTCCTTGTAACCCTCCTTATTTCCTCCTCTGTATTTGCCAAATGCCACTGTTGCTACCACTGCCCCTATCAACATCAGTGTGGATACAGGTGTGGCTACTACCTCCACCACCACAAACACAGCTATTGCAAGGGGTCCCTAGCCTCGCTCTGAACCTCATAAAGTGTCACTCTAAAGTGACAGTAATACTATTATAGATCTGACTGTGATCAGTTCTGATCACTTACAGATACTATAAAAGTACAAATGCTGATTAGCGCTATGCTAATCAGCGAATCAGTGACTGCGGAGCGGTGGGCTGGGCGCTAACGCTAACTACCTACCAAAGGGGCCTAAATTAAATCTAAACCTAACAGTCAATACTAGTGAGAAAAAAAAAGTGACAGTTTACACTGATCACTTTTTTCCCTTTCACTAGTGATTGACAGGTGATTGAAAGGGGTGATCAAGGAGTTAATTGGGGTGATGGGGGGTGATCACGGCCTATGTGGAGTGTGCTTGGTGTACTAAGAGTAAAGGTGTGCTCTCTCCTGGGTCCAACCAACGAAAAGGACCCAGGAGAGAGCACAGAAGCCATTTAATGCATTATATTTATAAATATAATGCATTATATGGCTTGTGATTCGTTTTTTTGAACATCACCAGCCTGCCAGCCCCGATCATTGGCTAGCAGGCTGGTGACGCACTTCTTCTAAGCAGCTCCCGATAGTCTGTGTGCCTGTTCAGGCGCACAAATCGCGTCATCTCGCCTCTCGCGAGATGACGCGCCCGCACGTCAACGAGGAACAGAAGGACCGCCGAGATCACGCGATCCTGCGTGCGACGGTCCTAAAGTGGTTAAAGGGGCTTTCTGAGATTTTTATATTGATGACCTATCCTCAGGATTTATGACCTATCCTTATAATTATCTAATCATGGGGGGGGTCCAACACCCTGAATTCACAAATACACAAACACACAAACACACCAGAGGATATGTCATCAGTATAAACGTCTCAGAAAATCCCTGTAATCCACATACAAATTAATTATTCCATTTTAGTCGCTATACTATTATTTATCTAGTACTCTACTTCATAGGGCTTAAAGGAACTGACAGATTCCCTTGTAATGCAATGTTATTTAGAAAGAATTCTGTGGTACCCAAGGGTTAAGCTTTTGTGTGGCTATTATTTCATTCGTATTTGAGGACATGACAGAATTATTGGTCCCTATTACTTAGGCATCTTTTTCTGCTTTGTCTTTCACTCCTTCGCCCACAAGTAAGTAAATGTATGGTTTTTATGGGGGCTGGTGTGATATGTGTGCAACGGCTACTATTTAGTCCCACACTGGCCTTGGTAAGCTGTAGGAGAAAGGAACTGATGAACACATGAAAGAGTGTGTGATTCTGCATAACAGTGCAGACTTTCATAGTAATCAGGATGACAACCTCAATGGGCAATATTAAGGCATCCATTACTAACCGTGAGCTACTGTATTGTATCCGCCAACCATATGGGAGAAAGATAAAAAAAAAGAATATTAAAAAGCAACATTTCCAGGTTGTTACATTAGAAAATTTAATAGCACTAAACATATTACCTGAATCAAGACAAATGAGCAAGGCATTCTAAGGAAATTCACATTCCCATCATCTCACTAACAATGTAAAGAGAATAGAGGCAAAATTTGCATAATCTGAATATATAAAGCAGCAAATGTACAGACGGATATTGTAAGAACCCTTTCCGCTTTTCAGTACTGATTACCTGTAATACTTTCACTTATAAAAGAGTAATTTATTATTGAGATCTTATCCTTAGAATAGACCATTTATTAACATTGCCAGGGGTTCGACAACCCCACAATCAGTTTTTCTGCAGTAGCCCGTAGCTAGAAATGCCATAGAAGTGAATGGAAACAGCGCTTCAGTTACCAGCTTGGAACTTTGTAGTCCCGGAGCCGACTTCCAGTGCCAGAGCTACTGATGCAACTGCAGAACAGCTGATCGGTGAGGGTGCAGTTTTTTGGACCCAGCCAACGAGATATTAATGACCTATCTTGAGAATAGGTCATCTACATTAAAGTATTAGAAACCTCCTTGAAACTGTAATACCTGTTATTTGTAAACATCTACAGTAAAGACGCCATAATTAAGGTCCGATCCATGTATTATTGTGACTAATCAATGTATGATTAAAATGATTAGCTCATCCCACATGTTTCTTCATACAGGAGAACCAACAGCCGGAGGCTGAACATCCGCACATAGATTCTCAGGGGTTCAGTACTACATATAGTGCTTTGTGCTGTATTGTATCATGGGTTCATTAGAAGAAATTTTCCAGCAGACAGTACTTAAAAATTGCAGCATTTTGTGAAGCACACTGTGATTTATTTTTGTCTGGTATATACTCAATGCTACTTAAAGTACAAATGTATGCCTCTGTATAAAAACGGAGGAATATAGAGGTACAGTAAGAGCCTTTAGTGGACTCAGAAGTACAGAGCCATACTACAGCCATGTGCAAAAGACCATATATCAGCTATGATAGATGAATCAGTGTATCAAAGACACAGTATACGCCATTGATTTTCTGAATTTCCTTTAAAATAATATTATCTAAACGATGGTTAAGCCATGATGATCAGCTTGATTCTTAGTAACAACAGTGAAACACTGCTCTGCAGCTTTTGGGTTATGGGGCCAAGTTCTAGTCAGTGCCAACCTCTTGATGATGCAAACTTGCCATAGATGTGATGTTCATGATGATGTCACATGAGGAAATCAGTAATTTTTTTCCGCCTTTCCTATATTCACATAAAGAGTCTTGTATAAGTCAGAACTAGTCAGTTCAAAGAAGCTACAGTAGTTATACAATCAATTTTAGCACTGGAGAGGGTCATAGTGTCAAAATAACAATGTCATGTAGTATTCTGATTGGATAGCTTTTCTTCAAATATTTCTTGTCTTTTCTGTGATGTGAAGTTGCTGATAGTAGCATCAAAGTGTGTTTGTATCCAGTATTCCTTGTATATTAGCAGTATGTAGCTTTTATTTCCAGACGCAGTTTGTGCCTGTGGTTTCTAGTCTAATCCTTCCTCCTAAGCCATGTAGTTTGTTTCCTTGTTATTTGAATCTTTCTTGCCTTAATTTCACCTCAGGTCTACGCAGTTTGTTTTTCTTGTCTCCAGGACCTAGTGCCCTCTTGCTATTCATGTAGGATTAGTATTGCAGATTAGGGTTTTCCATAGGGATATCTTTAGGGACAACAAGGGTCAGTGTTCAGGGATAGATCTAGGGCTTAATTCAGGAAAGATAAAGTTAGGGTCAGGAATTGACTGTATGTTCATCTTTCATTATAATCGTGAGCTTCATTACCTTACTGTCACCACCATCACTATCTGTTTGTTCCTTCATCTAATTTACATTATCATCCTGTTAAAGTTATCTATTGGTGAATTCTAGAGTTGAGCGAACACCTGGATGTTCGGGTTCGAGAAGTTCGGCCGTCAATTAAGTCAATGGGGACCCGAACTTTTGGGCACTAAAAAGGCTGTAAAATAGCCCAGGAAAGGGTACCTAACACTATCTGGCTATCTATTTATGTACCATATTACACTAATCCAGGCACAGCAGTAACCACAGATTTAGGGGAATATCAATTGTAGGCCTAGTATTTAGGCCCTGGATGAAAGGTATCATTTTATGGACAGATTGACACTTTGAGATGCACAGTAGCGTGTGAAAAAATATATAGGATTATACTTTCAGCACTTGTATTTTAACACTTTGTGTAATATACACTTTAACGGTAAGAAATTCACTTAGAGATGCGAAACAGTGTGTGCAAATGTAGAGGATTATGCTGTATTTTAACACTTACTGTAATATACCCTTTGACGGAAAGAAATACACTTGGAGATGCACGCTGAGTGTAATATACCCTTTTACGAACAGATTTACACTTGGCCTGCAACAGCTGGAACACCAGATTTTGGGTATTGCTATTTTGGCAATTGAATTTCACCTTAGAAAATAATATATCCTTTGCCAAACACTAATAAACTTGTCCAGTCATAGCTGGAACACCAGATTTATGGTATTTCTATTTTTGCAACTGAATTTCACAGCAGAAAATAATATATCCTATGACGGACACTATGAAACTTGTTCAGTCACAGCTGGAACACCAGATTTATGGGATTGCTATTTTGGCAATTGAATTTCACCCCAGAACAAAATATATCCTTTGCCGGACACTAGTAAACTTGGCCAGCCACAGCTGAAACCACTGATTTATGGTATTGCTTTTTTGGCAATTGAATTTCACCCCAGAAAAAATATATCCTTTGCCGGACACTATTAAACTTGTCCAGTCATAGCTGGAACACCAGATTTACGGTATTTCTATTTTTGCAACTGAATTTCACAGCAGAAAATAATATATCCTATGACGGACACTATGAAACTTGTTCAGTCACAGCTGAAACACCAGATTTATGGTATTGCTATTTTGGCAATTGAATTTCACCCCAGAACAAAATATATCCTTTGCCGGACACTATTAAACTTGGCCAGCCACAGCTGAAACCAATGATTTATGGTATTGCTATTTTGGCAATTGAATTTCACTCTAGAACAAAATATATCCTTTGCCGGACACTATTAAACTTTGCCAGTCACTGCTGGGACACCAGATTTTTGGTATTGCTATTTTGGCAATTGAATTTCACCCCAGAACAAAAGATATCCTGTGCCGGACACTATTAAACTTTGCCAGCAACTGCTGGGACACCAGATTTAGGGGATTGCTATTTTGGCAATTGAATTTCACCACAGGAAAAAATCTATCCCTTGCCAGACAGCAGACAGTATTACACTTGGCTAGCCACAGCTGGAACACCAGATTTAGGGGATTGCTATTTTGGCAATTGAATTTAACCCCTCAATAAAATATAGAAATTTCTATCCTGAGTTTCTAGGGGTGACAATAAGCACAGCCAAGCCCCTGATGTAGGATATAGCAAAAAAATAAAAAAAACTAGTATTGATGGATTGATGGACTTGGTGGCAGCTTGTGCTGGTGCACCACAAGACACAAAATGGCCGCTGATCACCCCAGAAAAAAGTGATAGAAAAACGCGCTGTGCAGCCTAAAAACCAGTGAGCAATTAACTAGCATAAGTTGAATGATTCACAGCTGTAGATCGATCACTTCATTAGGTGTTTTTGCTGAATTTTCCCTGCCTAATCTCGCCCTCACAGCAGCTGCGTCCTATCCCTACACTAATCAGAGCAGAGTGACGTGCAGCGCTACGTGACTCTAGCTTCAATAGAGGCTGGGTTACATGCTGTACTTGGCCAATCACAGCTATGCCATTAGAAGGCATGGCTGTGATGGCTTCTTAGGGTAAGAAGTAAAACGCTAGCTGATTGGCTGCTGTGCAGCCCTTCAGAAAGCAGGAAAAAAACGCCGAACCCGAACTTTTTTGAAAATGTTCAGGCCCGGGTCCGTGTCCCGAACACCCCAGAATTCGGTACGAACCCGAACTATACAGTTCGGGTTCGCTCATCCCTAGTGAATTCCAGTTTTATTGCATTCCCGTTGCTTTCTGGCGTTGATATTATTTTTCAACTGTCTGGCTGTTCCACAGTTCAGCAATACTGTTGGGTATCTGAGAAGTGGAAGACACTGATAGTACCTGGAACCAGGCTGCTGCTATAAGTCCAATTCTGACATCTAGTGTCCAACCGGTATCGTTACATAGGAATGCGTGATTGCTTTTAAGTTTTAAATTTTTTTGGACTGGCTGATGAACAAAAACAGTCATTTTGGCAGCTTATTTTTCTGGCATTGACCAAGTGAGTTTAGTAATATGATCATTTTATAGTTTGGATGATTATGGCTGATTATGTGATGCATATTTTTATATAATAATGCAATTTTAATAGGAAAATACTTTTTTTTTTATTCCCTTTTTCTACATACTTAATACTGATTTAAACATTATTTTAATTTAGTACAACTGGGAGACATGAACTTGTATGAGCTTGATTTCTTATGATTTCCCTGCATCGTTTGTCAGGAATAGTGTTGAGCGAACCCGAACTATAAAGTTCGGGTCCATATGGAACTTTGCGAACTCAAGTATCCGGATCTGAACCCGAACTTTGCCGGAAAAGTTTGGGTTCGAGTTCGGTGTTCGGGCATTAAATAAAGCTTTTGAAAGGCTGCAGGGCAACAATCAGCAAGCTTTTAAGCTGTGGGAACTTAGAAGCCATCACAGCCATGCCTAGTATCAGCATGACTGTGATTGGCTGGTGCATCATGTGACCCAGCCTCTATACAAGCTGGATCACGTGTAGCACCGCCTTTCAGCTCTGAGTAGTGCAGGGACAGGAAGCAGGCAGCTGAAGCGAGGGAGAGTGTCAGGAATCTGGCTATTTGTTTTGTGGGTGACCTATAATGATTTTTTGTGGGTGCAATACACCAGCTTTGCCCCCCTGACACAGAAATATACTAATAAATCTGGCTGTTAATTCTGTGGGTGACCTATAGTGATTTTTTGTGGGTGCAATGCACCATTCTTGTACACCTGACACAAAAATATAATAGTTAATCCATCTGTTACTTCGGTGGGTGACATATACACATTATTGGTGAGAGATACACGTGCACTTTATATGCGACAGGGAAATTAATACAGTTATTCTGAATGTTAGTTCAGCCGGTGACATATACCCATTTTTGGTGTGAGATACACGTGCACTGCATATGTGAGAGGGAAATTAATATAGTTAATCCGTCTATTAGTTCAGTGGGTGACACATAGCCATTTTTGGTGTGATGTACACCTGCATTGCATACGTGACAGGAAAATTAATATAATCTGACTGTTCGTTCGGCCGGTGACATATACACATTTTTGGTGTGAGATTCACATTGTGACAGGGAAATTAATAAAGTTAATCCGTCTAATAGTTTGGTGGGTGACATATTCACATTTTTGGTGTGAGGTACACCTGTACTGCATATGTGACAGGGAAATTAATATAGTTAATCGTCTTTTAGTTCGGTGAGTGACATATACACATTTTTGGTGTGAGGTACACCTGCACTGCATATGTAACATATTAACATAGTGACATAGTATATAAGGCCGAAAAAAGACATTTGTCCAGGTCGGCCTGTTATCCTGCAAGTTTATCTGGAGGAAGGCAAAAAAAAAACCTGTGAGGCAGAAGCCAAATTTCCCCACTTAAGGGGAAAAAAATTCCTTCCTAACTCCAATTAGGCAATTTGACACGGAAATTAATAAAGTTAATCCGTCTGTTAGTTCGGTGGGTGATATATACCCATTTCTGGTGTGAGATACACATGCACTTTATATGTGACAGGGAAATTAATATAGTTAATCTGACTGTTAGATTGGCCGGTGAAATATATCCATTTTTGGTGTGAGATACACGTGCACTGCATATGTGACAGGAAAATTAATATAGTTAACCCTGACTGTTAGTTCGGCAGGTAACATATACCCATTTTTGGTGTGAGGTACACCTGCACTGCATATGTGACAGGAAAATTAATATAGTTAATCCGTCTGTTAGTTCGGTGAGTGACATATACACATTGTGAAGTACAACTGCACTGCATATTAACATAGTAACATAGTATATAAAGCCGAAAAAAGACATTTGTCCATCCAGTTCGGCCTGTTTCCTGCAAGTTGATCCAGGATAACAGGGGAAAAATGTGTGAGGTACACCTGCACTACATACGTGACAGGGAAATTAATATAGTTAATCTTTCTGTTAGTTCGGTGGGTGACCTAAAAAAATAAAAATAAGGAGAGCATCAAATAAGGGACGTGGCCCTGGTCGTGGTGCTGCTGGAACTTCTGTTGCAGGGAAAGGACGTGGTTGATCGGTGCCAGCTACACTCCCAAATTAAACACCTTCCTCAGGTGCACGTAGGCGACAGGACGTTCAGCGTCATTTTGTAGGCCCGAATACTGGTGTACGAATGGTAAGGCCAGGACAAGTAGAGGCGGTAGTAGATTGAATGGCTGAAAGTGCCTCCAGTTCCTTCACATTGTCTCCCACTTGGTGCTCTAATGAAACCGCAGAGTTGGAACCGGCAGCCCATGGGCATCTGTCTTTGACCTAACCCCCTTGTAAATCAGCCAAGCAGTCTGAGCCCCAAGTCAGCAGTCTCTTATGCTTTTTGATGACTCTGCCCGAGAAGTGGAAGAGATTGATTGCACTGATGCCCAACCACTTCTGTTTCAGGATGTGGACATGGGAGGACCACCGCAGCACGTCTCTGATGATGATGACTAAACACAGGTGCCAACTGCTGTGGCTTTCTGTGCCGTGTGTAGACCGGCAAGGAGGGCAGGGGTAAAGAGTGGGTGGAAGATGATGCGGAGGATGACGAAGTCCTAGTCTAGATCCCACATGGAATCAAGGTCATACAAGTGACATTTGCAGTTCGAAGGAAGAGGTGGTGGTGGTCACACAGCGCCAGCCACACAGCAAAAGAGGGAGCAGGTTGCAAAAGCAGAGTAGCTGTCCCCTAGACAGTATGCCTGCTACTGCTGTGCAATCACAGCCTGAAGCGAGGCATAAATGTTCTAAACCTGATCACCACCTGCATGACCAGGCATCTAAATGCAATGCACGAGCTGCAGTGGAGTACACACCTGAAAAACCACAAAAGATCTCCTCTTGCTCCCTCTTCTGCTGCGGTCTTGGCCTCCTCCTTCTGTCTAGAGTGACAGTGGCACCTGCCACCCCGCAAACAGAGGATGTGGCAGCAACACCACCATCACCCAGCATGTCCACACTGTCCCATGGAAACGTTCAGCTGTCCATCATCCAAACACTGGAGAAAAAGAGGAAGTACAGCCCCCCCCCCCCCTCCACCCGATCCCTGGTCCTGAATGCCAGCATTTCAAGATTCCTGGCCTTTGAAATGCTATTATTCTGTCTGGTGGAGACAGAGACTTTTAAAAACCTTATGGCGGTGGCTGTCCCACAGTATGTGGTTCCAAGCCACCACTACTTTTCCAGGCGAGCCATCCCTACCCTGCACAACCAAATGGCGGACAAAATCAGGTGTGCACTGTGCAACGCCATCTGTGGCAACTTCCACATAACTACCAATACGTGGACCAGTAAGCACGGGCAGGGACAGTATATCTCCCTAAGTGAACACTGGGTAAATGCAGTGGCAGCTGGGCCTGAGACGGATAGCAGTTTGGCGCATGTCCTACCGACACTGAGGATTGCAGGACATTTCTCTTTGCCTCCTGTTGCCTCCTCCTCTACTGTCTCCTTGATAGAGATGTAGAAATCATTCTTATATTCAGCTAAGAAAACTCCCATGTACTCCAGCTCTCAGACAACATTTTATCTCCTCCAGAGAGCAAAGGTTCCATCCTACCAAGGAAACCACGCCTCATTGTTACGTCATATATGCTTTTCTGCTGTTAGTATAGACTCCATTACAAGATGGTCGCCATTGCTGGATGCTTACATACCAGAGTTAGTAAAACAATGCACACTGCGCAGATGCCAAGTGTTATCTCTTTTCATATTTTCGTATTCCAGCCAATGTAACAATGCCACATGTCTCCCATCCTCATCAAGCTTTTGCATGATCATCTCCGGGGTAGCCTTAGATACGGATTTTAACAAAAACCTCCTAATGCAGGGGATGACACAACGCACAATTAACGCACATAGCAGAATTAATGATAAGTTCAGGAATAAGAAGTAAGCCCTTTTAGGGCATTCATGATCTGGCCAATAATTATTGTGCACATAAGAACTATTAATACTAACTGTCTTCGGGCAATACTGTCAATGGATCACCGGGTTAGAACTATCAGACCGCAACAACTTTGTTTTTCCTTTTGCACAACTTTTCCATGGTCCAAAAACCAATTTTTACAATCTCGATTAGGATCCAAATGCTTTAAAGTTAAGATCAGCAGTCACACAAGGGGGAACAAGAAACATCATCCTTTCAAGTCTTCAGACTCATCACTTTCTTGAAATGACTTGAATTAAGCTTTCCTTCGACCTTCACTGATGTGCTTGTGGTCAACAACACTTTAAATGGACCATCAAAAAGTTTGAGGACTTATCTGATCTGCCCATTTACCATCACCCATCTCCAGACACAAGTGGGTGGGTTCCTGGTACTTTATCAAGATCTGGAAGTGAAGCAAAAACTCAAGAATATATTTTACTCAAATACTTGTGCAAACTGATCATATAATCTGTCAGACAACCATGTTGAATCTGGAGTCACTGTGGGAAATACTAGGGACTGACCTACTAAGGACCTCATAGGGACTAAGGCCTGTGTTACGGTTAGGCGTATACCTTACTGAGAAGAGGGCTACCAGCAAGCACTCTGTTCATGGCTTTTTGAATCTTTAACTTTAGTGTCCCGTTCAGTTCCTTTTTCCCTACCCTACTGCTGCTTTGTGGATGGTACGAAGCATGTAAGGCCTGTTCTACACCAAAAACCTTTCCATCTGCATATCTGTAAGCCATCTTCGGAGACTTTAGTGTCATGTCTAATCACCACTGACCCACCTGTGTAGTACCTGCCATCCTTGCCATACCTCGATCCATCCACAAAGAGCACATGATATGGATTACCTAATGTCTGATTTACCACATCCCGCTGTCTCTTATGACATAATCTGCAAACACTCTGGATTTAGAAGAAAAGTTTAAGTGCCCTAACTGGCCCCCCCCCCCCCCCCTTGCTCCAGAGGCAACAGGGTGGCTGGATCCAAAATATTACATCTGTAGACGTTTCAGGCATCATATGAATACTCTCTGTCAATAAAAACACATTACATTAATCAAAATAAAGTGGATGATCATACATCAACACAATATTATCCCTGATAGGCACAATATTTTGATGAATTGATTGATAGAATAAAATTACAATAGCTGGACTTCTGCGATAGAAAAGCAATTCTATAAAGATAATTTTATCTAGTATCAGTTATTAACTGTTAATCTAGTAACTTTTTGGTGTATTAAAACACATATATACTGAGAAACACACATTTGTGTACCAGTCTTTGTCTCTCTCTCATGTCTTTTTGAGAAATTTGGACTTGTCAAGAGAAATATAGACATTAAAATTAGTAAACAGAGATATACTGAGGTTCACTTCTAATTGGACTGTGGCCTTCTTCTGGTACATGAGGATTTAGCAGAGTTAAACCACACACTTTGTAATTTATCACATCTAACTCTGCGGGCAACAAAAAGGTTCTTGAGTTGTACTTTCATGAGGATAGATGTAATACCACAGTAACTTTGTGGGTCAGGACTAGCTCAGAGCTTCTATCAAGCACGGCTTGTACAACTACTACAGCTCTGATGCGCGGGGGGCACTTCTGGCCACATGGTCAAATCTGGCTGAATAATAAGCCACAGGGCGTTGTTGCTGGCCATGCAGTTGGGTGAGGACAGCTGAGGCATGGCCATTCACTTCTGTACAATACAATCTAAATGTGATAATCTAAAAGGCCCAGTGTGGGGAGCAGAAAATTGTCAGGCTTGGGCATAAAAGGCATCCACCAACTCATCTGTAAGGTAGAAGAGACTAAAAACAAACAATCATCAAACGTGCGTATCCAAGGTCTGCAATAAGAAACAGGGCCTAAAAATGTCATTCATGTTTCTGGGCAAAGGGATGTCTTTTCCCCTCCCTTGCAGCCATGATCAGTGAAAAGGACAGGAGTGACATGGCTGGATTATACATACTAGTTGAGTTCTAGGCTCCCTGTGGCAGCACCACTCAGGTATGCTGTTTACCCTCATGTGTGGAGGCGAACAAATACCAACTGTCTGGATGTAGTGGTGCTGAAAAGAAAACATTTGCCAAATAAGTCACAGTGGAGTGGGTAGAGGTAACAGGAACCTGAGCCAACAAGGTGTGTGGGTTGGGGTGTTAAAACTTGTGGCTTCATTGACAGTACATAGGTCATGTACCATCCGATACTGGGTGGGTTTGTTCTCACAGGGTAAAAAAAAAGGGGATACAATTTTTATTTTTTTCCAGAAAGTCTCAGACCATTTGAGATATGGCATCTGACTGTGCCATACTCAAGAGATACTTCCAGGGAAGTGCACCAGTTTTCATTTCCACTTCCACTGGAGGAACTGGGAGCTTGCCAAAATCCATGGGTTGCTTAGCCCACAAATGTCCCAGCATTCCTGCAAGCAGGCCTTCCTTCTCATCTTCTGGGAGTACTAACACAAACATGGACCAGGGAGTTTCATCACTAACGGCCAATAAACAAAGTTCCTGGTCATTGAGGTCACCTGTGAGTTTCACAGCAACATCCTTCTGATATGATATGCTGGCATGTACTTTGGTAAACAAGTCTGCACCTAGGAGGCATCAGGGGAAGTTACAAATGACCAGCAACCGGGCAAGCACTTGACTGTCTCCTTGATAGAGATGTAGAAATCATTCTTATATTCAGCTAAGAAAACTCCCATGTACTCCTGCTCTCAGACAACAGCTTATCACCTCCAGAGAGCGAAGGTTCCATCCTACCAAATAAACCACGCCTCCTTGCTACATCATATATACTTTTCTGCTGTTAGTATAGACTCCATTACAAGATGGTCACCATTGCTGGATGGTTACTTACCAGAGTTAGTAAAACAATGCAAACTGCGCAGATGCCAAGTGTTATCTCTTTTCATATTTTCGTATTTCATAACAATTTCGTAACAATGCCACATGCCTCAGAGGGAACTCTTCTCTGATGTCTATATAAACTGCTGTACTTCCTGTAATAAATTAGAAATCACTTTGACCCCAATGTGTGTCACTGTTATTTTCTCTGTGCACGTAAAAGCCTTGGCTTACCACTAATTTGGAGCAGTAGAGCAAACATAATCAGCCCTGATTAAGGGCATCTTTAACAGTTGGTGCACGAACGCGGGGAAAAGGGAGAAGTAGCGTCAGTAGCCGAAGTTTGGGGGTTCCCCGAGCATGGTGGACAGCGCTTGAGGAGGAGGCCTGCAGACTTAAATCAGGTGAGAAAATCTGTTTATCTCATCTGGCTCTTGCTGTGCTCCACTCTGCTGTGGTAATCTGTTCTGCAATTGGTGCTGCATTGCATTGTGGGTAGCAACTTTGGTTGACATTAAATCCTGTGTGGCCCTAGACCATTTTAGAGGGAAAGTTTGAGTTTGCTCTACTGTGTTTTTGTGTTTTGTCTGTGGGTAGTTCGTGTCAGGCACCTCCATAGTTAACGGTTAAGAAGAGTTAATAACCTGCACAGGGGTGAGCCTGCTTGGGAGTGAGAAGAAGGTAGGAGTTGGGGTGTTAAAGTGCCTTTGAGCCAGACCCGAATCCTGGGGACGACTAGACAAAGGAGGTGCCTGCTTCTGTCTTGGTTGTGTTCAAATGAGTAAATTAATGTAAATTCAAGTAGTAAGCATCTGAAGCATTGTGAAAAGTTGAGTGATGATGCAGTGCAGCGCTGAGGAAGTATTGTATATTATCTATCCGTATATCTGAGTGCCCTGCGTGTCTCTGTTGCCTGGTGAATATGGCTGAGTCCAAAGGCAGAGCAGAGGGAGAAACTGGGGGGTGTATACTGTGCAGGGGCGAGTAACATCATGACTTTGGAATGTGTGATAACGAGTAGCGAGGACGCTGTCTGCCAGCCGACGTGTAATCAAAAGTCCAGGTATGTGAGGTACTGAGCGTGTGTGTGTCTTATTAATATGTGGTTTGTTAATAAGTTTGAAGACTTTTGTGTGTAAAAGTATGAGAAAGTGTTCTATATGTCTGTTCGACATTGAATGTTATATCTGTGTGGACCAGGAATCTGACCTTGTGTGTTGCCAACTAGAAAACTGAATAGTAGAGGAAGGTCACGCAGCCAAGTTTACGGTGAGCGAAGTCAGTTCTACGAAGTAAGGGATAAGTTGCGGAGACACATTCCCCACCACATCAGCCCCCTCTAGTCCAGAGGGGTGAACCTGTTAAGTACATCAGTGCCAAAACCACGCCCTAGGACCACCTCTTTGTATCCGGTTATCACACAAGATGGCACCCCCTACGTCTTGATTTCCGCTCTGGTGACCATCTTAACTAATCCAGAGTCCAGTCTGGCAGCCATCTTAACTCCTGTAATTCCGGCATGGCGGCCATTTTAACTGAGGGAATTTCTATCTTTGACAATCTTAGTTACTGGTATTTTTCCTGATACGGCTACTGTGCACAAAACAATACGTATAAATACCAGTAGTCCAAGTAGCACCACAAGGAGTACTCACTCAAGTCAGTGAGTGAAGGATACACATATACCTATGATTAGTTATGACCAGTAGTATTGTTTAATTGTTTTATTCAGATGAGATTCCTTAACTTACATGTTTTTTGTTTTTCAAGTAAAGTCAAGTGAACCCCCCCGCCCAGTTGCTAGAATTGCAAAAGGAGGGGATTGTGATAGAGATGGTCCCAACCGTGGTAAACTGTAGCTTTAAGCCAGGACAGATTCTGTTCTTTCTGTCTTTCATATGTTGCTGAAGAATGCTGACCTTGAGATAAGCTGCTGCAGAAGTAGACTAAGATTAGGAAACAGACAATCTAGTACCTCCAGTATTGGCTGCACTTTTAAACATTTAGCAGATTCCAGTCCGGCCCCAATGATATCCCTTACTCTGGGTGATAAAGAAGTAGTCCCGTTTTTATTGATACAGGAGCAGTCAAGATGAATATGTCCTCCCTTGACTTAATCCCCAAAGACACCAGTCATTGGATAGAAGTGGATGGGAAAGTAGTGCACTCCCCTTTTAACAGAATCCATCCATGTTTGATTTGCCCTCACCCAAGAAGTGCTTGCCCGGTTGCTGGTCATTTGTAACTTCCCCTGTTGTCTCCTAAGTGCAGACTTGTTTAACAAAGTACATGCCAGCATATCATATCAGAAGGATGTTGCTGTGAAACTCACAGGTGACCTCAATGACCAGGAACTTTGTTTATTGGCCGTTAGTGATGAAACTCCCTGGTCCATGTTTGTGTTAGTACTCCCAGAAGATGAGAAGGAAGGCCTGCTTGCAGGAATGCTGGGACATTTGTGGGCTAAGCAACCCATGGATTTTGGCAAGCTCCCAGTTCCTCCAGTGGAAGTGGAAATGAAAACTGGTGAACTTCCCTGGAAGTATCTCTTGAGTATGGCACAGTCAGATGCCATATCTCAAATGGTCTAAGACTTTTTGAAAAAAAAAAAAATTGTATCCCCTTTTTTGTACCCTGTGAAAAACAAACCCACCCAGTATTGGATAGTACATGACCTATGTACTGTCAATGAAGCCACAAGTTTTAACACCCCAACCCACACACCTTGTTTGCTCAGGTTCCTGTTAACTCTACCCACTCCACTGTGACTTATTTGGCAAATGTTTTCTTTTCAGCACCACTACATCCAGACAGTTGGTATTTGTTCGCCTCCACACATGAGGGTAAACAGCATACCTGGGTGGTGCTGCCACAGGGAGCCTAGAACTCAACTAGTATGTATAATCCAGCCATGTCACTCCTGTCCTTTTCACTGATCATGGCTGCAAGGGAGGGGAAAAGACATCCCTTTGCCCAGAAACATGAATGACATTTTTAGGCCCTGTTTCTTATTGCAGACCTTGGATACGCACGTTTGATGATTGTTTGTTTTTAGTCTCTTCTACCTTACAGATGAGTTGGTGGATACCTTTTATGCCCAAGCCTGACAATTTTCTGCTCCCCACACTGGGCCTATTAGATTATCACATTTAGATTGTATTGTACAGAAGTGAATGGCCATGCCTCAGCTGTCCTCACCCAACTGCATGGCCAGCAACAACGCCCTGTGGCTTATTATTCAGCCAGATTTGACCCTGTGGCCAGAAGTGCATCAGAGCTGTAGTAGTTGTACAAGCCGTGCTTGATAGAAGCTCAGAGCTAGTCCTGACCCACAAAGTTACTGTGGTATTACATCTATCCTCATGAAAGTACAACTCAAGAACCTTTTTGTTGCCCGCAGAGTTAGATGTGATAACTTACAAAGTGTGTGGTTTAACTCTGCTATATCCTTATGTACCAGAAGAAGGCCACAGTCCAGTTAGAAGTGAACCTCAGTATATCTCTGTTTACTAATTTGAATGTTCATATTTCTCTTGACAAGTCCAAATTTCTCAAAAAGACATGAGAGAGACAAAGACTGGTACACAATTGTGTGTTTCTCAGTATATAAGTAATATGCTTTTATTGACAGAGAGTATTCATATGATGCCTGAAACGTCTACAGATGTAATATTTTGGATCCAGTCGCCCTGTTGCCTCTGGAGCAAGGGGGGGAGGGGAGAGTTAGGGCACTTGAACTTTTCTTCCAGATCCAGAGTGTTTGCAGATTATGTCATAAGAGACAGCGGGATGTGGTAAATCAGACATTAGGTAATCCAGATCATATGCTCTTTGTGGATGGATCGAGGTATGGCCAGGATGGCAGGTACTACACAGGTGGGTCAGTGGTGATTAAACATGACACTCTCATAAAAGCATAGTCCACACCACCACCCATGTCTGCTCAAGAAGTGGAGCTAAAGACTCCGAAGATGGCCTACAGATACGCAGATGGAAAGGTTTTGGGTGTAGAACAGGCCTTACATGCTTCGTATCATCCACAAAGCAGCAGTAGGGTAGGGAAAAAGGAACTGAATGGGACACTAAAGTTAAAGATTCAAAAAGCCATGAACAGAGTGCTTGCTGGTAGCCCTCTTCTCAGTAAGGTATACGCCTAACCGTAAGACAGGCCTTAGTCCCTATAAGGTCCTTAGTAGGTCAGTCCCTAGTATTTCCCACAGTGGCTCCAGATACAACATCGTTGTCTGACAGATTATATGATCAGTTTGCACAAGCATTTGACTAAAATATATTCTTGAGTTTTTGCTTCACTTCCAGATCTTGATAAAGTACCAGGAACCCACCCACTTGTGTCTGGAGATTGGTGATGGTAAAAGGGCAGATCAGATAAGTCCTCAAACTTTTTGATGGTCCATTTAAAGTGTTGTTGACCACAAGCACATCAGTGAAGGGCAAAGGAAAGCTTACTTCGAGTCATTTCAAGAAAGCGATGAGTCTGGAGACTTGAAAGGATGATGTTTCTTGTCCCCCCTTGTGTGACTGCTGATCTTAAATTTAAAGCATATGGACCCCAATCGATTCGAGATTGTAAAAATAGGTTTTTGGACAGTGGAAAAGTTGTGCAAAAGGAAAAACAAAGTTGTTGCGGTCTGATAGTTCTAACCCGGTGATCCATTGACAGTATTGCCCGAAGACAGTTAGTATTAATAGTTCTTATGTGCACAATAATTATTGGCCAGATCATGAATGCCCTAAAAGGGCTTACTTCTTATTCCTGAACTTATCATTAATTCTGCTATGTGCGTTAATTGTGCGTTGTGTCATCCCCTGCATTAGGAGGTTTTTGTTAAAATCCATAGCTAAGGCTACCCCGGAGATGATCATGCAAGAGCTTGATGAGGATGGGAGACAAGGTCCTCTTCGTTCTGTTGGTTCCCCCCTGCTTACAACGCCCCCTGGAGATCATCGACCATAGGGACAGACATCTGACCCCTATGTCCATAAAATCCAGTGTCGTTGAAGCCTATCCACAAAGGATAGGTTGTTGCAGAAGCTGGAGAAGAGGATGCCGAGGCATTGGGGCAGATGTGCTAGGCTTTCTTTAGGGAAAGAATGAGGTCCAAGGGGGGACTGATAGAGATGTGGAAATCATTCTTAGAGTCATCTAAGAAAGCTCCCATGTACTCCAGCTCTCAGACAACATCTTATCTCCTCCAGAGAGCGAAGGTTCCATCCTACCAAAGAAACCACGCCTCCTTGCTACATCATATATGCTTTTCTGCTGTTAGTATAGACTCCATTACAAGATGGCCACCATAGCTGGATGTTTACTTACCAGAGTTAGTAAAACAATGCACTCTGCGCAGATGCCAAGTGTTATCTCTTTTCATATTTTTGTATTCCAGCCAATGTAAAAATGCCACATGCCTCAGAGGGAATGCCTCTCTGATGTCTATATAAACTGCTGTACTTCCTGTAATAAATTAGAAATCACTTTGACCCCAATGTGTGTCACTGTTATTTTTTCCGTACACGTAAAAGCCTTGGCTTACCACTAATTTGGAGCAGTAGAGCAAACATAATCAGCCCTGATTGAGGGCATCTTTAACATCCTTATCCGGTCAGCGTAACACCTTCACCACCAACTTCAGCACAGCCAGGGGGAAACGACAGCAGGCTGTTTTGAAACTCATCTGTTTGGGGGAAAAACCCCACACCGCACAGGAGCTATGGACGGGCATGGAACAACAGACCGATAAGTGGTCGGTGCCACTGAGCCTCAAGCCTGGCCTGGTGGTGTGCGATAATGGGCAAAATCTCATAGCAGCTCTGGGGCTAGCCAGATTGACGCACATCCCTTGCCTGGCGCATGTTCTGAATTTGGTGGTGCAGAGGTTCCTGAAAAATTACCCTGATATGTAAGAGCTGTTGCAGAAAGTGCAGGCCACTCACTCTGCTGCTGCTCGCCTGTCTGCGCTGCAGCGTAACTTCGGCCTTCCCGCTCACGGCCTCATATGCAACGTACCCACAAAGTGGAACTCCACCTTGCACATGCTGGAGAGACTGTGCGAGCAGCAGTAGGCGATAGTGGAATTTTAGCTGCAGTTCGCACAGGTGAGTTGCTCTGCAGAACAGCACCACTTCACCACCAATAAATGGGCCTCTATGTGGGACGTGTGTGCCGTGTTGCGCTGTTTCGAGTACTCCACCAACATGGCCAGTGCCTATGACGCAGCCCTCAGCATTGCTATCCCACTTCTATGTCTCCTTGAAAAAACACTTTGGGCGATGATGGAAGAGGATGTGGCACAAGAGGAGGAGGAAGAGGGATCATTTTCATGGTTATCAGGCCAGTCATACACAAGTGGCTCGGAGGGTGGGTTCCTGCACCAATAGAGACCAGGTACACAACTGTCCAGCCAGGGCACAGTTCTGCAGGAGGAGGAGGATGATGATGATGAGGAGGAACTGTGTTCAAAGCAGGGTGGCACCCAAAGCAGCTTATGGGCACCAATGGAGCGTGGCTGGGGGGATACAGTGGACACAGACAATACACCTCCCACAGCTTGTCATTGCCTCTGGACAGCCTGGCACACATGAGTGACTACATGCTGCAGTGCCTGCGCAACGACCGCTGAGTTGCCCACATTGTAACCAGTGCTGATTACTGGGTGGCCACCCTGCTGGATCCCCGCTGCAAGGACAATGTGCTGTCCTTAATTCCGTCACTGGATCACAGTGGCGTGCCTAGGGTGTTTGGCACCCGGGGCGGGTCTTTTCTCCCCCCCCCCCCCCAATCCCCAATACTTAAAAAAAAAAAAACTCATATTAGCATTGCCCTAATTGTAAACCTTCACTTCACAGTAGTTTTGTACAGATGTGTGCCTCCTCAAAGTGGTTATGCCCACATTGTGCCCCCTCACAGTAGTTATGCCCACACTGTGCCCCCCTCACAGTAGTTATACCCTCTCTGTGCCTCTTTCAGAGTTGCAATGCCCTCTTTGTGCTCCCTTCACAGTAATAATCCCCATTGTGCCCCCTTCACAGTAATAATCCCCATTGTGCCCCCTTCACAGTAATAATCCCTATTGCGCCCCCTTCATAGTAATAATGCCCATTGTGCCCCCTTGATAGTAGTACTGCCCACTGTGCCCCCTCCATAGTAGCAATCTCCATTGTGCCCCCTTCACAGTAATAATGCCCACTGTACCTCCTTTACAGTAATAATGCCCTCTGTGCCCCCTTCTTTGTAGTAATGCCCTCTGGCTCTGTGCCCCCTCCATAGTAGAAATACCCATTGTGCCCCCTTCACATTAGTAATGCCCTATGTGCCTCCTCCATAGTAAAAATTTGCCCTCTGTGTCCCTTACATATAGGGTGGCCAGATGTCCGGTTTTAGGCCGGACAGTCCGGTCTTCAGACTCCCTGTCCTCCGTCCGGCGCAGTGCCTGGACGGACACAGGGATGTCCTCCCTTTCAGTAGCTCACGCGCAGACAGCTGCATTGCGCTGTGTGAGCATGAACTGCAGCAACTGATTTCTCTCACCCCCAGTCAGTCACTAGAGCCGCAGACGTGGCTGACTGAGGGGGAGAGAATCACCCGGGCTGCCCCCAGCTCACCTTCCATGCGGAAAATTCTTCCCTCTCCTCCCTGGCCAGCGATGGGAGTGTGGCTTCATGGATGTGCAGGGGCGTGGCTTCACACCTTGTCCCGTTCCTGAAGCTCACATACCTCTCTTCCCTGCAGGCACAGATTGCTGTACAGTACTGTGTGGACAGAGCTTATGAAGTTTACCCTTAGTACGCCACTGCTGGAGCGTGATCGGAAGATGCGTGAGTACCAGTGCACACTGGTAGACACGCTGCTGATGGCGATTAACATCTGACAGCGAGGGCTCAGTGGAAGCACAAGGCGAAGGCAGAGGAGGAGGAGGAAGAAGTCGCCAACGCAGCTGGTGCACCGCCAGCACCTCAGAAGGGGGAATAGCATGGCCGAAATGTGGAAAAGCTTTGTCAGCGCGCCACAACAACCAGCACCACCAGCTGATATGGAACGTCTTTACTTATGTATAAAAGAACGTAAACACTAGAGATGAGAGAATTTTTCAAACTTTCGATTCGCTGGTTCGTCCAATTTTTTTTTTTTATTTAGTTCGATCCGAATTTATTTGCGGCGAATCGCGTTAAAAAACTGCTATTTCCTGGCCTCAGAAAGCCTTTGTAAAACACTGCCTTGCAGGAACACGCATAAGGAGTCTGCTCTGGTAGTGAAATAATACTGTGAGTCATCATAACATGCAGATGACAGGCATTATTCTTAGAATTACTGCACACTTCACTTATTTGGGTAGTCACGGGGCAAAAACTGACCAAATAACTCAAGTATGAACTCAGCCTTACAGGTCGATGTTAGCGCCAAGAAGAAGCACACTCCTTGTACACCGTTGTCAGCTGATTCCACATAGATGTCTACAGAACCTAGATCCCCCTCAACAGAGTGGAGACAGTGTCAGCAGTAAGTTTGTGTTGACGTCACTTATTATTTTGCCCTTCCTCTGAACCGTCAGAAAAATAACCCCCAAAAAACGGATCCTGTCTGTTGAGCATCCGCCTTCAGTCGGTCAGCATTTCGTCAGTAATCCATCAGTATTGCTAATGCCAAAAAAACAGGAGTGGATCCAAAACAGAGATGACACGTGAATGAGGAGACCACAAAGTGATCCAATGACAGAGTCTGGAGGTGGTGGCAGCATCAGGAAGAGGCCATAGAGTGTCACAATGACAGTGTGGAGGTGGCTGCAGAATCAGGAGGCCACAGAGCGGCAAAATGACAGAGTGTGGAGGTGGCGGCAGCAGCATCAGGAGGAGGCCACAGGGTGGCACAATAACAGTGTGAAGGTGGCAGAAGCAGAATCAGGAGACCACAGAGTGGCAAGGTGACATAGTGTGGAGGTGGCAGCAGCATCAGGAGACCACAGAGTGACCCGGTGACAGAGTGGGGAGGTGGGTGGCAATACCAGTACCAACTGAAGATTGTGGTTGAAAGAAGGAGCACTTGGCATCAGATGTGTGGCATCAGGTGGGTGGCAGCATCAGAATAATAGCTGAGGCAGGTAATCAAAAGAAACTGATCTCTTTTTTCAAAGCGTTGGTGTGGCATCATGGATGATCTAGTCTGATGTATCAGGCATTAGTGGGTGGAAATCCTGGCTGATTTACGCCTGATTCATCTTGACAAAAGTCAGTCTCTCCACATTTTGGGAACTATGGCCCCCGCCGCACTAAACACCCGCTCTGATGTCACTCTACTGGCCGGGCAGGACACCTTTGCTAGGGCAAACTCTGCTAGTTGCTAATACACTAATACACACCAAAAAGGGCTGTAATTTTCTCACTTCAACACAAAACGGCAAATATATTTATCTTTTTTCCACTTTTACACGCCAAAAAAGGCTTTAGAATATATAACTGCACAGCTGAATGGCAAACATATTTTTCTTTTGCCACTAATACACGACAAAAAGGGCTGTAATTTTCGTACTTCACCACACAACGGCTAATAAGCCCTTTTTTTCCTACTAGTTCAAGTCAAAAAATTATTTAGAAAATATAACTGCACCGCACAGTTGCAAATAAGACATAGAAATATTTTCTTGTAATAAACCCTGTTAATGGCTGTATCAAACAACACTTGCACCCCAATAACAAGAACGGGTTGCTAGAATTACAGAGCTGTATAATGGAAATTTGAGTCCCCAGTCAGTGCAGCAAGGTGTAATAGGATTGTTCCTATTACCCAGGCTGTAACCTCCCCTACTGAACCCCGTTCTACATAAATGCTGTGGAATGATTCCTCCCTATCCTTTCCCTACACCTTGAATAATCTTTCCCTGCACTTGTAAATTGTTTTTTTTAGCACAATTACGTTTTTTCTAACACTATCCCTAGTGCCTGCTGATGTCTCTCCCTGCACTAAGTATACTGGTAAATGGCAGAATCCAAGATGGCTTAGCTTTTTAGAGAACTGTGACATCACAGGGCTGGCTGGCTGCTCATTGGCTGCATGCCATTATGGGTGATCCCGCCTTCCCAGAGTTCCTTACTCTATATCCTCACACGTGCAGCGGCGATTTTAGAAAAAATTTGGATTTGTTACCACGAATCGCGAGGAAATTCGGATTAAGTGCACATCAAATTTTTTCTCAAATTCGAATCGAATTCCACTTCGTCGGCTACGATTCGCTCATCTCTAGTAAAAACCCCAAAATCAGTAATATAAGGCTGCAATTTGACCCCAATTACAAAATTAAGGATTAACGGATTTACTTATGTGTAAAAGAACGAGAACAACCCAAAATCAGTAGTATAGGTCCAAAATTTCACCCCAATTACAGAATCAAGGATTAACAGAATTACTTATGTATAAAAAAATGTGAACAACCTAATATCTGTAGTATTAGAACACGTTTTAACCCCAATTAGTGCAGCCAGCATGGTGTAATAGAGTCCACTCTATTAGCCAAGCTTTACACTATTCTATTGGCCCCTGCACTCTCCCTATAGTGTGGATAAAGTATCCCTATTATCTCCCTACACTATCTCACTGCTGTCCCTAAACTGTTGAAAACTTATAATTTTCAAGTAAAGTCTTTCCTAATCACTTTCCCTAGCCCTTGTCACATCTGTCTTTTTGCTCAGTTCACTGGAAAATGGCAGAGACTGGGCAGAATGATCCTTTTTATAGGGCCGTGACATCGCAGGGGCTTATTGGCCGGCTGCACGGCAATATGGGTGATTCCTAATTGCAGAGCTTCTTACTTTCACTTTCACTTTGTAACATGTGCCGCCGCCATTTTAGAAAACAATCAAATTCAGTACTATAAATCGCCATGAAATTCAGATTATTGACAAATTACATTTTTCCTGAAATTCTAATTGAATTCCACTTCGTCAACTTTAATTCGCTTAATTTTAATACTAGCCGGTATTATGACACAATATTATGACTACGCCTTCACTATGACAAACTATTACACTATAGAATTCCACAAGATGGGCAGAAAATGGTTAAACCTCTGATAACCTAGCACAGAAAAATAATTATTTAAAAAAACAATTCCCATTTAGAAAACTGTAGCAATAGGAATTTCTGGTAGTTCTTAAAATGTGATTTCATTTATTACTTTGTATGTAAGACATTCTCACAAACTAAGTTTCCCCAAAAGATGCTGCTCTTTGTGCCATCAGCATGATTCATGAGAATGCCAGATTTGCATCCAAATGTGCCTCCCTCCTGCTGGGGTCTGAGGACTTTTGATAGGGATTTATATCCCTCTCTGCTCAGGGAATGTTGTATTTTTCAAGACTTCTCTGTGATATACATAATAATTTGACTTAGCGATCTAGAAAACAATAGGAAGCTTGCCAGAGGTTTACTGTCATACAGGTACTGAAAATTATATTTTTTATTCTTGCAAAGCTCCCAGATTGCAATAAGGGCAAATTAATGTAGTAAAATGTATTTTTTAATGATCAACAAGGGGGTATTCCCTGAATACTTTTGTAATCACATGTATTTAATAGTTTAATATAGCCACTGAGTCAAAAAAAATGTATCTGTATAGTGCCACCTACTGTTTGTTCTTTTCCTTTGTTCTCTGTCCACCTGGTTGAGGTGGATGAACATGCTCAGTTCTATCCTTCAACTACCTCCAGTCCTATGTCTTGATGGTTAGAGGGGCAGAGATGCAGCAGAAAGGGCACACACCTCCCCCTGAGAAAGGACACACACCCTGCAGCTTTGGTAGAGAAAAGAAAGGAGAAGTACATCATGGGTTTGGTTGGATACAGCAATAGGAAGTGCTACATACAAGATGGAAACAAACCAGAGTGATTTGTTTTCATGGTGAAAATGGGTCGAGAGTCCAAATTAATTAAAAAATAAATCATGAGGAAGGTATATAAGCAACTACATGAGCATATCTGGCCAATTTTTGTTTTTGTGTTTTATATATTTTTTTCTTTCTGCTTTCACAGAGCCACAACTTTTTTAAATTTTCCATTCACATAGCCATAGCTTTTATTGAAAAAGAGGAAAAATTTATTTGTAGGGGGAAAGTGAAAAAAAAACAACATTTTTTGGGTTTTGATATTACAGCGTTCACTGTGCACAAGTAACATGATGTCCTTATTCTGCTGGTGAGATCAATTATAGCGATACCAAATGTGTTTAGTTTGTATTATGTTTTTCTTCTTTACTTTTTCATATTTCCGTTTACCTAGCTGGATGAGGGTTTATTATTTATGGGGTGAACTAAACATTTTATATATACCATTTTTGCTATGGCTGTTTGATCACTTTTTAACCTTTTATTACATTTTTTTAGGGAGAGACGGTGATCAAAAATGGTGAGTCATGCATCTTTTTCAGTTCATTGTGCAGGAAAAATATTTTAATATTTTAACCCCTTAGTGACCACCCATACACCTTTCTACGGCAGCCCGGTGAAAGTGGTGCACAGGTCCCCCTTGCAGTGGAGAGCGGGGGCTCAGCTCTCACATGAGAGCTGTGTTCCTTCTCAAACAGTCTGGACTGGCAGGAGTGCCGACCTAGAATGTTTAACCTATCACATGCCAGGGGCTATGGCACCCGCCACAAACGGAAACCATACGGAAACGGAACGGAAGCAGAACAGAAATGGAAATACTACTGAAAACAAAAATGGAAAAACGGATCAGTTAAAGACGGACTGCAAAACCATACGGTCATATGAACGAGCCCTTAGAGCTCATGCACATGACCATATGTATTTTGCAGTCTGCAAAAAACGGATCCGCAAAAAATATGGATTACATAGAACAGTATTATCCCTAATAGAACAGTATTATCCTTGTCCTTGATGCTGGCAATAATAGGACATGTTCTATGTTTGAACGGAATGGAAATACGGAGAAACGGAAACGGAATGCGTTATTTTTTGAAGACCCATTGAAATGAATGGATAGTATACGGACCATATACGGAAAGCCAAAAACGTCCCGTACACTCGCCAAAAAAATGTTCGTGTGAAAGAGGCCTTACAGTGCTATATTTTAATTTTTTTCAGAACTTGGACAAACCCTTTATTAACAAGCAAACAGTGTTATTTACCCCAAAATGATACTGCAATGAAAAATTACGAGTTGTCCTGCAAAAATCAACCCCTTACACAACTCAATAGAAAGAAAAAAAGTTATGGGTCTTGGGATGCAGCGAATCAAAAAGATTTTCTTCTTTTTTTAAAAAAAGGGTTTTATTTGCACAAAAGTAGTAAAACGTAAAGAAACTACATGTATTTGGTATCACTGTAATCATACTAACCCAGAGAATAAAGATATTATGTTATTAAGGCCTCATGCACACGAACGTATTATGTTTCCATGTCCGTTTTTTTTTTTTTGCAGATAGGATGCAGACCATTCATTTCAATGGGTCCGCAAAAAATGCAGACAGCACACCGCGTGCTATCCTCATCCGTATGTCTGTTCCGTAGCCCCGCAAAAAAAATATAACATGTCCTTTTCTTGTCCGTTTTAGGCATTGTTACAATGGATACGCAAAAAAAAAAAGGATGGCACACGTATGTCATCGTATTTTTTTTTGCGGATCCGCAAAACACACACGGTCGTGTGCTTGTAGCCTTATGCTGAGAAATTAACGCTGCAAAATTTATAACATAAAAACAGGCTGGTCCCTAAGGGGTTAATCAATTTTGTTTGTCTTTTATATTCAAACTAGCATCATGTATACATGATTACTACACCACTAAACAGGATAGCACACAAACGTATCTGGGAGTGATAACGAATTTAGGCTTCAATCTGTTTCCCTCACATGTTTTAAATTATTATTTTGTTTGAGACAGTGCCCTGGAGCCAGGGGTCATACCATTCTTCCTGCTCCTCCTCCTTGCAGACCCAAAGAAGGCATAAAGTGGAGTTTTCCCAGTTTCCACTTCCCCTTCCGAGAGTGACGGCTTCTTTTCCCTAAGAACTGTCGGGAAAAAAAACACCACGCCCTACAGCAGATACTCAAGAGAGTCTCCCTGTTGACAATCTGAGGAGGAGGTGGAGGAGGAGGAGGCTGCAGGCCCCAGGCATAGCCATGTTAGTGGTGCTAGTAGTAGTAGTGGCCCCCAGGAAGTAGCAAACGGTGAAACGTACGTCGGGGTAATGTCCCTCATTCACAGGTACGGCATGGCTCTCTTTTCTCCCCCCCCCCCCCTCCCCTATTTTCACAGATAGGAATGTTCAGGTTTTTTAATGATGACATTTTTTGCCAGAGTGGATTATAATCCCTTAATATGTGTTGCCTGTTACCCATCTTAGGTATATAGGTAAATGTGGGTGATAGGGATAGGTGAGTAAGCATTGTCACTGTTACTTTAATATTTGAATAGTGCTTTACTCCCGTGAGCCATTGCGTATTTTGAGTCTGTGGGACTATTCATTTCACATCCTTATTGCGCTTACCATTGTACTCTTTTATTATGTGTTGTACGATCATGTTTTTATATGATATCTAATAAAATTCATTATTATTTGTATGTGTGTGTGACCTTTTTGGTGTTGCATGATGGATTATCACATGGCACAGTATTGAAAATTTGTAGTATTGGTGTATTAATAACACTTACCAACCATCTTGTTCTGTATGGCTGTTGCTGCGTCCTGCATCATGCCACCAATGCCACTCGCCAACCATCATGTTCGCCTCATGCCACTTTTATTTTAAGAAAAGGTTACAATTTTTGTATGATTTTGAACATGAAAAGGCATGCGATGAGCCAGCGCAGTGTCTTTTTAAACACAATGTATGTTAACGCAGTCAAATGTGCGTTTACCCATAGCTATGTATGTCAGTGTCACTGAGACATCATTTACTATTGCTGTCATTGCGTGCCAGAGCTTAGGAAAGTGGGAGGGGAAAAAAATTAACGAAAAGAGATAACAAGTTTTTTATAAAAATGATGAGTCCTAGGAGGCGACAGAGTGTTATATACCGACTTTCAGGGTAATTGGAGCAACTATGGTTCAGCCCGAATCGATTTGGGTCTGAAACAAACTTTTTCCAAAATTCGGTGAACCAGACCCGAAATGAATCTTAACTGGTTCGCTCATCTCTAATACAAATTTTCAGGCAATTAGAGCACTTTCGATTTAGGTAGAATCAAATCGGACCCAAAAAGAATTACAAAAAATTAGCTCATCTCTACATTAAAATGGGAATCAAATTAAATATATTGCTTAAATAGAGCCCAAAAACCAATAAATTGAAGTTGAGACAATAAAGAGGGCAGATGCAAACTGAGAACAGCCCCGAGACAGAGCAGCCAGAGTGAAGCAAAGGTGTAGAGCAAGCTTTAAACCAGCTAAGAGCAAAAGATATACAGTTTTGAAGCATTCCAGTGTTAACAGGAAGTGCGTGCAGAAGCCCTGTGTACATAACTTCTCTAAAAGACTTATGGACTCAATAGCTAAATTGTCCAGGAAATTAAAGACTTTCGGAGTCTGGACATACTTTACAGGCAGACTGTAAATCCCACTGAGGATATTGTGGAACCATTTACTGTGAGAGTATAGTAGTATAGTAACCTGAGAAAGGAACAGAACTTAGTCTGTCATGAAGAGGGTGCAGCACCATGGTCACATACAGAAAGTGAAGTGTTTCACCCCTATTTTTTGATGTTAAAGTGCGGGATAGAAAAGTGAGGTGTGAGGAACTTTGCATCAAAGATAGACCTTAGCCTGTTAACTACCTTTACTTGGAAAATCTGCCTGTCCTTGCAAAGTCTAAGCATTAACTGATGTGCCTGAACTTCAATTGCAAGTGAAGACCTTTTCTAGTGTTAAATCTGACTCATCTTTGCCTCCATGCTTCAGGGGACCTTGCACCTCAAAATTCATCACCACCAAGGTCACCTCAACCAACACTAGGCAGGAGAACCCCCAGAACCAGGTTAAGCCCTGAAGGGAATAAAAAGGTGCACCCTTTCATTGCTGCATGGCTCAGGGGAGCGACCTATTAAGAGGATGCAACCGAGAGTTACTGCTATCCCCATTATTGCTACTGCCACTCTTATCCTCTTCGGTCTCCCCTGCGGCATGCTGTATATACTATAAAAATCTTCCAAGAGCATTTGGACATGACACAGTAGGGAGAAGGACTACTTGACATACTTGGTTTGTGCAAAACCAGGGGTGTACAGTATATAGAGATTAGTGGGCCTCATAACAAAGATTAAGATGGTGCCTTTTTCTGGTGCTGATAAACACTGTCAATCGCCTGATCACCAGGGATAAGAGAACTTGGTGCAATTTTGCTCTGTCTCCTTTTCATGATCCTTGGTCTGCACCATTGTTTATACAGCCTGTGCTGAAGGAAGCCATTCCTGCAGAGGTTCTAATGCCAACCTAGTTTAGGCCTCTTCTGTCAAGAGGCCAAGAGGCCACACAGCAACTGTGTGGTCAGCTTCTATCTTACATTCACCCTTATTAACCCCTTCTGGACCTTGCCAGACCTGTTCTGTTGAAGTCTGATATTTATAAAGGCACTTGCTCAGAAGCAGGTGCCATAGCCATTGGGTGTCTCCTGTTTTACAAAGCAGGTACACGGGGCTACGGAACAGGTAAATGTCTGTGATCCCAACAACACCAATCATGGACATTTAACCCCTCAGATGCCATGGTCAATTGTGACCATGGTATCCAAGAGACTTTTCCACAGGAGCACAGAACTCCTGGGGCCCCTTATGGCTCGCTGTGCTGAGATTGGAGGAGCCATTTATTCCTTGTGGTAGCCTCAAGCTTGCCAGGAATCCCTGCAGTCTATGAGACAAGCTGCAAAAAGTCCAATTGTATCCAGCGAGTAAAATCAAGAGATTTTTATTTCTTCCATTAAAAATACAAGTGATAAATCCTCCTACATATCAATCAACACATTTCAATCTTCAACAGGTCTTCTTCATGGATTCATAGTACAACAATCATTATTATAATATTATAATTCATTGTTATACTATGAATTCATGAAGACCTGTTGAAGGTTGAAACGAGTTGATTGATATGTAGGAGGATTTATCGCTTGTATTTTTAATGGAAGAAGTATAAATCTCTTGATTTTACTCACTGGATCCAATTGGACTTTTTGCTGCATATTCGAAGGGTGTGAACACAGCCCGGATCCGTGCAGAGCAGGTCAGAAGACCTAACTACCTGATAGCCGGACTTCGTTCTACTTTATGGGACAAGCTATCTGTCCCGGAGGATTAAAAAATAGTGTAAAAATTATAAAAAATAAGAAATATAAAAAAATAAATCAACCACTTTCCTCATATTAAAAAAAAACAATAAAAAATAAACATCATAGGTATCACCATGTCCCAAAACACCCATACTATTAAAATATTAATGTATTCATCCTGTATGGCAAATGGGAAAAATAAATCAAAATGGCCAATTCAACATTTTTTCATCGTCTCCCCTCCCAAAAAATGGAATAAAAAGTGGTCAAAAAGCCATACGCACCCCAGAATGATATCAATAAAAACTACAGTTCACCCTGTAAAAATGAGCTCTCACACAGCCCCATATACATAACTATAAAAAAAAGCTAATGGGGTCAGAATATGGCGAGGCAAAGAAGTTTTTATTTTTTTAAGTATTAAATCACAAGAAAAACTATATAAATGTGGTATCATACTGACTTGTAAAATGAAGGTAACAGTTCAGTTTTACTGCATAGGGAAGAAAAGAAAATACATAAAACTGTGGCAGAATTATATTTGTTTGCATTTCCACCCCATTTTTTTCCAGCTTCCCACTACATTGTATGTATTGTAATATTAAATGGCATTAGAAAGTAGAAGTGGTCCTGCAAAAAACAAGCACCCATACATCTATGTGAACTTAAAAATAAAAAAGTTATGGCTACTAGAAGGCAGAAGGTAAAAAACACAAAAACGGTAAGGTCCTGAAGGGGTTAAATCCAAACACCATTTATTATACCATTGTCCTAATAAGTTCAGGTATGATAAATCATTTATAAATGAAATAAGAACCATTAACTATAAAACACTGTCACAAAACAGACAATGAAAAATGAAAAATGAGAATTTTAAAGCCACATGGACTGTGACAACATGCCGTAATATGCAAAGTACATAAAACTGCCCAAGAAGATAAAATTCTGATTCTATAAACTAGATAAGCAGTCAATTATTACATAGTTCCATAGGTTGAAAAAAGATACAGGTACATCAAGTTCAACCTTTCTCAGATCAATTATACAACATTAATTGTTAGATTGGTCAAAACTAGTGATGAGCAAAGGATTTTGGGCAAGATCTTCAATCAAGATAGCGGTGGCCGGCTCTTTGCGCCCAATAAATTTCCAGGTTCAATTAGAATTGGTATTTAAAAATTTCTTCTCATCATGTTGTTCCCATTTTGACATTATGAGATCAAGACGACACCTAACAATTGATTAACAGTACCCCGCCATTGCGAGGCTTCAAGCAGGATGTTCTCAGGCTGAAGTGGCCACTGAGCTTAGAGTGCCACAGAGTGTCATCAGCAAGTTGCAATACAAATACAAAGAGACTGGAAGAGTCACAGAAAGGCATAGAAATAGACGTCTTTTGGCTACATCCCACACTGATGGCCACTTCATTGTGAACAATGCCCTGTTTAACCGGATGATGAATGCCACACATCTTCAGGCACATTTAAAGGAGGTGAGAGGCACCCAAGTGTCACATCAGATCATTCGAAACCTTTTACAGCAATGTGGTCTGCATGTTAGACGACCTGTAAGGTTACCTGACCAAACCACCAGGCATAGGCGTCATCATCTTGCATGGGCCAGGGAGCATCTACGCTGGACGAGAGACAAGTGGGCCTCAATGCTTTTCACTGATAAAAGTCAATTCACGATGATCAGAAATTATGGCCGCCAACGATGTTGGAGACGTCAAGGAGAGTGCTATGCATCAGGCCACTGAGACTTTGGTGGTGGTGGTGTTAGAGTGTTTGCAGGTGTGTCTAGTCAATACAAAACTGCCCTACACTTTCTGAATGGTACAGTGAGAAGCCCATACTACTTGAATAACATCATTAATCCAGTCATTGTGCCTCTGTATTAACAACACAGGCCTAATTTCATCTTCATGGACGACAATGCACCAGCTCATCAAGGTCGCATCATTAGGGAATGGCTTCTGGAGACTGGGGTACCTCAAATGGAGTGGCCTGCACTGTCTTTGGATCTGAATCCCATTGAAAACCTATGGGATCAGCTGAGTCGCTGTGCAAAGTCTCCTAACTCTGTACCCCAAAACCTTAATGACCTGAGGGCTGCCCTTCAAGAAGAGTGGGATGCCATGCCTCAGCAGACAATAAGTTGACTTGTGAACAGCATGAGATGCCGTGGTCAAGCTGTAAATGATGCTCAAGGCCGCATGACAAGTTATTGAGACATTGACATTTTGTGGGGGTATAGCCACCACTGTTGTTGGCTTTTGTTTCAATAAATTGTTTGAGATGAGGAATTCCCCATTGCATGCTTCTACTTAAATGCCCTACTTACATGATATAATATCACTGTAGTGTGAACTTTTTACATTTTCCATGAATTTCCCCCGAAAGCCAACTATCCATCCGAACTTTTTGTGAGTAGTGTATATGTATATATAGTTCGGCCCATATATATTTGGACACTGACACAAATTTTGTATTGTATTACCTGTTTACTAAAACATATTCAAGTTATACTTATATAATGGACATGGACATAAAGTCCAGACTTTTAGCTTTCATTTGAGGGCATCCACATTAAAATTGGATTAAGGGTTTAGAAGTTTTAGCCCCTCTGCATGTGGCACCCTGTTTTTTAAAGGGACCAAAAGTAATTGGACAATTGACTTAAAGGCAGTGTCATGGGCAGGTGTGGGCAATTCCTTAATTATTTCATTCTCAATTAAGTACATAAAAGGCTGGAGTGGATTTGAGGAGTGGTGCTTGCATTTTCAAGATTTTGCTGAGAAGTACGCATGCGGTCATAGGAGCTCTCCATGCAGGTGAAACAGGCCATCCTTCATCTGCGAAAACAGAAAAAGCCCATCCGAGAAATTGCTACACTATTAGGAGTGGCAAAATCTACAGTTTGGTACATCCTGAGAAAGAAAGAAAGAAAGAAAGTACTGGTGACCTCAACAATGCAAAAAGACCTGGATGCCCATGGAAGACAACAGTGGTGGATGATGGCAGAATAATTACCAAGGTGAAGAGAAACCCCTTCACAACAGCCAACCAAGTGAACAACACTCTCCAGGATATAGGCGTATCAATATCCAAATCTACCATAAAGAGAAGACTGCATGAAAGTAAATACAGAGGGTTCACTGCATGGTGCAAGCCACTCATAAGCCTCAAGAATAAGAAGGCTAGATTGGACTATGCTAAAAAAAAAACATCTAAAAAAAACAGCACACTTCTGGAAGAACATTCTTTGGACAAATGAAACCAAGATCAACCTCTACCAGAATGATGGAAAGAAAAAAGTATGGCAAAGACATGGTACAGCTCAGGATCCAAAGCATACCACATCCTCTGCAAAACACAGCGGAGGCAGTGTGATGGCTTGGGCATGCACGGCTGCCAGTGGCACTATGTCCCTAGTGTTTATTGATGTTGTGACACAGGACAGAAGCAGCCGGATGAATTCTGGGGTTTTCAGAGACATACTATGTGCTCAAATACAGCCAAATACAGCCAAACTGATTGGTCAGCATTTCATAATACAGATGGACAATGACCCAAAACATAGAGCCAAAGAAACCCTTTATTAAAACAAAGAAGTGGAATTTTCTTAAATGGCCAAGTCAGTCACCTGATCTGAACCCAATAGAGCATTTCACTTGTTAAAGACTAAACTTTATACAGAAAGGCCCACAAACAAACAGCAACTGAAAACCGCTGCAGTAAAGGCTGGGCAGAGCATTAAAAAGGAAACACAGCGTCTGGTGATGTCAATCAAGCAGTCATTGTGAGTAGAATAGAACCGCGCTGCTCCATATTCGCACTGGTAGCCTTAACACAATCATCTACATTCACCGGCACTGGACATCGACAGGCTCCACCTCCAGGTATTTGGTCTCCACAACCTTCCCTGCGTGTTTCTGCTGAAAATTCGCACAAAGAGTGAAGTACCTTTTGGGTGTTTTTCTTAAAAAGGTTTTATTATACTCACAAGATTTTCTTTAAAATACAGCATATAAAAGTTTCGCACACTTGCTTTCTCAAGGGCGATCCTAATCACAATACAAACCACCAGTATAAATCACATCCCTCCTCTCTCCCCCTTCATTACATCATTTCCTTCGGCAGGCTGACTACAAATACAGGAGTAGTTTCTTTTACATATAATCCATAATAGAACGTTTTACATTAATATCCTTTAGTTTACCACACAACCACTTTTATCATTTTTCCAAAAAACATCTCACAATCAGAATGAGCACCATTTCCCTTCCACACTTCTTATTCATTTGGAGAAATAGTCACGTGCTTATCCAGACCAATCATATACAGATGGCAGCCCCATTCATATAGTTCCTGCAATTGCCGTGTCTCTTTTCATTCGCATAGTATATGTTAATCGGGCTGAAAAAGACTCCGATTCGAAGCAAACTTTTCATCCGATTAAATCACACAAGGCTTCAGATCGAAGTCTATATTCAGACCTGACGGCTGCAGAGTTCGCAGCTGGTAAATCCATTCGATTTCCCTACTGTTAATATTCGCCACTGGGTCACCTCCTCTCCACTTTTTTGGCACTAGTTCAATGCCCATAAATTTGAGTTCTTTCGGATCTTTCCCATGGACCTGCTTAAAATGAAGGGAAACACTGTGGGTAGTGAGGCCTTTTCTTATATTTCCAATATGCTCTTGTATTCGCACTTTCAGTTTCCTAAGGGTCCTACCCACATATTGGAGCCCACAAGGGCACTCCAACATGTACACTACCCCTTCATTTTCACAGGACATATTCCCCCTCACTTTAAACTCACATCCAGTGACCTTACATCTCATTTGTTCCACATTGTGTTGTCTCTCTTTGCTCGCTCTCTTTTTTACATCCGCAGCAAAAACCGCACCATATGAACTTGTTCCCATTCACTTTATTGCGCTTTGTAGGTATTGCGCTATGGAGAAGTCGTATCTTCAGATTTGGGGCTTTTTTAAATACAATTCCTGGATGTTGGGGAATCTCCTTCCCCAAAATGGGGTCACCTTTCAGCATTCCCCAATTTTTATTTCAGAATGTTTTTAATGACACCCGCAACTCTATTGAATTCTGTCAAAAAGATAAAACGAAAATCTTTCTCTATCCTCCTTTTACATACACTTTCTTTCTCTCACCCTTCTTCAACCTCCTTTTGTATTTTTATTAGTTCTGCTTGATCATATCCCTTTTCCCCAAAAACGGGCTTCTATGATCTTAGGGTACTTTTACACTTGTGGCAGGACGGATCCGTCCTGCCGCAAGTGGCCGTGCACTGCCGTGCTGCCGCTCTGTCCCCATTGACTATAATGGGGCGGAGCTACACCGCAGCACGGCACTGCACGGCAAAGATCGCCGGACTGGAAAGTTGGACATGCAGGACTTTTAGTCCGGCGATCTCCGGCCGTGCACTGCCGCGCTGCGTCATAGCTCTGCCCCCCGCCCTATTATAGTCAATGGAGACGGAGCGGCAGCACGGCAGTGCACGGGCACTTGCGGCAGGACGGATGTGGCACGCTGAATAGCCTGCCGGATCTGTCCTGCCGCAAGTGTAAAAGTACCCTTACTCTGCTCTCTGTAGTTACCCACTTCTGAGCAGTTCCTGGATATTCGTTTATATTGCCCCTTAGGTATATTCTTAAGCCACGGAAAGTGGTGGCAGCTGCTAGTCTCTATGTATGCATTGACATCAGTTTCTTTAAAATAATTCTTCGTCTTAATTTCTCCATTTTCAATAAAAATGCATAAATCTAGAAAATTTATCGTTTAGTTGCTGATGCTGCTAGTAAAGTGCAAATTCCAATCGTTGTTATTTAGAGAAACAATGAAGGGTTTTCAACCAAGTATTATAAATTAGCATTTTATTTACAATTATTTAATTTGTCCAATTACTCTTGAGCCCCTGAAATGAAGGAATTGAGTTTAAAAATGCTTTAGTTCCTCACATTTGTATGTCTCTGTCTAAATATATATGGACCTAGCTATATATGGATAGATAGATAGATAGATAGATAGATAGATAGATAGATAGATAGTACAAAGTATCCATGGCACTTCCTTGGGTAAAAAAGTGTTAATTTATTCATCAGTAACGACGTTTCGGTTTACACACTGAAACCTTTCTCAAGCAGTGATCCTTCACTGCTTGAGAAAGGTTTCAGTGTGTAAACTGAAACGTTGTTACCCAAGGAAGTGCTGTGGATACTTTGTACTATATATATATACAGTATATATATATATATATATATATATATATATAGTCTTTAAAAATGGTGCCACTAAAAATACAATTATTCATGCGGCAAAAAACAAGCCCTCATTGATTACCTTGACAGACAAATGAGAAAGTTAAGAAAAAGTTATTTTAAAAAAACTTGCAGAATATTCTGATTCATAAGGGGTTAAAGACCATATAACTTTCTGTCTGTCTATATGATCATACAGTACACATCCAGTATGCAATAAAGCACAAAACAGGGATCTTTGGGTCTGTATGCACAGAATAGACCAGGTTTCTCATTACTTTAGTGAGAGCTGAATGTAAATAAATGCTTAGAGAAATATACATGTGGAAAATTGCTACTGGAACTGAATAAAGTGCTTGGATGAGCTTAGGGCAATAAGTGACAGTCTGTAGATAAAAGCTAATTTTAGTATGAATGCGGTTCAAATAGACTGGAGTGAAATGGCCTTTGTGATTCAAACCAATCAACTATCCAAGGCTTTATCGGCAGAAAATAATTTCCAGATGGATAACCAGTTACTAACATACAATATTGTACTGTGAATTGTGAGCAATGGAGAATATCATGAAAGCAGCTTTCCATACACTGCGCTTGTTATCCCGAACAGACGGCGAATGAATAATTACTGACATTAGTTTCACTTTATTTATTAATAGTTGTGAAAGATGTGTGATGTCTATGGAGGCATTCTGCTTCATTTTTCTTGCATTATGGTGGGGGGCTTTCCTTATCCAATGATTAACATGAAGCCAGCTGGATTACTTTAAAGTGAACCTCCATCTTCATTGGCATGCTGAATTCAGTGATTAAAGGGAGTCTGTGAGCAACCTGGCATGTTTTAAACTGCTCATTCTGCGTGGGAAACATAAAACTGATGGTACCTTTGTAAAGCATCAAAAATAAAGTGTGAAGTACATGCACATGAGAAATTGCAGGTACCCAAGGGCAGTGTCTCTGTTGAATGTGCCCAGGCCCCCCCAGCATTTATCATGCCTAACTCCCCCCCATGTAGCCTGCAGCCAGCCTTCTATCCTCCTGACATCACTCTCTACTGTGTCCGAAAGACTGCGCCTGTGCACATCAACACCGGGCCCAGACATGCGCTGTACATGACCCACTGTGCACAGCAGCATCGTAGAATGCAGTGTGCATGCGCTTGTTACTGGCACGAAATTGGAGAAGAAGAAATGGAGCAAGAGCAGCTAGCATTGAGCAGCCAGCTCACGGCGATGTGCGCAGGCACAGGATTTTGGAAACAGAAAAGAGTGACATCAGAAGGATATGGGGAGGAGTTAGCCACGAGCAACACTGAGAGCCTGGGCACTTTTAGCATAGCCACCACCCCGTTTCCTAATTTTCTTGCACTTCAAACTTCATTTTTGATGCTTTACAGACTCACAAAAGCCAAATAAATATACCATCGGTTTTATGTATATATGTCCCACAGAGCAACATGAGCAGTTTAAAATATGTCAAGTTGCTGACAGACTCTCTTTAATTCCTTAAAACATCTTTAACCCTTTCCATCGTAAGCAATTTTTACTTTTCTTTTTTAATTTTTTACTCTCTGCCTTCCAAAAGCTTTTGGCCTACAAAATATAGACCAATGTAGAATCTAGTTATATTATACTTTGATTAGAAGCACTTGGGAGGTGGGCAGGGGGTGAATCAAAAAAAGTAAGTATAGCAGTAATGCAATTTATATTTATTGAACATCAGCTGATCAGTGATCATCATTGCAGATAAAGTAGAAGAAAAGGTCCAGAAGTCTGAAACTTTCAATCGGGGCCATGGCCCGTATTAGGAAAAACAGCTCCAGAGGTAAAATTGGGCATACTTCATTAACAAATAACGCTGTTTTGGTATTATATAACGAAGACTTAAAATGTAACTATTTGGACAAAACTATTCATTAAGTGAAGTCCAAGTTAAGTACCTTAAGCGAATACCTACCCAACAATTATGGTATTATCACCATGATCAGTGGTGGTCCAGACACAATTTAATAGTAACCATAGGTGCCTCTATCCGGAGCCTGATGCAGCATTCCTGGGAGACAGGATGGAGGAACTCAAGGTCCCTGCTACACAGTACTATAAAGCCATAGGCACTGTGTCACCATATGGTATATATGAAAATGTAGGCATTCAGAGGAACTAAGCTCTGAGAAACTGTGCTGATTAATCAGTTTTACGCTACAACATTTGAATTTTTAATGTATTAAAATTCAAATAAAAAATCATCAGCAATCCATGTCAACAAATTAGGGATTAACACAGATAAGTGATTACTGGTAAATTCCTAAATAGTTAACAAAGGCTGCTTCTAATTTACATTTCCATATATTATTCCATAATAAGCCTTGTTAAGGTTCTTTGTGATCACATAGCAGTTTAGTTATAATGGAATTTGTACTTAGCCTTGCAAAGGCAATGGATGGTTAGGATTTACACTCAGCTCTCCTAGGTGACACTATTACAAGCTTCACTGCATGCACATATGCCAGATGAGATTTGTCCCATACGAAAACAAATAAATGTCAGTCATTCCGTTGAAACTTAGTCTCTCTTAATAATCATTGACATTTAACATCCAGCTATGTGTTATATTTCTAAAGCATCTATTAGCCTGAGAGAGCTTGGCTTCTGCTGTTTTTTCATTAAAAATATACAAGCGAATTCTGGGGGAATTTTAACATAAATGGCACTGGGTTGCAATCATGGGAAAATAATAGTATCATAAAGTGAATTGCTGTCTTTCAGCCGGCTGCTCACGCTACAGTACTTTAGCATATGTGCTGCTTGTGCTGAAGGTCATTGGTGCAGCACCTGAAGGTGAGCCAAGCAGACAGCTGTTATATTTCAAGTCCTATGAGACTAAGTAGTAAAAAAAAAGCCACTTGGAATAGAAAAGCGAATTCAAAACTATCAATGGGCGTCAAGTGTTAATTACATCCAAAATTCCTACTTTCTGAGAACCCCGAAGTGGAGCTGTAAAATCTAACCTCATTATCTAACCTACTATGTGTGCGAAAACTGGAAAGGGAGACATATTACCATAAAAATGTATAAACTACAAACAGAAAAAGCTGCAAAATCACCTTTATATACAAAGAATACTACTTTTTTTTTTTTTATTACTGTGGAAATACTGCAATTAACCACAGTGTAACGGACAGTGCATGTGGACCCACTGTGCCAATTAACCAGTTTGACTTTTGGCTTAACCTAAGGGCGATGTCCCGGCGTTTCCCTGGTATTCACCCTTTAAGTTCTACAGGTGGATTTGGACTTCGCCGTTAGGAACCAACCAGGCCGATAACTCGGTATTCCTGTGTATGAACTCACCTACCTCTGGGGTCTGTTCATACTGGTAGTTAGTCAGGACTTTGATTAGGGTTTTACAAGAAGGTGTCCATCTCCTTTCAATAGTTTCCAGGCCTTGTTTTCTCACCCCTATCCCTCCTATGTTCGGTGTGGTGTTTCCCTCCCACACCTGAATGTGACATCTACGTTCAGTCCAGAGTTGATTAACATCTATTTATATGTTGAGCCCTGCCCAGTAGTACTAATTAACAATAACAATATACTAATTAACAATATCAGAATATTGGACAACTTAAAAATGAAAATAAAAAACGTAAAATGGAAAAGTGTGAAATAAAAAGTAAATCAGCAGCAGGTGGCGCTTTTCATTTTGGCACTGAAATTGCCTTCAGGTATGAAAAGTTAATCTTATAAATGTCGATTTGCCTTTCATTTATCTATTTAGATTTATTTATTTTTTTACCATAAAATACCAGTATGGGTAAAGAAAATTAAATGACAAAAATTAAATGACAATAGGTTTTTTATTTTATTTTTGTTACATATTACCCATGCTTGAGTTAAAAATTAAATTGAAAATAAAATTATTTAATTTTATTTTTCATTTTGTTATCAAATCAAATGCAAATTAACACTCGCCCACCTCCTGAAAATGTTTACAGGAAAAGTGCGTGGAGGGGGCCGCAAATTTTTATCACGAATATCGCCACTTTGAGAATTCGCAAAAATTTAGAATATAGTGCTATATATTCGTATTCGCGAATATTCTAGATTTTTTTTCCTCTGAACCCATGATCTCTCCCTGCTTCAAAGTTGCCCATCTCTTTATCATATAAGAACCTCCCTAGCAACCAGTTTCTGCTGTTTGTTTTTTTTTTTTTTTCAGTTCTGAGAGACAGCAGTGTCATTGCTGTGCTCTGTGCTTTAGGCTCCATTCACACGACCGTATGTTGTCCGCAAAAAAACGGATACGTGTCCGCAAAAAAACGGATTGCATTCCGTTTTTTTGCTGATCCATAGACTTCAATAGGGCCATGTCCTGATTTTCACTGACAAGTATAGGACATGTTTAATTTTTTTTGCTGAGCTGTGCAATGGAAGAAAAGTGAATGGGACAGCATCTAATCCGCAAAAAAACGGATCCGTTTTTTTGCGGACACATACGGTCGTGTGAATGGAGCCTTACTGTGTCACATTACATTAGTTAGTTATTTAGCTTATATATATAATACAGATAGTTAGTGGGAGATAGTCAGTGTAGGTTAGATTGTGATAGTGTAACTGATAGGTTCCAGTGCAGGATGTTAGGTAGTGTGATAGGTTCTGCTGTCCAAAGTGTCCATACATACATGCTACGGGCGTAGTGCTCTGATGTCACAAGTTCAAAACAATATTTAGTGCACCAATCACTAATATGTAGTCAGACCTGCTAAAATGTGAAGTTGCACGTATTACACAAAAATATGGGCATCATTAATTATCGGAGCACTCTATCTGCATATGAAGCTATTGTAATGTTCTGCCGTGCCAACCATTTTCTCCAGTCTCAGGAAACTTCTAGCAGCTTGAAAAATGTAGCAATAGTGACCCACGTCTGTATTGCGCTCGCATTACGCGAATATTACATTGACGATTTTCGCAATCAAGAAAATTTATAACTAATTTTCGCCCAAATATTCGCGAAATATCACAAATTCAAATATTGTCCCTGCCGCTCATCACTATTTTTATCCCATTTAGATAGTTGCAGGCAAATTTATGAAGTTTAAGGGTGTTCTTGTACTGGTTGTACTTTATGGTTACACACAGAGATATAGGAATTACTTGGCCCATTATACTATATTGCATGCACAGATTTACAGAAAGTGGGAGGTATTGATACGGCATACTGCAGCAAAATAGTCTTATTAACAGTAATCAGATCCCTTACCTTAGCATATTGTGCAATATAATATAAATAAAGTATATTTTACTGGCATTTTGTTGGATCACATGTAGAATTGCATTGTCATTTTTAATGGATTTAATAAAATTATGTTTTTAATGGGGAACTATAAGGACTTCAAGTCTCTTTTTTTGCACAGTATTTTTAATTTTGGCATGACATTTTCACACATGGGTAGCAAATGAAATGTCAAAAAGGTATTTGCATTTCAATTTCATTTTTCCATTTTATTTTTGGCTGTTATTACCTCCCATATTTGGATTGTTATAATGGGACAGTTCCTTTAAAGGGAACTTGTCAAGCTGAAGATGCTGCTCTGTCTGCCAACAGCATATTGTAGAGCAGAAGGAGATGAACAGACTGACATAGTGTTGTAGGAAAACAAACGGTATAACTAACTGTATTCATTTAAGTCCTTGCTTATTCTGTTTAGGAGTCCAGTGGGTGGTTTCACTAAATGCACTGCATGTATGAATATACATATAGAGATAGCTGTCAATCACTATTACCGCCCACTGGAGTCCTCAATCCAGAATAAGCAGGAATTGTATGTAATAGAATACAAGTTATACGAAATCTTTTCTCATGAAACTATATGCCAATCAGTTCGGCTTCTCCTGCTCTATAATATGCTTGCAAAAGTGAAAGCAAACCAGATCAGCTAGCTCTCAAAACCCTTCAGCAGCATGGACTTCTATCCAGCCAAGTGAAGGCAAGTACGTGGAATCCAAAAGAGTCTAATACTCGGGACGACTGCTTTATTGAACATATTAAAATAATCCACATTAAGGAAACACTGCACTGCCCAAAAGCTTACACGTTTCGTACCCTAGTTCTGTCCTTAATCATAGTAAAGGTACAGTTAGTGAACGATACATTTTTAAAAACAGTAGTAACCAATCCAGTTGCATTACCACTTGTTGCATTTTATTATCCTAATTGTCTCTCCTGCCCACTAAACTAATGGGTGAACAGATCATTGGTGAACTAGAGATAAAGGTTAAAAATTAAAACAGTATTTCAGGTATAAAACTATTATTGCCAGAAATGTACTACCTCACTTGTTCTACCTCACTATTGGTATCAATGTACAAATGATGATCAATAGTGATAGACGAACATCGGCTGGGACTGTTCGTGAACCGCGCATTCGTGGCGGGCCCCATTGACTTTAATGGCAGGCGAACCTGAAAAACCTTCAGGTCATATTTGCAGCCACCAAATACTTACTAGAAGTACACAAATAGTCCCACAACATGGACAGTGACATACCAGAGGGTAGTGATGAGCGAGCACCAAAGTGTTCAGGGGTTCGGGTACTCGGTCCGAACACATAGCGATATTCGTGCGCTCGGCCGAGCACCCGAGTATAATGGAAGTCAATAGGACACAACCAGGCACCCCCTGCTCGGATAAGAGGAGGGTGCCTGGTCCATTGGAAAAGGTCAGAAAGTGACAGAAACACCACCGAAATGGATCTGGAACAGCATAGGGACCATGTCTGGGAGCATCTTGGACTCCAATGTCACTGCATATTGTCCCAGTTGTCCGCCACTTTTACATAGCGACAAAATCACACCCAAAATCCCGCCCCCTCAAAAAAAAAGACATTTTTAGAGGTAAAATTTTTAGTAAACATTCTTTCCTGTATATTCAATTGTATATACAGTGCAAATTCTGGAAAAAATTACAAGGAAGAAGCACTCCGATACAGCACATAAAGGAGGGCCTCATTCACATGGTGCTGCAATTGTTCAGGTACACTTCTGCACTCATATGCACTAAGTGAAAAGGCTGCCAAAAATTACAAGGAATAGGCACTCCATCATACCCTTTATTACACATAAAGCAGGGCATCATAGACACCCTTGAAAAATGATCATTGATGGCCTACTGGTGACCCTCAAAAACATTTGGAGCAAGGGCATGCTGGTTAGCCTCTAAAACATTAGAGGTGAGGGCCTGAATGTGAGCAAACCCCATAAAACATTGCAGTGATGGCCTACTGGTGAGCAGACCGTATAAAGCATTGGAGATGAGGGACTGAAGGTGAGTGAACCCCATAAAACATTGCAGTGAAGGCCTACAGATGCGCAGACCATATAAAGCTTTGGAAGTGAGGGCCTGAAGCCTCGCCAACCCCATAAAACATTGCAGTGACGGCCTACAGGTGAGCAGACCATATAAAGCATTGGAGGTGAGGGCCTGAAGCCTAGCGAACCCCATAAAACATTGCAGTGATGGCCTACAGGTGAGAAGACCGTAGAAAACATTATAGGTGAGGGCCTGAAGCCGAGCGAACCCTATAAAACATTGCAGTGATGGCCTACAGGTGAGCACACCATATAAAGCATTGGAGGTAAGGGACTGAAGGTGAGCAAACCCCATAAAACATTGCAGTGATGGCCTACAGGTTAAGAGACCGTATAAAACATTATAGGTGAGGGCCTGAAGCCGAGCGAACCCCATAAAACATTGCAGTGATGGCCTACAGGTGAGCACACAGTATAAAGCATTGGAGGTAAGGGACTGAAGGTGAGCAAACCCCATAAAACATTGCAGTGATGGCCTACAGGAGAGCAGACCGTATAAAACATTGGAGGTGAGGGCCTGAAGCCTAGCGAACCTCATAAAACATTGCAGTGATGGCCTACAGGTGAGCAGACCATATAAAGCATTGGAGTTGAGGGACTGAAGGTGAGCAAACCCCATAAAACATTGCAGTGATGGCCTACAGGTGAACAGACCTTATAAAGCATTGGAGGTGAGGGACTGAAAGTGAGCGAACCCCATAAAACATTGCAGTGATGGCCTACAGGTGAACAGACCGTATAAAACATTAGAGGTGAGAGCCTGAAGCCTAGCAAAACCCCATAAAACACTGAAGTGATGGCCTACAGGTGAGCAGACCGTATAAAGCATTGGAGGTGAGGGACTGAAAATGAGCGAACCCCATAAAACATTGCAGTGATAGCCTACAGGTGAGAATAGTAACATAGTACATAAGGCTGAAAAAAGCCATCTGTCCATCCAGTTCGGCCTGTTATCCTGCTAGTTGATCCAGAGGAAGGCAAAAGAAAAAAACCTGTGAGGTAGAAGCCAATTTTCCCCACTTAAGAGGAATAAAAAATTCCTTCCCGACTCCAATCAGGCAATCAGAATAACTCCCTGAATTAACGATCCATCTCTAGTAGCTATAGCCTGTAATATTATTATACTCCAGAAATACATCCAGGCCCCTCTTGAATTCCTTTATTGTACTCACTATCACCACCTCCTCAGGCAGAGAGTTCCATAGTCTCACTGCTCTGAGCAGACCGTATAAGGCATTGGAGGTGAGAGACTGAAGGTGAGCGAACCGTATAAAACATTGCAGTGACGGTCTACAGGTGAGCAGGCCGTATAAAGCATTGGAGGTGAGGGACTGAAGCCTAGCGAACCCCATAAAACATTGCAGTGATGGCCTACAGGTGAGCAGGCCATATAAAGCATTGGAGGTGAGGGCCTGAAGCCTAGCGAACCCCATAAAACATTGCAGTGATGGCCTACAGGTGAGCAGACCTTATAAAGCATTGGCGGTGAGGGACTGAAGGTGAGCGAACCCCATAAAACATTGCAGTGATGGCCTACAGGTGAGCAGACCGTATAAAGCATTGGAGGTGAGAGCCTGAAGCCGAGCGAACCCTACAAAACATTGAAGTGAGGGCATATATATTCTGTATGGAAGAGGAGGCGGAAGAGGAGGCGGATAAGAAAACAAGATTCAAACATATACCCTTTTCTTTGTGGTGAAAAGGGTGCATCTGAATCTTGTGGATTGAGTACATCATAAAGCATACATTTAAACTGCGTTAATAATAATAATAATAAGCTGGCGGCAGGGCACCTCCAAGGCGTAGAGCGCAAGTTCGTGCAACGTGTCCAGCTTGCACACCCAGTAGTTGTAAGGCACTGAGGGATCATTTAGGACGCTGACATGGTCTGCAATGTATTCCTTCACCATCTTCCAAAACTTTTCCCTCCTTGTAACACTAGGCCGCGCTTCAGGGTGAGGTTGCTGGCGGGGTGTCATGAAAGTGTCCCATGCCTTGGAAAGTGTTGCCCTGCCTCTGTTAGAACTACTGTCTGTTCCCCTTGTCTCCCTTCCTGGGTTGCCTAAGGAAGTATGGACTCTGGCGGACGCATTGTCAGATGGAAAATTTTGGAGCAATTTGTCAACAAGTAAGTTCTGGTATTGCATGGTTTTAATCGTCCTCTCCACCACAGGAATGTGCGATGAGAAGTTATCTTTGTAGCGGGGGTCGAAAAGGGTGAACACCCAGTAATCTGTGCTACCTAAAATGCGTATAAAGCGAGGGTCGCAGGAAAGGCAGCCTAACATGAAGTCAGCCACGTGTGCCAGAGTACCAATGGGTAAGAGGTCGATGTCAACTTCAGGATGACTCTCCATACCCTCATCCTCCTCTTCTGCCCATCAACGCTGAACAAATTGAATTAAAGTTCTATGGGTACTAGCCTCTGTAGCAGAGGCAAATGTCTCCAGATCCTCCTCCTCCTATTCATAGCCAAATTTGCACTGAGATGACGAACTGGGGGAGGTCTGGCTATTACCCTGTGTCATTTCCTGCCCATTACCTCGTCTGCCACATTCAAAGCATCCTCCTTAATTGTGAGCAGTGATCGTTTGAGTAGACACAGCAGTGGGATGGTTACACTGATAATAGCGGTATCGCTACTAACCACCTGTGTGGATTCATCAAAGTTTTTTAAAACCTTACAGAGGTCTCACATCAATGCCCACTGTGAATAGTTGCAGCTGGTATTCCACAACTGCCCTCTGCTGCTCACAAGGCCTGGCCAACATGTAGAACGTAGAGTTCCACCGCGTGCTCACGTCCCACAACAGTCAGTGAGCTGGAAGCCACAAGCGCTGCTGCAGCATTGACAGACCGGCTGAAGCTGTGGACGACTTTCGGAAATGGACACACAAGCGGTGCGCCTTTACTAGTAGCTTCTGCAAATTAGAGTAGGTTTTGATAAACCGCTGAACCACTACGTTTAAGACGGGGCTAGGCATGGAATGTGTGTCAGGTTGCTGAGCTCCAAAGCCGCCACCAAGTTACGGCCATTGTGAGACACAATCATACCTGGCTGCAGGTTCAGTGGCGAGAGCCACAGCACGGTCTGGTCCCTTATACCCTGCCACAGCTCTGCAGCGGTGTGCTGTTTGTCTCCTCAGCACGGCCTGTTGACGCTTACCCACAGCAGTGCTACACTGCTTCCAGCTAGCGACTGATAACTGACTGCTGTTGGAGGTGGAAGTGGAGTAGGAGGTGGCGGAGGAGGAGAAGTGGGGGTTGGAGCCAGTAACATAGCTGCTGCGGAGATCCTGATGGACGTAGGGCCCGCAATTCTGGGCGTGGGTAGCACCTGTGCCAACCCAGGGTACGACTCACTCCTGGCCTCCACAACATTCACCCAGTGTGCGGTCAGGGAAATGTAGCATCCCTGGCCACCAGCACTTGTCCATGTGTCTGTGGAGAGGTTAACCTTCTAAGTAAGTGCGTTGGTCAGGGAACGGGTGATCTTCTGGGAAACATGCTGGTGTACAGCGGGCACGGCACACTGTGAAAAATAGTGGCGGCTGGGGACTGCGTACCGAGAGACAGCCGCCGACATCAGGCTGCAGAAGGCCTCAGTGTCCACAAGTGTAAATGGCAAAATTTCAAAGGCCATTAATTACGACAGTGCTATGGCCTGTTTTATTTGTGCATGCATTCAAATGCCTGTGTTATCGACATTTGGACGCTGCACTGGGACAGGGAAGTGGATGTTGTTGGTGACGGTTCATGCGAAGGTCCAGGTGCAGGGCGAGGGGCATCCAGGCCTGTGCCTTCGACAGAGGATTGGCCAGCAGTGCGTAACACAGGGGAAGTGGAGGCAGTGGTGGGACCCGCAGACGCAGAGTTTGGTCCCAGGCGTTCGGCCCACTTATTAGGGTGCTTGGATGCCATGCGGCGGATCATGCTGGTGGTGGTGCGGTTGCTAGTGTTTATGCCCCGGCTTATTTTGGTACGGCACAGGTTGCAAACTACCACTCCTTTGTCGTCTGCGCTTTCCTCAAAAAAGCGCCATACTGCGGAACACCTATCCCTTGGCAAAGTAGATTTACACACGCGGGTGCTCGGTGTAACGGTTGAGGGCCTGTTTCGTGTGGGCCGACGTCTCCCTTTTGCAAACCCACTGCCTCTTCCAGACTGTTGAGGTGCTGTGGATCCCTCCCCCTCTGTACTGCTGTCCTCGCTCGGCTTTTCACCTTCCCATGTTGGGTCAGTGACCTCATCATCCACCACTTCCTCACTCTGCTCATCCTCCTGACTTTACCTAACCACCACCTCATCCACCGCCTAAACAAATAATTGCCGTTCACCACCATCATCTTCGTGAGACTGTGAAGGCTCAAGAGGTTGGGAATCAGGGCAAAATATCTCAGGTACCTCTTCAAGCGTCCTTGGCAAGAGAGCCAAACCAAGTACTGGCGATGAAAAGAGGTCATGTGAATATTCAAGTGTGGGATCACTTGTTTGGCCAGACGCAACATGGTGGGAGGAAGGAGGATCAGAGTGAGGATTCGGTTGACCAGACACTTGGCTACAGAGACTGGACTTCGTAGAAGAGAGGCTGGTGCTTAACCGACTGGAAGCATTATCTCCTGCAATCCAACCAATCATGTGTTCGCTTTGGTCCGACCTGGACAGTGTTGTCCTGCGCTGCCCAGCTAAGTTGGACATGAAGGGTAAGGTGGATTTTTTTGATTTTTCTGGTGAACTGGCAGCAGGCACAGTTTCATTGCGCCCAGGGCCACGGCCTCTGCTTCCACCATCAGCATCACGCCCAGGGCCATGGCCTCTGCTTGCACCATCAGCATCACGCCCAGGGCCACAGCCTCTGCTTGCACCATCAGCATCACGCCCACTTCCCCCTCCCTTTGTGCTCACCTTCTTCATATTAATGGTTTTGTCTGTAGATGTGGCGCAGATTGTTTTATTGTGCGCTAAAGGCACAGTTTTCTGATGCAGGACAGTACTGGATACAAAAAAATACAGATTTTCGGCACTACACTAGCCCAGAGATAATGTAATTTTTACAATACACACTATATTGGCTTGCTGTAATATACTGGAGACAGAAAAATACAAATTTTCGGCACTACACTAGGCCACAGATAATGACATTTTTACACTACACACTGTATTGGCTTGCTGTAATGTACTGGATACAGAGAAATACAAATTTTCGGCACTACACTAGGCCACAGAAAATTACATTTTTACAGTGCACACTGTATTGGCTTGCTGTAATGTACTGGATACAGAGAAATACTAATTTTCGACAGTACACTAGGCCACAGATAATGACATGTTTACAATACACACTGTATTGGCTTGCTGTAATGTACTGGATACAGAGAAATACAAATTTTTGGCGCTACACTAGCCACAGATAATGAAATTTTTAAATACACACGGTATTAGCTTGCTGTAATATACTGGAGACAGAAAAATAGAAATTTTCAGCACTACACTAGGCCACAGATAATGAAATGTTTTCAATACTCACTGTATTGGCTTGCTGTAATGTACTCGAGACAGAAAAAAAAAAAATTACCTGAAAGGTACTGGATACAGGAAAATATAGATTTTCGGCACTACCCTAAGCCAGAGGTAATCTATTTTTGACAATAAACACTCTATTGGCTTCCAGTAAGGTACTAGATACAGAAATACACACTCACAATACACACTGTACTGAATACAGAAAAATAAAGATTTTCAGCAGTACACTAGCCCAGAGATAATTTAATTTTTACAATACACACTGTATTGGCTTGCTGTAAGGTACTGGATACAGAAAAATAAAGATTTTCGGCACTACACTAGCCCAGAGATAATGTAATTTTTACAATACACACCGTATTGGCTTCCAGTAAGGTACTGGATACAGGAAAATATAGATTTTCGGCACTACCCTAGGCCAAAGGTAATGTATTTTTGACAATAAACACTCTATTGGCTTCCAGTAAGGTACTAGATACAGAAAAATACAGATTTTTGGCACTACATTAGGACAGAGATAATGTAATTTTTAGAATACACACTGTATTGGCTTGCTGTAATGTACTGGATACAGAGAAATACAGATTTTTGGCACTACAATAGCCCAGAGATGATGTAATGTTTACAATACACACTGTATTGGCTTGCTGTAATGTACTAGATACAGAAAAATAAAGATTTTTGGCACTACACTAACCCAGAGATAATGTAATTTTTACAATACACACTGTATTGGCTTCCAGAAAGGTACTGGATACAGAAAACTATAGATTTTCGGCACTAGCCCATAGATAATGCAATTTTGACAATACACACTGTATTCGGATGTAGTTCTATATTGGATACAAATTTGCCCCAATTAAAATGTATTCTCTGTGGGAATACTGTATATATGGTTGCGGCCTAAACACACACACAGATGTGCCCAAAACCAGTTATTTATGGAAAAAATATAAATCAATCTCTGGTGGAGTAATTAAGATAATGGTTGCGGATTGAACGCACACACAGATATGGCACAAGTTAGGTTAATTTCCCCAGAATAAATAATTTCTCTGATGGTGCAGTGTATATCTCAGTACCAGGCACACTGTAGTGAATAAGCCCCTTTTTATAATGTCTGCCCAACACACTGCTTTATGATGGTGCAGTGTATATCTCAGTAGCAGGCACACTATAGTGAATAAGCCCCTTTTTATAAGTCTTCCCAACACACTTCGTTATGATGGTGCAGTGTATATCTCAGTACCAGGCACACTGTAGTGAATAAGCCTCTTTTTATAATATCTGCCCAACACACTGCTTTATGATGACGTATTGTAGATGTCACTAATCTGAAATCTTTCTTTTTTTTAGAAGTTAAAAAAGCAGTTTTTAAGCCCTGCACTATCTTTCCCTTCCTGGTGACGCCTGTCCCTGATAGTGCTAAAGCAACCCCCTTCTTAAAAAAAAAAAAAGGTGCTGCACTGCTGTCAAACACACACTCTAGTCCTTAAAAGGACTGGTCTTTCAATAAGCTTTTTGGAGTGAAATCAGTAAGTTTAGAGCAAAACGCTATCTGTCTCTGCCTACTGTCTGCTCTCCCTGACGCTGAATGAGCTGAGCCGGCCAGCCAATCAGTGTAAGGCTTACAGCTAACATGGCTATGGCCTTACACTGAGGGGAATTACTTACCTAGACCTTGATTAGCTGCTTAGAAGGCGCCAAACGTGCGGGGAGGAGACTCGAGCAATGCAACGAATACAAGTGGTGCTCGGCCAAGTTAAGCCGAGTGCCGAGCACAGCAATGCTCGAGCCGAACCAATACTCGGCCGAGCATGCTCGTTCATCACTACCAGAGAGGGATCATTGGCAAAAATTATCACAAAAAATATGTATTTTAATCAGGGGACATTTTAATGCATCTTAAAGGGAAACTCTCAAAAATGTGCCCTGCTGGAGCCTCGTATCATTTTATTTTAGGCCACTGGAGTAAAGCCCCAAAAATTAGGCATTCACCTGACAGAAAAGAACTTGTGATTATGTGGCTGGAGGTACATTAGGCGGTCACTGGATAAAAATTTTACTGTATGCCGCTGGTGTACAGGCCCCAAAAATTATGCATTCACCTGACAGAAAAGAACTTGTGGTTATGTGGCTGGAGGTACATTAGGTGGTCAATGGATAAAAAATTTACTTTAGGCCAGTACAGACCCCAAAAATTAGGCATTCACCTGACAGAAAAGGCCTTTTATGCCGCTGTATATACATAAGACAAGGACCATTCTCTGTTCTGGGTGGTGGCGGATATGTATGGGCTAGCACGAGTAAATTCAATTACACGTGGTCGTCAGAGGTGTTGAATTCCTCCGAGAATTCCTGCCTCATTCATTTTTAGAAATGTAAGGTAGTCCACACTGTCGTGTGCTAGGTGGCGACTGCACTTATCGGTCACTATCCACCCGGCTGCACTAAACGTCCTTTCGGACAGGACACTCGACGGGGGCAAGCCAAAAGTTCCATGGCATATTGTGCCAGCATTGACCACAGGTCAAGCCTGCCCACCCAATAGTCCAGAGGTTCCTCGCTTCTCAGAGTGTCCATGCGGGCCGTTAACCTGATGTAGTCGGACACCTGTCAGTCTATGCATTCCCTAAGGCTGGATCCGGAGGGCGGCTGTCGATGGGTTGGATGCGAGAATGATCTCATGTCCAAAGTGACCAACACATCTTCAAACGGCCTTCTTCTTGCAGGCGCGGTAGGATTGGTACCCGCACCTGTTTCGCTGTGGGTGGAAATTCCTCTGCCAACGCCCACAACAGCAAAATGCAACATCTCTCGCAGAAAGGCCTGGAAATGCTGCATTCTGCCAGCCCTCTGTGATGCTGGTAACATGTCCGCCATTTTGTGTTTGTACTGGGGGTCTAAGTACGTTGCCACCCAGTACTGGTCCTTTCCCTTTATGCTTTTTATACGGGGGTCCCTCTTAAAACAGTGGAGCTTGAAGGCCCCCATTTGCACTAAATTGGAAGCGGTGGAGCACCCTGGTTCCTGCTCAGGAGAATGGCGTCCTCTGTCTCCTCCCCCAAGCCACGGACCACACCAGGGATCCCTGAAAAGTTTAAAGTCCCAACTCAAAGCCTGCTCTTCTTGCTCTTCCTCCTCCTCCCCCCAGCCACAATCTTCCTCTGACTCCTCTTCAGACTCCTGCTGACTTGTCTCTGATGGAGTAGCCCCCCCCAGCCCCCCCCCCCCCCGGGAATTCATTCAGCATTGCGACTTCCTCATTTTCCAGCTCCTGCTCCTCGACAGCTTGATCAATGACACAACGCAATGCACGCTCCAGAAAGAAGGAGTAAGGTACGATGTCACTGATGGCGCCCTGGCTGCGACTGACCAGTTTGGTGATCTCATCAAATAGCCGCAGAAGTCTGCATGCGTCGCACATGAGCAGCCACTGGCGCAGTGACAAGAAACCAAGCTCCCCAGAAACAGTCCTGCTGCAGAGTTCGTACAGGTAGTCGTTAACGGCACATTGCTGCTGGAGCAGCCTATCAAGCATATACAAGGTGAAATTCCAGCGTGTCGGGCTGCCACAAATAAGACGTCTGACAGACAAGTGGTGTCGCCGCTGAACGTCAGCTATGTGATCCATGGCCGTGTAACATCTTCAAAAATGGCCAGAGATTTTCTGCCGAAAGACGTCCTGGACCCCGGGGTATTTGGCGATGAATTGCTGCACGACTAAGTTCAGGACGTGTGCCATGCAGGGCACATGTGTCATTTTGCCCTGTTTCAGCTTGCTCAACAGATTGGCACTGTTGTCACCCACCACTTTACCAACTGTCAAATTGAGCAGGGTTAGCCACTGATCGGCCTGTAGAATAGATGAGACTGCACTCCAGTGGTAAATGCTTTTTATGTTTTAGCCACTGATCGGTCTGTGACCGTAGAACTGAAAGCAGTGCAGGACCAGTGTGGCTCTTGGCTTCCAGGTACAATAGCCGCAGCACAGCATGGCAACATCTCACCTGAGACATCAAATAGGTTCTGGGGAGCTTGGGGGGCGCAGCAGAAGAGGCGGTAGCAATGGAAAAGGAGGAGTCAGCCGAGGTGCAGATGCAGGATGGAGTAGGAGGAGGAGAAGAAGAGGCAGGCCTGCATGCAATCCTTGGAGGTAACACCAAATCCACACGGGAGCCACGGGTTACATGATTGACGGCTGTCGGAAGGTTCACCCAGTGGGCAGTAAAAGTTATGTACCTTCTCGTGTTTCTAAACCACGTGTCTGTGGTTAGATGTATCTTGGCACCGACAGTGTGTGCCAGAGATATATTCACTTGCCGCTGAACATGGCCATATAGCTTGGGGATGCCCTTCTGCGAGAAATATTTCCGTCCGGGGACCTTCCATTGCGGTGTGCCAATGGCCACAAATTTTCTAAAGGCCTCCGAGTCCACTATTTTATATGCAGTTGGCAGTAGTTGGTGGGCTAGCAGTTCCGACAAGCCAGCGGTCAGCCGTTGGGCAAGAGGGTTATCCGGCGTCATCAATGTTTTACGCTCGAACATTTGGGCCACAGAAGCCTGCCTTCTGCCAGATGAACCCGACAACGGCACGGTGGAAGGTGGAGTGGAGGACAAATAGGAGGAGAGAGGAGAAGGAGAAGAGGCAGGACATGGAGTGCTGTGAGTGTCGCTTTGTGGGTTCTGACGGCGTTGCTCCCCCTGGGCTCGGTGATGGGAGGCCAGGTGCCTTCTAAAGGCGGTCATCCCTAGGTGAGTGTAGGGCTTACCGCGACCTATGCGTTGATAGCATAGGCTGCAGATGGCAACATTATTGTCAGCAGCCGACACGTTAATAAAAGCCCACACTGCGGAGCCATGTGCCGGCGTAGGAGCACCAGAAGTGACCGTACATGGTGGATGGCTCGCTCCAGATACATTAGCAGTCTGCTTTTTGCCTCCTGTGCCCTGCAAGCTCTTCCTGCTTCTCCTCCTTCTCCTCTCTCTCTGCTGCTCCATCTCTCCCTCTGAACTCCCCTCCTGTTCCTCTCTTGTGGGAACCCACGTGACGTCCATCGACACGTCATCATCGTTACCTTCACCACGACAGACATTTGAGATCTCGGAGTAGGCAGTAACAGCGGGGACCTCCCTCCTTGGGCTGATCTGCCTGGGTGGTGGGCGTTGCCACCTCCTCATGCTCATCCAATGTCAAGAATGGCTGCGCATTGGTAAGGTTTCGAAATGGATGGGAAAATAATTCCTCTGACTCGATTGGAGGGGCTATGGTGGTGTGTTTGGGGGTGCACACAGCAGAGAGTGAGGAGGGTGCAGGCCTCAATTAATATTTGGTAAAAACAGGTATATCGAACCCCTTAATCAGTATTTTGTGGAAGCAGGTATATCACAGCCCTCAATCAGTATTTTGTGGAAGCAGGTATATCAAACCCCTAATCAGTATTTTGTGGAAGCAGATATATCGCAGGCCTCAATCAATATTTGGTGGAAACAGGTATATCAAACTCCTTCATCAGTATTTTGTGGAAGCAGGCATATCACACCCCTCAATTATCTTTGGGGGGCAACAGATATATCACATCCGTTGCAAATAGTTGTTCCAATAGGTGCGGTATCGCAGCAGAACCACACACAACTGCTGCACAATACAAATGCACTATATACTTACTATGTTATAGGTATATTATTATTATTGGTATATCACACCCCTCAATCAGTTTTTTTCGGAGCAACAGGTATATCAAACCCGTTACAATTTGTTGTTCCAATAGCGTTTGTCCCTCTATATAGCTGCGGTATCGCAGCAGAACTGCACACAATTGCTGCACAATACAAATGCACTATAATATACTTTCTATATATCATACCCTCAGTATATCACACCTATCGATAGCACACATATACCAGTCCTTAAAAGGACTTTTGTGGCCCTATTAGCTAGCGTTTGGTATCCCTAACAGCCAGGGCCGGTGCAAGGACTTTTGCCGCCCTAGGCAAAAGAAAAGTTTGCTGCCCCCCCCTCCCCCATTTACCGCAGGCCCAGTGACGTCACGACTTGTATCACTGGCCTGGGTGGAGCTAAGCTTCATTCAAGTGAACAGAGCTTAACCCCCCCAAGGCCAGTGATACTAGTCGTGACGTCACTGCGCCTGTGGTAAACAGCGAGAGGGCCGAGGCACTACTGCCAGTGCGGTTGCCCTCTCAAACAGCTGATCTGCGGGGGTCCCGGGTGTCAGACCCCTGCCGATCAGATGCTGATGATCTATCCAGAGGATAGATCATCAGTTTAAATAAACTGCAGAACCCCTTTAAATAATGCCAGTTCTCTCTCTCCCCCTCTTGTCATTCTCCCCCCCCCTTTGTCATTCTCTTTACTCCCCTTGTTATTCTCTTTCCCTTTTGTGTCATTCTCCCCCCCCTCTTGTCATTCTCTTTGTCCCCCTTGTCATTCTTGTCCCCTTGTCATTGTCCCCCTCCCCTTGTCATTCTCTTTCTCCCCCCCTCCCTCCCCTAACTCTAGTGTAGTGTGGCCGAGCGCTGTATGGTCCACGGGTACAGGAGACAGATGATCCCACAGGACCATACAGGACTCGACCACGCTACAATGAGGGACTGACAGTAGGGAGCGCTTAGCGCTTCCCTCCTGTCAGTCCCTCTCTTCATGCTGTGCCCGGGCGGTGCGCCCTCATGGACGCGCCAGCCCAGGCAGTGCTGCAGCCGCCGGCTCTTCCGCTCCTCACAAGCGTGTTACTTAGCCTGATGAAGGGCACCTTGACTGCCCGAAACGTTGCACTTTTGTACCACCATGTCCGGCTAAATTAATAAAAATACTCAGCATATAAACCTTGGAGTGCTGTCTCATCTATTTGAAGACTTATCTAGTTCCACTAGGTGGAGAGTGGAACTACCTGTGACGTGCACTCACACCGGTCAGAAAAAGACAGAGTGCCGTGACCTCTACCTTACCTACATAGAGGCTCAATATAGAGCGCTCGGGCGGCTGCAACATAAGGGGGGGGGCGGGCGGCGCTCGTAGCGGCTGCCTAGTCAGCCTATAGGACGCGCCGGCCATGCAAACAGCCTGTCCCTGCTCCACAAAGCAACCTCTCCCTACACTGGCAAAACACAGAATGTAAATGGCTGCCAGATCGGGTTTTTTTATAGGGTGGGGGTGTGTCCATGTGCTGAAACGTCTGAATTGGCTGTCCTGTCCCACCTGATGGATGTGTCATGGGTCAAAGTTTGGCGCAATGCAAAAGAATATGGCGCTGGCGGACTTCGCCCTATGTTCGTATGTTCGGCGAATTGCGAACGCGCAAAGTTCGCCGCAAAGGTCCTGCCGAGCGAACTGCAAGGACATCTCTAATGATCAAACCTTACAAATATTCCTATTAAATCGAGTGCAATGAAACACACAATGTAGACATAGTCCAGAACACAATGTGAATCATAAATGTACAAAACATAGCCCAAGGCCATATAGGCAGTTCATTGTTGTATGACAATTGCATAATGCAATTTATTAGATACAACCTTTAACAAAGAACATACTGTAGCTGCAGACCTGGTATCCATATCACAAAGCAGGGTCTTGTCCCAACTCTGAGATTAATTGGAATGAAATAGAATAAATCTAAAAGTAATAATAGTGGAAATATACCAAGATAAAGTAGGTTAATAATGTAGAATGATCTCTTGTCTCAAATTTAGCCCTAATGGCACTCTGGTATCCAAATGGAAAAAACAAGCATACAGGCCTGCCCCCCTCCCTTTTCTTTGATTGATTTGAAAATGTTTGTCATGCTATGTTAGAAATATTCTTATCTTTTGGGTTCTCAATATTATTTAGGTGTTTCAGGACCTACACTTTCAACTTTTGTAGATGTATATCTTATGTACTGTAGATCAAACAACAACCAATGCAAGTTAACGTCTACATTACAAATTTGGTGTGGCAATTTAAAGGGAATGAGTCATCAGAAAATGATCTATTGTTTAAATCATGTTTTTATGTTTAACATATTTTTAAATAATTTTTGATTATGTTATTTTTAATTTTCTATATCAATATCTATATTTAAACAAAACCATAAAACCCTGCAGTTTTCCCACCGGCCACTAAGCCTAATAATAGGAGCCACTTCTTGGTCTCTACAGATCACCTTACTGCAGTTAAGATAAGACAGGATCCATCATTTACATTGGGTGATTCTCAAAGCTTATCTATTCTTTCCTTGTACAATGATCTCTAAACAGGTCATAGAGCATGCCTAGAAAACTCTCCTACAGTAGTCAAAGAGGTCCCCTCCTGACCATTGTGTCTATGGACCATAGGGTCGCCATAAAGTAATTTTTTTAATGCTGTGTAAATGCTGGATAAGAACAGCTTATAAGTCTGCAATCAGAAAATAAAAACAGATTAGAAAAAAAGGCTATGTGCTGCTATCTAATTTTAACTAGAAAAGTCATTTTTGGTGACGCATTTCCTTTAAAGGGGTTGTGCTATCTCACTATTTCCATGTCATTATGGAAGCAGCGTAGCGCCCAGAGTTACGGAAGCATAGCTTGTTCTGCTACACTGTTTGCATAGCTCCCATTCACTACAATGGGAGTTACCCTAACCCTGGGTTCACACCTGAGCGTTTCTGAGACGCGCGTTTTACAGCGTCGTTTACAGTGCGTTTTTGCAAATAGGAAACGTGCGTCATACACGCGTTCGTGACTCTGGAGACCAATTAAAAAAGGCATATCTACACTTTGACGCGTGTTAAACGCGCGTCTTACGCGCGTTTTACGCGCGTTCCCATTGAAGTCTATGGGCGCAAACGCGCGACAAAACGCCCCAAAGAAGCTCAAGAACTTCTTTGAGTGTAGGACGTTTTACAGAGCGTTTAAACGCACTGTAAAACGCTCAGGTGAGAACCATGCCCATAGGGAAACATGAGTTTTCTCCTGTTGAGTGTTTTACAGCGCGTTCGAACGCGCTGTAAAACGCATAACCGATGCAAGCCAATGCTTCCCTATGGGACTGGTTCACATTTTCGCGTTTTACAGCGCGTTTGAACGCGCTGAAAAACGCCCGATGCATAAACAAGTTCTTGAGCTTTTTTTTGGGCGTTTGTCGCGCGTTTTGGCCCATAGACTTCAATGGGAATGCGCAACGCTTGTAATTTGCGCGTTTTGGACACTGAAAACGGTTTTGGAGAGAATCGAGCATGGAGGAGTCTGTGTGTGACACCGAGACCCTGATCAGGCGGGTGCAAGCCAAACGCTGCCTGTATGATACGCAGGATGCCAAGTACAAAAATAGGAGGAGCAGGCAGCAGGCCTGGGAGGATATTGCAAAAAGCATCTGGCCAGATTGGACAACTTTCAGCAAGACAGTGAAACAGGGAAAAGGTATTTCCATGTGTGTTCTAATGTGAAAAGTAAACTCCTTGTGTGCAGTGGTGTACCAACTATATGTAATAGCCCTGGCCAGCTCTACCTGCAGCTCTCCAGCTGTTGTCAAACGCCACCTCCACAAATGCTGGGCTGTATTTTACTTGCTGGAGCGTGTGCAGGCATGCATGGAGTTGTATTTTAGCAACAGCTAGAGGGACGCAGCATCACCATCCCTGTTCTTGTATATGGGCACTCAGTGGCCTTAGTTTACAAAGAATGATGTGCACATTACATGTTGCAGTGGCGTAGCTATAGGGGTCGCAGCGATCGCAATTGCGACCGGGCCCCTAAGTCAGAGGGGCCCACGGGGCCCCCTCCAGGAGAGAGCTGCCTCCCGACAAGTTATTTGAGATCTTGAGGACGTTTTTCACTCAGTCAATCAGTGGCTGCAGCTGTGTCAAATGTGACATGGAGGGGGGAGAAATGTGACATGGAGGGGGGAGAAATGTGACATGGGGGATGTGACATGGAGGGGGAGAAATGTGACATGGAGGGGGAGAAATGTGACATGGGGGAGAAATGTGACATGGAGGTGGGAGAAATGTGACATGGAGGGGGAGAAATGTGACATGGAGGGGATGTGACATGGAGGGGGAGAAATGTGACATGGAGGGGGAGAAATGTGACATGGGGGAGAAATGTGACATGGAGGGGAGAGAAATGTGACATGGAGGGGATGTGACATGGAGGGGGAGAAATGTGACATGGAGGGGATGTGACATGGAGGGGAGAAATGTGACATGGAGGGGGAGAAATGTGACATGGAGGGGAAAAATGTGACATGGGGGAGAAATGTGACATGGAGGGGGAGAAATGTGACATGGAGGGGGAGAAATGTGACATGGAGGGAGAGAAATGTGACATGGAGGGGGAAGAAATGTGACATGGAGGGGAAGAAATGTGACATGGGGGTGTGACATGGAGGGGAGGGATGTGACATGAGGGGGAGAAATGTGACATGGAGGGGGTCATCTGACATGGAGGGGGCGAAATGTGACATGGAGGGGAAGAAATGTGACATGGAAGGGGAGAAATGTCACATTTCCCCACCATGTGACATTTCTCCCGCCCCTATGTCACATTCCCCCTCCATGTCACATTTATCCCCTCCATGTCACATTTCTCCCTCCATGTCACATTTCGGCCCTCCAAGTCACATTTCTCCGCCTCCCCCCTCCATGTCACTGGACACCATTCGGCTAAGTTCACATCAGTGTTTGGCCTTTCCTTTCTCCTGTTCCATTATAGGAGCAGGAGAAAGGAAAGTACGCATTCGGCACATAACTAAGCCAAACAGAGCCTAAGGATCCCATAGACTATAATGGCGTCCGTTAGGTGTCCACTCCGAAGATGATTTTGGAGCAGAGTCAAAAGTCCTGCATGCACAACTTTTGTCTCCGCTCCAAAATCATCTTCGGAGCGGACACCTAACGGACGCCATTATAGTCTATGGGATCCTTAGGCTCTGTTGCACCAGGGCCCAATTGAACTCTTGCACCAGGGCCCATGAGCCTATAGCTACGCCTCTGACATGTTGTATAGTGTCCCCTCACCCCTTTAGTTTTTAGTACTGTCCTGGTTCACCCTCCCCCACATTCTGGTACAATACAATGGCCCAGTATGTTCAATTTGCAGTGGTTCCACTGTCTTGTGCCAGACTGCGCTCTTTCAATCCGCAAATGTAGTGGCATTTTGAAATGTAGGCCTAATTTTGGGTTGAGGGATTTTAATCCTAAATTGTTATTGATATTGTGTACTTTTTCAAATTAGACTGCTTGTGGGCTATGGGTGGGCTGGCATTTTTTAGGTGCTTCTGTTTCTAACGTGCCAGTATTGGGCACCTTGATGGGATCCGTTATTTCACCCACATTGGCTTATATTCTACTGGCCGAGTATTGGGCACTTAAATGGGACACATTATTTCGCCCACATTTTTAACCAGTGTTAATGGGCGACTATTGATGGCCACTATAGGGGCATCCACAAGGGGCACTATATAGGTGAAAAAACAGAAATGCATAAATGATCTTTTCAAATTTTGTAATTTAGGCATAGTAATAAACAACCAAAATGGAAAATAAAATAATATTCAAACACTCTTTTCAGCAGAAAAATATAAATTGACATAAACTTAGATGGCTTCCAATTGCCAGGGTAACGCCCCATGTGGTGATAAAAAATATGCGGTGAAGTGGTCCCGGACAGCCGCACCGTGTCTGGTCCCACGCACACCGCTCGGATTAGGACTCTCCAAGGAATGGCTGAGGGAATCTTCAAAATTAAAGCCATCCCGTACACGAACAAAATTATGCAGAACACACGCTGCCTTCACGGCCGAGATGGCGGTCTCCAATTTTAAATGAATAGGAGAATGGAGAAAGCGCCATTTGTTTGCTAAAATGCCGAAGGCGCACTCCACCACCCTGCGTGCCCTTGTCAGCCGGTAATTAAACACCCGCCTGGCAATGGAGAGTCCCCAGCTGGAGTACGGCCTCATCAGATGCTCCCCCAGCGCAAAGGCCTCGTCCCCCACAAAAACAAAGGGCATCACCGGATAAGTGGTGCCAGGCAGTGTGGTGTTCCCCGGGAGGTCCAGCTCATTATTATTGAGCATTTGCCCAAAGGCAGAATGCCCTAAAACAGCTGAGTCTGAGCTGCTGCCGTAGGACCCCATGTCAATGTACCTGAAGCAATAGTTTGCATCACACACCGCGAAAAGAACAAACGAAAAATATTTCTTATAATTAAAAAATTGACTCCCGCTCCTGATGGGCTTCTTAACGCGGATGTGCTTGCCGTCTATTGCGCCGACACAGTTTGGGAAATTGCAGGATTGTAAAAAAAGATCCAGTTCTCCTTCTGTGGTTGGGCCATCACAGCAGGATGAAGGACGTCCCAAATTGCCACGCAGGTTTCCCGGACGACCATACTGGCTGTGGACTTCCCGATGAGAAAGGCGAAGTGTAGACTGGCCAATGACTGTCCGGTAGCTAAATACCTGAAACAAATGTAAGAAAATAAAGAGACATTAACGGATGTTTTTTTTTCTTTTTCATAGTCAACACTATCAAAGGCAAATGGAAAAGCCTGAAAGACGCCTTTATCCGCCATAGGCGCAAAGAAAGGGAGCAGAGGAGCGGATCTTCCCCAAGCGCACGCTCCAGTTACATGCATGCCCAACAGATGTCATTTTTGATACCGTGCACGGAAATGCGGAGGTGAGTCAAGGGCATACACATTGAGGAGAGGATGTGGTATGACATGACACACATTCAATTTCATATGGGGAACATACTTACCTATATTTTCCACTTCACAGCACCGATAGTAGCTGGGAACCCAGCCAGGCGTGAGATGATGATGAAGAGGACGAGGGCACAACCATGGACAGTGAGCCCGGACCATCTATGGGGCCAATGAGTCCTCCAGGCCCCCCACCCACTCCGAGTTTCGTGAGCCCAACGCAGACTGTCCCAGCCGTCCCAGAGGCAAGTCGGCAGCCCCGACATAAAAGGAGGAGAACAGAGAGGCATGAGGACAGGCTAATAGGCTGCCTGGATGCCCTGGCACATCCTGTGCCAAAACTTACAAGTGATGCCTATTTTCTCCTCAGTCTAGAGGAGAAAATGCTACATGTGCCCAGAAATCTGGTCACACAAGTAAGGGATGAGGTGTCTAAGACCATTGATAAATATTGCATCCCTTATGAGATCCCAACATCTATCAGTGCCCCACAGCAGGCCCCACAGCAGGCCACACTGCAGGCCCCACTGCAGCCAGCACAGCAGGCCCCACTGCTGGCCCCACTGCAGCCAGCACAATATGGGCAACAATATGGTCCACAATATGGGCCACAATATTGCCCCCAATATCCCAACATGCACAACAACACCCTCACACATACCCAGCACACACATACACACAAAGTAACATACAACACCCTCCTGACACATGGCAGACACAACACACATCATACCCATATCCCTCTACAAGCACGGGCCCAAGCACCTCCACCACCACCACCACTGAAATGCCACCCGCCAATCAGTCTTGCAGAGCCAGTGAGACACAGCGGGATCCCGAGTTTTCAGGGCCGCAATATGAAACCCTTTGAAAATTATAAGAGGGCAATTCTCAGGCTCAAGGGTTTTGGAGCCAAAAAGATCATATATATCGGAAAAGTTTCCTAATATTTTTATGTTGTTTAAAAAAAATTGCTCCTTTGTTTGTTAAACAGAGTTAACACATTTAAGTTGGAAATGTACAATGTTATTACATTCACCAAAGATAAAAAATTTGAAGCAAATGTTTGAACTATTTTTAGAAAGTGAGGGGTAAAACATGGCCAAATGTGGATACATGATGCATGTATGGGATATCTATGCCACACGTTGACAACATACACATCACATACCCCCCGCACAAACACTCATACGTCACAAACAACAAGAGAAACACGGCGAAACTCAGATCCTGGCACAACACACTGCAAATGGTTTAAATGGCCACAATAATAGGCTACTTACCGCAAAGTAATGACCAGTCTTTCCAATGGTGGGATGCAGTCCCGCATAAAGGTGTCCTGACTCTGCAAATTAGGGGACAACAGCACCAGGAGCTCGTCAAAGCTGTGAAACAATAAAATGTTCATGGTTAACAATACAAAAAGCACAAAACACTTAGCTTAACCATTGAAAAAACATTGCAACAACGTATACGTACTAACCTGTGGATGGACATCCTGGTGTAGTCCAAAAACTTGTCCTCATGGGCACGGAGGTTCGCATACAGTGCCCAGAACTGGCCCCTCTCCTGTCTATTTACAATGACTGGATGGACCCAGAAACTTTGCCCACTGTCCCACCTTCTCCTCAAGCGTTCCAGTTCGATAGCTGCAACTAATGCCGCAACACGTCGCCGTCTATAGCATTCCATGAGTCCAAGCCACACTCTCTACCAACACTCATGGAATTTCACACCTACAATGCCCTATGATTGGCCAAAGTTCATATAGACAGGGATATTTGCTCATTGGACAACACTGCAGTCAATCACACAAACGCGCGTCAAACGCGCGTTTACTATTGCCAAAAACGCGCATAAAAACGCGCGAAAAACGTGCGACAAATACGCACATAATAGGCGCGTCTCAGAAACGCTCAGGTGTGAACCCAGGGTTAAGGAAACAGCTGAGCTGCCATTCAGCACAATGGGAGTTAGGGAAACACTGGAATGCTGGCTCGCTCAGCTGTTTCTGTAAGGCTGACCACCTGGGGGAGGTGCTTTGTCCCATCTAGCCCTGAAAATGGCAAGAGTTGACAGCCCATTTAACTCTAAATCACGTATGACATCGACGTTACAAGTTTAGAAACAAATCTTGAAATTTTTCTGAAATTTTCAAAAACCCACTTCTTAGGGACCAGTTCAGGTCTGAAGTCACTTTGTGAGGCTTACATAATAGACACCATCCAAAAATGACCCCATTCTAGAAACTACACCCCTCAAGGTATTCAAAACTGATTTTACAAACGTCATTAACCCTTTAGGTTTCCCACGAGAGTTAATGGCAAATGGAGATAAAATTTCAGAATTTCGATTTTTTGGAAGATTTTCCATTTTAATCCCTTTTTTCCAGTAACAAAGCAAGAGTTAACAGCCAAAAAAAACTCTATATATATTGCCCCGATTCTGTAGTTGGCAGAAACACCCCATATGTAGTCTTAACTGCTACAAAATTTGCTAAAAAATAGCTGTTTTGGGACCGTTTTTATTTTTTGTTATTTACATCGTTGAACTGACAGGTTAGATTGTGTGCTATTTCTATAGAGCAGGTTGCTACAGATGCAAAAATACCAAATATGGCTACTTTTTGGGGGTTTTGTTTCAGTTTTACATAATAAAGCATTTTTGAAAAAAATGATTTTTTAGTGTCTCCACATTCTAAAAGCCATAGTTTTTTGTTTTTTTTGGGGGGCGACTGTCTTATGTAGGGGCTCATTTTTTGCGGGATGAGATGTCGGTTTGATTGGCACTATCTTGGGGTGCATATGACATTTTGGTCGCTTGCTATTACACTTTTTGTGATGTAAGGTGACAAAAATGGCTTTTAACACCGTATTTTATTTGATTTTTTGTTGTGTTCACCTGAGGGGTTTGGTCATGTGTTATTTTTATAGGGCAGGTTGTGACGGACGCGGCGATACCTAATATGTATACTTTTTATTTATTTATTTAAGTTTTACACAATATCATCAATTTTTAAAACAAAAGAAAATCATGTTTTAGTGTCTCCATAGTATGAGAGACATATTTTTTTAGGCGATTGTCCTATGTGGGGTATTATTTTTTGCGGGATGAGATGACGGTTTTATTGGCACTATTTTTGGGTGCAGTTTTTGGGATGTGAGGTGACAAAAATTGTTTTTATTTTTATTTTTTTTACGGTATTTACCTGAGGGGTTAGATCATGTGATATTTTTATAGAGCAGGTTTTTACGGACGTGGCGATACATAATATGTATTTTTTTTATTTATTTTACTTTAACACAATAATAGCATTTTAGAAAAAAATTAATAATGTTTTAGTGTCTCCATAGTCTGAGAGCCATATTTTTTTATTTTTTTTGGCAATTGTCCTATGTAAGGACTCATTTTTTGGGAGGCATACGCCTTTTTGATTACTTGGTATTAAACTTTTTGTGATGCAAGGTGACAAAAAATGGCTTTTTTACATCATTTTTTAGTTGTTTTTTTTACGGTATTTGCGTAAGGGGTTAGGTCATGTGATATTTTTATAGAGCAGATTTTTACGGACACGGCGATACATACCGTATTTTTTGCCGTATAAGACGCTCCGGCATATAAGACGCACCCAGTTTTAAAGGAGGAAAATCTAGAAAAAAAAATTCTTAACCAAATACTGTAGTAAAACATTTTATATCAACTGTATAAAGTTAACAGCAGTTTAAGAACAATTTTCTTCTCCCCGTGATTCGGGGACGGAGCTTGTGGAGCCATTCTTCTGCCCATTAATCATGGGCATCCAATAGAGTAGTAGGCGAAGTGTATTTTTACATATACCCATGCTGGGTGAGAGAAATATCTCAGTAAATTGACAACTTTGTATAAAAAAAATTTAGAAACTTGTAATTTACAGAGATATTTTTCACACACAGTATGGGTATATGTAAAAATACACCCCAAGACACATTGCCCTACTTCTCCTGAGTACGGCGATACCACATGAGTGACACTTTTTTGCAGCCTGGGTGCGCAAAGGGGCCCAAATTCCAACAAGTAAACACAGCCCACAAATGACCCCTTTTCGGAAAGTAGACACCCCAAGGTATTCACTGAGGGGCATAGTGAGTCCGTGGGAGATTTTATTTTTTTTTTGCCAGAAGTTAGCAGAAATGGAAACTTTATTATTATTATTTTTTTCCTCAAAAAGTGTCATTTTCCGCTAACTTGGGGAAAAAAATGAAATGATACATGAACTCACCATGCCCCTCCGCGAATACTTTGGGGTGTCTTCTTTCTAAAATGGTGTCATTTGGGGGTTATTTATACTATCCTGGCATTCTAGCACCTGAAGAAACATGACAGGTGCTTAGAAAGTCAGAGCTGCTTCAAAATGCAGAAATTCACTTTTTTGCACCATAGTTTGTAAACGCTATAACTTTTACCCAAACCAATAAATATACACTTATTAGATTTTTTTTTATCAAAGACATGTAGAACAATAAATTTAGAGAAAAATGTATATAGAAATGTAGTTTTTAAAAAAAAAAATCGGTCATTTTTGATTAATAGCAAAAAAAAGTAAAAATGTCAGCAGCAATAAAATACCACCAAATGAAAGCTCTATTAGTGAGAAGAAAAGGAGGTAAAATTCATTTGGGTGGTAAGTTGCATGACGGAGCAATAAACGGTAAAAGTAGTGTAGTGCAGAATTGTAAAAAGTGGCCTGGTCATTAGGGGTGTTTAAGCTAGGGGGGCTGAAGTGGTTAAAAACCATTAATCCGGATCCGACTTTAAGCTAAACGTTGTTTCGGTGCATCGCCGGATCCGACCTTTAGCTTTCTGAATGGTAACCATGGCAGCCAGGATGCTATTAAAGTCCCGGCTGCCATGGAAAAGTAGTGGGGAGCAGTGGAGAAGCTACTATCGTCTGTGTGTTCCTGCACTTCATACGACGTCACAGCGCCTTACGCCGCATGGATCATGTGATCCATGCGACGTAGGGGCGCTGTGACGTCATTGTGTAGCGCCCTGGGAGCCGCACGGACAGTAAGTAGAGATGTCGCTAACATGAAATGTTTCCGTTCGCGGATGGCTAACGCGAACTTCCGCAAGTGTTCGCGAACGGGCGAACCGGCCGAACTGCCATAGACTTCAATAGGCAGGCGAATTTTAAAACCCACAGAGACTCTTTTTGGCCACAATAGTGATGGAAAAGTTGTTTCAAGGGGACTAACACCCTGACTGTGGCATGCCGGAGGGGGATCCATGGCAAAACTCCCATGGAAAATTTAAGTAGTTGACGCAGAGTCGGGCTTTAATCCATAAAGGGCATAAATCACCTAACATTCCTAAATTGTTTGGAATAACGTGCTTTAAAACATCCAGTGTGTGTATACGATCAGGTATGATGTTGTATCGATCAGGTAGTGTAAGGGTTACGCCCGCTTCACAGTGACAGACTAAACTCTGACAGACCAAACTCCCTGTTTAACGCACTGGAAACAACCGCAAACAGTCCATTTGCACAACCGCAAACTCCCCATTTGAACAAGGTTGGATACCAAGCTAGCCATGTCCCGTTCCTTGTCCTCACTGACGTCATTGAAGGTCTCTACCTCCACCCAGCCATGTACAACACCCGAAAGGTGACAACAAGCCCCTGGGACGCCCGCTGTGGTTGGTCTTTCACCTCCTCAAAGCCACCTTCCTCCTCTGACTCCTCTTCTTCAGACTCCTCTCTCTGCGTTGCCGCAGGTCCAGCAATCGACGGAGACAAGGCTGCTTCTGGTGGTGATGGTGACCACAACTCTTCCTCTTCATGCTCATCTATGGCCTGATCCAGCACTCTTCGCAGGGCACGCTCCAGAAAAGATGCATATGGCATGAGGTCGATAATGTTGCTTTGGGTTTGACTGACCAGGTTTGTGACCTCCGCAAAAGGACGCATGAGCCTACAGCCATTGTGCATGAGCGTTCAGTAACGCGCCCAAAAAATACCCAGCTCCGCAGAGGCTGTACTCTTTTTTTTTTATTAAAAAAATCTGTTCTTACCAGTTTAATCTCTGTTTTGTCCCCTATCAGGGGCCGGTGTATGGAATAGATTTTAGGAACCAGGAGATGGAAAAAGATGGTTGGTCGGTCCTCTTCCTTCCAATTTGGGGTACTGCGCATGCGCCGTGCAAGGTAGTGTGCCACCCTATATGGGTGGTGTGTTAAGTAGTACTATTTCTATCAGTTTAATCCCTGTTACGTCCCCTATTTTAGGAAACGGGAGATGGAAAAAGGTGATTGGTCGGTCCTCTTACTTCCAATTTGGGGCACTGCGCGTGCGCCTTGCAATGTACTGTGTCACCAATACAAATAGTGTGAACTACTACTCTTATCATTTTAATCTTTGTTAAGTCCTCTATCAGGGGACGTGTATTGAATTGAATCCTTGCATGGGGAGATAGAGAAAAAAGCTTGTTCTGTCCGCTTCCTTTTAATTTTGGTCACTTACAATGGAATTTGCCACCAATGCAACTAGTGTTAACTAAGTACTATTCCTATCAGTTTAATCTCTGTTTTGTCCCTTATCAGTGCCAGGGCCGATGTAGTGAATAGATTTTTGGAATCGGGAGATGGAAGACTGCAATTATTTTAAAGGGTAAAAATGAAATGACTTTTTTATCTGCAAGGTATTGTGCCACCCGATATGAGTGGTAGGCACTGGCAGTGGGCACAGTACAGTCTGTAGGCCTGACACTCGCTGGCAGGCAACTGCAATTGTATTAAAGGGTAAAAATTAAATGACTTTTTTTTATCTGCAAGGTAATGTGCCACCCTATATGAGTGGTGTGCACACAGTACAGTCTGTGGGCCTGCGGCCTCTCACACACGGGCAGGCAACTGCAATACATATATATAAAAAAAAAAAAGCAGACTGATGTACCAGCCCTAGTAAAGGGATTTTTGGGGTGCTGTCAGGACGCTGTCCTTATAGCAGATGAGTCTTTGAGGACGGGAGTGGACACAGAACACTGGCCTAGCTAACGCTTTCCCTATTAACTCAGCAGCAGCACTATCCCTGCTCTAACTAACACTGCAGCTTCAGAATAAATCTAAGGCCCCATTCAGACGTCCGTAGTGTGTTGTGGATCCGCAACACACCATACAGGCACTCCCCATAGAGATGCCTATTCTTGTCCGCAGGTTGCGGACAAGAATAGGACATGCTCTATCTTTTGAGTAGCCGCGGCTGGATGTTTCGGGGCCAAAACCCAGAAGTTCGGGGCTGCAGCTGTGCTCTCTGCATCACGTCTGGCCCCATTCACAATGAATGGGTCCGCATCCATTCCGCAGAATTGCAGAATGGATGCGGACAAAATTGCAGACGTGTGAATGGGGCCTAAGATGGATGCTGTCCTTGCTTTTTGATAGGAGGTGGGAGGGTCTGAGAGGGAGGATATGCTGATTGGCTGGAATGTGTCTGCTGACTGTGAGGTACAGGGTCAAAGTTTGCTCAATGATAACGTATAGGGGCGGACCGAACATCGCATATGTTCGCCCGCCGCGGCGAACGCGAACAAGCGATGTTCGTCGGGAACTGTTCGCCGGCGAATAGTTCGGGACACCTCTAACGGTAAGTAGCTTCTCCACTGCTCCCCACTACTTTTCCATGGCATCCGGGACTTAAGTAGCGTCCTGGCTGCCATGGTAACACTGAAAGCATTTTGAAGACTGATCAGTCTTCAAATGCTTTCAGGTGTGTTGCGTTGTGACGGATCCGGCGGGCATTTACGGCGACGGAAGTGCACACCGGATCCTCACAACGCTAGTGTGAAAGAGGCCTTAGTGAGTGAAAGGTAGATAAAGGTGAGTGGGGCTACCAACAATCAGTTACAGCAGTAAGTATTACAAAGGGACTCAAAAAAAGCAGCATTACTAATCTCCACTGATCCCTCGCTGCTGTTATTCCAACACTGCACTTCATTGCCCAGTGCTCTCCAATTTCACTTACAGCCAGCTAAGGGTATTTTCACACTTGCGTTGGTGCGGATCCGTCTGTTTATTTGCACAGACAGATTCGCACCTATAATGCAAACGTTTGTATCCGTTCAGAACGGATCCGTTTGCATTAGTTTTAAAGAAAAATGACAAAGTCCAAAACGGATCCGTTTTGAATTACATTGAAAGTCAATGGGAAATAGATCCGTCCCCATTGACTTACTTTGTAATTCAAAACGGATCCATTAGGCTACGACTCTTCAGACAGACACCAAAATACAGCAAGCTGCGTTTTGGTGTCCGCCTCCAAAACAGAATAGAAGCGGAACGGAGCCGAACTGATGCATTCTGAACAGATCCTTATCCATTCAGAATGCATTGGGGCTTAACTGATCAGTTATGGACCGTTTGTGAGAGCCCTGAAACGGATCTCACAAACAGAATCCAAAACGCTAGTGTGAAAGTACCCTAAGGCATGCCCAGCCAATAACTAGCCTTAGCAGCATTGATTGCCTTAGCAGGCCTTCCTTGGCATTTACAGCGCATCCAGCCAGGACAGGAAGTGGACAGCAGCAGGGACCATAGAAACATCACAATGGTAGTGGTATGGGATCATTGGAGGTGAATAATGCTTTTTATTTTTAAGGTTATCTAGTGTGTTTTTGAAAAATAAATGTCTAGCTTAAAATTCCTTTAACCTATTCCCTGCCCAAGACTACTGAAAAGAACCGTTTTACTGCCCTAGAACACCAGGTATACAGACACTAACCCATTGACTGCCCTAAGCCACTGGGATGTATATAAGACATGGTGAACTAGAGATAGACTTGGATGCTGATTAATACTATTTGCCTGGATGCTATGTGGCTCAGTAAATCAGGCTGCTTTAGAGTTGTGCATTATGATGCTGTATGTTATCTGATGTGGTTCTGTATCGCTTGACTTAGAAGGATCAGCGCCTAAGGCTTTGAAGGAAAAGTGGTCCTGAGCTCATCAAGCAGCTGGCTCCTATTGTGAGTTTACAATCAACAGTCCGACAGTCTTTGCTTAATTCCCTTGAGTGATGATGTGGCATACCGTTTGGCACAACACCACAGCAGTCAGTCACTGACCTGAGCAATGATGTGAGCATGTACCACATGTGACTGCTGGAGCCAGTGGTTTGGAAACCATCCTTTAAATATACTGTGTTTGCCCCAGCCTTGTCAACCTGGGATGAAAATTTGGCAGGGACAACCATGGGCCTAACATGGGCCCCAGGCAGGGTTGCCAACCAGAATTTTTTATTTTTCCTGGACATTTTATTCAGAAATCATGGACAGCCAACATTTTTTACGGAAAACCATAATGAATTATATAGATTATAAGTAACACATGTGAGCTGTAAAATGATCATAAATACCACCAAAATAATCTAGTCAAGTACCACCAGCCTCAAAAAAATTCACAGACACATACAGTATCTTTTTTTTTTCACGGACACAGGAAAAAAATTCACATATTTTTACAGACTGTCCAGAAATTGTCCATTGGTGCCCTATAATAACAATCTGGACATGCTGGGGATTGTAGTTTTCTCTTATTATTTCCCTCTCCATGTTATGTCCACTGATGTCCCATAATAACAGTCTGGACATGCTAAGCATTTTAGTTCTCTCCTCTTATATCTCTTTTCCTCTAATGTCCATTGATGCCCCATAGTAACGGTCTAGACATGCTGGGAGTTGTGGTTCTCTCTCCATACCCCTCTAATTATAATGTCCACTGATGTCCCATTATAACACTCTGGGCATGCTGGGAGTTGCAGTTCTCTCTTCTTACACCCCTCTCCCTAAAATATCCACTGGTGTCCTATAACAACAGCTTGGACATGAGAGGTGTTGTAGTTTTCTCTTTTACTCCCTCCCTGTATTGCCCCCCAAAATTTCAATAATAAAAACCTGGTCATGATGAAACTTGAAGTTCTCTCATCACTAATTTATGATCAGCAGCATCTGAAGTGTTTATTAGGCTTGAGGAGTTTGTTTTCTGTGGTGGAGGGGCAACCAGTGAAGTGACTGGCACAAGCTAGAGGCATCGTTGTAGTGGTTGGACAGAAAGGTGAGCCTTGGTGGTTGCATTTAGGACAGACTGAAGAGGGGAGGGTTTAGTGAGGGAGAGACCTATTAGTAATGAGTTGCAATACCACGAGTGTATTATGATGTTCTGCAGCAGCTGGGGTGTGTATTATGATGTTCTACAGCATCTGAGGTGTGTATTATGATGTTCGGCAGCAGCAGAGGTGTGTATCATGAGGTTCTATAGCATCTGAGGTGCGTGTGTATTATGAGGTTCTGCAGCAGCAGAGGCATCTGAATTTTGTGGTGAGGAGGCAAGGAGAGGTTGTCTTCTGATAACTCTTCCATGAACGCCATATTTAGCTGTCGCTGAGCAGTACAACAATGTATCACAACTCCAGAGTCTACTAAATCGTCCTTTTGCAGTGAAGCACAGCTTCTGATTTGTCTTTCTAGCAATCCTCTAAGCAGCTATCTCTGAAATTATTCTTGGTCTTTCAGACCTTCTCTTGACCTCCACTGTTCCTGTTTGCTGCCATTTCTTAAATACATTTCAAACTGAGGAAATTGCAACCTGAAAATGCTTTGCTATCTTCTTCTAGCCTCCTTCTGGCCGTTTCTATGTTCTGCAACAACTGAGGTGTATATTATAATGTTCTGCAGCCGCTGAGTGGTGTATAATGATGTTCTGCAGCAGTTGAGGTGTGTATTATGAGGTTCTACAGCATCTGAGGTGCGTGTGTATTATGAGGTTCTGCAGCAGCAGAGGTGTGTATTATTATTTTACAGTGGCATACAAAAGTTTGGACACCCCCATTAAAAATTATTGTTACTGTGAACAGTAAAGCAAGTTGAAGATAAAATGATCTCCAAATGGCATAAAGTTAAAAATGACACTTTCCCCTAAAATATGTTACAAAGAATGTTTAAGCCGAATATATCCTAATACCCTAGTATTAATATCCTAATATCCCAATACCTTAGTAATAAAAATTCATGCTATTAAGAGAACTTGCAGAATTAATTTACGTTTGTTTCCAATCTCATAACATTTATCAACATCACCATTCATTGCTAATTCCGGTTTGTTCCATTTTACACAAGTCTTTCTCTGTATCAACTGGAAGATCGGGTTCTAATGCTCCCATACTTTAGGGCAGGCCCATATTAAATGTAGAAAGTCTGCCTCATCCCGCTGACATTTCCAACATTTAGAGTTTTTCTTTAGACTACTATTATACAATAATTTGGGGGTATAGTATAATCTATACAGAACATTATATTGGGCAATCCTGTGCTGTTTTGACAAAGAGGAATCTTTAACATTCTTATACATCCTTCCTCACTGAATCGCACCTTTTATCCCTGTATCTCTTTCCAATTTCCCTTAACCTTTGAATGTTATTTCTTCTGCCAAACCTTTTATCATTTTTTAATATATTCTAGAAAGTGAAATTTGTGCACCCATTGTATTGAAACATAATTGCATAACCTTGTAAGATTTAATGTAAAGCGTGTACAAGCTGAAAATATCTAAATCTTATCATTGTGTTCATTTCATCATCTATATTAGTAGCTGATAGTGGTCAGATCTTACCCTCTTTTAATAAATGTATTTATAATCCTGAATTTTATACATTCCGACAAATAAACATTATGCTATAGGGGGGTGAAGGCAAAAGAATGCTTAATGGCCAATGTCTTTTGAAGCCATATCCATGATGAGTGTTGCAGTGTTTGGCATACCTCACATTTTCAATATGCTATATTTGTCAGTGTCCCTGATTCTAAGACCTTGAAAATGTTAAAAACATTTACTTTCTATTTTGTTTATTATGTTTAGCTTCAGACCTGATCCATTGTATTTGCGAAGCCACAAAATATCCCTGAAAAGAGGGAAGTGCTAAGCCTCTCGTCTCTTCAGGTAACCATACATAACGTTGCTTTATTCAAACCCTTTTCCGTCCACATATCAATTCGTGGATCATCTTTTCAATCAATCTAAAGAGAATATACGCTATCCAAATCGTACAGGGGTCTATAACATATAATATTTGCAGGCAAATTATAATCTTAACTAATTAGACTCTATCCACCCTAGCAGCTTCTGACATACACTCACTTTGCTTTTTATCTTACTAAGAATTGGGGAGATATCATGTGCGGTATCTTCTTTGACTATAGCCAATATATTAACACCTAAGTACTCGATATAATCTTTTTTGCACAGTCTAATAGTAATAACGTTGCTTTGGATGATCTCAAATCCCAAACCGATGACACGTGTCCGGCTCAGTGTTAGTCAGGGAGAGCTGTGCTGAAGAAGGGAAAGATAGTGTAGGGAGTGAAATTTATTTATTTTTTTAATTGAAAAGCTTGTCAGAGACCCAAAAGTCCTTTTAAGGACTATTGTTGTGTGTGGCAGCAGCAATATATATTTTTAGCGCAAACTGCGCTAAATTGCTAAAACTTTACAGACCCAAAAGGACTATTGTGTGTGGCAGCAATATCTTTTTTTAGCGCATCCTGCAAAAATAAAGCGTGCAATAGTTAGGCCGCTGCAGACAGTGACATTATCTATGCTACATCTCCTGTGTAACGTGTGCGCATCCCAAAAATATTTGTGACATCCAGTGAACTTTTCCGTAGACGGTGTCCGCTACAGACAGTGACATTATCTGCGCTACACCTCCTGTGTAACGTGTGCACATACAAAAAATATCAGTGACATCCAGTGTACTTTTTCCGTAGACGGTGTCCGCTGCGGACAGTGACATTACCTGGGGTACATCTCCTGTGTAACGTTTTCACATCCCAAATACCTGTGACATTCCCTGTAAGTTTTTATTAGCTGCTGCTGACATCAGCGACATTATCTGCGGTATTTCTCCTGTGTAACCTTTCCACATCCCAAATGCCTGTGACATTTCCTGTAATTGCTGGTGACAGCATTGACATTATCTGCAGTATTTCTCCTGTGTGACGTTTCCACATCACAAATACCTGTGACATTCCCTGTAATTTTATATTAGCCGCTGGGGACATCAGCGATATTATCTGTGGTATTTCTCCTGTGTAATGTTTCCACATTACAAATACCTGTGACATTTCCTGTCATTTTTTATTAGCCGCTGCTGACATCAGCGACATTATCTGCGGTATATCTCCTCTGTGACGTTTCCGCATCCCAAATAACTTTTTTAATTTTTTTGCGCATACACTTAAAAATCCTACCCCACTGTACGTGTGACATACTTTCAAGCATATATAACATTTAATATGAAGAAGGCGAGCAGTAAGGAACAAGGAGGTGGCCATGATGGCCAGAGCACAAGAAAAACAATCATCCACGATACCTAGCTTCATGTCCCAGTTTGCAGGGCGGCACAGGACAACGCTCTCAAAGTCAGACCAGTGGGCCCAGGTGGTCGGTTGGATTACAGCAGATAATGCTTCCAGTCAGTTAAGCACCACCCTTTCTTCCACCAAGTCCTGTCTCAGCAGCCAAGAGTATGGTCAACACAATCCTCACCCTGATCCTCCTTCCTCCCACCATGGACAGTCTTGCCAAACAAGTGATCCCACAATCGGATATTCCGAGAAGCTCTTTTCATCGCCATTCCATCATTTGGGCCTCTCAACAAGCCTGCTTGAAGAGGGACATGAAATCTTGTGCCCTGATTCCCAAACTCTTGAGCATCTATAGTCACAAGAAGATGACGGTGGGGAGCGGCAATTAGTATTTCACGAGGTGAATGATGATAATGAGACACAGTTGCCAATAAGTCACCCGCAATTAGTGTCTCAACAGGTTGATGATGAGGATAAGACACAGTTGTCAATAACTGAGGTGGTTGTTAGGTCAACAAGTCAGGAGAATGAGCAGAGTGAGGAAGTGGAAGAGAAGTTGGTGCACGATGAAGTCACTGACCCAACCTGGGAAGGTGGGAAGCCGAGCGAGCACAGCAGTACAGAGGGGTAGGGGTCCACAGCACTGCAACAGGCTGGAAGAGGTAGTGGGGTGGCAAAAGGGAGAAGGCGGGCAACACCAAACAGGCCCGCAACTGTTCCCCGGAGCACACCCTTGCCGAAATCTCCCTTGCCAAGGGGTAGGTGTTCCACAGTCTGGCGATTTTTTGAGGAAAGTGCGGACGACAAAAGAATTGTAATTTGCAACCTGTGCCATACAAAAATGAGCAGGGGCGTGAACACTAGCAACCTCACCACCACCAGCATGATCCACCACATGGCATCAAAGCACCATAATAGGTGGGCTGAATGCCTGAGTCCACAATCTGTGTCTGCAGGTCTTACCACTGCCTTCTCTTCCCCTGTGTTACATGCTGGCCAATCCCCTGTCGAAGGCGCAGGCCCGGATGCCTCCCACCCTGCAACTGGACCTTCGCAAGCACCATCAGTGACCACATCCGTTTCTGTGTCCCAGCGCAGCGTACAAATGTCCTTACCCACTTACATTAGTGGCTCCAACCCCCACTTCTCCTCCTCCACTTCCAACTCCTCTTGCAGCACGGGTCAGCCATCAGTCGGTAGCTGGAAGCAGTGTAGCACTGCAGTGGGGAAGCAGTAACAGGCCGTGCTTAAGCTTATCTGCTTAGGTGACAAACAGCACACTGCTGCAGAGCTTTGCCAGGGGATAAGAGACCAGACTGAGTTGTGGCTCTCGCCACTCAACCTACAACCAGGAATGGTTGTGTCTGATTATGGCCGTAACTTGGAGGCGGCTTTGGAGCTTGGCAAGCTCACATACATCCCATGCCTAGCCCACATCTTCAACTTAGTGGTTCAGCAGTTTCTCAAAACCTACGTCAATTTGCCTGAGCTACTGGTGAAGGTGCGCTGTGTGTGTACCAATTTCCTCAAGTCATCAACAGCTTCCACCGGTCTGTCAACACTGCAGCAGCGCTTACAATTTTCCGCTCACCCACTGTTGTGAAATGTGAGTACGCACTAGAACTCGACGTTCCACATGTTGGCCAGGCTTTGTGAGCAGCAGAGGGCAGTAGTTGAATACCAGCTGCAACATGGTCGTCGCATTTCAAGTCAGCTTCCGCTCTTCACAAGCGAGAAGTGGGCATGGATGTCTGACCTCTGTGAGGTTTTAAGAAACTTTGAGGAATCAACACAGATGGTGAGCGGCGATAACGCTATTATCAGCGTCACCATCCCACTTCTGTGTCTACTTAAATGCTCGCTGCTCACAATTAAAGCCAACGATTTGCATGTGGAAGAGGTGGAAATGGGGGAAAAAATTACACAGGGTTATAGCCAGACCACCCTCAGTTCGTCTTCTTAGCGCGAATTGGATGATGATGAGGAGGAGGAGCAGAAGACGGTTGCCTCCGCTACAGAGGGTAGTACCCATGGCAGTTTAATTTCATCTGTTTAGCGTGGATGGGCAGAAGAGGAGGAAGAGGAAGAGGAGATTAAGAGTCATCCTCCTGATGACGACAGCGAAGTCTTGTCTGTTGGGACTTTGGCACACATGGCTGACTTTATGTTAGGCTGTCTTTCACGTGACCCACGCGTTTTACGCATTTTGGACTACACTGATTACTGGTTGTTCACCCTTCTCGACCCCCGCTACAAAGAGAAGTTCTCATCTCTCATTCCTGTAGTGGAGAGGACGAGCAAAATGGTGCAATACCAGAAGGTCCTTGTGGAAAAATTGCTCCAAAAATTTCCAGCTGACAAAGCTGGCTGCAGAGTATGTAGTTCCTTGGGCAACCAAGGAGCGGAGACGAGGGGAACACACAGCAGTTTCAATAGAGGCAGGGCAACACTCTCCAAAGCCTGCGACAGTTTCACCCTGATGCGCGGACTAGTGTCACAAGGAGGGAAACATTTTGGAAGATGGTGAAGGAGTATGTAGCAGACCATGTCAGTGTCCTCAATGATCCCTCTGTGCCTTAAAACTACTGGGTGTCCAAGCTGGACACGTGGCACGAACCACGGTATTTAGTGCTGCTGGGGGCATTACTGATAAGCACATCCGCCTGTCAACTGAAAATGCTGACAGGTTGACTCTTATAAAAATGAACAAGGTGTGGATTTCCCCTGACTTCTCGACTCCACTAGAGGAAAGCGGCTAAACATAAAGGCACTTTAAATGTGTTTTTATAATGTATTGAATACATTGTATTCCCATGCACCCCTTCCACCACAAAAAAGGGTATATGGTTCAATCTTCCTTTTCTCGTCCTCCTCCTCTTCCATCAGATCAACATGCTTATTAGTCTGCCCTCGCTCCTAATGTTTTAGAGGGTCAGCTCACCAGCAGGCCCTCAACCATAATGTTTTACAGGGTCAGCTCACCTGCAGGCCCTCGAATGTAATGTTTTAGAAGGTCAGCTCACCAGCAGGTCCTCACCTACAATCTTTTAGAGGGTCAGCTCACCTGCAGGTCCTCGCATATAATGTTTTAGAGGATCAGCTCACCAGCAGGCCCTCACCTACAATCTTTTAGAGGGTCAGCTCACCTGCAGGCCCTTGCATGTAATGTTTTAGAGGGTCAGCTCACCAGCAGGCCCTCATCTACAATCTTTTAGAGGGCCAGCTCACCTGTAGGCCCTCGTATGTAATGTTTTAGAGGGTCTGCTCACCAGCAGGCCCTCACCTACAATCTTTTAGAGGGCCAGCTCACCAGCAGGCCCTCATCTACAATCTTTTAGAGGGCCAGCTCACCTGTAGGCCCTCGTATGTAATGTTTTAGAGGGTCTGCTCACCAGCAGGCCCTCACCTACAATCTTTTAGAGGGCCAGCTCACCAGCAGGCCCTCACCTACAATCTTTTAGAGGGTCAGCTCATCTGCAGGCCCTCGCATGTAATGTTTTAGAGGGTCAGCTCACCTGCAGGCCCTCGTATGTAATGTTTTAGAAGGTCAGCTCACCAGCAGGCCCTCACCTACAATCTTTTAATGGGTCAGCTCACCAGCAGGCCCTCGACCATGATGTTTTACAGGGTCAGCCCACCAGCAGGCCCTCAACCATAATGTTTTACAGGGTCATCTCACCAGCAGGCCGTCACCCATAATTTTAACTTAGGTTTTCTGCGTATTATTGTCAGTCTGTAAAAGTGGCATACTATCAGACAACATCGTTCCAAGCAGCGACCTGGGAGTCCAAGATTCATCCAGACATCCTCCCCATGCTGTTCCCGAACCATTTCGTTCGTGTTTCCATCAATTTATGATCTTTTCCTATAAACTAGACACCCCCCCCCCTCTTCAGAGCAGGGGGTGCCTGGTTTAATGCTTGGGTTCTCCCATTGACTGCCATTGTGCTCGTGTGCTCTTTGGTGCTCGATAAACACTAATGGACATCCTTGTCTGGTGCCCCGACCTATATTAAAACTGATTGTTTGTTTCCCATTAATTTTTATTTTTGCCTTTGTTTTGCAGTACAGCAATTTAACCCAATTTATAAAGTTTTATCCCAATTTCATTTTACCCATGAAGGACCACTCCACCCTATTAAAAACTTTACAACATCGAACAAGAGGATGGAGCAGTCCCACCCCTCCCCTTTTGAAATGTTCAATAATGCTCTGCGTATATTCATCTTAGCACTCCTTTTTAAAGTAATTTTTCCAAGATCTTACAACCAGTGTTTAATAATGAAATATGTCTATAGGATTCTACTTCTAAATGGTATTTCCTTTTTTTTAACAGCAGGGTTATTAATGTTTCTGATTGGGATGGTGGTAGAGAGCCATAATTACTTTGCTTGTTAATGCATTCATGTAGCAAAGGTAGTATTGCATCTTCATATTTTGTGTATGCCTCACAAGGAAGTCCATCTAAACCCTGAGTTGTATTGCATTTAATACTGTATAGTGCTTCTTTAAAGAGGACCTTTCATCACCCTAACAAATGTAAACTAAGTACACATACATGGAGAGCGGCGCCCAGGGATCTCCCTGCACTTACTATTATCCCTGGGCGCCGCTCCGTTCTGCCGGTATAGGCTCCGGTAACTTCAGCTCTGCGTCTCAACTGGGAGGAGCCTGCCCTTGTTCTCCTGGGCGTCTCCTTCTCCCCGGCTGTAGCGCTGACCAACCGCAGCGCTCAGCTCATAGCCTGGGAGAAGAAAACCTCCCAGGCTATTAGCTGAGCGCTGCGGTTGGTTAGCGCTACAGCCTGGGAGAAGGAGACGCCCAGGAGAACAAGGGCAGGCTCCTCCCAGTTGAGACGCAGAGCTGAAGTTACCGGAGCCTATACCGGCAGAACGGAGCGGCGCCCAGGGATAATAGTAAGTGCAGGGAGATCCCTGGGCGCCGCTCTCCATGTATGTGTACTTAGTTTACATTTGTTAGGGTGATGAAAGGTCCTCTTTAAGCTCTCCCAAAGTAATAAGGGCATTTATTTCTACCTTTTGTATTTCAGTTACTGTTGTTAAATCTATCTGTGTTGGGGCAAAACCCCTACATCTATAATTTTCAGGGTCCCAAATTGATGTGGATATATGAGCGCTCATGAGAGCTGACACAGATACACAGCTGAATCAGATTCTCTATTCTTTATTCCACACAAGTATACATCTTTAGAACACTACAGATAATCATAGACAAATCTGGCACACCACCAAGGGGCGGGAAATCAAAACTAATGATTTGATTCGTTTTTCATAAAAGGCAATACTTCCACACCATACTAACAGAATTCTAATAATTAAAAAATGTTTCTGCAGCATCTTATCTCAAAGTTGACATTCTTCAGCAGTACATCTCGAAACTCAGAAACTCTTGTATGTCAAACTCTCATGAGGAAACGAGGGAGCTGCTATCTTGATCTTGCAGCTAAGAACTTCTGATTTATATACACAGAAACTCCCTACATCCTTAAGCTGGCTCATTAACTTTCCATAGAAGAACAAGATGGAGGACATGTTCATACAAAATGGATTCTCATCCCTCATAATTCCCCCATTTTGAGATATCTTGGAACTGACATCTTAACTCAGAGATACTTCAGGTGGGATAGGTCCAACTGCCAGCCGGAGGCCAGATTCCCTCCCAGGTATCGATTAAGTTCCCAAGACCTCTCAATAATCCTGGAAGTTTCTCCTTTTGGTACAGAACCTGTTGGTGCACATAAACATAAGCTTAATCACAGCATATACTACTATTATAATCAACACTACTTGCAATATAGTTTGTCTTGCCACCAGTGAGCTTTCACCCACCCTGCTATGGGGAGAGGGACTGCAGTGGAGTTATACTTTTGATCATCAGGCCCTGGTCTTCTTTGTGAGACAAACTGCCAACAAGACACATGAATAATTTCTTTAAAAGTCATAGGGAGTGCCAGATAAGGCATAGTTCTTAAACGCACGGGACTGTGAGTACAGATCCAACAGGCTTTCATTTTTCTGTCAGTGTTATTGAGTCCTCTAAACAACACCTGATGGTGTTGGATAAGTGCAGTGTCCCAATCATCCTTCAGTTGTTAGTACAGGGTCTTTGTTCTCAGGATTAGGATGGCCATCAGCAGGAGGATCCTCTTACTCGGGCGTCGGGACTTTCTTGCAGTGAGAAGCATGTATCCAGTTGGGCTTTCCTCCAACCTTTACTGCTGTATGAGTAGTCAACAGGACTTGGAAAGGACCATCAAATCTGGGATCCAGGCCTTTCCTCGCATGTCTTTTTATCATTACCCAGTCTCCTGGCTGCAAACTGTGTGTTCCTTCTATTGAATCTGGAAGGGAAGCAAACACTTGTTTATGGGTGTGCTCAAGCCTCTTTGTGAGGGCCCACATGTAGCTTGTTAGGCTATCATTGTTCATTTGCAACTGTTGTGGAAAATACAATCCTAATCTGGGGGCACTTCCAAACAATCTCAAATGGGGATAATCCTGTCTTTCTGTTTGGAGTGGTCCTGACTAAGTATAAGGCTAAAGACAAACACTCTGACCATGGCTGCTGAGTTTCCTGCATATCTTTCTGAATTTTCAAATTGAGCGTGCCATTAAGTCGCTCGACGCGGCCACTGCTTTGGGGATGGTATGCTGTATGGAAAGCTTGGGTCACCCCTAGAGCCTGCATCACTTCCTTCATCACTTCTCCTGTGAAGTGGGAACCCCTGTCTGATTCAATAACTTAAGGGACACCATACCTGCACACCAGTTCACTGACTAGCCTCTTTGCTGTGCTTTTTGCATTTGCCTTTGCTACTGGGAAGGCTTCCTGAAAAACAATCAACACACACAAGGACAAATTCATATACTCCTACCTTAGGCAGTTGTATATAGTCTATCTGAGGTCTCTGGAACAGGTAAAGTGGCCTGGGGGTGTGCTTGCTTGGAGTCTTCACCACTTGACAGGGATTGTTTAATGCACAGACCATACATCCGTGTACAAACCGAGTGGCTACTGTAGAAAATCCTGGAGAAATCCACCCTGCATTAAACACACTTACCATGGCATCTTTTGATATGTGAATGGGCCCCTGGGGCCTCTTGAGCCATATCTGGGTATAAAGGGCGTGGTAGATAAATTTTGTCCTTGTTTCTCCAAATTCCATGTTCATCAGGTTTGGCCCCTTGTTTTGCCCAAAGTTCTTTTCCCTCTGGAGTGGCTTGTTCGAGAATTCTTTAAAAAATGTACTTACGGAAATGTCCTCAGGTCTCAAGGCTCTCACCGGTTGGCATCAGCATTTAGTGGCTGGAGTGCAGCTCGTTTGGCTGCCTTGTCTGCTCGATCATTGCCTTTTGCTTCCACCTTGGTACATCTTGTATGATCCTTTACCTTAATAATAGCAACCTCTTCTGGTAATAACAGAGAGTTCCTGAGTTCAAGTACAGAGTCTTTATTTTTAATTGGCTGGCCTGCTGATGTTGGAAAGTCTCTAGCCTGCCATATGGGTCCATGGTCATGTGCAATACCAAAAGCATACATTGTGTCCTTGTAGATCTTCACCTTGTTCCCCTTGGCTAATTTACACACCTCAGTTAGTGCCTTCAGTTCTGCCCCTTGTGCTGACATTTGAGGTGGCAGTGGTTCAGCTATCCCTAATTAATGCTGTGTGACCACTGCATTTCCAGTGTGGAATTGGCCGTCCTCTCCCATGAACCTGCTTCCATCTACAAAATATTCAAAATCAGGGTTATCAAGAGAGTTTTCATGTACAAGATTAAATCCTGACGTTTCTTGTTGCATTAATTGTACAAAGTCATGGGGGTCATGTTCCATCATGTCATTTAGGAGGCTTCCTGTACCTTCTATGCCCCCTTCCCTCATTTCTGAATCTGTGATTGGTAACAAAGTGGCAGGATTCAGAGTAGAACATCTTTTGAAAGAAATGTTAGCAGGCATGAGGAGTGTACATTGGAGTCTGAGTAGAAATATGCTTAGGTTGAACCTGTGTTAATATGCCCTGTATGTCATGAGGTGTTTGTACAATCACTGGGTAGTCTAACACAATTTCAGAGGCTTTTTCTATGATTGCCTGCACTGCCGCTACCGCCCTGACACAGTATACACAGGCTCTGCAATCTGTCCTTACAAACTGGGTATGTAAGGTATGTGGGTTTGGCACTATTGGAGTTTGTAAAACTGTCACCTTGTTAACTTCTCTAAGATCTTGAACCATCCTGTAACTGACAGGCTGTCCCTAAACTGTTTTCTTCTTTATTGGGAACAGCGGGGTATTAGCGGGAGATACTGGTTTTATGAATACACTGGCTTGGAGGAAATCACCAATTTGTTTGAAATTTCTTTTTATTGATTTTTCAATTTTATATCCAGACAAAATGCATAGTTACAGAAAACCATATAAACCGGCGATTATAACAGTAACAATGAGTAGCATTGAACAATGCAACAAACAGGGACACAGGCCCAGTGAAATCACCAATTTGACTGGCTACTGCTATCTCCTGGGCATGACTGAGGTGGTACTGCTTCACTTGAGGGGGGTGACATCCTGGCTTAAGATACACAGTGACGGGAGACAAGAGAGTTTCCCTATGTCTGTTTTTAATGTTGCCCATAAATCCTCCGGTACCACCTCAAGAACAGCCTGGTCTACAAGGGTTAATTCTGATGGTTTAGTCTCAGGCAGGGCAAGTGTCGCTATTAAGGGACATAATGCTTCCTCTGGAGCCCCAAAATCTACACGGGTAGTGCCATCGGTGTAAAAGTGTATGTGGGCTCCCAGTGCTTGCAAAACATCAGTCCCTAAAAGAGGTTCTGGCAGGTTTTCTTGAACTAACAATTGGGTAACAACCGTACTGTTTTTTATCTTTAGTTTAACCGGCTTAGATTCACGGACAAAAACTGTTTCTCCTGTAAATCCCTCAGCTGGTACATAACAAGGGGTTTACTGATGAGGCTGCAAGAAACTCTGATCTACTACTGTTTTGGCTACCCCAGTGCCAAAAAGGAATGGTATTGGCTTTCTGTTTCTGAGTATACAACAATCTACCTCATACAACTTCTCTGCTCCATCCCTCAGTTTCAACCTCACAAGCTACTTTTGTCCATATATCAACCACTTCCATGATCCTTTATCCAGCCACAATGTGTCTACTGAATCTTTCCCAATTGTTCCTCTGAGCCTTCTCCCTAAATCAGGGTGCCACCGTACTAGTACTCCTAGGGTTAAGATTCCCATGCTTCATCCCTGCCTTCTCCTGTTCACATTCTTCAGACCCTCCTTACCTCCTCTTTCCTCCACCAATGTTTTGGCTGTCTTATAACCTTTGGGTATACTAAAATTATTCCCCATTGCTCTTCAACTGTACCAGAACAACTATAGAAAGTAACAAAATTCAGATGTCTGTTTCCTCAGACCTTCCCCACTATATTCACCTAGTGTACTCTGTTAGTGAGCCTCAGTTTCCTCAGAGCTTCCCCAGTTTATGACCTTGCGTACTCTGTTACTAAGATTTATTATACAAATCAAATGTCTACAAACCGGACACCGGAGTCCAAGGACTTTGATTTCCCGTTCTATAATGTTCTGCAATTTTCCAAACACAGTACAGAACAAATAAAACGTATACCGTGACTCCTAAAGCCAGACTAAAAACATCCCAATCAAAGTTACTCATGATGAGTATAGGTATTTTCAACTTTCAAGATTCTTTATCAATATGGACTCGACTGTAAAAGGACTTTATACGTACGTTCCTTCAAGAATCCCTCGAGCCAGACAACCGGTCAGGGAGGCACAGATATAATGTAAGATAAAGTCTCTTAACTTGCAGCGCTGTCTTTTATATCTGTCCGTCCCGGTCCTGATTATCCAAGTTGTCGGGAGATCAATGAAGTGTCCTTAAGTCAACCCCCACGTTGGGCGCCAAGTTTTGTTGGGGCAAAACCCCCTACATCTACATATGAGCGCTCACGAGAGCTGAAACAGATACAAAGCTGAGTTAGATTATCTCCTTTATTCTATACAAGTATACATCTTTATAACACTACAGATAATCATAGACAAATCTTGCACACCACCAAGGGGGTAGAAATCGAAACTAATGATTTGATTTGTTATTCATAAAAGTCAATACTAACCATACTAACAGAATTCTAATAATTAAAAAGTTTCTGCAGCATCTTATCTCAAAGTTGACATTCTTCAGCAGTACATCCCGAAACTCAGAAGGAACATAACTCTCTCTTGTATGTCAAACTCTGATAAGGAAACGAGGGAGCTGCTATCTTGACCTTGCAGCTAAGAACTTCTGACCTATATACACAGAAACTCCCTACATCCTGCCAGCTGGCTCATTAACTTTCCACAGATGAACAAGATGGAGGACATGTTTATACAAAATGGATTCTCATCCCTCACAATTGTCCAAGGAAGATATTGATCTCCTCATCCTTTTCTTTAATGTTTGATTTATATAACTTGGAATAATATTCTTTAAACTCTCTTTCAATAGTTTCTTGTTAATGCACGCACACCCCTCCCTTTGTTCTTATAAATAATATTTCATTCAGGGTTTTTTGATTCCTTACAATCGATAATAAGCATTTACCAGGCTTCCCTGAGTCTACAAAATGGTTTTACACGTTAAAGAACTCTCTTTGCTGGGTTTTGTAGATTAATATTTTACTATATACCTCCCTTGCTTTTCCTAATATTTCTTGTGCTTCTACCATAGGTTGTATTGCTAGCTGTCTTTCTAGCTATGACACTTTGTCTCTGCTTGAATTTTCTGCTCTAACAAACAACATGTTGTTCATGTATTTTCTATTTGAAAATTCCTCTCAGATAGGCTTTCAAAGCATCCCCAAAAAAATGGATATGTGAAGCCTTTGTACCTAGTCCAAAAGTCTTTTATTACTTCTAAAAAAACACTATTTATCTTTGATCATCAGCGTCAGCCAAAAGGGGTTCAGCCAGAAAGATCTATCTCCGCCTTTTCTTTCTTTTTTGCCACATATATCACAACTGGTGCATGATCAGAGATACTATGCGCTTTATAACCCAACCTCTGGATGAACCTAGCAAGGCCGGGTCAATTCTGGATATCGTACTATGAGACTGGCTGAAGCATGAAAAAGCCTGTTTATTTTTTTATAAAGACGACCAAACATCCAAGAGGCCTAGTTCTTGGCATATCTTAAATAATGGGGATATACCTGTTTTTATGCCTGTCATCTTGTTTATTACCCTGGCTCGGTCTAATCCCTCCTCCATTACACAACTGAAATCGCCTATACACAAGGCGAAGAGGCACTTCTGACAGGTTAAACTTAAATAAGTGGATAATGATTTGTTAAGAATATAGTGGAAAATCATAGACAGAAGCCAGGATATATATCTAGCCATGCCATATACACTGTAGAATATAAACACACTAACCATGCGGGAGTAAGAAAAATAACACGCATGAAATTTATATTTGGCCTATTTTTTTATGCATATAGGGGCACATTTATTAAGACCAGCATTTTAGACACCGATCTTATTAAAGTCCTATAGTGGATCGCCGAAGTTATGAAGAGGCGTCGGCCCGTCCCCTTCCCCGTCCACAATTTTACACCGGGCATGAGCGGGAAAAATTCACAGATGGCGGCACAAGTAACAGTTGTGACGCAATCTGCACCTGAAATACACCTAATATAGGCGCATTTCAGTATAATAAATAACTCCAATAGTCCTTTCTTTTATTAGGTGTGTCTCCAATAGGCAAACTATGGCTGGCAGATGCCTGTTTATCTTGTCATTCACCGTGATTCTCTTCACCCTGTCGCCCAAGCCCCTCACATTCCATGCAGAAATTCTATATACCATCCAAATTTATCTATGAGTGTGGAGGCTAGGAGGGCAGGAAGAAAAGCAGGGGAAAGACATTAAAAAAAAAAAAAAAAAACAATGCAACGGCCCCCTCCCCCAACAACTTCTTGGTCAATGTGGCAGTCCATCCCTCATGGGCCTCTTTCAATCAGCTATCTCCCATCCACCTCCAAGCATATGTGTAATCAAAAGCCCTTTGAGTCCAGCCATTTCTCTGCCTTCTCTACTTTGATAAAGAAGAAGATTCTTATATATGACACACAATTTTGCAGGGAATAGCATGGCATCTAATATATAAAGCTGAGTGTATGTGTGTATGTATGTCCGCTAAAGGAATCCACACCGTCACATTTATAATCACAAAATTTGGCACAGAGGTACATCAGGTGTCCGGGAAGGTTTTAGACCGGGTCTCAACTCTCTAGCACATACCATTCTTGAGATATTCTTAAAAAATGCATTAGCCAATAGAAACCTTGTCACATGATCCATATCAGCCATTAGAAGTTCGCAGACCCTTAGTCTCCACATACATACAGTTTTACATCAGGTTTCAATAACAAACCAGCCACTTTTCTTCACTGCTATAAGTCAGCTTTAAACTGGCAGGGCGCTGTGGATGACACTATTAAGGGAGCGGAATGCTGTGGAGGTCACAGTTGAAGGGGGAAAAGACAGACTTAAAAACCCTGCCCCCAGGCCCCACTAAGCCACGCCCCAACCCAGTTAGGCTGATGGGGATTGAAAACATTAAGGTAAACATCAACTTCTGTAATCTGCAAGGGTGGGTGGGAGGGTGACTTTCTACCTGCAGTTCACGCTCAGACAGCACAGTGATGCTGTCTGAGAGTGAGCTGTTCAAAAGGACATCCCTGTGCCGGACAGAGGACAGGGAGTCTGAAAGCCGGACTGTCCGACCTAAAACCGGACCTCTGGCCACCCTAGGGGCAGGCTGCTGTGGAGGTCACAGTTAAGGGGGCGGGTTATTGTGGAAATCACTGTTAACGAGACAGGGTACTGTGGAGGACACTAATAAAGGGGCGGATGCTGTGGAGGTCACTGTTAAAGGGGAGGACGCTGTGGATGTTACTGTTAAGGGGGCAGGTTGCTGTGCAGGTCACTGTTAAAAGGGCGGGGTACTGTAGATCTCACTGTTATAGTGGATACTGTCGATACATTTTAACGACACACACAAACATTAAATAAAATAGATGTAATATACCCGTGCGAAGCCGGGTCCTTCTGCTAGTAATTAAAATTAGCTGTTTTAAATCCCTGGATTCCATTTTTTTATTTTGTGTCTCTTTGGAAAAATCTGGATACATTTTAATATATTGTCCATTATTGGAAGTGCCCTTTAAGATCCTGTTGCATCTGAGTATTGCGTCCCTATCCCTTGAACACTGGACTTTAACAAGCAATGTCCTAGGGGGGATTCCTGGTGGTGACTTTTTATTGGGAATCCTGTGGGCCCTTTCGATTAGTGATGAGCGGGAGGTGCCATATTCGATATTTCGCAAATATTCGATTGAATATTCGTCATATTCGTTAAATCTCTAGTCAGACCACACATGGAGTACTGTGTACAGTTCTGGGCTCTTGTGAACAAGGCAGACATAGCAGAGCTGGAGAGGGTTCAGAGGAGGGCAACTAAAGTAATAACTGGAATGGGGCAACTACAGTACCCTGAAAGGTTATCAAAATTAGGGTTATTCACCTTAGAAAAAAGACGACTGAGTGGAGATCTAATATCTATGTATAAATATATCAGGGGTCAGTACAGAGATCTCTCCAATCATTTATTTATCCCCAGGACTGTGACTGTGACGAGGGGCATCCTCTGCGTCTGGAGGAAAGAAGGTTTGTAAACAAACATAGAAAAGGATTCTTTACGGTAAGAGCAGTGAGACTATGAAATTCTCTGCCTGAGGAGGTGGTGATGGTGAGTACAATGTAGGAATTCAAGAGGGGCCTGGATGTATTTCTGGAGTGTAATAATATTACAGGCTATAGCTACTAGAGATGGGTCGTTGATCCAGGGAGTTATTCTGATTGCCTGATTGGAGTCAGGAAGTAATTTTTTCCCCTTAAGTGGGGAAAATTGGCTTCTGCCTCACAGGGGTTTTTTGCCTTCCTCTGCATCAACTTGTAGGAAACAGGCCAAACTGGGTGGACAAATGTCTTTTTTCGGTCTTATATACTATGTTACTATGTTACTGTTCGTCAAAATTGACTATTCGTCATTATTCTATATATTGCGAATGTTACGCAAATTTATATTCGCATTGCGAATTAAACTTAGAGCTAAGTTCCTAATGATTGTAACTTGTATTGCTAGAATTGACAAAGATAACAAATATCTCAAATATAGCACTATATTCCCAATCTTCGTTATATTCTAGCAATACAACCATTAGGAACTCAGCTCTAAGTTTAATTCGCAATTGGAAACATATACTCGCATTGCGTATTCAACTTAAAGCTGGGTTCCTAATGGTTGTATTGCTAGAATATAACGAATATCACAAATATAGCACTATATTCTCAATCTTCGTTATATTCTAGCAACAACCATTAGGAACTCAGCTCTAAGTTTCATTCGCGAAGCGAACATATAATCGCATTGAGAATTGATCTTATAGCTAAGTTCCTAATGGTTGTATTGCTAGAATATAACGAAGATGACGAATATCACAAATTCACGAATATAGCACTATATTCTCAATCTTCGTTATATTCTAGCAAATAGCAAAAACCATTAGGCACCCAGCTCAAAGTTTAATTCGCGAAGCGAACATATAATCGCATTGCAAATTGATCTTAGAGCTAAGTTCCTAATGGTTGTATTGCTAGAATATAACGAAGATGACGAATATCACAAATTCACGAATATAGCACTATATTCTCTATCTTTGTTATATTCTAGCAACAACCATTAGGAACTCAGCTCTAAGTTGATTTCGCAATGCGAACATATACTCGCATTGCAAATTCAACTTAGATCTGGGTTCCTAATGGTTGGCTTGCTAGAATATAACGAAGATTGAGAATATAGTGCTATATTCGTGAATTCGTGATATTCGTTATTATATTCTAGCAATACAAACATTAGGAACCCAGCTCTAAGTTGAATTCGCAATGCGAGTAATTTAGGTTATATTAATTGCATTGCGATTACAACTTAGTCAAATTTGTGAGATCGTGATTCTCACATCCGACAGTACATTTTAGCATGGAGGCGTTCAGGGAAGTCGGCAGAAGCGGCAACGGGCATTGACTTGAGCGGGCAGGGAGCCAGGAATCCTCCGGACAGGTAAGAACAGGTTTTTGGAAGTGGGAAGACAACCAGAGAGCAACAAGGATTAACCAAAAAATTACGAATATTCGAAATAGCGAATATATAGCGCTATATTCGCAATATTGGCGAACTTGCGAAGTGCCGATATTCGCAAATAAAATTCGCACTACTCAACACTACTTTCGATACCGTATTGTGAGGAGAGGTATTCTTGCCCCACCCTCTCTGCTATCCATGTTTGTACATCACCACCCTCTGCCCCCTCTGGTAGGCCAATGATTCTTATATTACAATGGTAGGATCTGTCTTCAAGGTCAATTATTTTAGTTTTCAGAGCGCTGTTTTGGGCTTTCAAATGGCTAATAGCCTCATGGATTTTGTTTATTTCTGTTTTAGATCCTTAACGATCCCTTCAGTTTCTTTCATTTTATCCTGCATTTTGTTCATGTCATCCCTGAGTAGTGTTATGTCTATCTGGTCCTGCCATCACCAAGCGCTCTCCCCATAGAAGTGAATGAAAGTAGCCCACGCATGACTGGCCACCTGTCATGCTTCGGTGTGGGAGGGAAACACCACACCGAGCATAGGAGGGAAGGGAGGAACAGGGAATCAGGCATGTCAATGGACACCTGATAATGAAAATCCTAACCAAAATCCTGACTGACTACCAGTATGAACAGAACCCAAAGGTAGTTGAGTTCATACGCAGGAATACCTAGAGTCCTATCAAGCCCTATAGAACCCTGGTACTAATGACAGGGAGGAGACTACCTGTTCCTCCAAAAGGAAGGACGAACAGGAGTCTCCCTCAGGCCTAATACAAACAATATGTAAATGCAACACACAGAACACAAACAAAATACAAAAGGGAAAGGAAAGACTTAACTTCAAAGGAGCAATGGAAGCACCAGGAACTCAGCCGAGATCTAACCACAACCTATCCAAAGGTCCAAACAGAAGCTATAAACTGCACAGCATTGTGGGAGAAGCAACTATAAATAGAGAAGGTTAAATCCTGGGGAAAGAAGGTGTGGCAAGCACCAGAAACTACACAGACGTCATTTGATCCAAACGGAAAACATGTCAGATCAAACCACGTGTTGCCAGTCTCATCAATCTCCTGCCACCTGTCGCGGAAACGTCCGTGACATTCCCCCCCCCCCCCTTCTACGGGTGACCATCGGACACCCAGGACCGACCCTATCTGGGTGAGACCTTTGAAAAACTTTCACCAAACGACTGGCATTAACGTCAGATGCCGACACCCACATCCTCTCCTCTGGTCATTAACCCTTCCAGTGAACAAGATACTGAAGAGATCTATGGAGAACTCGAGATTCAATTATCTTGGCGATCTGAAATTCCAAACTACCGTCCACCATGACTGGAGCAGGTGGCAATGAACACGGCTCCAAAAGTTCAACATATCTCTTCAACAATGAAACACATTATGAATTTTCAGGGCCTAAGAGAGTTCAAGACGAAAAGCTAAAGGATTAATAATGGCAGTGATCTTGTATGGACCAATAAATCTTGGACCCAACTTCCAAGAAGGTACCTTCAATTTAATGTTAATGATCAAATCCAGTGCTGAGCCACGCCCCCTGCACTGATCACATGACGGTGACGTCACCCCAGGTCCTTCGGCTGTTCAACAGTTCGGGTTCGTGGAAGCCGCCCCTTATGGATTCCATATGCCGGGATAGTCCGCGGTAGTGGAATCCATAACGGGATGCGGCGATTACCACAACCCGAACGCCGAACTTTTTTTTAAAGATCGCTCATCTCTACTTACAGCCTTTAAACTTACCGGCAACAGGATTACCAGATTCTCATCTTTCCTGAACTCCTTAATCTATCCACATAGATCCGGAGACATCTCGAGATGTCCAGAGGATGTCTAGCAGGTTCCTAGGAGGAGGTGGTAGATGTCGACAGAACCGGGAGGGATATCACCTGGTTGATGTTCTGGAAGGAAGGAACTTTAGGCCTAAATACGGGGGGAATCTAAGGAGGACCCGGTCATGTAAGAAAATGGTACCTAGGAAAAGGGCAACGCCGTTACCCAAACGAAAAGAAGGCTCCCCGCACTTTCATAAGAAAGGGGAGAACAAACCACCTAGTCCACCTGTCCGGGAGGACAGAAAAAAACACAGTGGGCTGGGGGTTGACTTCCTCCTTTTAAGGAGATACTTAATTGTTAAATTGAGTTATTAGTCTTGGGCTCATTAAACATTCCGCCGGTCCTGCCAGTCCACGGGGGGTGGTTAACCCCATCTGTGCTGCTGGTAGGACGTAAGGGAATCACTCACTCTTAGGTCTTGGCCTTTAATACGTTTCCTGTCAGCCACACGTTTATACTTGTTGCCCATATTCATCAAGGTATATTGAATTTTCCGCCATATAGATGACAATGATGACGAATAACATTCCTCCTCAGGGATACCAGAAGTATCTGAACCAGAAAATGTGCGGGTGAAACCAATATCCCCACAAAACTGTGACTTCCCAGTGGATTCCTGTCTACAATTATTTATGGCAAACTCTGTCAAAGACAAAAACAACTCCTGGTTCTCAGAGCATCTCAAGTAAGTCTCCAGGCTCTGATTAGTGCGCTCCGTCTGTCCGTTCGACTAAGGATGAAAAGCCAAAGAAAAGGACAGTTGTTCCCCCAGTTGACTACAGAACTCTTTCCGGAATCTGGAAACAAACTGAATCCCACGATCCGAGACCACGTCAGAAGGAATGCCATGGAGTTTAACAATGTTCTCAACAAACACTTGTGCAAGTGTTTTAGCATTAGGTAAGCCCAGCAAAGCTATAAAGTGCACCATTTTACTAAAGCGATCAACTACCACCAGACTAACTGTCTTTCCTGAAGAACTAGGTAGATCAGTGATAAAATCCATGGATAAGTGAGTCCATGGGTGGCAACAGAAATAGAGATCCGGATTGCCAAGTATATGTCAGCTTAGCGCTTGCACAGGTACTACAGGCTGACACATAGTCCTTAACACACTTACGCAACCCTGGCCACCAGAATCTATGAGAAATGAGGTCAGCAATGGATCTGCTCCCAAGGTGTCCCGTAAGAACCGCACAGTGATGTTCCTCAAACACCTTGTGATGCAATTCCGATGGCAAAAACAGAGGGACAAGAATCTGGTGCATCTCCCTGGGCCTCTAACACCTTTACCTCTAGGTCAGGGTAAAGAGCGCATATCACCACCCCTTCCGATAGTATAGGACTCGTCCACTTCCACAATGAAAGATTGTGATACATCTGGCTGCACCAATATAGGGATGGAAGAGAAGCATTCCTTAATCGCAGAAAAGGCTCGCAATGAGGAATCAGACCACACTGAAACATCTGTCCCTTTCTTAGTCATGTCAGTTAAGGGATTTACTATTGTCGATTCTGTCGAATAGTTCTGAATAAGCTTTCGGTAACCGCATAATTGCCTTCAGATTTTCGGGTCGATGCCAGTCCAATACAGCACAGACTTACTCTGGATCCATTCGAAAACCTGAAGATGACAGCAGGTAGCCCAAAAACTGCACCTCGTGTACAGCAAAAACACACTTTTCTTATTTTGCATACTATTTATTATCTCCTAGGATCTATAATACCTGTCTAACGTGATCCTGATGTATTTCCACTTCTGGAGAATAAATTAGAATGTGATCCAAATACACGACTACAAACCTCCCCACAAGGTGATGAAAAATGTCATTCACAAAATGCTGGAAAACCGCAGGAGCATTGGTCAATCCAAAAGGCATGACCAGGTTCTCAAAGTGACCCTCAGGAGTATTGAAAGCCATCTTCCATTCATCCTCTTCCTTGATCCTAACCAGATTATATGCCCCCTTAAGTCCAATTTAGAGAACACCTTGGCCAACAATCTGGTTAAACAAATCGGGAATCAAAGGAAGAGGGTAAGGATCACGGACAGAAATCTGATTGAGTTCGCAGAAACCCAGACATCACCGAAGACCTCCATCCTTTTTTTTTTAGCAAAAAAGAACCCTGCTTCCACTGGAGATTTGGATGGTCAAGGGAACGTCCGTTACACCACCGCTCCCATTTACTTCTATGGGCCCGACGAAAATAGCCAAGCCAGCTCTTTGCTATTTTCAGCGGCCCCATAGAAAATGAATGGAGGGCTACTACACAGCGCGCCCTCCACCACTTTCAGCACTCCGTTCTCAATATAGGTGCGGGTCCCAGTGGTGGAACCCGCACCTATAAGTCAATGAGTACATATCCTAGCGATATGCCCCCATTGTCTGAGATGAGAATAACCCTTTAAGTCATAGCAGTATGCCACACCAGCTCTCTTAATTCTGCAGCCCTCTTTGCCCTTGCTGCCAATGAACTAGAGATGTTAATATATCGAAAGGTTAGCTGGTTAGCTCATTAATTGTACTCATAGAGCTTAAACATGTGCTTCCCTTGGGCTTTACTATGCCAAAATTACATTTCAATATAGGGGTTATTCCCTTGTGTCCTCAAGCAATACACCTAACCATGCAATTTGCAGGTCATCTATGCATCTCCCGCTGGGTAGTCTCTCTCCAATGCTGTTGCCAATATCCAGCTAACTCCACAGAGATACTTTTCTCGCAGGTCTATGGTGTGCCTTTTACTTCCGTTACACCCTATGACCGGCAGTCATACAGCTAAGCGGGCCAGTGCACGGAAGCATGCTTGAGGACAAGGGCAGAATCATTGGGGTTAAACGGGTTAGGCAGTAATCCCTAGCCTTCCCTCTGCTGCGGAGCTTTTGCCTTTGGCGCGTCACAGCCGCAGCTCCAAATCTCGGCGATCTAGGAGGTGGCAGAGGAGGGCTGGGGTAAGAGGAGGGAGTGTGGCATGTCCTGCATCCTACGTTATGCGGCTCCGACCACTCAGATATTCCCTCTATATTTTAAGTAAAAACAATTTTTTTATTCTCATCTTTTACATTTTCAAATTAACAAAAAAAGGAAAAGGGCACCTCGCAGCCCCGTCTAACGTCACTGTACGTCGGGATAGTGAGGTACGGTTTTGTCACTGGTTACCAAGACATGACGTTACTCTCTCCCTGGGAGTACATAAAATCAGCTTTGCACAGTTTACACAGACGCCTCCTGTCCATATGGACATGGGGTGTAAGAGAGGGTGGCTTACGCTACAACACACGGCGTGACCCAACACTTGCTCACAACCCCGACAAGCTGAGAGAACCCTTTCACTGTCCCAGTGAAACAGAGCCCTCCCAGCCTGGTGGACTGCCAACAGTTCCTCAGTCCGTTAATAGGATTATATTGGGTCAGAAACCAACCCAGGTAACATATAACGTTATGACAAAACACGGATGTGGGCATTCGTGGATTGAGATACAGAACAACGCAAGATTCATTTATATATTTAATTGCCTTAAGGGTGCACTAGACACAACACTATATACACACAGATATATACAATGGTCAGATGTGCAAATACAGATGGTGGTACAATCAGTTAGCAAATGAAAGTCAGTTACCAGATAAAGGTGTAATCCTTTAGCTGTGATGGTGAATGCCTTAGCCACACGAGAGGCAGTGACATAAGCAGGTTTTCCAAGGTCCCTCCGAACACGTTACATGATGTAACCCCCTTCAGAGAAAGACTATGTCCTTTGCCATGCATGGGCACTTCAACCCTTAGTAGGTCACGCCTGTCCCCCCCCCCCCCCCCCCGGAAGGATCCCACACCTCCTTCCTAGTCCTGGTAGCCAAAAATCCACAAACCCATTATAGCTCATAGCTCCTCATTTGAAGGTCATAGGGAAATGGTTCTTGTCCCAATGGATCTGCCTGGACCATTGGAGCAGGTGGAGACCAGACACGGCTTTGGTATTTGGTTCCAATTAGGAGTTCCCCGTATCTCCTCTACCCTGCATCCATCAAGAAAACAAAGACCAGGAGAATGTCCGTCTCTGTCCCAGGGTCGCAAAGACGTGAACGGTGTATTTATATGATGTACGGTAATGTCATAGTTTCTTATGAACTCCTGGTTCCATGATCTCTACAGAATTCCTTTGTTGTTGACCAGCTCAGTCCCCCCACAGGCATTGATCCTGCAAGAGAAGCTGAGCTGCCAGTTTGGCTGAGTGGGGTGTGAAATTTAAATACGTGGTCTGTTTTGAAGCAGGGCCTCCTGTGCAGATGGCAGGAATTAAATCATAACTCCACATATTCCTCAAAGGCCTCAAGCAAAATTCTGGGCACCCTGCATGGTTAGTACCTAGCAGCACTCTCTTTGGCAAGTATCACAGCTTATAAATGCTTTTTGTAGCCAGCCAAGAATCTTTCAATTCTTGTTTCAGGGATTTTCATCCATTCTTTCTTGTAAAAGTCTATACATTTATAGAAACCATCCTTCTTTTTTTTACAGTTGGTGTTATGTTTGCTCCAAGAATTTGGTGTAATTTACCCATAAAATGTTCCCTGTGCCATTAGCTGCAACACAACGCCCATTGATTGATTCACCCCCATGCTTAATGGTTGTAGAGGTGTTCTTTTCATGAAATTATGCGGCCCTTTTTTGCCAAACTTACCTTTGCCTATTGTGGCCTAAAAGTTCTATTTTAACTTCATTGATCCACAGGACTTGTTTCCAAAATGTATCAGGCTTGTTTAGATGTTCTTTTTAAATTTCTGACGTTAAATTTGTGGTGAGAACGCGGAATGACTTTTCCATGAAGGCCAGATTTGTGCAGGTGTCGTGAGCAGTACAACACAACTCCAGAGTCTGCTAACTCTTCCTGAAGGTCTTTTGCAGTCAAGAGAGGGTTCTGATTTGTCTTTCTAGCAATCCTACGAGCAGCTATCTCTGAAATTATTCTTCTCTTGACCTCCATTGTTCCTGTTAACTACCATTTCTTAATTACGTTTTAAACTGATGAAATGGCCACCTGAAAACATTTTGCCATCTTCTTCTAGCCTTCTCCTGCTGGTGGCCTCAACCAATTTTTTTTTCAGAGTGTTAGGGAGCTGCTTAGAAGAACCCATGGCTGCTGTTTTTTGGGACAAGGTTAGAGGAGAGGTTAGAAAGCTTTGAAATTTGCATCACCTGGCCTTTCCTAACGATTATTGTGAATAAACCTTAAACCTAACAGGCCTAACTACTGTATGGGGACACTAAATGAGGACATAACTACTAGTAGGGGCAATATGGAGGAATTTTACTGTGCAGGGGAATGATAGGGCATTTAACTCTATGGGGGCACGAATGAGGCATAACTGTAGGGGCACAAACAGGGCATTCTTACAAAGCACAGAACATAAGGCACTATAAGGGGCACAGATCATGAGGCACTATATGGGGCACAGAGCAAGGGGCACTATAGGGGACACAGAACATAAGGCACTATAGGGGGCACAGAGCATGAGGCACTATAGGGGGCACAGAGCATGAGGCACTATAGGGAGCACAGAGCATGAGGCACTATAGGGGGCACAGAGCATGAGGAACTATAGGGGGGCACACAGCATGAGGCACTATATGGAGCACAGAGCAAGGGGCACTATAGGGGGCACAAAGCATGAGGCACTATAGGGGGCACAAAGCATGAGGCACTATAGGGGGAACAAAGCATGAGGCACTATAGGGGGCACAGAGCATGGGGCACTATAGGGGCGTGCATAGCATGAGGCACTATAGGGTGGGCACAGAGCATAAGGCACTGTAGGAGGGCACAGAGCATGAGGCACTATAGGGGGGCACAGCGTATGAGGCACTATAGGGGGGCACAGAGCATGAGGCACCACATGGGGGGCACAGAACATGAAGCACTATAGGGAGGAAGAGGCAATAAAATAGGGTACATATCCTGGTAATACATAAAGGGGGCACAGAATCTGGCACCATATTAAGGGGACACGGAGCAAAATTGCCTGGTTGGGTTGATCCTGCTGATTAAAATGATACCTCATTTAACTTTGTTGGTTGCAGCTAAGCCTGCTAGTGCTCATTACACTCCCAGTCCCCTTTGAATGACAGGGCTAATAGTCCTGTCTAATGGAATATGCGCTTTGCATCACAAATAATCTTTGGAGGCCCAGCATTGGTATGTTATATGGAGTCAATGATGTCAGTGGATCTTATCAAAATCATGCATTCCCCATAATTTTAATAATATGCTGTGGTTTATATATATGCAGTCATTGGTGGAAGTGGAACCTCTGCAGAGGGGACTCTGTTCCCCTGCTCTCTTCTTACCTTTCCATCCTGCTGGCAACTAAGCTCCACTGCTTTCTAAGAAGCCTCCACTTCCATGTGGACTGGCGCACCTTAAGGGCGCTGTGTGTGTATGTGTGTGTTGTGCTTTATTTTAGGGGGAATAGTATGTCACAGGACTATTTGGGGACACAGTGTATGTTGCTGTTGTATTCAGGGCACAGAAGGTAACACTAAGAGGAGTTTGTGTTAGTATATTGGGTGTGGATGCGTTGTTAAAGCGAAAAGCTGAAGACATCTGCAGAGACATGTCTTGGCTAGAGAAGTCATCATGGTGGTCTGAAAGAGATGTAAAGAAAAGGAAAGAGAATAACTCGGGAGAAGATGTCTCCTGTAACTCACTAAATGTAAATGTTTATTCAGCCACTAACTCCCTCTAATCAGTGCTGTAGTCACTTGTATGGTCTACAGTGTTATGATGGGTGGTAGCTAGTGTTGAGCGAATTTGAAATGGCTTTGGTCAAAACTTCGTTTGAATGCTGTATGGAGATCCGTCTCCGTACAGCATTCAAATGTATGGGCTGCGCCAAGGTGAACTTTATTGTCACCAAAGTCTTGCGAGACTTTAGTAAATAACTTTGATTTTTAAACTTGAAAACCATTTTAAAACTTGATTCCGAAGTCAGCTTCAGTAACGAGGTACCAGCCGGTTCGAAGCAGACTTTGGAATCAAGTTTTAAAGTGGATTTCATAGTTTACAAAAAGATGGCCGAAGTAATTCACCAAAGTCTCGCAAGACTTCAGTGATAACTAATTTCACCTCGCCGGAGCCCATACATTTGAATGCTTCACACAACCCTAGTGGTAGCATTCTCTTTTGTGAAACTATAACTCCCAGCATACCTTTACACATGTAGCGTCACACTTTACATACTTACATGGCAAGGGCTAACATGACTATGCAAATGAGATCTGTATTGAGTTGTTTTTGAGCTGGTTTTGTATATGCGTACATGCTTGTTTCTGGTGCTCTGCTTATGTAATGAGCTTGGTTCTGGTGCTTTATTTGTGTGCCATGCTTGCTTCTGTGACTGTATGAATGTACTGAGCTTGGTTCTGGTGCTGTATACGTGTACTATGCTTGGTCTTGCAGATGTATTTATATATTAAGCTTGGTTCTGAAGTATTTATGTACCGTGTCTGGTTCTGGTGCTATATTTATTTACTGTGCCTTGTTCTGGTGCAGTATTAATGAACTGTGCTTGATTCTGGTGCGGTATTTATGTACCATGCTTGATTCTGGTGCGGTATTTATGTACCATGCTTGATTCTGGTGCGGTATTTATGTACCATGCTTGATTCTGGTGCTGTTTTTATGTACTTTGCTTGGTTCTGGTGAAGAATTTATGTAATGAGCTTGGTTCTGGATTTATGTACCGTGCTTGGTTTTTGTGCTGTATTTATATACTGTGTATGGCTCTGGTGCTATGTTTATATACCATGCTTGGTTCTGGTACTGTATTTATGCACCGTGCCTGGTTATGGTGCTATATTTATTTACCATGCCTTTTCTGGTGCAGTATTAATATACTGTTCTTGGTTGTGGGGCTGTATTTATGTAATGAGCTTGGTTCTGTTGCTATATTTATATACTGTCCTTGATTCTGCTGCTGTATTAATGCACTTTGCTTGGTTTTAGTGAAGTATTTATATACTGTGCTTGGTTCTGGTGCTTTATTTATGCGCCATGCCTGGTTCTGGTGCTATATTTATTTACCATGCCTTATTCTGGTGCAGTATTAAAGGGGTTCTGCACTTTGTTACAACTGATGATTTATTCTCTGGATAGATCATCAGCATCTGATCGGCCGGGGTCCAACACCTTCTCACTGTTTACCGCTGCTAGCACTCCGCCCAATGGTGTCACGACTTGTATCAAGTGGCGTGGGCGGGGCTAAGCTCCATTCGTGAACAGAGCTTAGCCTCGCCCACACCACTTGATACAAGTCGTGACGTCACTGGGCGGGGTGCTAGCAGCGGTAAACAGCGAGAAGGCTGCGGTGCTCCTGCCTTCTCAAACAGCTGATCGGCGGGGGTCCCGGGTTTCAGACCCCGGCCGATCAGATGCTGATGATCTATCCTGAGGATAGATCATCAGTTGTAACAAAGTGAAGATGTACTGTGCTTGGTTGTGGGGCTGTATTTATGTAATGAGCTTGGTTCTGGTGCTATATTTATATACTTTGCTTGATTCTAGTGCTATATTTATATACTGTGCTTGATTCTGGTGCTATATTTATATACTGTGCTTAAATCTGGTGCTGTGTTTATATACAGTGCTTTATTCTGGTGCTGTGTTTATGTAATGAGCTTGGTTCTGATGTATTTTATTTACCGTGCTTGGTTTTCTATTTATAAATCTTGCCTGTTCCTAGCGCTATATTAATGTACTGTGCTTGGTTTTCTGTAATGAGCTTGGCTCTGGTGCTTTGTTTATGTAATGGGCCCAGTTCTGGTGCAGTATTTATGTACCATGCTTTTTTTTTTTTTTGCTGTATTTATATAATAAGCTTGGTATGGCACCACTGCTATATGGGACTTATAAAAATAGCTGAATATTCTTGACATAGGAACTTGCACCATTGGACATTTATGTAATAGGTTATTGATATGCCATAAATGTGCCAGATGACACAACCCCTGTAAGACTTAGGCCTCTTTCACACTTACGTTCTGAGGATCCGGCAGGCACTTCCGTCCCGCCGGATCCGTCAGAACGCAAGTCGCCTGAAAGCATTAGAAGACTGATCAGGATCCTGATCAGTCTTCGAAATGCTTTGAGGTTACTATGGCAGCCAGTACGCTATTAAAGTCCTGGTTGCCACAGTAGTAGTGGGGAGCGGGGGAGCAGATACTTACAGTCCGTGTGGCTCCTGGGGCTCTCCAGAATGACGTCAGAGCGCCCCATGCGCATGGATCACTTGATCCATGCGATCACATGATCCATGCGTGTGAGCGCCCTGACGTCACTCTGGAGCGCCCCGGGAGCCGCACGGATGGTAAGTATACTGCTCCCCCGCTCCCCACTACACTTTACCATGGCAACCAGGACTTTAGCGTCCGGGCTGCCATGGTAACCATTGAGAAAAAGCTAAACGTCGGATCTGGCGATGCGCCGAAACGACGTTTAGCTTAAGGCCGGATCCGGATTAATGCCTTTCAATGGGCATTAATCCCGGATCCGGCCTTGCGGCAAGTGTTCAGGATTTTTGGACGGAGCAAAAAGCGCAACATGCTGCGGTATTTTCTCCGGCCAAAAAACGTTCCGGTCCTGAACTGAAGACATCCTGATGCATCCTGAACGGATTTATCTCCATTCAGAATGCATTGGGATAATCCTGATCAGGATTTTTCCGGCATAGAGCCCCGACGACGGATCTCTATGCCGGAAAACAAAAACGCAAGTGTGAAAGAGCCCTTAGCCATGCATTCTTTTATCTATAAAAATGAAGTTACATTTTAACAAGCGATACGACTAATTTAGTATAGTTACTACCTTATAACGGTTGTTTGTGTGTGTGGGGGGGGGGGGGGCAGGGTACGGGGCTCAAAAAAAATTTTTTGCACAGGGCCAGTGTTGCCAACCAGAGTGTTTCTTTTCTCTGGTCCACTTATCCAAAAATCACAGCAAACCATAATGAATGATAAAGATTATAGTGATACATGTCTATAGGTTTATATACTAATAATAATTCATTACCAGCATTTACTGTGAGCTGTAAAATGATGATAATTATCACCAAAATAATCTAGTCAAGTCCCACCAACTTAAAAAAAATCTTGGACACATCTATTTTTTTCATGGACAAAATCTGCTTATTTTTACGGACTGTCCAGAAATTTCAGGACTGTTGGCAACCCTGCACAGGGTGTCATATAACCTAAGGCCGGTCCTGGACCTTAGGGTGGCCACTGGCTTCACCCTAGAAAGCCGGACCTCACCGACCATGCTCCCAGGCCACGCCCACCACAGCCCAAGTCACGCCCACCACACTGCAAACCATATGAAGCCACACACCGGCTCAGTAAAGCCACGTCCCCATCCCCGACTGGAAAACCACAGGGGGAGGAGAGGGAAGATTTTTCAGCCCAGAAGGTGAGCGGGGGCAGCCCGATGCGCTTCTCTCCCCCTCAGTCAGCCATGTCTGCGGCTCTAGTGACTGACTGGGGGTGAGAGAAGCCTCAGTCAGTTGCTGCAGCTCACGCTTAGAGAGTGCAATGCTGCTCTCTGACTGTGAGCTACTGAAAGGGTGGACATCCCTGCGTCCGTCCAGGCCCTGCGCCGGACGGAGGACAGGGAGACAGAAAACCGGACGTCTGGCCACCCTAGTCCTAGTACAGAGCCATTTATAGGTTTCAAGGAGCAATCCAAAAAAATGGCATCATTATTATTTTTTTTTAAAAACTGAAAACAGTCCAACACTGTTTTCTGTACCACAAAATTATGACATAAAATTACATAACGGAAACGACATGAGCCCAACCCACACAGCACATCAACGTAATGGGAAAATAACTTTGGCTCCCAGAGTGCAATTTAGTAAAAAATAAAAATTAGCCAAATCCTGAAGTCCAAAATTTGTCATGTCCATCAAAGTGTTAATAGCAACATTTTAAAAAAAATATCGCTCCATTTCCTGGTGCCAACAGGGGGAGCACGTCCACGGGCCTGGTCTCCCTCCTACCAGAGCCGTGCTCAGTGACGGGTCTGGTAGTGCCACCCACTCTACTGCTCTCTACTTCCGGCACAATCTAATTACCCACAAGACCCCCCACAACCCTCAGCTTTTCCATGTGTGTCCGTCGCGCCACATGAGCCGTGGGTGAGGGCACGCCCTCCTTCGTGACGCAGCGGTCGGAGGCGTGGCTGTAACTGTTGACCAAGTTTGGCACCACACGGATACGGTCCTCCACGTGACCGGGGCACGGGAGCAGCGCTAGAGATGGAGGCGGCAGCAGCGAGCACTGACGAGGTGAGCTGAGAACACGGCCAACCGTGGGGAGTCTCGCTAGAACTGGCCGCGGTGCACGTGAGACTGGCAGCCCCGTTATTGCTGCCTGCGCTGTTCTTGTCATAAGCGTTGTTTTATCAATAAAGCTTTGTGGAGTCAAAGTTCTCAGTGATCAGGAGGTTGGACGCTATAATGGGGGTCACCTACAGAAGTGGGCTCCATCTGACAGTGCTGGGGGTGGGGGGGCTGTTCTAACCGCAGTGACCCAATTTCAGTCTCCCTCTTGTAAATACCTTTTATATTTCATTTTATTTATTCATGATCTCCACTGGGTAGATGCCCCTAATTATTTTCTGTCGAGTCACAGGGTGTCGACGGCATGTGTTCGCAGCAGCCGCCCCGCTCTGTGCTGCGCAGTAGTAGTGATTAGACCCGTGTCCAGATTGGACCGTTTTATTATGGGCCGGACGTTCCATAAAATGCAGAACGCACGCGGCCAGTATCCGCGTTTTGCAGATGCGTTATTTGTGGACCCCAAAAACAGCTACGGCTGTCTGCGTGAGGCCTAAACCAGAGAACTGTCCAAGTAGCTGGTTCTCTAAAGGACAGGAGGTGCCCTGTGGTTGGCGCTGTAGTGCCAGGGCTCCATGGTTGGCGGTGCTGTTCTTTGGACCCTGTGTGCACCAGGCATACCACTTTATCACTGTTCTAGTTTACATTTGGCAAAGGGTGATGCCAAGTCATGCCCAATAACTCATCTGGGGGGCATAGGCATCTCTACATCCCGAGTAGAAAGGGATGCAAATGATCTCTAAGGGTACTTTCACACTAGCGTTGAAGTTTTCCGGTATTGAGTTCTGTCACAGGGGCTCAATACTGGAAAAAAACGCTTCAGTTTTATCCTAAAGCATTCCGTTCAGTATGCATCAGGATGTCTTCAGTTCAGTCCCTTTACGGTATTATTCCGGAACACGTTTCCATTGATGGAGCTTGTGACGAGCGCAGTGACGTCACCAAAGCTCCTTTGCCTCCTAGGTCCTCAACCAAAGGCAGAAGAAAAGCCGGGCTGCACGAACAAGTGGAAGAGGTGAGTTAAAAATTATTTTTTTAACTCCTTCAACCCACATTTTACAAAGAATTCTGTATTAAGAATGCTCTTATTTTCCCTCTTAACCATGTTATAAGGAAAAATAGTACAATCTACACTACAACTAACCCAACCCTGAACTTCATTAAAGAAGTTTGGGTACCGCATTCAGTTTTTTCTCACGTGCATGCAAAACGCATTGCAATTGGCGAGGAAAAAACTGAACCACGCACCCGCAGTCAAAACGGACTGAAATTGCATGCGCACTCGCACGATTTCCCCACCACGCACCCGCCTCCGGCCCCAATGCACAACGCCCACGTGAAAGGGGCCTTAAGTACAAGATTTAGATTTCCCCTGGCAATTTAGTATTATTTGCTGCCCATTCAGATAACAGCCAGGAGTGCCGGGATAGATAGGTAATCGGTATCTTGTCAGTGGGGGTCCGGCGCCCAGGACCCCTGCTAAGCAGCTGTTTGAGAAGGCACTGGTGCTCATGTGAGCGCTTCTTGCTGTTTACCATAGGCCAACGATGGCAGGACTAGGGTTGAGTGAATTAGGTTCGGATTGCTGTATCCCAGCCCAATTTTTTTTTAAATCCTTCAGAGTATCGGCTCTGGCCTACTGTAAAATGTATTACCTCCACGGAGGTCTTTCCAAAGTTTCAGCAAATATCACGAGACTTACTTCGCCTCTTCTCTATCACGTGTTACAGTAATTTATGCAAATAAAGGAAGTATCAAAATACGAAGCTGAATTCTGCTTAGTATTTAAAATCAATCAGTTGCAGTGTAGCCCGGGCCTTAATCATCATTCGCCATCAGCAGGTTTCTGCTTGCAAACAACAAGCCAGTATGGGGACGAGTAATGGCATTAGCGATCGCTTCTCTCCGTTAGGGATCGACTGATATAGATTTTTTTAGAGCCGATAATCTGTGAACTTTCAGGCCGATAATTTATACCGATATATTCTGGGCATTTTCATTTTAGAAAAAAAAAAATCCTACTCAAATCTGCTGTTAAATGAATAGATGCCATTATATATAGATTTAAAATGTTAGATATAGATTAGATTAATAAATATTTATACTTAATATTTTGGTGTTTTTTTAAACTTTTTTTTTTTCTATCTACGCTAGAACCTAGGATCTTTTAATCCCTTGTCCTATTCACCCTAATAGTGATCTATTAGGGTGACTAGGACTTCACCCTCTCCCTGCTGCCCTGTGCTTTGTGCACACAGCAGCAGGGAGCTGACCGTGGCAGCCAGGACTTCAGCAGCACCCTGGCTGCCATGGTAACTGATCGAAACCCCAGGATTACACTGCTGGGGCTCCGATCACAAGCTGCCACTGCCACCAATGAAGAAGAGGTGAGGGGACTCTGTGGCCACTGCCACCAATGATTTTAATACTAGGGGGGTTTTGGGGGGCGCACTGCGTGATAACTTGATAATTAATTCAAATACAGCTCCACCCGACCTCTATGAGAGGTAGCTGCGATCCGCGACCGTTACGGAAAGATACAGATCAGGATAATCCCAATTCATTCTGAATGGAGAGAAATCCGTTCAGGATGCATCAGGATGTCTTCAGTTCAGTATGTGAACGTTTTTTTGGACGTTGACAAAACCGCAGCATGCTGCGGATTTGTCTCCGTCCAAAAATCCGGAAGACATGCCGTAACACCGGATCCGGAATTAATGCCCATTGAAGTGCATTAGTCCGGATCTAGAATTAAGCCGCGTCAAGGAGGAACGGACCTGCCGTCGCATGGACGCAGCCCTGCGTTAGGCGGTCGGCAGGTGGTTAATGCCCAATGAAGTGCATTAATCCGGATCCAGAATTAAGCTAAACGTCGTTCGGCGCATCGCCGGATCCGACGTTTAGCTCTGCGCATGCGCAGCAGCAGTTCCGATCGGGGCCCCAGTGTAAGCTGGGGCTCCGATCGGTTACCATGGCAGCCAGGACGCTACTGAAGTCCTGGCTGCCATGGTAAGTACTCTGAAGCAGTGTAGTTACCTGCGCTGCGGCCTCCGGGCGCTCCTTCATGACGTCACAGGTCCGGGCGGCGCATTGATCTATGCACTGCAGGGACCTGTGACGTCATGAAGGGGCGGCTGCAGCGCAGGTAAGTACACTGCTGTGAAGTACCATGGCAGCCAGGACTTCAGAAGCGTCCTGGCTGCCATGGTAACCTGAAAACATTTCGAAGACTGATCAGGATCCTGATCAGTCTTCTAATGCTTTCAGGCGACTTGCGTTCTGACGGATCCGGCGGGATGGAAGTGCCCGCCGAATCCTCAGAACGCAAGTGTGAAAGAGGCCTTAGGGTAGCAGTAATGAGCGTCCTCCATGACAAGGTTGATGGTGCTAGGTAGTTCTGGCAATCGGGGTGGGGTGTCAGACCCCTGGCAATAGGCTACGTATGGCCTATCCTGAGAATAGGCCATCACTTATTACAGGCACCTGTTTAAGGGCTCATGCACACGACTGCTACCTGTTTTGGGTCCACAAATTGCGGATCTGCAAAACACAGATACCGTGTGCGGATGTGTACGGGCAGTCTAAAAAGCTTTGAGCACCATGGTATATGAAATATGAGGACATTGTGGGGAATCTCATGTTGTGCAATAGCTGAAGTCATCAGAACACAGGACGGTTACATAAGTGGCACTCGCTGTCCTGTTTCTCCGTGGTTGTCTTCAGGGATGGCATCTGTGCAGCGCCTTGCCTCGGGTAGCAAAACACCTTTCTTTGCCTTGAGTTCAGTGTAATGAGTGTGTGCGCTGTTATCTGTTATTACAGCTCCCCGCGGAGATTAGTCCTCTGCGCGAGCAGCTGATACAGCGTCAATAACACGTGTATACTGTATATGTGGTCTTTGTGTGTTAGTAAAGAGATGCACAAATGTTTTCTTTTTTGGGATTTCTTTTTTTTTTTTTGCTGTTTGGCCTGAAAGCCACGTTCACAGAGCTTGTATGCTGGCGTATGGCACCGGTTTCTCCCTTGGAAGCGATGCTTTTTTGGGAATTGTATGGAGCGATCATTTAAGCATTTGGCAGCTTGGTGTGCCTGATGGACAGCGGAAACGCATCATCTGTCACATAATGACCGTGCTGCAACTTCTGGAGGGGAAGCCATAACTGTGACAATTGTGCTTGGGGTGGGGAGTGCTGCGACTGCTAGGGAATTTAAAAGGCTGCCGTGCCTACTTAAAAGAGTTGTCTAAGATTAGAAAAATATGCTTTGTGCTGGGGGTGCTGCTTTCTTCCAAAAACACCACCTCCCAGTCCATGGCTTGTGTCTGGCATTGCACCTTGGTTCTGTTGGAGGCAGTGGGGTGCTGATGCTGTTTATGGGAGAAGCAGCTGTGTTTTTCTCATCCAGAATAACCCTTGGAAGAAGTGGTGGGGCCTGCTCTGTTGAATGGGTTAGGCCTCTTTCACACAGGCAGCAGAGCAATCTGGCAGGCTGTCCTGGCAGAGGAGCAGCTTGCCGGAGGTCACCAGGTCCAGCCTAATCAGATAGTGGCTCGTGCCTGCCAAACCCCATGGACCAGGGATGGGCAAACTGTCGCACTCCAGCTGTTGCAAAACTAAAACTCCCAGCATGCAAAGCAGGGCATGGTGGGAATTGTAGTTTTACATCAGCTGGAGAGCCGCAGTTTGCCCATCCCTGCCATAGACTATAATGGAATGTTGCTGCTCCCCGGTATTTATCCTGACACTTGGTCGAACAAATATTGTTGCGTGCAACGATTTTTGTCTGTCTGAATACCGGCATTGGTGCCTGGGAGCGGCTAGATCCCTGCTGGTTTCCATTATAGTCAATAGGCTCCGGTGGTGAACAGCAGTATTCAGTTACACTGGATTTGGAGAAGTCTGGCAGGCTGTTCTTCTGCCAGAACAGCCTGCCAGATTGTGTGCCGCCTGTGTGAAAGTACCCTAAGTGAATAGGAACCTATGGGGCACGATATTTACTAGAGGAGCGCACAGCTATAACTACCACTGGGGGACGATGAGCCTCACCAGGCTGAGCATTCCCTGTTGCATTATGGACCCAGCCATACAGAGCATTAGGCGTTTGCTCCTAGACCTGGCTAAGATTTGTCCAGGCCTGGGATAATATTTGTGCAAGAGCAGTCATGTTAAGACATGAGTGCACAATCGTGTCACAGGGTATTTATATAGTTTGAGCAGTGGTTGTCCAAGTTAAATTAAAACCTGGGCAGCCTCTTTAAAAGGTCTAAAGTAACAATCATTACTTGCCCCCTTCCCTTCTGTGATGAGCTTTGGTCCTCCCTGCTGCTGTTTGTTTTGTCTTCCTTAGGGTACTTTTACACTTGCGGCAGGACGGAGCGGCAGCACGGCAGTGCACGGGCACTTGCGGCAGGACGGATCAGCCTGCCGGATCCGTCCTGCCGCATCCGTCCTGCCGCAAGTGTAAAAGTACCTTTAGGCATCATGGCTGCCTTCGGTGACAGCCTGTGAGATCCAGCCCCCTGGATCTCACAAGCAAGAAGCTGTAAGTGTATTACACTTAAAGCCAATGCATTACAATACAGAAGTATTGTAATGCATTGTAAAGGGGATCAGAACCCCAAGAGTTGAAGTCCCAGAATGGGACCAAAAAGGAAGTTAAAAATAAGTTATACAAAAAAAATATAGTTTCAAGTAAAAAAAAAAAGCGTCCTTTTCCCAAAACAAAGAATACATATTAGGTATTGCCGCGTCCGTATCGACTGGCTCTATAAAAATATCACATGAACTAACCCTTTAGGTGAACACCGTCAAAAAAATAAAAATAAAAACTATGCTTAAAAAAGGCGTATGCTCCCTAAAATCCTACCAATCTGTCACCTCACCATGCAAAAAATGAGCCCCTACCTATGACAATTGCCCAAAAAATTAAAAAAAAACTATGGATCTCAGACTATGGAGACACTAAAACATGATTTTTTTGTTTCAAAAATGCTTTTAGACACATTAGGTATCGTCACATCTGTAACAACCTGCTCTAAAAAAAAAAACACATGACCTAATCCCTCAGGTGAACATCGTAAAAAAAAGTGTCAAAAAAGCAATTTTTTGGTCAACTAGCATCACAAAAAGTTTAATAGCAAGCGATCAAAAAGTAATATGCCCCCCAAAATAGTACCAATCTGTCACCCCATCCCCAAAAATGATATCCTGCTTAAGAAAAATGGCCAAAAAAAAATAAATGGCTCAGACTAGAGAGACAGTAAAACATGATTTTTTTTTTTGTTTCAAAAATATTATTGTGTAAAAAAAAAAAGTATACATATTGGTTATCGCTGCGTCTGTAAGAACCTGCTGTATAAAAATATCACATGACCTAACCCCCCCCAAGTGAACACCTTAAAAAAATAGTGTGCGTCAAAAAGGCCATCACAAAAAGTATAATACCAAGCGATCAAAAAGTCATATGCACCCTAAAATACTACCGATTTAACCGTCATCTCATACTGAACAAAATTGGCCTCTACTAATGATGAGCGAGCATGCTCGGCTGAATATCTGTTCGGCTCGAGCATCGCTATGCTCAGCACATGGCTGTACTCGACCGAGTACCGCATGTGCTCGAGCGCAATGCTCGAGGCTTCACCTGTCACGTTTTGCTGGTTTTAAGTAGCCAATAAAGGTGCAAGTAAGTACTGCCCTCACTGTAATGCCCGTAGCAATGTTGGCTGCTGGCATTACAGTGATTGGCTGGCCGGAACGAGTCATCAGGTGCTATATAGCACTCGATAACGCATGTTCGGCTCAGGCGTAGACAGGAAGAGCAGAGCGTAGGAAGGTAAAGACAGTGTAGGGCAGGGCTCGACACGTCCCAGGCGCCAGGTTGCCATGGTGACCAGGAATTTGGTCCTGGCGCCTGGGTATCTGTCAGCCCGTTTTCTAAGGTGCCAGGGCGCAGGGCCGGCTCAGCGCTCCCTCCTGTCACTCCCTCATTGTAGTGTGGCCGAGCCCTGTGTGGTCCGCGGGTATCGGAGCATCTGTCTCCTGTACCCGGACGGACTGACAGGAAGTGCGCACACAGTGTGCACCTCCTGTCAGTCCGCCCGGGTCCAGGAAACAAAAGCGTCTGTACCCGTGGACCATACAGAGCTCGGCCACGCTACACTAGACGGAGTGAGGGAGAAGGAGAATTACAAGGAGGGGGAAGAATGACAAAGGGGGGGAAGTGAATGGCAAAGGGAAAAAGAGAATGACGGGGGGGGGGGGAGTGAATGGCAAAGGGGGAAAGAGAATGACAAGAGGGGGAAAGAGTTGGGGGTTGTAGTGATTCGGGGACTGCAGAGGCTGAGCCCCAGCTGGGGGTTGTAGTGATACAGAGACTGCAGAGGCTGAGCCCCAGGTGGGAGTTGTAGTGATGTGGGGACTGCAGAGGCTGAGCGCCAGCTGGGGGATGTAGTGCTCAGTAAAGTGTCATGGTGCCCGCTGTGTTTATGCCCTCCGGACCTCCTTTCCGGACCCTGTAATCCTTGTAAGGGTTTCCACATATCATGGCGGCCGCCAGGGGCGATCACTTGGATGCTGGCAGCGTCTGACGTGTCATATAACCAATTGAAGAGGGGAAGCATTATGGGGGCCTTATATACTGGCACATTATGGGGGGCACTATGGAGATGAGGGGAAGGACAACTATGGGGGCCCTATGTACTGGCATGTATCATTGGTTGCCTCTATGGAGAATTGGGGGGGGGGGGGAAGCACTATGGGGGCATCTACTGCGGGTTTTATGACGCGGCTCTGTCTGGCTCCTAACTTTTTTAGCTGGCTCCTAGATTCCAAGGAAATTTGTCAAGCCCTGGTGTAGGGAGCTTTTCCAAGTCCCAAAAGTCCTTTTAAGGACTACTGTGTGTGTGTGTGTGTGTGTGTGTGTGTGTGTGTGTGTTTTAGAGCACCAAACTATTTACCTCCTGCAGTCTCAGGGACAGTGCTTCGGAAGGGACAGAGTACAGGGAGATACATTTGCTGTTTTCACTACCAAAAGCTTTTCAAAGACCTCAAAGTCCTTTTAAGGACTACTGTGTGTGTTTAACAGCAGCAAGATATTTTTATTTTATACCTATTAGTGACATATACTGTACATCCTCCACAGACTGTCTTTAATATTCTGGGCCACATCTAGTGTCCATAATCTATGGTGTTCTGTAACTAATACTGTAGAACATCTGCAAACAGTGTCTGTATTACAAATTCCAATAATCTGGGCCTAATATAATGTCCATATTCTGTGGGTTTCTGTGACATGTACTATCCTGCATCCGGAAACTGTGTCTTTAGCGGACAGTAAAACAATCTGCGCCACATCTACAGACAAAACCATTAATATAAAGAAGGCGAGCACTAAGGGATGGGGAAGTGGGCGTGATGCTGATGGTGCGTGCAGAGGCTGTGGCCCTGGGCACAATGAAACTGCCTGCTGCCAGTGCACCAGAAAAAAAAAAATATCCACCGTACCCAGCTTCATGTCCAACTTAGCAGGGCGAAGCAGGACAACACTGTCCAAGTCGGACCACTGCGAACAGTTGGTCGGTTGGATTGCTGAAGAAAATTCTTTCAGTCGGTTAAGCACCACCCTCTCGTCCAGTCTCTACAGACAAGAGTCTGGTCTACCGAATCCTCACTCTGATCATCCTTCCTCCCACCATGGAGAAGCTTGCCAACAAGTAATCCCACACTATGATATTCTGAAAAGCTCTTTCCAACGCCACTATTCGATTTGGCCCTTGAGCATGCTGAGGGACGTGAGATATTGTGCCCTGATTCCCAACTTCTTGCGCCTTCACAGTCTCAAGAAGATGACATGACTGTGGTGAACGGCAATCATTCATTCACGAGGTGGATGATGATGAGACACAGTTGTCAATCACGGAGGTTGTGGTCGGGTCAAGTCAGGAGGATGAGCAGAGTGAGGAAGTGGAAGAGGAGGTGGTGGACGATGAGGTCACTGACCCAACATGGGAAGGCAAAATCCGAGCGAGGACAGCAGTACAGAGGGGGAGGGCAGCCCCGCAACAGTCTGGAAGAGGCAGGGGGGTTGCAAAATGGAGATGTCAGCCCACACCAAACAGACCCGCAACCGTTACACCAAGCACACCCATGCATAAATCAACCTTGCCAAAGGGTAGGTGTTTCGCAGTATGGCGCTCTTGTGAGAAGTGCAGATGACAAGAGTGGTAGCTTGCAACCTGTGCCATACCAAAATGAGCCGGGACATGAACACTACCAACCTTACCACCACCAGCATGATCCGCCACATGGTATCCAAGCACCCTAATAAGTGGGCCGAACGCCTGGGTCCGCAATCTGGGTCTGCAGGTCACACCACTGCCTCCTCTTCCCCTGTGTTGCGCACTGCTGGTCAATCGCCTGTTGAGGGCGCAGGCCCGGATGCCCCTCACCCTGCATCTGGACCTTCGCATGAACAGTCTGCAACAACATCCACTTCCCTGTCCCAGCGCAACGTCCAAATGTCGATAACACAGGCATTTGAACGCAAGCGCAAATACCCACCCACAGGCCATAGCACTAAATGCGCAAGTTTTGAGATTACTGGCTCTTGAAATATTGCCAGTTAGGCTTGTGGACATAGGCCTTCCACAGCCTGATGTCGGCGGCCGTCTCTCTGTACACAGTCCCCAGCCTCCACTATTTTTCACGGTGTGCCGTGCCCGCCTTACACCAGCATGTGTCCCAGAACATCCAGTACCCTGACCAACGCACTTTCTGGGAAGGTCACACATGGACAAGTGCTGGTGGCCAGGGATGCTACATTTCCCTGACCACACACTGGAGGCTGGGATTGAGTCATAACCTGGGTTGGCACAGGTGCTACCCAGGCCCAGGATTGCGGGCCCTACGTCTATCAGGGTCTCCGCCAACAGCTATGTTACTGGCTCCAACCCCCACTTCGCCGCCTCCTCCTCCACTTCCACCTCCAGCTGTCAGCCATCATTCGCTAGCTGGAAGCAGTGTAGCACTACTGTGGGTAAGTGTCAACAGGCCGCGCTGAAGCTAATCTGCTTAGGGGACAAACAGCACACCGCCACAGAGCTGTGGCAGGGTATAAGGGACCAGACTGAGCTGTGTCTCTCGCCACTCAGCCTACAACCAGGCATGGTTGTGTCTGACAATGGCTGTAACTTGGTGGCGGCTTTGGAGCTCGGCAACCTGACACACATCCCATGCTTAGCTTACGTCTTAAACTTAGTGGTTCAGTGGTTTATCAAAACCTACCCCAATTTGCAAGAGCTACTAGTGAAAGCGTGCCGCGTGTATGCCCATTTCCGCAAGTCGTCCAGCTTCAGCCGGTCTTTAAACGCTGCAGCAGCGTTTGTGGCTTCCAGCTTACAGACTGTTGTGTGACGTGAGCACGCGCTGGAACTCTACGTTCTACATGTTGCCCAGGCTTTGTGAGCAGCAGAGGGCAGTTGTGGAATACCAGCTGCAACATGGTCGTCGCCTTTTGAGTCAACTGCCACTATTCACAAGCGAGGAGTGTGCATTGATGTCAGACCTCTGTGAGGTTTTAAAAAGCTTGGATGAATCCACACAGATGGTTAGTGGCGATAACGCTATTATCAGAGTAACCATCCCACTGCTGTGTCTACTCAAATGATTGCTGCTCACAATTAGGGAGGACGTTCTGAATGTGGCAGACGAGAAAATGGGAGAGGACATTACACAGGGTGATAGCCGGACCTCCCCCAGTTTGTCTTCCCAGCGCAAATTGGACCATGAGGAGGAGCTGGAGACAGTTGCCTCTGCTACAGAGGATGGTACCCATGGAACTTTAATTCCATCTGTTCAGCGTAGATCGGCAGATGTCTTGCCTGTTTGTACTCTGGCACACATGGCTGACTTCATGTTAGGCTGCCTTTCCCGCGACCCCCGCGTTATACGCATTTTAGATAACACTGATTACTGGGTGTTCACCCTTCTCGACCCTTGCAGAGTCCGTACTCACTTAGGCAACCGAGGAAGGGAGACAAGGGGAACACACAGCAGTTCCAACCAAAGCAGGGCAACACTCTCCAAGGCATTGGACACTTCATGACACCCGGCTAGCAACCTCACCCTGAAGCGCGGCCTAGTGGTGCAAGGAGGGAAAAGTTTTGGAAGATGGTGAATAGCAGACCGTGTCAGCGTCCTAATTGATCCCTCAGTGCCTTACAACTACTGGGTGTCCAAGCATGACACGTGGCACGAACTTGTGCTCTACACCTTCGAGGTGCTGGCCTGCCCTGCCGCCAGCGTTTTGTCCGAGCGTGTATTTAGTGCTGCTGCTGGCATTATAACAGATAAGCGTATCCGCTTGTCCACTGACAATGCTGACAGGTTGACTGACAGATTAAAATGAACAAGGCCTGGATTGCCCCTGACTTCTCAACTCAATATACATTTACATAGGGGTGGGCGATATGGCCTAAAATTTATATTGCGATATAATATGAAGCATGTGCGATATGCGATATATATTTTCTATATTGGAGGGGGGTTGTTAAACTTTTTTTTTTTTTCCTTCAACTTTTTATTTAATAACTATTTAGCCTCCTTAGGGGCTAGAACCCTTGTCCTATTCACCCTAATAGATCTCTGTCAGGGTAAATAGGACTTGACACTGACCCTGCTGCCCTGTGCACACAGCAGCAGGGAGCTGACCATGGCAGCCAGGACACCAGTAGTGTCCTGGCTGCCATGGTAACCGATCGGAGCCCCAATATTACACTGCTGGAGCTCCGATCGCCACTGCCACCAATGACCGGGGGGGGGGGGGGCACTGTGCCACCGTGCCACCAATGAGTGAATAGAAACGTAGCCTGCATGTGCCGGCCATATACCATACTGGGCCTCTGTGACTGCACTCTGCGATCCACTTCAATTAACCCCTCAGGTTCTGATGGGTTAATTGCGGCGGATCGCAGCAGGCAGTCATAGAAGCCGGGTATGGGATATGGCCGGCACATACAGGCCTATAGGACCCTTCATTAGGTAGCAGCACATAGGGGGCACTTACTATTATATCTGTGCAGGGCTCCGTTCGCCCGTCACATGGTGGGAACACCAGAGAGGAGACATCAGCTTCTCTCCCTGGGCGTTCCTTCTCCCTGCCTGTGACGTTCTGCACTGCCCCGCTCTCATTGGTGGCAGTGGCCACAGTCCCTCCCCTCCTCCTCTCTCAATGGTGGCTCTCAGTGGGGAGGGAGCGACTCCCTCCTTCTCCACTGTGCTGGCTCAGGAGAACATGGTATGCGCCGAGAGCAGCGCATACCATGTTGTACCGCGATATGGCGATATAGACAAAATCGATATCGCATATCGTCTATATCGCCATATCGCCCCACCCCTCCATTTACATATGTTTTAGTGTCAGCTGTACAGCTTGCACTCGCATATAATGTTTTAGAGCATCGTTTGAACAGCATGCACTCGCATATAATGTTTTAGAGCGTCAGCTGAACAGCATGCACTCGCATATGTTTTTAGAGCGCCAGCTCACCTGCATGCACTCGCATATAATGTTTTAAAGCGTCAGCTGAACAGCAGGCACTCGCATATAATGTTTTAGAGTGTCAGCACTCTAATGTTTTGAAGCTCACCAGCAGGCCACCAATTATAATTTTTCAATTATTTTTCGATTTATTTAGGTTTTACACAATAATATCCTTTTTGAAACAAAAAAAAACATGTTTTAGTGTCTCTATAGTCTGAGAGCCATATTTTTTTTAGTTTTTAGGCGATTGTCTCAGGTTGGGTATAATTTTTGCGGGATGAGGTGACTGTTAGATTGGCACTATTTGGGGGGCCATATGACTTTTTGATCACTTGCTATTACACTTTTTGTGATGTAAGGTGACAGAAAAATTGCTTTTTGACAAAGTTTTGTATTTTTTTTTTTTTTACAATGTTCACTTAAGGGGTTAGGTCATGTGATATTTTTATAGAACAGATTCTTACGGACGTGGCGATACATAATATGTCTACTTTTTAGTTTTTTTTTTTTTACATTTAACACTAAAAAGCATTTTTGAAACAGAAAAATCATGTTTTAGTCTGAGAGCCACTGTTTTTTTTATTTTTTGGGCAATTGTTTTAGTTAGGGGCTCATTTTTTGCGTAATGAGATGGCGGTTTGATTGATACTATTTTGGGAGGCATACGCCTTTTTGATCGCTTTGTATTACACTTTTAGTGATGTAAGATGCCAAAAAATGGCTTATTTACACGATTTTTTTTTTTTTATGGCATTCACCTGAGGGTCGGTCATGTGATATTTTTATAGAGCAGGTTTTTACGGACGCGGCGATACACAATATGTGCAGTGTATTTTATTTTTGGAATTTTTATTCAGTCATACGTGTTTTTTTTTTTTTGTTTTTTTTTTACTTTTTTCACTTTTTTTAACATTTTTTTTGACCCAGACCCACTTGGTTCTTAAAGATCCAGTGGATCTGGTGTCTATATAATACAGTACTGTATTTGTATTTTACACTGTCTGGTCAGACTTCTGCCTTTAGCAGAAGTCTGATCAGAGTTATTATTACCATGGCAAGCAGGACGTCTCTGAAGGCGTCCTGTTGCCATGGTAACCGTCACCCGCTGCCAGAGCTGAGCAGAGGGTGATGGGGAGGGAGGGGAGCTCCCTTCCTCTGCGATCCCATCCTGCCCGGGGGCTGCAAAGAAACAGCAGCCCCCCGATGGGAGAGGGAGGGAGCTCCCTCCCCGTCAATGCTGTCCGTCCGGACCGCAGCATGGAAGGGGTTAAACGGCTGGCATCTGTACAAGCACAAATGCCAGCCGTTTTTTGCAGGGTGTCAGCAATGTGCTGACACTCTGCTAACCACTTGCCACCAATGAATACTACACAGGAGGCGGGCGTGGGATCACGATCCCGCCTCCTGCACCGCGCACGGCCAGTTTAGCTGAGACCCCTGGCTGTGTGTTGCAGACATGGTGACAGTTTAACTGTAGGAGGAGAATGCTTGTCCTAATGCGCTAAGTACCGCTCAATTAGGATGAGCATTCTCGTCCTGGGTCCTGGAGGGGTTAAGGTGAAAAATGGCAGGGTCCTGAAGGGGTTAATAAAAACAGGGTTTTTTTGGTGCAAAATTCCTGGTTAGCCTCCTGAACCTTGGTGATTCTATGTTGTTACAGCGTGCTGACCGCTCCCATGTGTGCTGTCGCACATCAGTAGCTCCTTTTTCATTATGGCGCGGCTTCTTTTGCAGTCAGTGGAGTCTATTTTTAAGCTTGGATTTCATGGCAGCTGTCATCTTCATCAGTAACTCCCAGTATGTATAGATCTAGCAAGTCCCCTGCGCTGTGCAGAGAAATCATCAAAGTAAGACTATTTTCACATCAGCGTTTTTGCTGTACGGTTTTGAGATACGGCAGGCGATCTCAGAACCACAGCACAACGCTCCAGTTCGAAAAATACAACCGGCTGCATCCGTTCAGAACAGCTCCAGTTGTATTATATTGAAAATGAAGAAACTGGATCTGGAGCTAAACTATTGTAAGTCAATGGGCGTCGGACCTGTTTTTTTCATGTCTGACAAACATGTTTCCAGCAGCATTGACTTGCATGGTTTTTGCTGTGATTTTGTGTCCGGCATGGGAACGCAACAAACTGGAACGGAATGCCTTCTGGCACCCTCCGATCCGGTTTGTTCAGTTTTATCTCCATTGACAATGAATGGGGACAAAACTGAAGCGTTGTGCTTGCGTTTTGTGCCGCTAGACCCTGTGTCGGATCTCAAAACCGGACAGCACAAAATGCAAGTGTGAAAGTAGCCTAAGCGTTCGTGTGATCCGGCAGGCAGTTCTGTCGTCGGAGCTGCCCGCCGTATCCGCCGATCAGTGTGACAACTGACAGCATTTGTAGACAGATGTGGGTGCGGATCCGTCTACAAATGCATTGCAAGAACGGATCCGTCTCTCTGCTTGTCATGAGGATGGACGGATCCGTCCTGCAGTCTTTTTCACAGTTTTCCCGGTCTGCGCATGCTTCATCCTTCAGTTTTTTCTCCATGCTGGATCCGGCACTAATACAAGTCAATGTAAATTAATGCCGGATCCGGCATTCCGGCGACTGATCAGACATTTTGGACGGACATAATACAGCAGCATGCTGCGGTATTATGTCCGGCCAAAACGCCTGACAGTGACTGAACGGAAGGCATACTGATGCAAACTGAACGGATTTCTCTGCATTCAGATTGCATGGGAATATGCCTGATCGGTTCTTTTCCGGCATAGACCCCTTTTGACGGAAATCTATGCCGGAAAAGAATGACACAAGTGTGAAAGTAGCCTAAACTGTCAATCTTGAAGTAATGGCATAGGCTAATTTAGGGGTATGCCCTATCATAGGGGCTGTAGTACTGATTCACTGCTGTGTCCCTCCCTGTCAGCTTTTTTCTGGGCAGTGGCACCCCAGCCACAGGGCAGTGGATGGGACTATACTATGGCCCCATTCTCTAGAATAGGCCGGGAGCCCTGTGCATGGCTTAGACTACTCCTGTCAATCATAAAGTGATGGCATAACCTAGTACAATACCCTCACTTTGAGATAAGTTACTATTTGTTAAATAAGTTTATTTTGACACTACACCTTATGATCCACTTGTTTCTTTTTCCTTCTAGGCCCCCTTAATTGCACCGGCAAATGGGACAGTGAAAAAAAAATTCAGAGCCAGAAAAACGATGACTGCCAGTTGTCGCCAGCAACTGGCCTCTCTCAAACTAAAGAACTCTTTAAAAAATGAGAACACAGGTAAAGATTCCCCGAACAGATCTGCTCAGCAGCCTGAGTTAATCTGTGAGACCAACTTTACTGCACAAGATAACCCCGCAGCCAAAATCAATAAAAGCCAGGGTGTATTTCCTAATGAACTGAAGGTCTCCATAGAGGTTTCACAGGTGGACTCTGAGATTAACATCGGATGTTCATATAATGAAACCTGGGACGGGATTTCCAAAAAATCGGAAGATGTCCCTTTCTCTCACACGGCGCACTTCGTAGTTCGGGATTTCAACGCTGTCGCATCAGAAAATCACATGGCTGGTTTAGAGCCAGACACTTCACCTACAAATACTGGAAGTCAGGTCTTAAGCGAGGACGCTTTGCAGATTGCCGAGAGCCCGCAGGAGGTAGAAGCGGAGTGTGAACTGGCAAATGTTGAATGCAGCACCATTTCTGAAAATCTGAATGCGTCCATAACTTTGAAAATTATTGACGAAGACGAGAGCTTTAAGAAGACTTCATCCACTGATGTTGTGGCCTCACCAGGACCTACAGATACAGACAGTGCCACAGCTCCCAGAAACGAGCTTCGTCCCTCACATTGCTCTACTGATGGCTCTAATGCACGGACTTCTCTTCCGACCGTCACCGCAGATTCCGATTCTGTCCAACCGGAGTGTGACGCTGCAGGTGGTAAGTCGGGTTTGGGGGTTCCATAACGCGGTAGGTAAGAGGAGCGGGCATCGGCACTTCTTGTTCCTATGTCTGAGAATCCTGCCCCACGTAGCAGTACTGTAGTAGTAGTGCAACCGGTAAATTCGAACATAGGGTCCTGTGAACCTAAAAGAAGCACGTTGATATGGAGGATTCAGCAGCTCTGTACCGATACTTAAAGGATTGAAAGTGGATTAGAAACTGATAGGAAAAAAAAAACTAATCTTCTTTTTGCCAGGATCAGTTAAAAGGTTACCCTGGGTTTAAAAGAGGTAAACCAAGTATGTTAATAAAGATGGGTAGTTCAAAATCCAGTGTCCTTTTTTATCTTCTGCCTTTATTCACCTCTCTGGACTTCTGGTGTCTCTGCGTTCCAGAAGTGATCTCTAAAATACTTTCCATAGACTTCCCTGCACCCGCCCTCCATGGACTGCGCTCCTGCATTTTTTCTGTTTCTCACGCATTCACTGAAGGACTTCATTAGTGATGACACCTACAATGGAGGCTGGGATCAGGCCAGACTAGACCACATGTTACAAGTACAACATGTGAACTACATCGAAACAGGAAGCTGACCGAATCAGGAAGCAGCAGAATCTCCGGTTCGGTAACTTTAAATGGGGGTGCGTTAGAAAGGTGTAGGATTGCCTTGGGATACTATGATCCTTTTTACTAAAATTATGCACCAGATTTATCAACCAGGCACATGTAGAAAAGCTGTGAACAATCTTAATGAATACGTTACCATTGGTACAACTGAAGCCCTGCTAAGCTTTTTTCAAACAGTTACCTAGGCAGCTACCCGTGCCGCAACCATTCAGACTTACTGGGCATTTTCATCCTGTTAAAGGGGTTATCCCACGATTAATGTAAAACGTGAAAATCATATAATACATGACAACCTCTTTCTAACAAAGCCAGAACCAGCCCTGTACCTCACATGGACCCAGAGATCTCCACATTCATTGCTCTGCTAGATTTATACCAAGCTGACAGCTCAAGGGGAGTGTCTTTTCTGCTGCAGCTAAGGGGGCGTGTCACAGATCTCCCTATCACAGCTCAGGAGGCAGTTGAAGGATGAAACTGAGCATGTGCGGCCTTCTCAGTGAGCAGGTCTAAGAAAAAGGAAAAATTTTTACAGAAGGTGGCGCTATACAGATAGATTTTATTGAATAACTCGGTATACTAAATGTTTAAAGAGGACCTTTCATGACTTCTAAGGATGCTCACATGGAGAGCGGCGCCCAGTTATCTCCCTGCACTTACTATTATCCCTGGGCGCCGCTCCATTCTCCCGGTATAGGCTCCGGTATCGACGCTCACCAAGTTATAGTAGGCGGGGACTTGGTGGAATTGGTTATAGTAGGCGGAGCCTGCCCTTCATCTCCTTCTCCCCGGCTGTAGCACTGGCCAGCCGCAGCGCAGAGCTCATAGCCTGGGAGTTTTTTTTCTCCCAGGCTATGAGCTCTGCGCTGCGATTGGCCAGCGCTGCAGCCTGGGAGAAGGAGATGAAGGGCAGGCTCCGCCCACTATAACTTAGTGAGCACAGATACCGGAGCCTATACCGGGAGAACGGAGCGGCGCCCAGGGATAATAGTAAGTGCAGGGAGATCCCTGGGTGCCGCTCTACATGTAAGCATACTTGGTTTATATCTTTAGAAGTGATGAAAGGTCCACTTTAATTACCTGCAATTACAAAAGTATTGAGATCCAGGTGTTGGTTTGAAAACTGTAGAATATTTTTCGTGGGACAATCCCTTTAACCATGGGGTTTTTGCTGCAGATTTCCCATGTTCCACAAACGAAGTAAGCAACATGTAGAGCGTGCTGACGATTTCCGAAAAATTCTAGTCCATTTTAGTTTACACCACACATGAATGGGGTTCAGTCCACTAGGATCATATAGTACTAAATAGTGTCCATACCAGAAATTCCCAACAAATCCATCTGAACATGTCAGGAATTGTGACTGATCGTCATTGGATGTATGCTTTAATATATAATGCCGCTGGATTTCTGTTATTTTATGAAGGTGTCTGTAAGAAGAAAAGGACTTGTTCAGAAAGCAGTGACGTTCCTGAAGCCAAGCGAGCCAAAACTTCAAACAATGTTCTGCTAGATGAGGTATGCAAGTATTTATTATCAAGATGAAACAGATTCCGGAATTTGGGGGGGATTTCTGAGTTCTCCAATCGGAGCCCCTGCAACAAAATCACGGGGCTCAGATCGATTGCTATGACAGCCTGGGAACTTGTGAAGGTTTCTAGGCCATTACTAGGAAACTGCCTGCTAAGATTCATCTGAGACCCTGACAACACCCTGTCAAAACCCCATATACTACAGTAGTATTCTATTGCAGTCTGTGCTACAGGCAATGGGAAGAGCAGTACAAGTCCCCCAAGGGGACATAAGTTACGGTAACAAAATTTTAAACTTTCTTTAAAGGGAGTCTTTCACCCCCAAACCCCATTTTTTCAGCACTCGCATCTTCCTGTGCTAAATTGCCCCCCCCCCCCCATTAAAAAGCCTCTTACCCCATTGTTTCACAGCTTACCTATCTTCATAAAATCACTTTTATTGCAGCTGTCAATCACAGCTGAAGGTGCCCAGGGGCAGCGTCATAACGGCCGGTGCCCAGGCCGCACGCTCATCTTCCTAACTGTCCACGCCCCCTTTCACCCAGACGGCCCGCCCAGTGTCGTCTTCTTGTCCTCCTCCTCAAGTGGCCAAATCCTGCGCCAAGGATCCGGCAGTCCGCGCCTGCGCACTGGTTTTCCGATTACTGGCACCAGCATCGGGGTATCCTGTGCACAGGTGCGGGCCCGTACAGCGATACTCCTGCAATCGCTGCATCGAAGGGCTGTTCAGAGCGGACTGCCAGATCCTCAACAGAGGCGCGGGATTTGCCCACTTGAGGAGGAGGACAAGCAGAAGACACTGGGTGGTGAAAGACTAGGGTTTGGGGGTGAAGGACTTCCTTTAAAAGAAAATACAGATATTAAACTTAAATCTTCCATTTTCACAATTTAACATTTAAAAATAAACAATACAAAGATAAACTTAACAGACATGGCCGCTTCTGAAAATGCTCTTTTAACCTCTTAGTGACCAGCCCGTTTTGGAACTTAACGAGAACCTGTCATCAATTTTGTGCTAACCTCACCGAGGGTAGCATAAATGCTGATCTCAGCGGTGTGTCACTCATGAGCTAAAAGTAAGTATTTGCCGAGAACCAGCATCATAATCATTGCAGCCCGGGCCTTGAAAAGAGTCAAATCTACCTGAGAAGAGTCCTGCTTATTCCTAATCTCCTGCTCTCTCGCCCATCTGCCGATGATTGGCAGTTCTCTCCTAGAGAGAAAGGGAGAAAACTAGGTAGAAGCCTGTCAGTCATCAGCAGGTGGGCAGGAATTCATGGACAACCAGGACTCTTCTCAGGTGGCCGGGACTCTTTTCCAGGCCCAGTCTGCAATGATTGTGATGTTGGTTCTCAGCAACCACTTACTTGTAACTTATAAATGACAGACCGCTGAAATCAACTCGCCTGTCTCTACTTTATGCTGCCATTAATATGGGCAGCGTAACATTGATGACAGGTTCCTTTTAATGACCTACTTACCTGGCTTCCCGAGCCACTCCTGGTGCGCGGATAAAAACATCCAGTGGTGGTGGTGGTGGTGGGGCAATGGCTGGTGGTAATGGGGACAAGCCTCCCTAGCGCCACCCACAATGCTAGGGAGGATCGTTGCCACCTGCCATTGGCTGACTCCCCCAACCTCCCGACATCGGATGTCTTCATCTGCGCACAGGGAGAAACATTGGCGGACGCGTGGGGGAGCCAGGTAAGTAGAATCAGTGTGAGGGGCCCAGTCATATGGGGGTGCATTTCTAGGCTCAGATAACCCCATTAATGTCAGTAAGCTGCTGGGACACTCTGGAGGCAGGCCCAGAGCCTTCACAGCCTTCTCATTTTGGAGTGCCGACGGGAGACGGAGGGAGTCCGCTCCCTCTGTAACCGCTTACGTGCCACAGACGTTTTATACCCACTGCTTGTAAGAGGTTAAACAGTCCAGCATGGTGGTCTGGGCCGTTAGAGCAGGAGTGCGGCTCTGTGCAGCACTTAGACTGGGCTGCTGTAAGCAACAAAAAAAAAAGGCTGCCGCCTAGCCTTACGCCCTTAGTGACCAGGGCAAAAGGCGTATTGGTAGTCACTACAGGATTAAAATATCAAAATATTTTTCTTGCAGGGTGTGGATGCCATAACTAAAAAAAAAAAAAAAAAAAAAAAAAAAATGTATAATTTTTTGGTCACCTTGATATCCCCCACCCAAAATTGTTTTTTGAAAAAAGTGTAATCCAAAAGCCATGATACCCCAAAATGGTGCCAGTATAAACTGTACAGTTCACCCAGCTAACAACCAGCCGCCACACACCTCTGTAGATGAACATATAAAAAAAAAAAAAAGACTGGCATCAGAAAATGGCTCTGTCTAGAATTTTTTTTTTTTAAAGGTTATTTTTATTTTTTTATGTAGTAAAACATAACTATACAATTACCTGCAGAATACAGGACATGATAAATTAAATGATGACAGTATAAAATTCTACTTGGTTGGAAGATAGGAAAAAATGAAAACGAAAAAAACAAAAAATTGGTATGATGCTTAAAGGGTTAGTAAATCTCCCCCTTACAAGCTTTGCTTTCATCTTCGTCAGCACTATTCTTGCTATTATATTTTGCTCATTAGAGTGAAAAAAAATATATTCAATGTAACTATTTTTTTTCCTCAACAGATACAATGCCTAATTGACAGGAGGATAAATATATTATTTGAAGGCCTGTTTGATGAAAGAATGCAAACTTTAACCCGTCAAGCTGATCTTGTCCGAAGAAACGGAAATCACATTGACGACGTTGCTAGGCATCTGGTAGGTTTGGCTGTGCGTGATTTTTCGTCTCCCAGGATATGGCAGAAAAGACAACTGCAACTTGTAGCATGAAGGATAGTTTAAATTTAATGGGGTTGTGTCACTTCAGCAAGTGGCATTTATCATGTAAAAAAGTTAATACGAGGCACTTACTAATGTATTATGATTGTCAATATTGCTTCCTTTGCTGGCTTAATGTTTTATTTTTTTCCCCATCTCACTATATACTGCTTGTTTCCATGGTTATGACCACCCTGCAATCCAGCAGTGGCGGTCGTGCTTGTGCACTATAGGAAAATCTGGTGGCCAGGATCATGGGAGCGCACATAGGCTACTGCTTATTTTCTATAGTGTACAAGCACGGCCACCACTGATGGATTGCAGAGTGGTTGTAACCATGGAAAGAAACAATGTATAATGTGATGGAAAAAGGAATCCAGCCAGCGAAGGAAGCAATACGGACAATCGCAATACATTAGTAAGTGCCTTGTAGTAACTTTATCTACATAATAAATGCCATTTACTGAAGTGAGACAACCCCTTTAATGAGGTTGTCCCAGAATGACAACTGGAAGGGTGATGTGTCTGACCAGTGGTGGACGGCTGCTCATATAACACTGAGGAGCTCGGGCATGTACATTACCACTCAAACTTTATGGAACTGTCAGACAGCCGCGAGCTGTATGTTTCACAATGTACAGTGAAAAGAAAGTCTTCCATCGTTACCAGGCTCTTTGACCGATTGTCCACCCCATTTTAATCTACACAATCTGCCCCTCTGAGCGGTCGACCCCCTATTACAACCTAAGAACAATTTTTTTGAGCAAATTTTTCAACGGGCAATAAGCATGATTTACATATGCCACTTAAGGGGGTTTTCCGAAATAATTACAAATTTCGGACAATCCGTAAAATGGCTTAAAAAAAGACACCGTTTTCCAGCACTGTTCTCTACAGAGCTGATCCGCTTCTCCTCCAAGATACGGCACATGACCGCTGTGGCCAATCACAGTCCTCTGTGATCTAATGCTGAGGTCAGTGATTGGCTGCAACAGTCCCGTGCTGTATCCTAGCACATTAGTGCTGCTGTTTGCAGACAAACGGCAAAAGAAACCAGACCAGCACCACTAAGAAAGGGGTAAGATCAAGATGGTTATTTATTTTAATCAAGTTTGGGGCTTTTCACAGTTTTCTTTTAATTACAGTTTCTCGGACAATCCTTTTTTTATTTAGATGTGGATCCACACCACACCTTCCAACTGGACTGAGCAGGAGGAGGAGACTTGTGTGACTGGGATCGGGGGAGAGATGCTCTCACTGATTGTTGTGCAAGGGAGCATGCAGATTGTATGAGGAGTCAAGGTTATCATCGAAGGAGCTTTATGGAGAGTGGAGTCTGCCTGGGGTCTGAGAATGAGCCATTATGAGATGAGCGGGGCAGCAATGTTGGTATACTGTATACAAACGAAAAAGCCATTTTGGAGACCTAAGAATGAGCCATGCTGGGGGGCCAGTATTTAGAGGAACCGTGAATTCTGGCCAACATTCGGTGTACTTTTTTTTTTGCATCTTTTATGCATAAAAAATATTTGCTAGCAGCACATCTTCCCTTGTAAGAAGGGGGTGTGCAGCTGATGAATACAGATTGACGGCGCCGTTCATCTACAAGCTTTCTCTGCACAATGTTTGCTCCATGTGAATGGAGCTTAAAGGCTATGTAGACCTTCTGGGGCATTTTTTTTTAATGATTGCATTTTACTCATTTTGGGCTAAAAATCTTTTTTTTTTTTTTTCAGTTGATCTTTATTTCAAAATATTCAGCAGTTCTGTCACAAAAGGTTAACTTTGTCTATTTGTGTGAATTGTACTTTTACTTTGTGCTGTCGTCTAATAAACCATAGCTATACATTACTAAAAGGTCATAAACACTGATGTAAGCCACATTGTTATCAGTACGATAAGAATCGAGCTGTAATGAGTGTTTAGGAGGTCAGAGAGCAGAGCTAAGGAGCCGTCAGCTGAGCTGCCTGACAGCACAGTAAAATACAGAGCCTGCTACTAGAGAATCTCAAGGCTTTGCAGATATAGGGGCTCAACATTTTTAATAAAGACCAATTAAAAATGAGTTTTAGCTCAGAATGAGTACAATGCAGTAATAAAAAAAAAAAAAAATTGCCCCCAAAGGTGTCCATAAGGTGCCTTTAAACATGCGCCGATTGAAATGCTGTATCCTTGATCAGCACTGGTTGTGTGCAAGAAATCTGCCCATGTGAAATGAGCCTTACTTGTTCCTGCTGTACTGCATTACTCGTATAACATCTGTAAAAGGGCTATTGGATGTCATTATCCATCTCCTAATATATCTCGGCTCTGATAAACGTGGCTTGTGTGCCTACAGCAGTTTTCTCGACCACATGAGGTTGGATTTACACGTTGAGGTTTCTGTTGCCACAAAAAACACAAAGTAAAAACCATGTGAGTTTTTTTTTTTTTTCCTTTTTTTTTTACGCAGTTGCCACGGTTTTGCAATCCCCTCCTGGTTTTTTTAGGTGAAACGCGTTAAATGCGTTTTCACCTGCGCTGCATCATGTAAACCCAGCCCAATGCTGAAGATACAGTGAGAAATCCGCCCTGTTCATGGTTTTTGCACACTCTTTTTAGAGAATCTGTCCCCTCTCCTGACATGTCTGGCTTAGTAACTGCTTGCATCCCCCATGTAATAACAGTTCTGGAGCATCCAGTTTTATAACTCTATATTGTGCCATTCCTCGGTTATTACTAATGAAGATTATGAATGAATTACCAGTTGGGAGTGTGAGAATTTGAATGTGTGTGTGCTGTACTGATATTGCACTGTACAGTAATCCTGCATGAACTGTGAAGATTTGTTTGTGCTATGATTTTTTTTTTCTTGACAGCAAATCATAAGGAGACTGGAAAGACGCCTTAAGTACGCCGTACACCTTCAGGGACAGTTGGGCACTTGCTCAAGTACATTGACACCTGCCCATTCCTCATCTGAGGAGGTAATATGGAGATTTGTCAAAGAAAGTCTATCCAGCCTCTCTGTACCTGAAATAGGAATGCTAGAATTATTTAGACCGGCCTTTTACATGCCGGTGTCAGTCTGTTTGTTCCCGCTGCCGCACGCCTATTAATGAAGATCTACACCAGTAAGGTAGCTGGTGTAGATTTCCACTATGATCGGTCTATGTTTCCTGGTGTAGATGATTAGAAATGTGACATTTGAAACACTGAGAACGGAGTGTAAAACCTCCCAAAAGTCTCAAAAATTTGTGCAAGTGCCGCATGCACCAAACTTTGTGACTTTTTGGCGCCAATTTTCTGGCACAGAGGGGGTATTAAATGTCCCCCCCATAATGTCTACCTGAAATATATACCTTGTGGGCGGGGGATTTAGTGTATTCATACTGTATGTATGTAGGTTCAGAGAAGATCATGGAAGCCAGATAAAGTATTATAAATCCCATCCATGGGACAACCAGACCTGCTCCCTCACATCTGGTCACCCGACTTTTCCAGGAGCTCAAATACAAAGTCGGGTGTGTTGGTCTATATGCCTTTGGCAAGACAGTGAAGAGAGGTCCTAACTCTTAAAACTTGGGAAGCATAGTTAGATTGATTAGGCTAGTTTCACAGTGGTGCTAAAATGGTCCGGTAGGCCAGCAGAAGAACAGACTGCTGGAGTTCATCACATCCAGCATAGCCGGGGGGAGGGCCAGAGCACCGTATTGACTATAATGGGACCCTGCGGGGATCTGGCCTGTTTCCAGCATTAGTGCCAACATTTGGCCGGACAAACACCGCTGCAAGGAGCGATTTTTATGCAGCCAAATCCTGGCACTAATGCTGCAAAAAATGACTGATCACCGCAGAGTCCCATTAGATAGTATTCCGGATAAAATGCAATCTGAAACTGCTTGCTGGATTATTTAAGCGCTATGTAGCCTTAGAACTTCAGCATTGGGGTCCACGGTTTAAATCGGACCCAGGGCAACATCTGCATGGTGTTTGTATGTTTTCCTCCCACTGATAATTTACCTTGGAATTTTATGAGCCCCACTGGGGACAGGGACTGATCTCTGTACAGCTCTGTGGGCAATGTAAGTGCTATATAAAGTTCTGGAAAAATATGGGGGTAATTTATCAAACTGGTGTAAAGTAGAACTGGCTTAGTAGCCCATAGCAACCAATCAGATTCCTTGTTTCATTTTGGACAGCTCCTGTGGAAAATGAAAGGAGGAGACTGGTTGCTATGGGCAACTAAGCCAGTTCTACTTTACACCAGTTTGATAAATGACCCACATAGGTTTAAAGGGAACCTGTCATCAACTTTATGCTGCCTATACTAATGGTAGCATGAAGTAGAGACAGGTGAGTTGATTTCAGCGGTCTGTCATTTATAAGTTACAAGTAAGTGGTTGCCGAGAACCAACATCACAATCATTGCAGACTAGGCCTGGAAAAGAGTCCCGGCCACCTGAGAAGAGTCCTGGTTATCCATGAATTCCTGCTCTCCTGCCCACCTGCTGATGACTGACAGGCTTCTACCGGGTTTTCTCCCTTTCTGTCTAGGAGAGAACTGCCAATCATCAGCAGATGGGCGAGAGAGCAAGAGATTATAATAACCAGGACTCTTCTCAGGTAGATTTGACTCTTTTTCAAGGCCTGGGCTGCACTGATTATGATGCTGGTTCTCGGCAACCACTTACTTTTAGCTCATAAGTGACACACCGCTGAAATCAGCATTTCTGTCACTAATTTATGCTGCCCTCAGTGACGTCTGCATAAAGTTAACGACAGGTTCCCTTTAAAATGGCCGATTATGTGAAGAGCTGGATCCGAACTACTTCCAACAAGGAAAATAAATGTAGAAAACAAGAGGACCACTTTATGCTGAATACACCTCATACATATATCTTATTTTTTTTTGTTTTTTTTTTTGTTACAGCTTCATAACACAGATGCAGAACCCAATACTTCTACAGTCGTTCCCCCTGCAGAAGCAACAGAATCCCGTCCGAGAACACCTTCGGCACCAAATCCATCCAGCAGTGTCATGGACCTTGTTGTTGTTAGTGATAATGAGTCTGAGCAGCCAAGGTGAGATTGCACCCCTTATGTCCTACTTCACTCTTGAAATAAAATATTCACGCAGATCAATATTGCTAGTTTATTTTTCCCATTTACTGGATAATAATTTATGCAAAAGTTTTGACGCCTCCTACCAAATAACCTCAGCAAGGAAAAAGTGTAATAAATGAAAATATTTCAGGCTCTGGAGCTCTGCTAATCGGTACAATGACGTAGCCTCAATGGAAGCACTGTCCCCCTTGATAGTTCACATAGGCACTGTGCGCGATGCTGCAGCGCATGCCATAAACGTAAAAAATTACTGCTTAATCCTCTGTGCGGCATATGTACTTATGTTCTAGTTCAGTGACGGGCCGCATACGGCCCAGCGGACCTTTGTAGCAGAGCTGCTCATGCGGCAAGGAATGGAATCGCTATCCACGTATCCTACTCACTATTGAACGCCTGTTCTTGCAGGCAGGCTGGCCAGTCACTCACGTCCTTGCGGCACAAGGACGTAGGATACGTGGATAGCGATTCCATTCCTTGCCTCCAGTTTACTTATGAATACCGGTACTTGTGTGTGCGGGCCCGGTGTATTAGAGTACAGTGACTGCACCAGGCCCTGACCCGATTTCACGTACATAGGGACACTGTTGTGGTGGATATCTGTGGATGACACACAGATTCCCCCAGTGCCATCCACTTATTCTCCCCCCCCCCCCCCCAATAACAGTGCCATCCACAGATCCCCGAATCGCCCTTAATAGTGTCATCCACAGATCCCCCATAACAGTGTCATCCACAGGCCTTCAAAACCCACCAAAAGCACACCTTTTGGTTAAAAATATATTTTTTTCTTATTTTCCTCCACAAAAACCTAGTTGCATCTTATGGGCAGGTGCGTCTTATAGGGTGAAAAATACGGTAATCCCCTGAGGCCTTCTGAATAGTGCCCGTGATGGCGTCTGCTTATTCTTCTATAAAAGTTTTGCACAATAACTTTTTATGCTTTTCTACCTTAAATTAAACTAAACCTTTAATGTTACGGAATTTTAATTTTATATTAATTCACACAAATGCCCCATCCATCTACTCTGTGGCCTACGAGTCAAAAAGTTTGCCCACCTCTGTTCTAGTTCCATGGCAGATTAGCTAATTCAGACAATATGGAAAAGAATTGGCTTCTCCTGGGTTAGAGGTTGTGAATAACAGGATCCCCCCCAAATTCACAACTTGCACCTGATAAATTTTATGTTTAATTTTTTTTCCCCTCTGATAAAATCTGCTCAGACTGATAAGAGGAGCTAATGGTTAGTAAATAAAAAGTTGAAAAAAAAAAAAAAGTTTAACGCCCCCCCCCATACAGTAAATATATATCGCATATCGCACATGATTCATAATATATCGCAATATCAATTTAAGGCCATATCGCCCACCCCTATTCGGTATACACGGTAGTTTTTGCAAATCAAAGGAAAACACATGAAAATGTATACTACAGTAGAGTTGTTTCGGTACCAAAATTTTGATTCGGTATCGATGCCATAAAAAAGTATTGCGATACTCTATACCATTCGATACCACGCGGAAAAAAAAAAAAAAAAGACAAAAAAATCTGCGTGCATTCCACATTTTATGGAACCGCCAGCTCATAATACAACAGTCCTATCCTACTTTTTTACGGCGACTAAAAGAAAATGGCGAATCGTGCATTTTTTTTTACGGCGTTCACCGCATAAAAGTGCATTTTTTAATAGTTTGGACTTTTGAGACGCGGCGATATGTAATATTTTATTTATTGTTTATATTTTATATGTAAAATTGGGAAACTTATTTTTTTCTTTTACAGTTTATTTATTAACTATTTCCCCCAAGTACCGTTTCATATATAAATGCAGGCAGAAGACACAGGCTACCGGCACCTGCCTGTGACAGAGCGCTGCGATCAGAGGCTATTAACCCCTCAGGTGCCGCACCTGAGGGGTTAATAGCTCTGATCTAGCACTGCAGGCAGTGCCAGCCTGTGTCTTCTGCCTGCATTATGAATGAACGGACTTGGGGAAATAGTTAATAAATAAACTGTAAAAGAAAAATAAGTTTCCTAATTTACATATAAAATATAAACAATAAATAAAATATTACATATCGCGCGTCTCAAAAGTCCAAACTATTAAAAATGCACTTATATGCGATGAACGCCGTAAAAAAAATGCACGATTCGCCATTTTCTTTTAGTCGCCGTAAAAAAGTAGGATAGGACTGTTGTATTATGAGCTGGCGGTTCCATAAAATGTGGAATGCACGCAGATTTTTTTGTCTTTTTTTTTTTTTTTTCCGCGTGGTATCGAATGGTATAGAGTATCGCAATACTTTTTTATGGTATCGATACCGAATCAAAATTTTGGTACCGTAACAACTCTACTGTAGTATACATTTTTATGCGTTTTCCTTTGATTTGCAAAAACTACCGTGTATACCGAATAGGGGTGGGCGATATGGCCTTAAATTGATATTGCGATATATTATGAATCATGTGCAATATGCGATATATATCGCGATATATATTTTCTGTATGGGGGGGGGGGTGTTAAACTTTTTTTTTTTTTCAACTTTTTATTTACTAACTATTAGCCCCCTTAGGGGCTAGAACCCTTCTCCTATTCACCCTGATAGAGATCTATTAGGGTGAATAAGACCTCACACTGTCCCTGCTGCCCTGTGCTCTGGGCACACAGCAGCAGGGAGCTGACTATGGCTGCCAGGACATCAGTAGCATCCTGGCTGCCATGGGAACCGATCGGAGCCCCAGCATTATACTGCTGGGGCTCTGATCATTGCCACCAATGATCGGGGGGCAGGCATATAGGAGCTTTCATTAGTTTCAACTTTGACTTAAGTAGCGGCACATAGGGCATATATGGGGCACTTACTATTATATCTGTGTGGGGCTCCGTTTGCCCGCTCCGCTTTGGCCCCCCTTACATGGTGGGAACAGCAGGGAGGAGACATCAGCCTCTCTCCCTGGGCGTTCCTTCTCCCTCCTGCCTGTGACGTTCTGCGCTGTGATTGGACAGCGCTGCAGACAGGGAGGAGGAACGCCCAGGGAGAGAGGCTGATGTCTCCTCCCTGCTGTTCCCACCATGTAAGGGGGGCCAGAGCGGAGCGGGCGAACGGAGCCCCACACAGATATAATAGCAAGTGCCCCATATATGCCCTATGTGCCGCTACTTAAATCATAGAGTTGAAACTAATGAAAGCTCCTATATGCCTGCATGTGCCGGCCATATCCCATGCTGGGCCCCTATGACTGCATGCTGCGATCTGCCGCAATTAACCCCTCAGAACCTGAGGGGTTAATTGCGGTGGATCGCAGCGTGCAGTCATAGAGGCCGGGTATGGGATATGGCCGACACATGCAGGCTACGTTGCTATTCCGTCATTCGTTGGTGGCAGTGGCCACAGTCCCTCCCCTCCTCAGGTCTCATTGGTGGCAGTGGCCACAGTCCCTCCTCAGCTCTGATTGGTGGCAGTGTCCACAGTGCCTCCCCTCCTCAGCTCTCATTGGAGGCAGTGGCCACAGTCCCTCCCCTCCTCAGCTCTGATTGGTGGCAGTGTCCACAGTCCCTCCCCTCCTCAGCTCTCATTGGTGGTCAGCGGCAGCGCCACGCAGTGGGGAGGGAGGGACTCCCTCCTTCTCCACTGTGCCGGCTCAGGAGAACATGGTATGCGCCGAGAGCGGCGCATACCATGTTCTACCGCGATATAGACGAAATCGATATCATGGCACAAATTCATATCGCATATCGTCTATATCGCCCATATCATCCACCCCTAATACCGAAGTCAACATGCTTTTCAATGCAGAAAAAGCATACACCTGAACCACTTTCTTTTGCGTATAGACATGCCCATTATACTTTTTGGACATGTTTTGCTTAGACGCTGGAAGCATTTCCTGCCATAATTAAAGGGTTTCTGCAGTAATTTTAAACTGATGATGTATCCTCTGGATAGATCATCAGCATCTGATCGGCAGGGGTCCGACACCCGGGACCCCCGCCGATCAGCTGTTTGAGAAGGCAGCGGCACTGGCAGTAGCGCTGCGGCCTTCTCGCTCTTTACCTCTGGCCCAGTGACGTCACGACTAGTATCACTGGTCTGGGCGTTGCTAAGCTTCATTCCAGTGATGCTAGTCGTGACGTCACTGGGCCTAAGGTAAACAGCAAGAAGGCTGCGGCGCAACTGCCAGTGCCGCTGCCTTCTCAAACAGCTGATCGGCGGGGGTCGGACCCCTGCCTGATAGATCAGCAGTTTCAAATTACTGCAGAACCCCTTTAAAGTAAAAATGGTGTAACAGCCTAATTTGATGTGTCCAAACTGTTGCTAGGACTGTATGGTGTCATGTGGATTTGAAAATCATTTCTTAAAGGGGTTTTCCAGGATTTTAATATTGAAGATTTATCTTCAGGATAGGTCATGAATATCAGAGCGGCAGGAGTCTGACACCCAGCACCCCCGCTGATCAGCTGTTTGAAGAGAAGGCTGCGCTTGCGCAAGAGCTGCCTTCCCTTCACTGTTTACCTGCTCGCCATCGACATTGCAGTGGCGAGCAGGTGTAATTACAAGAAGCCTTCCAATTCACTTCACTAGGACAGCTCCTTCCTATAGACTTGCAAAGGAATGGGACGGTTTCTTGTAATTACACCTGCTCACCGCTGAGATGTCGAGCAGGTAAACGATGAACAGAAGGTAGAGATTGCACAAGCGCAACCTTCTCTATAAACAGCTGATAGGCATTTTTGTGGGAGTTACTCTTTAAAGAGTAACTAAACTTTTAAAAATAAAATTTTTCTTAAATACTTTATTTATTTTCTTTTTTTACTGTACTTTTACATCCTCAAAGCGCACTATTCAGTGTGCACTTAACACTCTGTTCTCCCTACACTGCTGAAAGCTCAGCGGTATACGGAGTACTCATTTTATGAAAGGGGCCGTGGCAGCGCAGGAAGTACGGGCAGGAGCGCACATTGCTGCTCCTGCCCGTGCTCACCGGACAATTACTAACTCATGGCATAGTACATGGGTACCCTGTACATATGTACTATGCCAGGATTAGCTGAGCGGAGTTCTGTCATGTAGTTCTCTTAGCTTAGGCAGAAGCAGGATCTCACTCGGCTTAGCTAATCCTGACAAGAGTTAGTAATTGTCAGGGGAGCAAAGGTCGCAAAAACGCCTGTACAAGCGTCAGACTTTTTTACTCCCTGGAAAAAGACTTGTGTGTATTTTTAAGCATGGTCTTTATCTAGTCAGAAGCGCTGTATCAGAAGCTGCCAGATCTGGCACACATAAAGCCCCGCCCCTCTCCCGAGAAGCCCCACCCCTCACGGACATCTCTCTCACCAGGAGCAGCTCCAGAGTCTGGACTAAACACTACATTGTGGTTACAGGACCTGTGGTAATGTCAGTCATGTGATCATCCATGTTTGTGGGAGGATTTAGGGGAACACAGGCTCCCTGTTGGACTGTGCTGGTGGGGAATGCGGAGATACTTTGTGTGGAATGTGTGTATAAAGCAGAGCTATATCAGTGTAAGAAACTACACCCCTCAAGGTATTCAAAACCGGTTTTACAAACTTTGTTAACCCTTTAGGTGTTTCATAAGAGTTATTGGCAAATGGAAATGAAATTTCAGAATTTCTGTTTTTTGTTACCTTGCCTCAAAAAAAGTGTAATATAGAGCAACCAAAAATCATATTTACCTTAAAGTAATACAAACAAAACTGCCACCTTATCCTGTAGTTTCCGAAATAGGGTCACTTTTTTGGAGTTTTTACTGTTAGGGTGCATCAGAGGGGCTTCAAATGGGACATAGTGTCAAAAAACTAGTCCAGCAAAATCTGCCCTCCAAAAACCATATGGCGTTCCCTTCCTTCTATGCCCTGCCGTTTGGCCATACAGCAGTTTACGACCACATATGGAGTGTTTCTGCAAAGTAGAGAATCAGGGCAATAAATATTGGGTTTTGTTTGGCTGTTAACCCTTGCTTTGTTACTGGAAAAATGGAAAGTTTGCAAAAAAAATAGCTGTTTTGGGACCGTTTTTATTTTTTGTTATTTACATCGTTGATCTCTCCACATTCTGAAAGCTTTATTTTTAATTTTTAATTTTTTTTTATTTTTTTTTGGCGACTGTCTTATGTAGGGGCTCAGTTTTTGCGGGATGAGATGACTGATTGGCACTATCTTGGGGTGCATATGACATTTTGGTCGCTTGCTATTACACTTTTTGTGATGTAAGGTGACAAAAATGACTTGTCACTGTATTTATATACCGTATATACTCGAGTATAAGCCGACCCGAGTATAAGCCGACCCCCCCTAATTTTACCCTAAAAAAACTGGGAAAAGTAGTGACTCGAGTATAAGCCGAGGTGGAAATGGATGTCACTGTTATGGGGGGTATCTGTGGATGGCACTGTTATGGGGGATATGTGGATGGCATCCACAGCCCCCCCATCCCATAACAGTGCCATTCACAGCCCCCCCATCCCATAACAGTGCCATCCACAGCCCCCCCATCCCATAACAGTGCCATCCACAGCCCCCTCATCCCATAACAGTGCCATCCACAGCCCCCCCATATTACCTCTCCTGTAAAGTTTTTTAAAATTCAGTTACTCTTGCCCCCTCCTCAAATACCTTACCTCCTCGCATGCCGCACTGAATACTCCAGGCAGACCGGGTGGGCGAGTGCAGCGTGACTGACGTCACGTGCCTGCGCCGCCTGCTTCATTCATAAAGCAGGCCGGGCAGGCACGTGACATTAGTCAGTCATGCTGCGCTCGCCCGCCACAAATGCCCGCCCCAGCTCCCCCACTCCGTCTCGAGTATATGACTCGAGTATAAGCCGAATTTGTGTTTTTCGGCACAAATTTTGTGCTGAAAAACTCTGCTTATACTCGAGTATATACGGTAATTTTTTTCTGTGTTCAACTTGAGGGGTTGTCACGGACGCGGCGATACATAATATGTATACTTTTTTATATTTGTTTTACACAATAATAATAATTTTGAAACAATCATGTTTTAATGTCTCTATAGTCTGGGAGCCATATTTTTTTATTTTTTTTGAGCAATTGTCTTATGTAGGGTATCATTTTCTGCGGGATGAGATGACTGTTTGATTGGCACTATTTTTGGGTGCATATAACTTTTTGATCGCTTGCTATTACAGTTTTTGAGATGTGAGGTGACGAAAATGTTTTTTTTACATTGTTTTTATTTTTTTATTTTTACGGTATTCACCTGAGGGGTTAGATCATGTGGGGTTAGACCTGTTATCATCATTATTATAGAGCAGGTTTTTACGGACGTGGCGATACATAATATGTATACTTTTTTTAATTTAATTTATTTTACTTTAACACAATAACAGCATTTTAGAAAAAAAAAAGTTTTAGTGTCTCTATAGTCTGAGAGCCATTTTTTTTAATTTTTTGGGCGACTGTCCTATGTAGGGGCTCATTTTTTGCGGTATGAGATGGTGGTTTGATTGCAACTATTTTGAGAGGCATACGCCTTTTTGATCGCTTGTTATTACACTTTTTGTGATGTAAGGTGACAAAAAATGGCTTATTTTACACCATTTTTTTTTGTTTTTTTACGGTATTTGCGTTTAGGTTAGGTTAGGTTATGTGATATTTTTATAGAGCAGGTTTTTACGGACGCCGCGATACTGAATATGTGTAGTGTATTTTATTTTTTTAATTTTTATTCAGTGATAAGTGGTTTTTTTTTTATTTTTTTTACATGATTTTTTTTTTACCCAGACCCACTTGGTTCTTGTAGATCCAGTGGATCTGGTGTCTATATAATACAATACACTATACATTGTACTATACTGTATTTTTTTTGCTTTACATAGTCTAAGCAGACTTGTGCCTTTAGCACAACGCTTCTGAAAGTGTCCTGCTGCCATGGTAACCATCACCCGCTGCCAGAACTGAGCAGCGGGTCATGGAGGGGGAGGAAGGGAGGCTCCCTCCCTCTGCGATCCAATCCTGTTAGGGGGCTGCAAAGGCACAGCAGCCCCCCGATGGGAGAGGGAGGGAGCTCCCTCCCTGTTAACCCCTTCCATATATTCGGTCTGTACGGACCGCGGCATGAAAGGGATTAAAACTGCTGACATCTGCAGCTCAGATGTCAGCAGTTTTTTTAGCAAAGTGTCAGCAATGTGCTGACACTTTGCTAAAACCACTATACCGCCAACGATTACTAAAGAGGAGGCAGACGGGGGATCGCAATTGTGATCCCTTCTGCCGCACCGCCGCCCGCAACCACCACCCCTGCACCCCCGCAGCCACAATATGATTGGGGGCTGCACAGGGGGTTAAAATGTAACACTTTGGGGGCATTTACCCTCTGATCCCCGCGGATCGCACAAAGCGCTGCAAACCGCAGGTCTGAATTGACCTGCGGTTTGCAGCAATCGCCGATACGGGGGGGTCACAGGACCCCCCCTGGGCATTGTAACAAGGTACCTGCTGAGTGATTTCGGCAGGTACCTTGTTTCGATCACTGCCGGCTGAGCAGCAGTGATCGGAACTAATAATGACGTACCGATACGACATGGGTCCTTAAGGGGTTAGAGGGGTTGTCTCACTTCAGTAAGTGGCATTTATCATGTACATAAAGGTAATACAAGCCACCTACTAATCTATTGTTATTATCGATATTGCCTCCTTTGCTGGCTCGATTCATTTTTCCATCACAATATAATTTGCTCGTTTCCATGGATACAGACCACCCTGCAATCCATCAGTGGTGTCCGTGCTTGCACACTATAGGAAAAAACACTAGCCTATGTGTGTTCCCATGGTCCCGGCCACCAGAGAGGCTGACGCTTTTTTCCTATAGTGTGCAAGCACAAACACCACTGATGGATTGCAGGGTGGTCATAACCATGGAAATGAGCAGTGCATAATGTGATTTGAAAAATGAATCCAGTTACTGTGAACCAAAAGCAGCAGTAAAGCCTACATGGAGATAAAGTATAATGGAAAAATGTCCTCCTTTTCTGTGTCTTTGACCTACACTTGGTTTTGGGACACAATAACTGATTCAAGTAACTGACCGGATAACTGAAGTGTGAACTCGGCCTAACTGAACTGTGCATGTGCCATAAAAATACACAGTTACAAACGGTCTAGGGTTGTGACAGTTCCCTAGTATAATATTGTTTCCAATATCTTAAAGGGAGTCTTTCACCCCAAAAACCCATTTTTCAACACTCACATCTTTCTCTGCAAAATTGCTCCCAGATTAAAAAGCTTCTTACCCTATTGCTCTACCTCTTACCGATCTTCAGAAAATCACTTTAATTGCAGATGTGAATGACAGTTGAAGGTGCCCAGTGGCGGCGTCATAACGACCGGTGCCCAGGCCGCACGCTCATCTTCATAACTTCAACTGTGATTGACATCTGCAATTAAAGGGAGCCTTTCACCTCAAAAACCCATTTTTCAACACTCACATCTTTCTCTGCAAAATTGCCCCAGATTAAAAAGCTTCTTACCCTATTGCTGTACCTCTTACCGACCTCAGAAAATCACTTTAATTGCAGATGTCAATCACAGTTGAAGTTATGAAGATGAGCGTGCGGCCTGGGCACCGGTCGTTATGACGCCGCCACTGGGCACCTTCAACTGTCATTCACATCTGCAATTAAAGTGATTTTCTGAAGATCGGTAAGAAGCTTTTTAATCTGGGGGCAATTTTGCAGAGAAAGATGTGAGTGTTGAAAAATGGGTTTTCGGGGTGAAAGACTCCCTTTAAATGAGTTTTCCGAGACTTTATGTCCCCTGGATAGGTCATCAGTGTCTGGTGGGAATTATTCACCTCCACTATCCCCTGCCAAGTTCTTAGATCCCTGTTTTCTGCCTTCTTGTCCTTTTTTAGTAAATACTTACAAACAGGTATACACCACTTTTTGGCGTATATCTGCCGCAATCTGTGACTTTTTCTGCTTTTCAGACACTCACGCCAGGTCAAAAAAAAAAAATGGGGGCCTAGTATATGGTCTGAATCCATGCCAGTGGCGGCCGGCGTAGGGGCCAGCGTCTCAACATAATGAACCACCAGTGCAGGAGGGACGAATACTGGCGTCTAAATCGCCGGTCTTCATAAATGTTCCCCTTAATGTCTAGAGATACCTATTCAGCCAGTTGGTTGACGCCAGGGGACAGCAATTTTCAGTACTCCAGCTGTTCTGAAACTACAACTCCCAGCGTACACTCTTCTTTTAACTCGCTTAAAAGTAAATGGAGCATGCTGGGAGTGTACTTTCAGAACAGCTGGAGTGCCAGAGGTTGCTGGTCCATGATCTGTGCTCATATTTGCTATCCCCATATATTCGGGTTGTGTATCATTTGGCATTCACATACTCTTAGTACATACTCTCGACCATTTCTTGTTGCATGAATTTCATATTTTGTTATAACTATTTCATAATGACTTCCCAATTTATGCCACTCAGTGTTTTATTATGTTAAATGAACTGGTTCTCTTTTCAGCCATCCCGAGCAATGCCAAGCAGAACGTCCAAACAGCACTTCTAAAAAGATGGACAGTGCAGGTACGAAGCGCTTACATATGTTCACTAGATGCTCACTAGAGATGCTAGATAAAAGCCCCACTAACATCTATCCTTCATGATGCTAGAACGTTTTACCACTTATAATAATTTTATAATTTTTGCAACAAAGCCTGAGATCCTATCAGATACTGGCGGCCTTGTGTTTTCTTTTCCTTCCAGACAGATTATAGTGGGTAGGGTGACCAGTGTCATAAACTGCATCATTTGCTTTCCATTTACTGCTCTATTATAAGGCCGGGTCTAAACATGGCAGAAGACTTCTGCTTCAGAGCCCAATGCCGTACTGATACCCCAGGAAGATCTGCAGGTGTTACATGCTGAATTTGCTGCAGATTGTCCTATGAATTTGCTGCAGATTGTCCTATGAATTTGCTGCAGATTGTCCTATGAATTTGCTGCAGATTGTCCTATGAATTTGCTGCAGGTTGTCCTATGAATTTGCTGCAGATTGCCCTATGAATTTGCTGCAGAGTGCCCTATGAATTTGCTGCAGATTGCCCTATGAATTTGCTGCAGATTGCCCTATGAATTTGCTGCAGATTGCCCTATGAATTTGCTGCAGATTGCCCTATGAATTTGCTGCAGATTGCCCTATGAATTTGCTGCAGATTGCCCTATGAATTTGCTGCAGATTGCCCTATGAATTTGCTGCAGATTGCCCTATGAATTTGCTGCAGATTGCCCTATGAATTTGCTGCAGATTGCCCTATGAATTTGCTGCAGATTGCCCTATGAATTTGCTGCAGATTGCCCTATGAATTTGCTGCAGATTGCCCTATGAATTTGCTGCAGATTGCCCTATGAATTTGCTGCAGATTGCCCTATGAATTTGCTGCAGATTGCCCTATGAATTTGCTGCAGATTGCCCTATGAATTTGCTGCAGATTGCCCTATGAATTTGCTGCAGATTGCCCTATGAATTTGCTGCAGATTGCCCTATGAATTTGCTGCAGATTGCCCTATGAATTTGCTGCAGATTGCCCTATGAATTTGCTGCAGATTGCCCTATGAATTTGCTGCAGATTGCGCTATGAATTTGCTGCAGATTGCGCTATGAATTTGCTGCAGATTGCGCTATGAATTTGCTGCAGATTGCGCTATGAATTTGCTGCAGATTGCGCTATGAATTTGCTGCAGATTTTCATCTCTAGACTTGGATGCGATGAAATCCACAATGAAAATCTGCCACATTTCCACTTCTAAATGAACAAATGAGGTTAAAATCTTTTTTTCGATATTGAATTAGCATTTACAGAACCCAATACACATGTATTGTACTGTAACTTACTGCAGATTTGCATCATGCCTGGACGTACCCTTGACATATATTCTGGTATATAGCGTTGATCACCTGTTCAATGAAAAATGCTTGAGAGGTGGTGGTCCTGCAGGATCACTGGCAGGGGGACCCCAGTCTATGGCACTGACGGCTATTTTGGTCAGTGCTATAGATCTTGACTGGAGCACCAGGGTGCACACTCAACCATGAAAGGTCTCCTCTCCCATTCTAGTGGTCAGTGAGGGTTCTAGCAGTCAGACCCCCACCTATCTTGCATTTATCACCTGCTGCCGGTTGAAATACCACTTTAAAGGAACCTGTTATCAACAGCAAACGGTAGTAACAAACCTGCTAACTTCAGCGGTATGTCACTCATGAGCCACCAGCTTTATAATTATCGCAGCCTGAGAATGAGTCGCCGTTCCTCCGCTCATTAAAAGGGCCTTAACGTGGCATCCATCCCTAATAGATGCCCACGTGAAAAAAAATGTATACCATGCTTTGTAGCGCTGTGGTTGGTATCGCAGCTCAGCCCCATTCACTTGAATTGGGACTGAGCTATGCTTAGTAGGGTAAGCTGCGATGAAATGCCACAGCCTCTTCAAGCAGGTGATCGGTGGGAGCGCCGGGAGATGCACCCCTACTAATCAGATACTGATGACAGGTCAACAGTATAAAACACTCGGCCGCTTTAAGGCTGACACCTGCTTGGAGCCACCTACAAGGAGCCTTAGAGCCACATTTGGCCCTTCAATCACTAGTTGGCATACACTGCTGTAGGTCATTAAACGTTTTGGTATATTTGGAAAGAAGTATAACCTTATTAAATTTTCTTTTATTAGCTATGCAAAAAATCATGGAGTCCATCAAGGAACATAGGAAGAAAGCGCATTCATCACGTACAGTAGGCAATTGTTTTAAAGAATTATTTGAATAGACCGCTTCTTTTAATTAAGAGAAATAGTACATAAGGGCAGCTCACCAGTAAAGCAGCAGTGGACAAAATGGCGAGTACCAGTACAATTCTGTATCCAAAAAATCCCAACTAACCATAGAAAGCAAATACCGACTTAGGTACATGGAAAAAATATCCAGTGAATTTACAATGTAGTAATAATAATGTAATGAAGTTAGAAACCAAAGACTGAATAAAGTATAAATCGTCTCCAAGTAATTGCGTAAAACGGAGTCATGGAGCTGTGATGAGTATTGGGATACTGCTTTGCTGATCTATCGCTGTACCTCCCCTTATCTAGTAGTTGCTGTGATCACTAGTAGATCTTGTGTGCTATTGCCAAAAGCCTACTATTAGAAGTACATTTTTGAGCTGTCATTTCAATGTCGTGTTTTCCATTTTTTGTGCATCTGCTTTTGTTTCTGCAACAGGATAAGACATTTAACACTGTAATTGATCTAACTGATGATGAGGAGCAAAGATGTGATAAAGGTACCATCATTTAACTGTTTACAGCCATTACGCATTATCATTGCGGCCATGGATCCTCTGTATTGACATGCTGATTTAACCCATTCTTATATAGTGAGTGAAACCTGTTGGATTAATACAGGCAAGTTGCAACACATGCGTTCTGCAGCATGGTCAGTAGTCATAGCCAGCTCTTCAGATTCGTGCTGCTCGGACGTCGCGTAGTGTGCATAAGTACAAGGAAAGAGAACTATGTCCAGCGTCTAGAGATCTTCACGTTGGAACAATATTTGGATTTTAGAGGCTAAGCAAGTAGCCACAGACAGGCAAAACCAACACTTACGTGTTTTGGATACATGTCATGCCTTTATTCAAAGCAAAATGCCCTCCAGTTTAGGGCTCTTTCACACTGGCGTTTTTCCCTTCCGTCCTAGAGTTCCGTCCTCGGGGCTCTAGGACGGAAAGATACTGATCATTCAGAATGCATTAGGATAAATCCTGGAGAGCATTCCGTTCAGGATGCATCAGGATGTCATCCGTTCAGTATGTATGTATGTAGCATGCTGCGGATTTGTCTCCATCCAAAAATCCGGAAGACATGCTGTAACGCCGGGTCCGGAATTAATGCCCATTGAAGTGCATTAATCCGGATCCGGCATTAAGCTAAACGTCGTTTCGGCGCATCGCCGGTACCCGGCGTTTAGCTTTTGTGAATGGTTACCATGGCAGCCAGGACACTAAAGTCCCGGCTGCTATGGTAAAGTGTAGTGGGGAGAAGCATCCTTACCTTCCGTGCGGCTCCCGAGTCCCGGGGCGCTCCACAATGACGTCAGAGCGCCCCATGAGCATGGATCACGTGATCCATGTGCATGGGGTGCTCTGATGTCATTGTGGAGTGCCCCGGGAGCCGCACGGACTGTAAGTATCAGCTCCCCACTACTTACTATGGCAACCAGGACTTTAGCAGCGTCCTGGCTGCCATAGTAACACTGAAAGCATTTTGAAGACTGATCAGTCTTCAAATGCTTTCAGTTGTTTTGCGCTGTGCCGGATCCGGCGGGCATTTCCGGCGACGGAAGTGCATACCGGATCCACACAACGCAAGTGTGAAAGAGGCCTTACACCCTTTTATATTTTGCTTGGTGTGTAAAAATCTGCTTCCCAAAAGCTCCATGTAATGGAACCATTCCTTTTTGATTCCATGATGTATGAACAAAACCATATAGTCTGCCATAAAATGTGCCTCCTGTTTTGAACTTCACATTTCCATACAGGAATTGCTTAAAGATTGACTGTTTTCCTTAACCTCTTTGCGCAGTGCATGGTGGAAGGTGTATGGAGTGGGCTCGGGTGCAGAACAAATATTATCCACATATCTCGTCTTAAATGTACAACTAGTTATTGATTTAATTTTTTATGTTGACGTACATGAATGCATTCATTTTATATAGACATAAGAATCATAAATTGTAAATGTCACCAATTAAAGTATAACTGTCATATTTTATTTTATTTTTTTGCTGAAGTGTAGGTCCAGTGATAGGTAACATTTTTGCAATAGACTTTATTTAGACTTTATAGGTAGAAAACCGGGGCTGAAATGGCCCTTAGCGGCACTCTGAAATGAGCGTCGCTATGGCCATCCATCTCCAGTTAGAAAAGGGGAGACGGGCTGTGCTTCTGCCTCCCATGTTTCCCTGGGAAGCAGAAGGCTGGGCACAGGAGTTTTAGGAGTTAAAATCACATTTATATTCCCCCTTTCTATTCAATCTAATGCTCAGGTACATTCACTGACCTGTGATAATAATTCATGAAGCAGCCGCCGGCTCACTGCGCACAGTGCTTCTACTTCCGGCCGCTGCTTCATGAATTATTCTCACAGGGATCGCAGGTCAGTGAATGTACCTGAGCATTAGATTGCATAGAAAGGGGGAATATAAATGTGATTTTTAACTCCTAAGACTCCTGTGCCCAGCCTTCTGCCTCCCAGGGGAGCATGGGAGGCAAAAGCACATCTCCTGCACAGCCCATCTCCCCTTTTCTAATAGGAGACGGATGGCCCTTAGCAACGCTCATTTCAGAGTGCCGCTAAGGGCTATTTCAGCCCCAGTTTTTTACCAAAAATAAATGTTTTGGCTAAATAAAGTCTATTGCAAAAATGTTACCTATCACTAGGCCTACACTTTAGCAAAAAAAAAAAAGTATGACCGTTAGTTATCCTTTTAATGCATAAGAGATGAAGGTGGACCGCTAAAATGTTAAAAAATAAATAAAAAATGTTTTACTTGCTAACCTGCAATAGTGGTATCTACAACTAGATCTTTCTTTTTCATTACACAGAAGCAAATGTGCATAAGAAGCGAACGCTGCCCGGTGAAATCTCCTCTCAGGGACAGTCGGAAGAAGAGAATGTTAGAGGCACGTTAATTCAGAAAATTTCTGTGGGCAACCATGGTGGTTATATGCGATTTCAACTTGGTCAACTCAAAGGGGTTTTCTGAAACTTTAATACTGTTGACCTATCCTTAGGATCAGTCATCAGTATCTGAACGGTGGGGGTTCGACACACAGGACCTCCTTCAATCAGCTGTTCGAGAAGGCACCGTGGCTCGCAGCAGTGCCGCAATCTTCTCTCAGCTTTTCCTAGGCCATGTGACATCACGTTCATCGGTCATGTGGGGTAGGCGCAGCTCAGCCTCATAGAAGTGAATGGGGCTGAGCACGATACCAAGCACAGCCACTATACAATGAACAGCGCTGTGCTTGGTAAGGCTGCGGCGCTCACAGGTGCCTTCTCAAACAGCTGATCGGTGGGGTTCCCAGGTGTCAGACCCTCACTGATCAGATACTGATGACCTATCCAGAGGTTAGGTCATCAGTATTAAAGTCTTGGGAAAACTCTTTTAAGCAAATCCATGTCATAAGTGCCTAAGGCCGTTCATTCACGAAGTACAGTCCTATCCAATTCTTGAGTGAAGTTGCCATAATTCTTCTTTTTAATACCCTAAAAAGACATAATTTGGGGTCTTTGGGTATCAGCATGCCAACTATAATGAAAGATTTTATGTCCGGACCAGGTTAGATTCCAAAAATCTGCTCCACAGTGTAAGCAGTTGGCTGAGACCAGCCTACCGATAGAGTACAGCTTACAGGGGGTTAAATAGGCCTGGCATATAATAAAGAACTGGGTCATCTTGTTAGGTGAGGGGTTTATGTATAAATCTAACTCGATGACCTCCACCCAGTTATTAGTTTGAATTCTGGATATTAATGATTTCCATTTGGGAGGGGCTCTGAGTTGACTGTAGTTGACAGAAGGTGAGTGTAAAGGGTTAAACATAAGACCCTGAGATGGGGCTGAAATAATTACTCGATTAAATCGAGTAACTTGACACAAAACAAAACCTCTGCAAATTTTTTACATTGAGGATTCCTATGTGACTATGGAGCGTGAATGAAGCTCTTGCTATTACTCACCGCTCCGTGGCCTCCCACCAGCCGGCACCGCACCGTATCCTGACATACACACATCGTCAGGATGACCTGACGCTGTGTGACGTCAGGAGGATGGTGCAGAGCGTGAAGAAGTCGCGGGAAGAGCTGTGGAGTGTCAGCGGTGCCCCTAGCAGGAAAGTTGTTTGATTTGACTGGCGCTGGGGACTGATGACACTGGAGGGGGCTGATGGCGCTCAGGATTGATGGCAGGAGAGTCTGATGACGGCTGATTAGTTTTTCTAAAGGAAAACATTCTTTTAATTAGGGTTTTTCTTATCAGAGTGCTCGATTAAACGTTGGATTTATCAGTAGAATACTTGATTACTCAAATAATCGATAGCTGCAGCCCTACCCTGAGATTTCATGATAGAGGAGGTAAGAATGGCTGTATTTGTGCCCAAAAGGGATTGGTGTCTTTGTGATGCGTGACACATCTGGAAAAAAAAACGGAATAGGGGAGTTTTGGAAATTCTTATTTAGCTTGGAGTTGGGAGACTGACAGTAGAACATGTTGGTCGTTAAGGTCACCTACTATATGCAGTGAATATTGTGATGTCCAGAATGAGGGTGACACCGAGTGCCAGTCTTGTTCAGGGACTGTTACAGTTCTTGGTGCTTGGCTGCAATGCCAATACCGGATACATTGTCTGGACAAGAGTGCCACTCTCGAGTAAATATGTGTAAAGATTTTGTTTTTGTTTTTTTTTCCAAAATTTGTTGAAATGTATGAAGTTTTCTCTGTTTTTTAGATCAACAGGTGGTAACTGATCATTCTGCATCTGCACCATTGTCTGAAGGAAATGTTGGAGTCGAAAATGTCTTTGATAAATACTCTGCCAAGAATGACCTTGCATTGAGAAATCATAATGAAGCTTCTTCAAGTTGTGATGTGAATGAAGAAAAACCGTCCACCCCCAAATCTCCTCAGTCAGAGGTAAGAGAACCACTGCTCATCGAGACTGCACTTAACCCCACTGGTCAGTAATACAAGTGCATGTACATATGGCCTGCTAATCCATCCAGCCTTTCCATAATTCAGCAGGTAGGATTTTTTTGTGACTACTGCGTATTGCATTGTAACACCATAGACGTACAAGGTACCCCCATTGACTTGTGATGGGTTCAGCTGAAGAGCCTGTCATTTCTCCGTAAAAAAAAAAAGCTGTTTTTATCGCCAGATGTGATAGATTCCATCTCCTAGCAGAGCCTCCAACGCACGTGCGAAATCAGCAAAAAATTTGACTTCTTTCTCTTCAAAATGGTACACCACTGTGACCATTCCATTATGGCTCCGTGTTGTCGGCAGCTCAGGGGAGAAGGAAGCTGTCTCTCCCTCCCCCCTGTGCTACCACTGCCACCAATGAGAGCGCTGAGAAGGAGGGGCGGGCGCACTGCGCCACCAATGAGAACTAACGTTTAATACATTGCAGGCGGCGGCAGAAACGCATTGCCGGCACCCTGCCTCTAACAGAGCGCTCTGTTCCACAGCAATTAACCCCTCAGGTGCTGATCGCAGCTCCCTGTCAAAGGTTGGGTGCTGGCAATGTGTTTCTGCTGCCTGTATTTGTATATTAAACGTTAATTATCCACTGTCCCCAGTATTAAAACAATTGGTGGCGCAGTGCGCCCCCACCCCACAGTATTAAAAACATTGGGGGTGCAGTTACTTGCTACCCTCCCATCCCCCAGTATTAAAATCATTGGTGGCAGTGGCCACAGAGTCCCCTCACCTCCTCTTCATTGGTGGCAGTGGCAGCTTCTGATCGGGGCAGTGTAATCCTGGGGCTCCGATCGGTTACCATGGCAGCCAGGACGCTGCTGAAGCCCTGGCTGTCATGGTCAGCTCCCTGCTGCTGTGTGCACAAAGCACAGGGCAGCAGGGAGAGTGTGAAGTCCTATTCACCCCAATAGAGCTCTATTAGGGTAAATAGGACAAGGGATTAAAAGATCCCAGGTTCTAGCCCGTAAGGTTAATAAATAAACATAAAAAAGTAACAAAAAAACACACCAAAATATTAAGTATAAATCGCCACGTCCGAAAAGTCCAAACTATTAAAATATTTAAAAAATCTCCTATGCGGTGAACGCCGTAAAAGAAAAACTGCGCATTTCGCCACTTTTTTTTTGTCACCTTGTCCCCCCCAGAAAAAAATAAGATGGGACAGTTCGATTTTTTTTTTTTTGCTGTTTTATGTTTTTCGCGTGGTATCGAATGGTATAGTATAGTAATACTTTTTTATGGTATCGAAACCGAATCAAATTTTTGGTATCGAAACAACCCTACTTGAAACACAATTTCGCTCATCCCTTCTCGCCATTGTTATATCCATAACATTTGCATGAAAAGCTTTATGATGATTTTTTAAAGAGACTCTTTCACCTCCGGGATGCCCTAATATGTACAGTAATACAATGTACAGAACACGTGCCTTTTACTCTGGATCAGTAAGATTCTCATGTCTATGTACACCCCATTCCGTGCAGTGTGCCCGCAAAAGACTCCTGTGTATGTGCACATAATGGAGAGGACTCCAGGAGAAGTCCTCTCTAGGCATTCCCAGGCCGGTTTGTGGATGCGTATCGACCTACAAATTACTGATGTGGAGGCAGGATCAGGTGTTCTGTACATGTATTATCTCACACCATAGGGCTTGCCGGAGGCGGCATATTCCCCTTAACAACGTTTGTGGTAACTTATATGTTCTCTTTTCTTTCATCAGAATCTACAGGAGTCAGCGGTCAAACAAAAAACTGATCCCGCAAAGTTAAAGCCTCCACAGAAGCCACAGCTAAGACTTGCTCAAGTCCAAACCCCTAAAGGCATTGCCCTGTCATGGAATGTCACCACTGTGGATGCCAGCTGCGCTCCTGCTAAATCCTATTGCCTTTACGTACATCAGGGGGATCCAAACAACCCCAAAAAACTGTGGAAAAAGATAGGCGAAATCAAGGCCTTACCATTACCAATGGCTTGTACGCTCACGCAGTTTGTTGAGGACACCACATATTCGTTTGCCATGAGAGCCAAAGATGCCAGTGGACGCTTTGGACCACTGTGTGATATACAGTCCACTACGTTAAAGCCTCAAAAACTCCCTTAAGGATTCATAGCTTGTCTATGTTTTACCTCTATTATCAAAGTACATGAATTGTTTTCACTCATATTGAGTCGTGCCAAGTTGTTTTCTCTTATGGTTATTCTATTTTAAACCTGGTTTTGGTTATGTAATTGTTTTACTGCTATGTTTGAGCTGTACAGTACAGGCATATGCCCAGATACAGGGCCGTGTTTCTTTCTCTTCTGTTTGTATTCAATGATTTTATAATAATTTCATCAGTCCACAAATATCTTTTTATCCTATCCGTCCGTGTGTCTGAGACTGGTACATCATCTCAGCCCCATGCTCTTAAATGGGACTAAGCTGCAGAACCAGGCACAGCACACATCCAAATAAGCCACTGTGGCTGGAAAAACCTTAAAGGGGTGTTCCAGGACTTATTTGTTGATGACCCGTCCTTTAGGATTTGTCCTCAATATCAGATCGGCAGGGATGCGACTCCTGGCACACCCCCTAATCTGCTGGGTTGAGCAGCTCCAGTGTCAGAACAAGATGAAAGAGAGTAATTCTAGCACCTTGATCCTGCGCAAGATCTCCTGCAAACAACTGATCGGAAGTTGGAGCCATGCTGATCCGTTATTAATGACTTGTCCAAAAGATAGGTAGTCAATAAATAGTCCCTGGGAAATCCCTTTAGGGTACCTGGACATGGGTGCAGGTTTAGAAACAGAGGTTCCGTCAAAATTTCCGTACAGGTTTCTACTTCCGCATTTGTTACTTGCTGTTTTTGATGCAGTTTTGCCACAGATCTCTCCCTTTGCATTACAAAGGGTGAAATCCGCGCGAACAATTGACATGCTGTGGATTTCAAAACCCGCCCAGATAAAAATAGCAAAGTCACATGAGATTTGTCCAATTTCATTCACTTTGCTTGTACTGTGTTACTTCTGTTTTTCCCCACAATAAAGAGCATAATCTGCAACGTGTGGTGGTAGCCTTGGGGTCTGTGGTGCGCCATAGTGTTACAACCTCTTTCTTCTGATGGGAGTATCAGAGGCCACCACTGATCGCACACTAGCCATCTATTAGAAGGAGAAGCCATCAATGTGTTTTTCTCCAAAAGAAACACATTTTGTACCAAACCATGTGCTATTAAAACCTTGAGCCAGGTAAAGTGAATGTGTCATCAGAAGTCACATATTATGTTAAGGATATTTTTTAAGAATTTTTATTTTATTTTTTATTTTCCATGTTCTCTATATTTAAAAAAAGGTATATAATCCTGCAATTTTCGCACTGGTAATCATAGGTCATGATTCCTGCTCTGTATCTCGTTATCGCAGGCAGAATTACAATGACAAGTAACACCTTTACATAGGTAACACACAATCCACCCTTCACAATAGGAGAGAGCACAGCTTATCAGCTCCCTCCTGACATCTACACAGATCATGCCTCGTAAACTCTCCCATAGAAGTCATTGGGGTCAGGCTCGGACTGGCCCACAGGGGAATCCCCCGGTGGGCCCCTCATCCACCAGCACAGCATCTGAAATAACCTATATCAACATAAAAAACTGGGAAGACTATCCAGTTTATTACAGACACCTCGGAAGGTTTAGATGGCCTCTAGAAATAGAGGCAGGCCAGCAAGTATCTGCTCTTCCATGGGGTCCATCTTTTTAAAGTTGTTGCAGAGACCCCCAAAATAAATCATCTGTTGGCGTCTTGTGGCTGTCTGTCTCTGTGTGGGCAGGTAATATTTGCACGTCACTGCACAGTGGGCCCCCAGAATGAATTTTAATGGTGTGCCATAGGCATCCCAGTCCGACACTGAGGGGTCACCTCCTGTCCATTGTGTTTATGGCCCCCGGTGCCTGCTCAAGACCGGAGGTCTTGACATATTTTAGGCCTAGTGGCCAGAGTGAAAACGGCAGGATTTTCATAGGATTTTTTAAATATGGGGACAAGTCAAAAAGAAATAAATCACCAAAAATTAAAAAAACATATATGATAACATTAAAAAGATATTTAGCTGATGACACATTCCCTTTTAAAGAAATTGTCCTAGATTTAAAAAAAAACAAAAAACTTATTTATTTCCCCTAGAAACAGCACCGCTCATGTCCATGGACTGTATGAGATATTGCAGCTCAGTCCTGTTCATTTGAATGTAGATGAGATTCAGTTACACGAGTAGGACTTTTTATAGGGTTAAGGCTACTTTCACATCTGTAGCCGAGTGATCCAGCCGCCAGTTCCTGCAGAGAATGCCGGGAATCGGCCAGACAACTGTTCGGCCACTTCTTGGCATTTTTGCCGGATCTCTGCTAGACCCCGTTATAGTTAATGGGCTCAGCGGGGATTCCGGTTGCATTCAGCAGTGCTGGATCCAGACAATCCCAGCAGGCTGTTTTCTGCCGAAACAGCCCACCGGAATTGCTGCCGCAGATGTGAAACTATTCCTAAAAAAAAAAAAAGCAGATCCATTTTCTCTAATCCTGGACATCTCCTTTAAAAATATAGCTTAATTATGCCTTAACGTTTATCTCAAACCTCGTTAGTTCTGGAAATATGTGGAGCTCCATAGTTTAATTTAGGTTTACATTTTTTTATTTATTTTTTGTAAACTGCCTCCTTTCTAGCACTTGATCAGTGCACTGCCAGAGGCGGAATTTTACATGATTTTATGTAGAGCTTAAAGGTGGCGATCTCCTTTTGGACCTTTTTTTTTTTTCTGCGTGAATTTCTGCGTGAATTTTCTTTCATTTAGAATTTAATGACATTTCCTGAAGCAAGGACTTCTTTACATTACTGCTAATCGGGAGATTAACTGAGGCATTAAATATGGTTTGGTGATCCGTCCATTGGCGTCAGAAGAGGACACGGGTTGTTGTGGCAATTTATTTTAACTGCAGCAGCATAGCACAAACTGCTCTTATTTGTGGTGCTCTTTTTCCTACTTTTAAGAGGTAGAAATGAGTGACTGATGCATTTTACAACAAAGGAATACAGATAATCCAGTAACAAGTTGCTCCAATCCATATGACTGTTTATTTCCTTGTGTTAAAAGATGAAATGGTGTCATACAGCTTGCGCGTTTCAGGCATTGCCACTCTTCCTCATAGCTCAATAAACACGCAATAAAAATTCCCATGCCAACCAGTCACTGAATTCCAGTGCATCACATTCAACCATACTGATTTGAATTAAAAACCCTTGTATACAGATGTATATATGGATGTGATAACTGTGGTTAATGGGTCAGTAAGAAAGGCTTGAAACGCATAAGCTGTATAATGCCAGTTCATTTACCATGAAGAAAAATGAGTTGTTTGGATTTAAAGCTGTTGTGGTGCTGGATTATCCATATTCCTTAGGCCTCATGCACACGAACGTATTTTCTTTCCGTGTCCGTTCCGTTTTGGAACCATTTATTTCAATGGGTCCGCAAAAAAAAAAACGTAACGTACTCCGTGTGCATTCTGTTTCCGTATGTCCGCATTTCCGTTCTGCAAGAAAATAAAACATGTCCTAATATTGTCTGCATTACGGACAAGGATAGTACTGTTCTATTAGGGGACAGCTGTTCCGTTCCGCAAAATACTGAATGCACACTGACGTCATCCGTATTTTTTGTGGACCGCAAAATACATACGTTCGTGCGCATGAGGCCTTATTGGAAGGTTCCATTGGCACTTAGTCCTGCCAGCAGTCCGTGCACCTTTTACAGGACACAATGATGCCACATTGCGCGTTGTCTTCTAATCGGGTGTTCTGTACAGTTTCTTTGTGATTTTTACGTCTCATCATGCCCGTCTCTGTTGGCAGTCTTGGGTTATCTCCAAGGTTGTGCTCATTTGTCATTGTAAATAAATAAAAATTAAATTAAAAGATTAAATTAAAATGTAATTGCAGCAAAGATGAATTAAAGGGAATGCGTCACCTAAAATTTTGTTCTGAAACTGGAAATCAGATAGTGACTCAGATCTTTTTTAAATCTAATTGTTTTATTGTTTATCTGGTTGTAGATTCTTGTTCCTGATAATTATCATAACTGCCATCTTGCAGCATTTGGACATATGCTTTACAGCAGCCACCATGGGCCATAGACACAGTTGACTCGACTGACTTCTATTCTACTAAGGAAAGAATAGATAATCCGTGACATCACCTATTATAAATGGTAAATCCTGTGTTGTATATAGGTGTTATCTTTCATTGCAATTCTGCCTTTAAGCCGTTCCCTGGAGCGAAGTGCAAAGATGGTGCTCGCTCGCGCGTGCAGCGTGTGTCACGGCCGGCGGAGTGGCGGGTCTCCACTGTTTCAATAATGCCGATCACGGTCATTAAAGCCTTTAGATGCCGTGATCCTAAGGGTGAAAGACATTAAAGTGACTGCTGAAAAGTGACTTGTGCAGATCAAGTGGCACCTATTATTAGGCTTAGTGCCCAGTGCGAAAATTGCAGAATTTAGTTATTTATATATATATTGACATCACCAAATATGTTAAAACAATACAAAATTCTAATCACCCATTCCCCCAAAAATTAAAGATAATTTGCACTGCAGTGTCTCAAAATGCCCATACAATGAATATATACCGGTAAATATATTTAATTTATCCCATACTATGAATGCCATAACGGAAACAAATAAAAATGGTCAATTTACTGTTTAAGTAGCTCCAGCTTCCAAAAAGTTATTGGGGGCAGAATATGGTGATAAAACGAATTTTTTTTTTTTTTTTTTAAATACTAAAACATGAGAAAAACAATTTAAATTTGGGATCACTCTAATCGTACTGACCGGTAAAATAAATGTAATGGGTCAGTTTTACCATGTAGGACAGGAATCGCCAACCTTCGGCACTCCTGGCTTGGCTTGGGCAGCCTTTTTACGATTGTCTAAGTACTGCACGGGATTGGCTCTCCCATGAGAGTTGGGCTCCTTCAGTAATGGACTGACAGAAGCACCGATCTGGGACGTTTATATAGCAACCAGTTACAGAGGGAGCTGACTCGCTCTCTATCCCATCAGCACCCCACGAATGAAAATGTGGGATGCTCACATATTTGCATGGGAGCCTAGGGCCTTATGAAGGTGCAGGCCTGCCTTCAGTAAATTTGTAGCAGGCTGCGCCTCTCATGTGGATGTTGGTATAGTACTGACAGAATAATGCATTGTATTGCATAAGCAATGCAATGTATTATGTAGGCAATCAAAAGATTGCCTATTAAAGTCCCCTTGTGGAACTAGTAAATAGTTAAAAAGTGTATTAAATAAAATAAATAAAAAATCTAATTTAAAAAAAAATCTTTTTTTTTTCCATTGAAAAAAATGCGCTTTTCAATGGAAAAAGATTTCTACAATAAAATCATCTTCACATATTTGGTATTGCTGCTTCGGTAATGACTCTCACAATACAATTCTCATGTAACTTGCCCTACAGTGCTTATTTGCCACAGAAAAACTAAATAAAAAGCAATCAAGGGGTGTTATGTACCCTAAAATGATACCAATGAAAACGGTCATCCTGCAAAAATCAAGCTCTCACATGGCTCCATGGAAACAAAAAGTTTATTTTTATATTTATTTAAACTAGGTTAATATCGTGCTAAAGTAGTAAAACGTAAATATATGTATATATTTTATATATTTTTTGTATCACTGCAATTATACTGACCCATAGAATAAAGTTAATTATGCCGTAAACTAAATGGCTCAAAATTTATACCATAAAAACTCATAAAAATGGCTCTGAAAAAAACGGAAGGAGCTCCGTATGCCTTCCGTTTTCGTTGTTCCGTTCAAGGATAGAACATGTCCTATTATTGTCCGCATAACGGACAAGGATAGTACTGTTCTATCAGGGGCCAGCTGTTCAGTTCCGAAAAAAACGGAATGCACATGGACGTCATCTGTATTTTTTGCGGAACGCAAAATACTGAAAAAGCCATACGGTCGTGTGCATGAGCCCTTAATCAGTAAGCTATGTGTGCTCCAAAATGGTGACATTCAAAACTACAACTTGTCCTGCGAAAAAAGACTTCATACAGCAACATTGATGGAAAAAATAAAAGTTACAGTTCTTGGAATGTGACAATAAAAAAGTGAAAAAAATTGCTTGGTCATTAAAGCGCAAAACAGGCTAGTCACTAAGGAGATAACTCAGGCATCGACGTCCATTAGATTGTCTGCAAATGTTTAATGTGTATGAGCAACTTGAGATATGTATAGCTTTGAGAGGGAAACCTGAGCTCTCTGGCACAGCTGTGAAGCCCTGCTGTATACTGGCTGCTACTCCTCCCTGTATTCCATGGAGACAGACTAGCGTAGAAACACCATCTATTATGGCTGAATATTCCTGGCAGTTCGAGAAGTGGTCCACTGACATTGTTGTCTGTATCAGCCATACTGGAAAGGCCTAAGAAGGCCACAGATTAACAAACGTCTTAGGCTAGGGCTACATGGCATTTTGCAGAAAAGTCGCGCTGCATTTTTTAAATAATGATAGACAATGGTATCACACTGCGATATGCTGCAACTAAACAGTTGCAAAAAATCCATCTAAGTAGGTTTTTTGAGCGACTGTCACGTCGCAGTGCGATATTGTTAAAAATGTCACGCAACACGTGTCGCAATGTAGTTGTATCCTTTTGTCACGTGACACTTTGCTGTGTAGCCCTAGCCTTAAACTTGCCATGCACATTAGATGAATGTTGGCAGGACCAGCAAACAATCCAGCGGAGGACGTTAGAAGAAAGTTGGATTTCTACCTGCCATATGCTTTTGCTGTTACAGGCGATAAGCAGCTGCCTGAGGTATCTGGCAGTAACATATTCCCTACTGAGAACATATGCACGCTCAGCTGAGAATGCATATACATGGGCACAGGAATAGTGATGAGCAGGCACCAAAGTATTCGGGTATATTCATGTGCTCGGCCGAGCACCCTAGTATAATGAAAGTCAATGGGAGACAACTAGGCACCCCCTGCTCTGAAGAGGGGAGGGTGCCTGGTCCATTGGAAAAGGTCAGAAAGTGACAGAAACACCAAAGAAATGGATTGGGAACAGTATGGGGACGATGTCTGGATGCATCTTGGAATCCCAGTTAGCTGCTGGGAACCATGTTGTCCGAGTTGTACGCCACTTTTACAGACTAAAAAAAATACGCACAAGCTAGGGGCCCCCCCCCCCCCCAAATATTCAAAGTTCAAGTGCTGCCAAAAATTACAAGCAAGAGGCACTCCGAAACAGCCTGTATATCACATAAAGGAGGCACTCATTCACATTGTGGAACAATTGTTCAGGTAGTGTGACTCCTACATTCATAAAGCCTATGCACTAAGTGAAAGGGCTGCCAAAAGTTACAAGGAACCGGCACTCCAAAACAACCTTTATTACTCATAAAGGAGGGCATCATACACACCCTTGAAAAATTATGATTAGTGGCCTGCTGGTGACCCTCAAAAACATTTGGAGCAAGGGCCTGCTTGTGACTCTCTAAAACAGGCATCCTCAAACTGCGGCCCTCCAGCTGTTGCAAAACTACAACTTCCAGCATGCCCGAACAGCCTACAGGTATCAGCCTACAGCAGGGCATTGTGGGAGTTGTAGTTTTACAACAGCTGGAGGGCCGCAGTTTGAGGATGCCTGCTCTAAAACATTAGGGGCAAGGGCCTGATGGTGAGCTGACGCTCTAAAACATTACAAAATTGAAAAAACGGCTTCAGAATAAGATGAAAATCCTCTTAAAACTTCTCCTTTATTGCAGTATATAACAGCAGACACATCCACATCGTATGCAGTGATCGTTAACGTGTTTCAGAGATTTCGTCCTTAGTCGACTCGTAACTATATATATATATATATATATATATATATATATACACTGCAAGAAAGGAGAAGTTTTAAGAGGACTTTCATCTTATTCTGAAGCCGTTTTTTCTATTTTGCATTGCTGTATCTGGGACTCACCCGAGGCATCAGAATACGAGAGGTACAAAGACCAAGGAGGTGAGTTGGAAATCCATACGTGAAAGCTTTAAAACATTATGAGTGTCTGCTGGTGGGCTGATGCTCTAAAACATATGTGAGTGCCTGCAGGTGAGCTGACGCTCTAAAACATTATACGCGAGTGCCTGCAGGTGAGCTGACGCTCTAAAATATACGCGAGTGCCTGCAGGTGAGCTGATGCTCTAAAATATACGCGAGTGCCTGCAGGGGAGCTGATGCTCTAACACATATGCGAGTGCATGCTGTTCCGTTGACGCTCTAAAACATTATATGCGGTTGCATGCTGTTTAAAGAGGACCTTTCACCTGAAAATGCATGTTAAACTAAAGATATACCCTAACTTGCCGGCCCCCGGTGGTGCTTATTCTGCTCTTCTTTTTTCTATATGTGCCCCCGTTTGTCCGCGGTGCCCCCCTCAATATCTCCCGCCGTGTATGCTAATGAGCCATTCGGCTCAACTGGGCCGGCCTGCAAAAGTTCTCCCAGGCGTGTCTGCCTTCCCCCTGGCACGGAGCGCAACCAATAAGCGCGCTCCGCTCTTAGCCAGGGAGAAGACGCTCCAGTTCTTGCGAGATTCGCGAGAACTGGAGCGATTTCATCCATCCTGAGCCGGCGCCATCTTGGATTCCCGCAGCCAGCATCGGCTCAGGATGGATGAAATCGCTCCAGTTCTCGCGAGATGGCGTCTTCTCCCTGGCTAAGAGCGGGGCTTCAGTAAAAAGCAAATTGCATCCAGAAGCAAGTGCGGATGCGATGCGATTTTCACTGATGGTTGCGAGATGTTGTAAACCTTCATTTTTTTTATCACACGCGTAAAAAACACATCAAAACGCATTGCACTCACGCGGAAAAAACTGAACACTATTGCAGACAAAACTGACTGAACTTGCTTGCAAAATGGTGCTAGTTTCACTGAATGCATGCAGACCAAATCCGTCACGCTCGTGTGAAAGAGGCCTTAGGCCTTTTGCACACAACCGTATGTATCTTGCTGTGTTTTGCGGTCCGTTTTTCACTGATCTATTGTTTCGTTTTGTGTTTCTTTTCCGTAGTTCTGCGAAAAATCTCCGTATGGTTTCCGTATGCGATCCGTGTTTTGCGGATCGCAAACGGAAACATACAATTTGTAATCATTACTGTAATGTACAGTACTATTTGTAAACAGTAAACACATGGACCTAGTGGGCATGGCATGGATCCTCAAAAAACGGATGACATACGAATGTGACTTGAATGGAGCGACTGTTATGCCTTTTCATAGCTATAAACAGGTATATTTACTTATTTTAGTTATAATGGATATTCATTGCCTTTAAGAACATAATGAATAATGTTCAATATTTTGTAAGGACTTTAATATGGTTTTCTACTAACAAGACTTCATTCACTGGAAATTGTACTTTTGTAACCATCAATTTAATCATACATTTAGAAAGTTAGTAGATACATAACCTCCTGTAATAATAGAGATTTCATTGTATTCATTAACAAAATATGAATTCCACAGCATGAGAATTATCAAGGAGCTCCTCTGAATCTGTATTATAGCGGATTCATGTATCAAATTTGTCCCTCAGCTCTGGGATAAGGCTCAAAGGTGTCTATTGTGTGTAATAAAGGCATTTTTAAGTTAACCCTTAATGACACTATGCTAATAGCTTACACAATAGTGCCACATAAGTATGAGTAGGCAGCGTTACACCAGTAGCAGAATTGCATTCTGGGTAATGCAGTGACATCCTGAGTAGTGATGAGCGAGCATGCTCGGCCGAATATCTGTTCGGCTCAAGCATCGCAATGCTCGGCACATGGCGGTACTCGGCCGAGTTCTGCATGTGCTCGAGCCTCCTCCATGCACGTTTCGTGGGTTTAAAGCAGCCAATAAAGGTGCAGGTAAGTACTGCCCTCACTGTAATGCGGGTAGCCATGTTGGCTGCTGGCATTGCAGTGATTGGATGGCTGAAACGCGTCATCGGGTGCTATATAGCACCCGATGACGCAAGTTCTGCTTAGGCGTAGACAGGGAGAGCATCCGGTAGGAAGGAAAAGACAGAGCAGGGAGCGAACTTCATCGATTTTAGTTAGAGAACGCTTTTCAAAGATCCAAAAGTCCTTTTAAGGACTACTGTGTGTGAGTGTTTAAGATCAAATCAACAGCAGTGTCAGGGACATCCGTGCAACTATTAGTGACATATACTGTACATCATCCGCAGACTGACTCTTTAGTAATCTGGAAAAGATGAATAGGCGGCGGTAGCATATCCCATAATTCTTCTTTATTGGAACATTACAGCATACATAAAAACCGCAACGTTTCAGCTGTAGAACAGCCTTTATCAAGCACAACAATCAAATGGTCAATACACATATATATATATATTAAGAGCAGAAATGGCATAGAGATCTGAATGATTATCAGTCCGAAAAAGTGTATAATTGGCTGTCCACGCAGTCCCGGAATGTGCCAGGTCAGAGGAAGGGTAAAAAGTTTAATCAAGGCCGCTTTGCTTTCAACACTGGTGAATCAGATTCTACGGATAAATCAGTGTCGTCTAATTTTTTAGGAGGAACCAGAAAAAGAGGAGAGGTGGATATCGAAGGGGCGGAAGGAAACATCATCGGCCCCGTAAAAAATCTACCCCCGATACAATCTGGGCCCAACAAACAGGGCCGGTTGACGAGATAAAACCAGAGGAAGTAATTGAGCTTGTGGTGAATATCTCCTCCACTGAACTGAGTGAGGATCAGGTTCAGGTATTGAGCCGTGGACTTACGTTTTGTCCTACTAATGACCGGGACTGGTTTGAGTTTGAACTTGATCTTTTTCGGGAGATTGAGATTAAAAACATTTTTTTCTGTAACTCATAATTTTATTAAGGGTTCTGCTAAGAATGTTAAATATATTGAGAAAAGTGAACTATGATGTAAAATGTATGGGCTAAGGAATAAAGGTAATTTTGTACCCCCACAAAATAACCATGTAGTGGAAGCATACATTGAGATCATTAAGAAAAATATTGAGGAGTTAAAGATGGCCAATTTAGGGAGGGGTAGGAACAATTTGTCCTCTAGAGAGAGACAGGCTATTAGGGAACTTGAGTCTAACAAGCAACTCACCATCAAACCGGCGGATAAGGGGGAGCCGTGGTTGTCATGGACACCAATAAATATATTGGGGAGATCATGAGACAATTACAGGATACAGAGGTGTATGAGGCTCTTAATGGTGATCCAAAGTGGGAAATTATGCGTGTCCTGGGTGGTATTCTGGATAAGGCACTTGAGGATGGAATAATCGATGATAATCTGAATGAATATTTAAGAGTAGGCCAACCAGTTACCCCAGTGGTATACATACTTCCGAAAATAAATAGGAGCCTGGTGGATCCCCCTGGCTGACCTAATGTGTCGGGCAGGGGCTCCATCTTTAATACAATCTCTGTGTTCCTGGACAAGATTTTGCGGGTCCATGAAACCTCAGCTCCCTCCTATATTAGAGATACTGGTCATTTTTTGACTAAGTTACAGCAAATAGAATTACCAGAACAATTTTTGCTGGTGAGTTTTGATGTAGTCTCACTCTATATCTTCATTGACCATACTTATAGACTCAATGTCGTCGATGTGGCTCTGGCCAGCACGGGACTCTCCCAGGGTGCTTGCCGTCTTGTCCTTGAACTCCTGGAGGTGGTCCTGAGGAGGAATTATTTCCTCTTCAGGGACACCATCTATCAACAAAAGTGCGGTGTGGCCATGAGGTCGAACATGGCCCCCTCCATGCTAACATATTTATGGCGGAGGTTGAGGACAGGTTGGTATACCACTCTGATTTTATGGGGAGGGTCCTGTGCTGGTGGCACTACATCAATGACATTTTTATGATTTGGGGAGGTACCATGGGAGACTTGGAGGATTTTTATAAATATTTGAATGCAGTTGTTGTGGGGTTAAAATTTACTGTAACAGCATCATCGGAGAAATTACAATTCTTCGATGTACGTGTTTATGTTGAGGATGGTAGGATTAGGACCGATCTGTTTCAAAAAATTACTGATAAGAATACACTTTTGGTTTATGATAGCAACCACCCTCGACGCATGGTGGATTCTGTACCATGGAGTCAGTTGTTGTAAGTACGTAGGTTTGTGGACAGATTTCAGACTAGGGCAGATGAAATGTGTAGAAAGTTTGCACAGAGGGCATATCCGCGGAAACTGTTGGGGGGGACCAAAGGTAGAGTGGCGGCAGTCAAGCGAGATTCTGTTTTAGGCACATCCACACGAACCAGGGTGGATAATCAGATTCCTTTTGTGTCCATCTTCGGCGGTGACAGTGGCCGAACATCTGCAATTCTAAGAAAAAATTGGCATATCCTCTGCAGGGGGCTGCCGAACATTAAAGAGTTTGAATCGCCGCCAATGATGGCATACAGGAGGAGTCCTTGCTTACGGGATAGGATTGTCAAATCGGATGTAGGTAGTGCCAAGGCGGACAAACAGACCCTTCTAGCACCTAGAAAAATAGGTAATTTTCCGTGTTTATCCTGCTGCAACTGTAGCGGCATTATGAAAGGTGATATGTTTACTCATCCATATAGTGGTAAGACCTTTAAAATTAGGAGGCACTACACCTGTAGGTCGAGGGATGTGGTGTATATGATCCAATTTCCCTGTAGCTACATATATGTGGGTGAAACCACTATGGATCTCAGGGAACGGATCAACAAACACAAGAGTACCATAAGGAAGGGTATGGTTGAGAAGCCTGTGGCGAAGCACTTTATTGACTGCGGACACTCTATCGGTCAACTACGTTTTCGCCCTTGATTCTGTGGGAACAATGAGGAGAGGAGGGATAATATCAAATTGCCGAGAAGGAAAGAGTTAAAATGGATTCATACCCTAAAGTCATTGCAGCCCTATGGGCTGAATTTGGAGTTCACTGTAGCCAGTATTGAATAGGCAGGTGAGTTAGCCCTCATCAGTATTTGTTATATGTGGTATTTTATGTAAGTGGGGGATGTGTTTTTTCCACACTTTTTTATATGTTATGATTTGCCCACAGAAGTCGTGTCACCGCCTCTAGGGTCTAAGGGATCTAGGATATGGATGTCAGAGAACTGGATTTCACTAACTGGTTAATTAGATCAAAGAATGATTTCTATAGGATAGGAAAGCAATTGTGTATCCTCAGTACACTGTATATCCTGAAAGCGTCCTCCTGGTAGAGACGTGGGTTCCCTTGGTTACAGGACGCTTTGCCTTACATCGGGCGGGCTGATGGGGCGGGATCAGCATAGGGATGACGTCAGTTGATCTCACTGGCGTTGGTTCTCGTGGGATCTCACTCCATGCTGCTGCTGGTGAATGGGAGAGAAGTGACGTAGACTGAGGGACATACGCATTACAGATGGGAGGATGAGGACCACAGTGAGAGCGAGGTGCACTCCAGGAGGAGTACGGGATAACAGGTGTGGAATTTTTTATCACCATGTAAAATAGGTAGTGATATTTTGGATATCGGGATAGGTAGAGATGCCTGAGGGGAGGTCTCTGAATATACTTTATTGGAGCATACGATTGTGTGAGGATTCTGCTCTCAATATATATATATATATATATATATATATATATATATTGACCATTTGATTGTTGTGCTTAATAAAGGCTGTTCTACAGCCGAAACGTCGCGGTTTTTATGTATGCTGTAATGTTCCAATAGAGAAGAATTATGGGATATGCTGCCGCCGCCTATTCACCTTTTCTACATTGATGGACCACTTAGATCTGTGGTTCTTGCGGGGCTATTGCATCTAATTGGGGCCATATGGACCTGGGAGTGCTGCTTCTACTTCCTGATATGTCTTTAATAATCTGGGTCACATTTAGTGTCCATAATCTGTGGTGTTCTCTGTAACCAATACTGTCCTGCATGATAATGTCTGTATTACAAATACAAAAAATCTGGGCATAATATAGTGTCCAAAATCTGTGGTGTTCTACAACCAATACTGTCCTGCCTCAGAAAACACTGTCAGAATTACAAATTCTAATAATCTGGTCCCATTATAGTATCTGTAATCTGTGGTGTTCTACAACCAATACTGCCCTGCCTCAGAAAACACTGCCAGTATTACAAATTCCAATAATCTGATCCAAATATAGTGTCCGTAATCTTTGGTGTCATATAACCAATACTGTCCTGCCTCAGAATACACTGTCCGTATTACAAATTCCAATAATCTGGGCCTAATATAGTGTCCGTAATCTGTGGTGTTCTATACCCAATACTGAACTGCATCTAAAAACACTGTCTAAATTACAACTTCTATTAATCTGGGCCTAGTATAGTGTCCAAAATCTGTTGGTTTTGGTATCCAATACTGAATTGCATCAAAAAACACTGTCTATATTACAACTTCCATTAATCTGGGCCTAGTGTAGTGTCCAAAATCAGTGGGTTTTTGTATCCAATACTGAACTGCATCTAAAAACACTGCCTATATTACAACTTCCATTAATCTGGGCCTAGTATAGTGTCCAAAATCTGTGGGTTTTTGTATCCAATACTGAACTGCATCTAAAAACACTGTCTATATTACAACTTTCATTAATCTGGGCCTAGTATAGTGTCCAAAATCTGTGGTGTTCTGTAACCAATACTGTTCTGCACCAGAAAATGGTGTCATTAGCGGACAGTAAAACAATCTGCGCCACAGCTACAGACAAAACCATTAATATGAAGAAGGCGAGCACAAAGGGATGGGAAAGTGGGCGTGATGCTGATGGTACAAGCAGAGGCAGTGGCCCTGGGCGCAATGAAACTGTGCCTGCTGCCAGTGCGCCAGAAAAAACAAAAAAATCCACCTTACCCAGCTTCATGTCCAACTTAGCTGGGCGGTGCCGGACAACACTGTCCAAGTCAGACCAGTGCGAACAGGTGGTTGGTTGGATTGCTGAAGATAATGCTTCCAGTCGGTTAAGCGCCGCCCTCTTTTCCACTAAGTCCAGTCTCTGTAGCCAAGAGTCTGGTCAACTGAATCCTTACTCTGATCCTCCTTCCTCCCACCATGTCGAATCTGGCCAAACAAGTGATCCCACACTCGGATATTCACATGACCTCTTTTCATCGCCAGTACTTAGTTTGGCTCTCTCGCCAAGCACGCTTAAAGAGGTACCTGAGATATTGTGCCCTGATTCCTAGCCTTCACAGTCTCAAGAAGATGAACGGAAATCATTCGTTCATGAGGTGGATGATAATGAGACACAGTTGTCAATCACTAAGGTTGTGGTTAGGTCAAGTCAGGAGGATGAGCAGAGTGAGGAAGAGGAGGTGGTGGACGATGAGGTCACTGACCCAACATGGGAAGGTGAAAAGCCGAGCGAGGACTGCAGTACAGAGGGGGAGGGATCCGCAGCACCGCAACAGTCTCAGGGCTCCAGACTAAAAAAATTACCTAGGAGCCATTGGCTCCTAAACTAAAAAATTTAGGAGCCAAATAAAATTTTTAGTCGCCAAATTTAAATAGATATATATTCATGATAGAAAAAATTGGCTCATTAACACGTCAGTGTTTGGTCAGTGATTTCCATCAGTGATTGTGTGCCAAAACCAGGATTGAAGCCTCCATAGACATAAGGTATAAGGGAAAGATCTGCACCAGTTCTGTGTTTTCAGCCGCAACTGGTTTTGGCTCACAAATCACTGATGGAAATCACTGACCGAACACTGATGCCACAGTCACACACGGGTTCACATTATGTTTCGGTCATATGTTATATTATACTATGACCGAAACATAATAAACGCCTCAGACAGATGCCATACTGCGGCATCCCTCACCATAGAGTTCCATTGTACAAAAAGTGTATAATTTTTTGTGGACTTTACAGGATGGGAAGACGTGGTACACTACGATCTCCCATTCTGCAAAAAAAACGTATAAATCAGCATATATGTTTTTTTGTACAATGGAACTCTATTGGATGGATGCCACAGTATGGCATCTGTCTGAGGCGGCCGTCAACATACGTTTTTTTTTTTGTATATGTTAATTGTATGACAAAAATCCAATACTTCCATTATTTTCATTGTTCTGCTCATCAAACGGAGCAGAACAACAGAAATAAATAGTGGTGTGAACGGGGCCTAAGAGGTGGGTGTGCAGGGAACCGATACTGGTCTAATATGAAGCAATTATAGCGAAGTGATAAAGTCCAGTCCAATATGGCAGAACTTCCCTGTACGTTATCACTTGGCTATAATAGCCTGCTGTGTATTTACTACACACTGCAACACATATATCACTGCACTACATACATCAGTGTGAGATGTATGTAGTGATGTGTGATGTATACATGTGTGTGATGTGTGTAGTGCAGTATGTGATGTGTGTAGTGCAGTGTATGATGTGTGTAGTGCAGTATGTGATGTGTGTAGTGCAGTGTATGATGTGTGTAGTGCAGTATGTGATGTGTGTAGTGCAGTGTGTGATGTATATGGTGCAGTGTGTGATGTATACATGTGTACTGTATGATGTATGTGATGATCACGCACTCCACTACATACATTACACACATGGATACACAACACCTTGCAATGTCTCCTTCTTCTGCGGCCCCATCTTGATGCTTCGGCTCCTCAGCGCGCCCGGCCCTCCTTCCTTCAGATACCCAGCCGGCCCCTCCTCCTTTCATCTCCCGCCGGCTTTCTCTGGTGCAGGGCGCTGTATGGCTCCGGCGCACGCCCAAACTAACCAATAGCAAAGCTCCTTACTGTATGGAGCTTTATTGGTTATTTCAGGCTGCGCTGCCTGTGCCGCTCGCTGCGTCTGCTGAAGTTTTTTTTTTTTCTTAAAGCTGCAGCGCAGCGGTGGGACAAGTCGCAAATGGCGATAAGACTTACATTTCTTATCGCCATTTGCAAATTCCTAGTCGCATTGGCGACCATTTTGGTCGCCATCTGGAGCCCTGAGTCTGGAAGAGGCAGTGGGGTTGCAAAAGGGAGAAGTCGGCCCACACCAAACAGGCCCACAACCGTTACAAGGAGCACCCGCATGCGTAAATCTACCTTGCCAAGGGGTAGGTGTTCCGCAGTATGGTCCTTTTTTGAGTAAAGTGCAGACGACAAAAGAGTGGTAGTTTGCAACCTGTGCCGTACCAAAATGAGCCAGGGCGTGAACACTAGCAACCTCACCACCACCAGCATGATCCGCCACATGGCATCTAAGCACCCTAAGAAGTGGGCTGAACGCCTGGGTCCACAATCTTGGTCTGCGGGTCACACCACTTCCTCCTCTTCCCCTGTGTTACCCATTGCTGGCTAATCCCCTGTCGAAGACGCAGGCCCAGATTCTCCTCGCCCTGCACCTGGACCTTTGCATGAACTGTCAGCAACAACATCCACTTCCCTGTCCCAGTGCAGCGTCCAAATGTCGATAACACAGGCATTTGAACGCAAGTGCAAATACCCACCCACAGGCCATAGCACTAAATGCGCAACTTTCGAAATTACTGGCCCTTAAAATGTTGCCATTTAGGCTTGTGGACACTAAGGCCTTCCGCAGCCTGATGTCAGTCATGCCCCGGTATGCAGTCCCCAGCTGCCACTATTTTTCACAGTGTGCCGTTCCCACCTTACACCAGTATAGGTCCCAGAACATCACCTGTGCCCTGACCAATGCACTTTTTGGGAAGGTCCACTTCACCATGGACACATGGACAAGTGCTGGTGGCCAGAGACGCTACATTTCCCTTACTTCCCACTGGGTGAATGTTGTGGAGGCCAGGAGTCGTACCCTGGGATGGCACAGGTGCTACCCATACCCAGGATTGCGGGCCCTACATCACCAACTTCTCCTCCATTGCCGCCTCCTCCTCCACTTTGACCTCCAACAGCAGTCAGCCATTAGTCGTTAGCTGGAAGCAGTGTAGCACAGCTGTGGGTAAGCGTAAACAGGCCGTTCTGAATCTGATCTGCTTAGGGGACAAACAGCACACCGCCGCAGAGCTGTGGCAGGGTATAAGGGACCAGACAGAGCTGTGGCTCTTGCCATTCAACCTACAACCAGGCATGGTTGTTTCTGACAATAGCCGTAACTTGGTGGCAGCTTTGGAGTTCGGCAACCTGACACACATCCCATGCCTAGCCCACGTCTTAAACTTAGTGGTTCAGCGGTTTTTAAAAACCTACCCCAATTTGGCAAAGCTACTAGTGAAGGCGCGCCCATTTCCAGAAGACTTCCACAGCTTCAGCCGGTATATCAACGCTGCAGCAGCGCTTACGGCTTCCAGCTCACTGACTGGTGCGTGAGCACGCACTGGAACTCTACGTTGCACATGTTGGCCAGGCTTTGTGAGCAGCAGAGGGCAGTTGTGGAATACCAGCTGCAACATGGTTGTCGCCTTTCCAGTCAACTGCCACTATTCACAAGCGAGGAGTGGGCATTGATGTCAGACCTCTGTGAGGTTTTGAAAAACTTTGATGAATCCACACAGATGGTTAGTGGCGATAATGCTATTATCAGCGTAACCATCCCACTGCTGTGTCTACTCAAACGATCGCTGCTCACAATTAAGGAGGACGCTCTGAATGTGGCAGACAAGGAAATGGGGAAGAACATTACACAGGGTGATAGCCAGACCACCCACAGTTCGTCTTCTCAGCGCAAATTGGGCCATGAAAAGGAGGAGGTGGAGCTGGAGACAGTTGTCTCTGCTACAGAGGGTAGGATGTGTATTCTGGATGTCTATTGTGGTACTTGTGGTCCACTGCGGGCATCCTCCATTGTATTCATTTTTGCTGATCGCCATTAGCAATGGGCCACAAGTGCAGGATTGGCTCCCCTGTTTATATATGCCCAACTGCATCTTGGGTTTGAGTATTTTCTGCCTGTTTAACACCACGCCAAATTTTCAGTAGTTTTGTATACAGAGGGTAGTACCCATAGAACTTTAATTCCATCTGTTCAGCGTGGATGGGCAGAAGAGGAGGATGAGGGGATGGAGAGTCATCCTGATGTTGACATCGACGTCTTGCCCGTTGGTACTCTGGTACATCTGACTTCATGTTAGGCTGCCTTTCCCGCGACCCTCGTGTTATACGCATTTTAGATAACACAGATTACTGGGTGTTCACCGTTCTCGACCCCCGCTACAAAGAGAACTTCTCATCTCTCATTCCTGTGGTGGAGAGGACGTGTAAAATGGTGCAATACCAGAAGGTACTTGTTGAGAGATTGCTCCAAAATTTTCTATCTGACATCGAGGCCGGCAGTGTCCGTACTTACTTAGGCAACCGAGGAAGGTAGACAAGGGGAACACACAGCAGTTCCAACAAAGGCAGGGCAACACTCTCCAAGGCATGGGACACTTTCATGACACCCCGCCAGCAACCTCACCCTGAAGCGCGGCCTAGTGGCACACGGAGGGAAAAGTTTTGGAAGATGGTGAAGGAATACATCGCAGACCATGTCAGCGTCCTAAATGATCCCTCAGTGCCTTAGAACTACTGGGTGTCCAAGCATGTACTCAGTCTACTGTAATGTATTCCCATGCACCTTTTCCACCACAAAAAAAGTGTATATGGTTGAATCTTGTTTTCTCTTCCTCCTCATCCAGATTGTATATATTCCCTTCACTACAGATTTTAAAGAGGGTCAGCTCACCAGCAGGCCCTCAACCATAATATTTTAGAGGGTCAGCTCACCAGCAGGCCCTCCCCCATAATGTTTTAGAGGGTCAGCTCACCAGCAGGCCCTTACCTATAATGTTTTAGAGGGTCAGCTCGCTAGCAGGCCCTCAACCATAATATTTTACAGGGTCAGCTCGCCAGCAGGCCCTCAACCATATTGATTTAGAGGGTCAGCTCACCAGCAGGCCCTTGACCATAATGTTTTAGAGGGTCAGCTCACCAGCAGGCCCTCCCCCATAATGTTTTAGAGGGTCAGCTCACCAGCAGGCCCTTACCTATAATGTTTTAGAGGGTCAGCTCGCTAGCAGGCCCTCAACCATAATATTTTACAGGGTCAGCTCGCCAGCAGGCCCTCAACCATATTGATTTAGAGGGTCAGCTCACCAGCAGGCCCTTGACCATAATGTTTTAGAGGGTCAGCTCACCAGCAGGCCCTAAACCATAATGTTTTATAGGGTCAGTTCACTCGCAGGCCCTTAACCATAATGTTTTAGAGGGTCAGCTTACCAGCAGACCCTAAACAATAATGTTTTATAGGGTCAGCTCACCATCAGGCCCTCAACCATAATGTTTTACAGGGTCAACTCACCAGCAGGCCCTCAACCATAATATTTTAGAGGGTCAGCTTACCAGCAGGCCCTCCCCCATAATGTTTTAGAGGGTCAGCTCACCAGCAGGCCCTTACCTATAATGTTTTAGAGGGTCAGCTCACTAGCAGGCCCTCAACCATAATATTTTACAGGGTCAGCTCGCCAGCAGGCCCTCAACCATATTGTTTTAGAGGGTCAGCTCACCAGCAGGCCCTTGACCATAATGTTTTATAGGGTCAGCTCACCAGCAGGCCCTAAACCATAATGTTTTATAGGGTCAGCTCACCATCAGGCCCTCAACCATAATGTTTTACAGGGTCAGCTCACCAGCAGGCCCTCAACCATAATGTTTTACAGGGTCAGCTCACCTGTAGGCCCTCAACCATAATGTTTTACAGGGTCAGCTCACAATCAGCCCCTTACCCGTAATGTTTTAAAGGTCTCCAGCAGACCCTTGCTCCAAATGTTTTTGAGGGTCACCAGCAGTCCACCAATTATATGTGTATGTGTACCAATCATATGTGTATGATGCCCTCCTTTGTGTAATAAAGGGTGTATTGTACTGCCGATTTGGCAGGCCTTTCACTTAGCGCATAGGCTTTATGAGTGTAGGAGTCCCACTACCTGAACAATTGTACAGGCTGTTTCGGAGTGCCTCTTGCTTGTAATTTTTGGCAGCACTTGCACTTTATATACATTTGAATATACAGGAAAGAATGTTTCCTAAAAATTTTTCCTGAAAAATCTATTTTTTTTGGGGGGTGGTTTTGGTCGTATTTTTTGTCAGTCTGTAAAAGTGGCGTACAACATGGTTCCCAGCAGCGACCTGGGAGTCCAAGATGCATCCAGACATCATCCCCATGCTGTTCCCATCTAGGTGGTGGTTCTGTCACTTCCACACCTTTTCCAATGGACCAGGCACCCTCCCCTCTTCAGAGCAGGGGGTGCCTGGTTGTCTCCCATTGACTTCCATTATACTCGGGTGCTCGGCCGGGCACACGAATATAGCTATGTGTTCGGCCCGAACAACCGAATACTTTCGTGCTCGCTCATCACTAATCATGAGTCATTATCATACGTGCACACCTATCTGACATGATTGGAAAACCCTAATTTAGAGGGGCGTGTGCATCTGATAACTTTGTGGATTATAACCCACATAAAAACGGTAAGAGGGGGTTCCAAAAAGAAAAGAAACCACGTCCCTTGGGAGAATACGGATTATCAGAAAAACTCTAGAAAGCGGACTTCCCTGAATTCTGCACCACTTGACCCTGGGTAATATATACTTTGTTTGTAGTATTGAGATAATTTATTTAGCTTGATATTTAGTCATATACCCGCCTAGTTGCGGACGTATAATGGTAGTTGCTACATCAATCTTGTCTCTGATTTTAGTTATGATGCATATAACTAAATAAGGAGATAATATTCTATAAACTCTCTGATTGGAATATTTATTCCATAGCCTATATAAAGCTAATAATTTATTAGTTTTATTGCAATACTGCCATTACCTGAATTTTGGTCATAATTGTAGCAGAGCAAAAGGGTTCATATATATTCATTTTCTTTATTGATTTTCTGTGCATATATCAATTGATGCCATAGTTTTCATATTTTGTGAATTATATTTGCATTTTAATTCTTGTATTTGGTTTTGAAACTAAAGAGTGTTCGTAGATTTATGGCATGTTGGTTCCATCTAGTGGCGTATTTTGGTATTGCATTGTTTTTTCTACATAGATATTTTCATTGATGTTATTGGTTATTTTCTAAATTATTGTATAATAAATTATTTATATTCTCGCATAGACGCTTGTCCGTTTTGCTGATTGCACAAAAAATTTGGTTCTCGATTGAGCTCTTTTGAGGTGTTATGTCCACCTTATGGATCAATAGTCTTTGATATATATATTTTTTTAATCCTAAATTTTCTATATGAGGCAATTGATTTATATACCTGACATGACAGAACGTTATTTGCGGGAAATAATAGGACAAGTTCTATCTCTTAGCGGAACGGATATACGGAAAGGAATGCATGCGGAGTACATTCCGTTTTTTTGCGGAACCATTGAAATGAATGGTTCCGCATACGGACTGGAAACGGAACCCACAAGAAAAGAAACGGAAAAAATGTTTGTGTGCAAGAGGCTTAGTGAAATTTTATTACCCTCTAGATTCTTCATCAGCTGTGTATGATGTTATTGCAAAGTGGAAGCGTTTATGAACCACAGCAACTCAGCCACGTGGAGACCACATAAGGTTACAGAGCGGTATTGTTGAGGTACATAGTGCATAAAAGCTGGCAGTGTTCTTGTGCTTCAATGGGCCTCATTTATCAAAACTGTTTTAGTTGCCCATAGCAACCAATACCTTTAATTTTTTTCAGAACACTTTAAGAAATGAAAAGTGAGCTCTGGTTGCTATGGGCAACTAAGATAGTTTTCCTGTTAAAACAGTTTTGATAAATGAGGCCCAATACCTGCAGAGTTCCCAAACCTCCTCTGGCTTTAACATCAGCGCAAAAACTGCATCAGAAGTTTCATGACATGGCTTTCCATGGCCGAGCATCTACATGCAAGCCTTACATCGCCAAACACAATGCCAAGCATTAGGTGGAGTGGTGAAAAACACACCATCACTGGACTCTGAAGAATTGGAAAGGTCTTCTGTGGAGTGATGAATCAGGCAGGCTGATGGATGTGAAAACAAAAAGGATGTAGAGAGGGCACTCCAATATCTATGAGTCGGCGCTCCAATATCTGAAAAATCAAAGCCGCCTCCTTAAATAAAATAATTATCAAAATATTTAATATATATACCATAAAATTCAATTCACAACCAAAGACATATGTGGATCCACTGTACACAAATAAATAAATGAATGTATAAATAGTTGGTTAAACAGCTGCTGTTAAAGAGTATATGAAAAATATATAAAAAAAAAAATAAATAAATAAAAAGTAAGAAAAGATAAAAAATAAGATAAATATCTTAGGAAAAATGAATAAAAATAAAAATCCTCTTTGTGAGGTTGGAAAATTGTTCAAAGGTTAGAAATGTTACTTTTCGAAGTTCATAGGTATATATGTAGTTCAAAAGCCTGATAACGGTATTTAGAGTATGTTTCATTCATAAATCAGGAGTGCTTCCACATTATATCAGTAACAATGTCTTTTAGAATGTATAGTCCTGTCACGGTTATACAGTGTTGCCCAGACGTAGTCTGATCACTTGATGTATGTGCCGGAGGGCCTATGATGATCTGAATGACTCACTGCCCGCATAGTCCTTATCTGTTTCTGCAGTAGGATGTCGATACTGTCACTAGATTGGCGGTGATAGGTGATGTATTTAAAAATGAGGACAAGGTAATAAAGTTTTGAAACAGTGATTCAATGCTCTGGGTTACGTTACCTTCCGATGACAGGGTAGCCGCTGTGCTCGTCTCAGCCGCGATCTGTCCAGCGCGCGGCTGACTACAGAGTCCTGTAGCGTGCGACTCGATGAGGATGTCTCAGCTGCCGTGGCGTCCACGTGCAAACTGGTTGAGTCTCGGCTCGAATAGGACCAGAATTGTGACTATTTCGATCCGGATCTTAATGGTATGTGGTGCCTATTATGCTGATGCCCTGAAGAAGGGACAGTATAGTCCCAAAACGCGCTTGGGAGGACATCAGCATAATAGGCACCACATACCCATTAAGGATCCGGATCGAAATAGTCACAATTCTGGTCCTATATTCGAGCGCTCGGAGACTACAACCAGTTTGCACGTGGGACGCCACGGCGAACGCTGAGAACATCCTCATCGAGACACGCGCTACAGGGCTCTGTGGTAATCAGCCCGCGCTGGATACAGATCGCGGCTGAGACGGAGCACACAGCCGGCTTACCACTGTCATCGGAAGGGTAACGTAACCCAGAACATTGAATCACTGTTTCAAAAACTTTATTACCTTGTCCTCATTTTTAAATACATCACCTTATACACCGCCAATCTAAGTGACAAGTATCCGACATCCTACTGCAGAAACAGATAAGGACTATACGGGCAGTGAGCCATTCAGATCTATCATAGGGCCCTCCCGGCATATACATCAAGTGATCAGACTTACGTCTGGGCAACACTGTATAACCGTGACAGGACTATACATTCTAAAAGACATTGTTACTGATATAATGTGGAAGCACTTCCCTGGATTTTATGAATGAAACATACTTCTAAATACCGTTATCAGGCTTTTTGAACTACATATATACCTATGAACTTCGAAAAGTAACATTTCTAACCTTTTGAACAATTTTCCAACCTCACAAAGAGGATTTTTTTTTTTTTTTTTTTTAATTCATTTTTTCCTAAGATATTCATCTTATTTTTTATCTTTTCTTACTTTTTTTTTTTTTTTTATATATTTTTCATATACTCTTTAACAGCAGCTGTTTAACCAACTATTTATACATTCATTTATTTATTTGTGTACAGTGGATCCACATATGTCTTTGGTTGTGAATTGAATTTTATGGTATATATATTAAATATTTTGATAATTATTTTATTTAAGGAGGCGGCTTTGATTTTTCAGATATTGGAGCGCCGACTCATAGATATTGGAGTGCCCTCTCTACATCCTTTTTGTTTTCACTTGACTTATTTGGACAGGGGTGTTGTCCCTATAGAGTGAGCACCCATTCCATAATGTTCAGAAGGGTGAGCCGGTTACCTTTATTAGGCTGATGGATGTGTCTGTGTTTGGTGAATGCCAGGAGAACTTTACCTGTCTGACCGCATTGTGCCAGCTGTAAAGCTTGGTTAAGGAGGCAGAATGCTATGGGGTTGTTTTTCGAAGTTTGGCCTAGGCCCGTTAGTTCCAGTAAGGGGAATCTTAAAGGGTTATACCCATCTCAGACATTAGTGGGATATTGCTAGGATGTCAAATAAGTGCAGGTCCCACCTCTGGACCCGCTCCCATCTCCAGAACCGGACCCCTAAAGTGAAGGAGAGAGCATGCGCAACATGCTGTCCATTCACTGATATGGGCTCACGCTTGGCTGTTTTCAGAACACCCATGAATGGAGGCCGGTCACTCTTCCTGGTGTACTCTCCTTCGCTTTGGCGGACCAGTTCTGGAGATGAAGTTGAAGCTGCTCCTATCTGACATTGGTGGCATATCCTAGCTATATGCCACCAATGTCTGATGAGACAACCCCTTTAATGCTTCAGCATACCAAGACATTTTGGAAAATTGTATGCTTCCAACTTTGTGTGAACAGTTTGGAAAAGGCCCTTTTCTGTTCCAGTAGGATTGTGCCCCAGGGCAGGCCAGGACACTTTTAGGGCTCATGCACACGAATGTGTGCTGCCCGTTGCCACGGATGCGGACCTATTCACTTCAATGGGTCCGCAAATCCAGAGATTCGGAACGGAATCACAGAACGGAATACTACGGAAGCACTACGGAGTGCTTCTTTGGGGTTCCGTTCCGTACCGCAAAAAGATGGTGTCATGTCCTATCTTTTTGCAGAACGGATAAATGCAGACCCATTTAAGTTGAATGGGTCTGGATTCATCCCGGCCGCCATACGGAGGTTGCCCGTGCATTGGGGACCGCAACAATGCACGGAATGGACCGCCTACAGCCGTGTGCATGAGTCCTTAGGATGAGCAAAAATGGAGGTTGTGACTCAGGCCTTCTTGTCCAGAAGCAGTGTCTGGCCTCACAAATGCTCCTCCAGATAAGTGGGTAAAAATCCCCACAGACACACTTCAAAATATTGTAGAAGCTGAATATACTGTAAAAGCCTACGGATTTAGAATGGGAAATGGGAAGTGTAATATGAAGGTGTCCCAATACCTTTATCAGTATAGTCAGACTAGCTTAACTTGTGTCAGAGAAATCCGGTACACTGTTCCGGTAAAGAATAGCCTGCTGGTGTTCTCTGGATCTGGCATAGCCGGGTAGTGCCATGTGCCTACTGGACCCCATTGACTATAATGGGTTGCGGCTGGGATCCAGCCAGAAAAAAAGTTGCATGCAGCAATTTTTGTCCAGCAGAATCCTTGCCGCATCCCATTATAGTTAGTGTAGTCCTGGGTTTGGCAATGAAAATAATAATCAAAAACTTGTCTGTTCATTTGAACTATGTTCACACCACGTTTGCCCCCACATGCCAGATATATACAGTGTTTGTAAAGACTCTCCAGAAATGAGGCAGCATTCATTTTTGCAGTGTGTATTTGAATAGTAAATACAGCTGGTTGCTCTGGAGTGATCGCCCCGACTACCGTATATAGCTGTGCTGCTTTTCTCTTTTAGGTGTCTTTGTAAATAAATGTATAGTGTGCTTTTTATAGGAAACATATGCAAAGATTGTTCTCGTTTCTATCAGGCAACCTTTTTTTTTTCTTCTTTTTTTTTTTTGGGGGGGCCATAGCCAATTACACTAATCAATACATTAAAAAAGTATAAATTGAAGGCTGTGATTATAAAAGATATAAAAACTCTAATGGATCAGACAGATCCTATTAACAGCAAGAATAGCTCTGCAAACTAAACTGTTCTTGCCATCAAAAAGCAACAGAAACCCAATGGATCACCTGCTCTCCTGACAGTGTCTCCTGTTCTTTTAAACCTCTCCAGAGAAAGATATCTCATCCTTAGGCCTCATGCACATTTATGTTTTTCACCTACATGTGCTGTATTTTTTAGGCTATTGAAAAGTTTTTATTAGTGATTTTTTATTTAAACTTCTGTTACCAAGGTGCAAGAATTTGTGAGGAATAAGGAAGCAGTTTTCATTCTCCACAGTTTTTTCTTTTCAGTTACGTCTAAGAAGTTGACTTTAATTTTCAGTAAAGGGGTTGTCTCATCTGAGACAATGGGGGCATATCACTAGGATATGTGCCCATTGTCTGATAGGTGCGGGTCCCAGCGGTGGCTGGAGAACTCTGGTCTGTCCACCACCAAACGCTCTCCCATAGAAGTGAATGGGAGCGCACTGCGCATGACCGGCTACTGCTCCCAATAACTTCTATGGGCCCGACGGAAATAGCAGAGCGCTGATCTCATAGAAATGAATGATGGCTGGCTGCGCATGCGCAGTGCGTCATCCACCACTTTCAGGCTCTGTTTAGGAGATAGGTGTGGGTCCCAGAGGTGGGACCTGACCTGTCAAATAATGGGGGCATATCCTAGCTATAAGCCCCCATTGTCTCAGATAAGAATTCCCCTTTAAAACATAATATTCTGGCTGTTTGCATACTGTGTTATAATAGTGTGTTGTAAGCCTGCAGGTAGCTGCAGAATATTATAGCTATGCAGCAGTGTTGGTGCTTTGTATCGGTACAACGCTCTAAACTCTATAAAGAAATAATCACAAAACAAATATAAATTGTTGCATAGAAATGCGACAGTGAAAGTGGTCTTGCCAAGAAAATTGCTTCTTTTTCTATTGTTTTGACTTCGAGTTATTCCCATCTTGGACATTGAGGGCATATCGGTAGGATATGCCCCCAATGTCTGATAGGTGCATGTCTCACCTCTGCGCGGCCACCCTCCACCCATTCCTATGGGAGCGCCGAAAATAACCAAGCGCTGGCTCGAAGAACCAAAGAAATTATAGCAGCACTCCAAGGATGCCAGGTGCAAAATCCTTGAAGAATTCCGGACAAAACAAATCCACAGTCAACAAAGAAAAACAGGTGGCAAGACAGCACTCCGGTCTTCAATGAAAAAAAAGTGGATCTTTATTAAACCCAAGCGCTGGCTCGGCTATTTCCATAAGCCCCATAGAAGTGAAAGGAGCGATGGCCCCGCTTGCGAGGTGCGCTTCCCATTAATTTCAATAGGAATTCCAAAAAGTAGCCAAGCGCGCTGATCGATTATTTTCAGCGCCATCATAGGAATGAATGGACAGTATCCGCACATACATTGTGCACCCTCCGGGACTTTGTGGGCTCTGATCTAAGTGTAGATGCAGGTCCAGATGTGGGACCCTTACCTATCAGACATTGGATGTATATCCTAGCAATATGCTCCCAATGTTCTAGATAGGAATAACCCTTTAAATGCATGGAGATTTCCTGCAATGCCAAATCCAGCCATTATACAGGAGTGGCGCTGTTTCTGTATGGCCTCACGCACATGACCTTGGATCAACAAAATGCACATATTTCTCCACTTCTATCAGTAGAAATGAGTACTCTCATCTGCAATATGCACAAGAATAGGACATGTGCTATGCTTTGTGGAACGGACATACACATGACATCTCCGTGCTGCCGTTTTTTTAGTTTTTTTGTGTGTGGAGCAATATAAATGAATAGGTCTGTGGGCTATCCACAAAAAACTGCAGATCGGACACAGATGCAAAATATGGTCGTGTGCATGAGATGAGTTCTAAATAAAAGTTGACCCATTTATTTTTTTTAATCTTGGTCCATCCCCTGGAATATGTTTTCTCAGTAACGCGTTAAGGAATAAAACTCAGGACACCGTCATTTTTAAAGCAATAATTTTCTTTTGTAACAATAAAATGACCAATTTCCATAACTAGACTTAAAACTACATGCAAAACAGATCTAGGAATAAATCTGCATTTTATATATGTACAGCGTTCAAGGGTGTAGGGGTAAAATCTGGCTATAAAATGAGCAAAACTTCCAATAATAATTATGCTAAAGCAAACAATACATATCTGTAAATTGCAAGACAAAGTCAAAAATCTGGAATGTCCAATAAATTGCAGCATGGCCAGATCATTTTTACTCTTCCTTCTATGCATTACGAAAAACGTAAATCATTCCTGCTGCTGTCTACATTTTCAAGGTTTATTTTGGTAAACTGGTGAAATATATAGAATTTTCAGTGTAGGTTCATCTTTTCAGGGAATTATAAAAGTAAGTTTTTTTTTGTCACATGCCTATTAGTCATTAGGATTCAACATCTCCTAACATCACTGTAGTCAGAACCCGCACCCTTAGTGTTAAATGGTCTGTTCTACAGCTTTTGAAAAACAATAACCTACATGTTGTTTTAGGGTAGAAAGAAGTTTCCCAAATGATAATTGAGATGTCTTAGATTCAAAACCATCCAGTCCTCCCTCCCCTTCTCTCGGAAAATATAAACCTGTTAAATCTACAACTACCAACCAAAAAAATATATTTATACAAAATTAAAACATAGTTCAAGTTGTAAAACATTATACATGTATTGTAATATTCAAATTCTTTCCCATTAACCAAAGGGTCAATGTTCCAGGATACGTGTATAATGTGTCATAGTCTTAGCGTGAAACATGCTAAGAGAACAGTACATGTTTAGGAAACCTTACCATTTACTACACAACCACTTCAAAATGATTATATACAAAATGGTTATCTGTATTTGGTCTGTGTAGGGATAGGATTCGTCTAGCTGATGTTGCGGCTTATTTACGCTTCCTAAGTACCAAGTACATGATGCTGTTAATAAGGGTGAAGGCAAAGGCAATCCAAGCTAGAATGAAGGAGTATCCGAACGTGCCGTCCTTTATGTCTGGGTCCGGATGGAATTGCTCATGCATGGCGGAGTAGATGGCGGCAGCGATCATAACACACAGACCTGGAAAATTAAAAAGGAAAAAAGCAGATATAATTCTACAGGTCTAGATGCATAATTAAGCGCAGAGATCTGTGCCCGAGGGCAGCAGATGCTGAGATGGTGCTCATTTTCTGCATGTCAAACCTTTTTCTTAATCTATGAAGGCACATGAAAGGGAAGCAAGAAACCAGATGATATAAACTCCAGAGGCATGGGATGGCACTACTATAGTCTGCCTGGTGCGGGAAGTGGAAGAATGGATGAGCTGTAGAACTGTATGGCAAGATTCCTAAAACAGGATGGACGGTATCCTACAGATGGAACATGATATTAAAGGGGTGATCCCACCAAAATGATTTATTAACTTCTATGGGACTGTTTTTTTGGAATTGATGGTGCTCCCAGCTGTCTAAGGCAACTTTCACACTTGCGCTCTTGTTTTCCGGTATTGAGATCTGGCAGAGGATCTCAATACCGGAAAAAAATGTTTCCGTTTGGTCCTCATGCATTATGAATGGAAAGAGATCTGTTCAGGATGCATCAGGATGTCTTCTGTTCCATCAGCATTCCGTTTTGTTACCAGACATAAAACTGCTGCAACGGCGGTTTTGTGTCATGTCAGAAAAAAATGGGAAAAAAAAAAAAAAAACAGATCCGTCAAAAAAAAATATGTAAGTCAATGGTGACTGATCTTGTTTTTTAGGAGCCTAAAAAAACAGATCCGTCACCCATTGACTTTCAGTGTATATAGTGACAGATCCGTTTTTTTCAATTTTGATTTCACACAACCGCATCCTAATCTGATGAGTAAAATCAAAACAGATCAATTTAATCTCAAAACCTGAATTAAAAAACATCCAATATTTATTTCCTGTTAAACACTTTGTTTCACCAAAATGTTTTTCTGCCAGTTAAAACCAGATAGTAACACACATCCTTTTTTTCTAATCTGTTTTTATTTTCTGGTGACAGATTTTTTTATTTTTTTTTATTTCCTGAACATTATTATGGGGGCGGCCATCTTGCCTGAGCGGTTCTTAACAGCATTTAGAAGGTATTAAGAAAATTGCTTTACAGCAGCCACATGGGCCATAGACACAATGGTCTGGAAAGGCTAGTTCCTCGTGTAATATGATCATTTGTGTTATCACCTAAATTGTTTGCCATTTACACACACTTTGGTGCTGGCAAACAATTATTCTGTATGGGGACGAGCAATGGTATTAGCGATTTCTCCTCCCCATACTGTGGAGGAGATCTCTGCATGTTTATAGTAGCTGTCTCCTCCACTCATGAGCAGGCGATTTCCGGGAAGGAACGCTTCCTTCCTTACAATTGTCGGCTAAATTTCCAGCGTGAAAGGGCCTTAGGGTACTTTTACACTTGTTGCAGGACGGATCCGGCAGGATCCATCCTGCCACAAGTGCCCGTGCAATGCCGTGTTGCCGCTCCGTCCCCATTGACTATAATGGGGTGGGGGGTGGAGCTACGCCGATCTCCGGCCGTGCACAGACGTGCTGCGCCGTAGTTAATGGGGACGGAGCGGCAGCACGGCAGTGCATGGGCACTTGTGGCAGGACAGATCCGGCAGGCTGAACAGCCTGCCGGATCCGTCCTGCTGCAAGTGTAAAAGTACCCTTAACTTTGAACAAGGCTTTTAAAGGCAAAGGGGATGGCAGGCATCCAGTAGCAGCTCTCAGCACTGCAGGACACTTTGTTTCCCCACAGCAGCACAGAGGAAACAAGCATAAACGATATTTTTCCAGCAGCAATGACCACATGATTGCTTCCTATGAGTAGAATCCATATTCTCTACATATTAGCAATGCTTTGTATAAAGATGCAAACACAAAGGTAAAGTAAGGGCTTACAGACGTTTCATTCATCTCCTTAATTAGGCAACACAAGACTACAACCAGCCTCAATTAAGATAATAAATGGATCAATATTCTAAAACCATGATCCAGAATACAGAATAATTATGGTTTCATAATAGTCACCTAATGAAATCATTTATTTCTTTCTGAAATTACAACAATGAACAATTAGAACATCTAATTAACGAGATGGATGACTATTAGTATAACAATGCCACGTAGCATTTGTATATAGTGTATGTGTGCGGTGCTCTTCCAGGCATGGCGGATCAGTTAATACTGTTGCCTTGCAGTTTGGATTTTGATCCCCTGCTCAAATCTAGCGTATAATGCCATATTTATAAAGGCCTCCCTACTGTCCAATAAAAAAAGATTATAGGGTAGATAAACTAATCCTACAGATGGCGTAAGCTTAGGCCTCTTGGAGACGAACGTATTTTCTTTCCGTGCCCTTTCCGGGGTTTTTTGAGGACCGTATGCAGAACCATTCATTTCAATGGGTCCGCAAATAAAAAGGAAGGTACTCCATGTGCATTCCGTTTCCGTATTTCCATTTTGCAAAAAAAAAAAAAAAAAAAAGAACATGTCCTATTATTGTCCTCATTACAGACAGACAAGGATAGGACTGTTCTATTAGGGGCCAGCTGTTCCGTTCTGCAAAATACGGAATGCACACGGACATCATCCGTATTTTTTGCGGACCGCAAAATACATATGGTCGTGTGCAAGAGGCCTTAGTCAGGGGCATAATCACAGGGGCACAGTGATTATCACAGGGGCATAATAGTAAGTAAATTTGTCGGGAAGGATGTCTCAGCCCAGCCCCCACCACGCCCCTGTCACTCCCTCACCCCTCCAACACAAAGATGGCTGTGCGACAAAATGTGGCAAAATGGGGTCTTGTGACTTTTTACTCCTAAAACTAGTGCGGCACACTTTGTAAATTACCTTGAGACTTTTTGAAGGTCTCAGTTGATAAATCCGTTTTAAATCAGCTGGACAGGGTAAGGCTATTTCTACACCGGCGTTAGGCCTCATGCGCACAAACGTATTTTCTTTCCGCATTTATTCCTTTTTTTGCGGACGTATACGGAACCATTCATTTCAACAGGTCCGCAAAAAAAAAAAACTGAAGTTACTCCGTGTGCATTCCGTTTCCGTATGTCCGTATTTCCGTTCCGCAAAAAAATAGAACATGTCTTATTATTATCCGCATTATGGACAAGGATAGGACTGTTCTATTAGGGGCCAGCTGATCCGTTCCCCAAAATACGGAATGTACACGAATGTCAACCGAATTTTTTGCAGACTGAAAAATACATACGGTCGTGTGCATAAAGCCTTAGTAGATATCCTGCAGGCTGTTGCGACGGAGAACTGTTCATTGCCGCACCCTATTGACTATAATATATATATGTTGGTTACGGCCAGACAAAAACATTCAATGGTTCTTGTCCGTCTAAAACCCAGCATTTTGTGGCTGTATCCAGTATACTACAGCAGGCTGTTCCCTGCCAGATATGTTTACCACAGATGTGAACGTAGCCCTAGTCCATGCCCCTTTCCAATTAATCCCTATCCCCTTGGTGAGCTAGGCAGAGGGGAGTTCTCTAAAATTACAGATTGCGCCAGATTTTTGTGCCGTTTACAACATCTAGGTAGACTCACATTCATAAATGTGGGCCAATATGTTGGAAAAATGGGTTCATTACTGATTTGTGTGGCAACTGAGCACCAACAGGTTCCTCCTGAAGGCTACACAGAAATCTTCAACATGCAATCCACTATTTTGTTGCCAATACTTACTCCTACTAATGGAGATAACCTTTCTGGCAATATTTTAACTTTTCCAGGAGCTTTTGATATCTGAAGGTTCCTTAGCTACTGCAGTAAAATTACATTAGTCTACATTGTTATTTCTGAAATGTACTTACGACCTCAGTTGAGCCGAGCATGTCAAAGTCTATGGTTATAGTTAGGGGAGTATTTACCGCTCAGACATTTATGACATATGCCACATGATGTATCAAAAATGTCTGATACACATGAGTCCCTCCTCTGGGACCCACACCTGTCTCCAGAACAGGGATCCCCAACCGTGTCCCACATGTTGACAAGGCTGCCACATCCAGGAGGTGGTGGCCACACATTCTCAACATTTACTTCTATGGGAGTCATAGAAACAGCCATATGCTGGAGCAAGATGTGGATCCAAGAGGTGAGACCAGCATCTGTCAGATACTTATGGCATATGCTGAGACAAAACTAAATTAAAGCTGTCCATACACAGTAGATAACCATCGGCAGATGCAGATACTGGATCTACCAACAGTCTAAGGCTCTGTTGAAATGACATTTATGGCTTCCATTTAAAGTATGCTCCAGAATGTATACATTAAATGGATGCCTCCACCAGAAATATCTTACATTTAGGACATACTGTATCAAGCTCATTCAGAAAATGTACACCTGTTGACTACTTCCACAACATAATTGCAATACTCACATGAGAGCATCTGGATAATGGCAGTAAACACAAATCGCTCTCCCTGTTTAAGCCGAAACAGTTGGAGAACGAAGCTCAAAAGTCCAATGCAACACAGAATGGTGGACAGGATCATGGTAGCCTGAATGGCCTGGATAGCCTGAAAATCTAAGGAATAATATGATATATCACTATTAGTATGCTCATTGATTTGACTTCCATTTCTTAACACAATGGAGAACGGATTATCTCACATTCATGCTGGCACTTACATTCATTGTTGCTGCTGATCTCCGTGCAGGCTACGTTAGAAGTAGTGTTCACACAGGTCCTCCAGATGTCAACGTAGAAGTTATTTCCAACCCACCAGGCCTGGGGACCAGAATGATGTTACAAGTTCAAGTCATGTGTATTTTGTCATGTGTCACTCATTATTCCTTTTGCTAGTTTACTTGTATTTCACAAGTTTTGAAAGCCACACTAACAAACTCTCCTCATCTACTACAGTTTGGGATGAACCCATCGAGTTTCTGTGCATGCAAAGTCGGGATAAGCCTGACAACTGTAAAGAAGATTTTCAATCTATATAAAAAAAAAAAAGTTTAAAGGCTATAAATTTATGGTGTATCGCTATATCTGATTGATGGGCGTCTGAATGCTGAGGCCTCCACAATGTCCAGCATGAAGGAGCATCTTTCAAAGTTTTTCCAAGCAGTTCTCCCGGGCACTTGAGAATAGTGACAGTCCCAGAGATTAAGGGGCACATATATTAAGACTGGCGTTTTAGATGTAGGTGTATTTCTGTTTGATCAATGACCCCCATATTGTTTTAGCGCATGGCATTTTAAAATCGTGTTTTTTGCATGCCTAGTGTTTTTCTTAGAGGAATTTAAGTGCCCCCCCCTTTCTTCCAGCTCCGTGATAACACTTTCACTAGAGAGCTCTATGGTATAAAAAAAAAAAAAAAAAGCCATTAAAACAGCTAAACACGTTGGGAGGAGAAAAAAAATGCTAGATTCAGGCTTTTTTTTTTTTTTTAAACCGCAAAAAAGTCATTGACCCAAAAAATGCACCTCAACTGTGAAAAAACATGCATATGAAAAATTATCGGGGTCCTTTATGAAGACTGGCGTTTTAGGTGGATCTGCTGAAGTTATGAAGAGGCGCCTACACCACTGCCACTTTTTTAGACCTGGCGTGAACGGGGAAAAGTTGCAGATTGCGGCGTAAATTACATTTGTGCCACAATCTATGCCAGAAATACACCCAATATAGACCTGGCGTGAGCAGGGAGAAGTCGCAGAAATACGCCTAATTTTGTTTTTTTTCTGTTTAATAAATGACCCCCTTCGTTTTTATCAAAACAGAGGAACACATATTAGATAAAGCAGACATCAGTGATCGGCAGTGGCCTTCGCTCAGCTGTAATATTGTCTTTTGTTAGTGTTTTTCCAATGCTCTGGCGCACGCACACTTTAATAATGAGATTTTTCATGGCAAAATAATTGTACAGAATGCGGATGTTACATTGTGCAGGGACTCACATTGTCTATTGTAGAGATGAAGAGCAATGCTATGGAGGTGATGTGGAAAATTATAATAAAAGCCAGTACAACCAACATCTTCACTCTTCTCGGATTTTAGATCAAAAGGAAACTGAAAGACAAAACACATGCAATGGATCAGTCACATGGCAATGACTAGGTTTGCAGCTATAAGGATGCACTGAAGCTTGTACGGTATTTTACTGGTGCAAGAATGTGCAAATATCATACTTACATCTAGACTCATACTTAAAGAGCACCTATCACGCTCCTGACATGTCTGTTTCAATAAATAACTGTATTTGGCATGTAACATTTATTCTTATGTCTCTATGCTAGAACTTTACTATTAAAGGGTTTCTGTCATCAAGTTTTGACATTATAAGCTGTCTGACATTAGCTATGTGCTAATGTCAGAGCAGCTTGCTAATGTCTTTTTTATAAAAATCCGATTTATATTTTGGCTGAAAAACGTACTTTTATAATATGTAAATTAGCCTCTAGGAGCAGGGGGGGCGTTGCCCTGCTTCTAGAGGCTCCGTGCGGCAACCTGCTGGCACGCCCCTTCTTTCTTTGAGTGACAGTGCCGGGCAGCGATCCTCCACCACTGTCTCCTTCTGAAATCCTGCGCTGTCCTTGCTTCCGGGTGTACTCAGAGGTATTCAGCGCAGGCGCGGTGAGCTGAGGACAGCAGGCACCAGCGTCCTCTGCTCACCGCGCCGAATACAGAGCGGCGGCGCAGGCGTGGGATTTCAGAAGGAGACAGTGGTGGAGGATCGCTGCCCGGCACTGTCACTCAAAGTAAGAAGGGGCGTGCCAGCAGGTTGCCGCACAGAGCCTCTAGTTAAAACCATTTCAATGCAGAAACCTTAACCTTTAAGTTACAGTTCTGTGCATTACCTCTAACTAACACAAGGTGGCAGCAGAGCACTAAATATGTTTTTTTTTTTTTAGTCCGATATAGGTCTGATATCATTTAGAAATAAGTGACAATAATTTAATTTTGTTGAATTTATGTTAAAATTGACACCAGCCAAAAAAATTGGCTCTGGAGGGTTACAACTGAAGAGAGTTTAGAATCGGTATCCGTGCAGCATTCGTGTAACCGTAGCCATAGCAGCCATGCTGGCTTTTTGCTGTAAGGTGGATATATGATGCTATTATACATTCTTATATTTTTTTGCTACCTATGCCATGCCTCCCAACTTTTTGGATGGTTATGGTCTGTTGTGTGAAAGATCAATTTTATACACCTCCATAGTTTTATTTTACACAATGGCGCAAGCATTAATCTGAATACAGAAATTTCTAAAATCCAAATGGCATCATATAATAAAATAATGTATAAGGCAGGCCCTAATATACAGATAGGAACCACTTTCTGGATCGTTATTGTAAATGTCATAATATGGATCTATACCAGAGATAAAAAACAAACAAACAGAAGGACGTTTAAGAAGCAAAGAGGGACAGGGAGACTTGGGTCAAAAGTAAAGACACTTGGGGGGTCTGCCTATGCTGCTGTATTAATTTTCTTACATTAGGTGGTGTGGGCCCCATCTTATGTTGCTGTGGGGCCCTATGAATTATAGCTACAACCTGAGGTGCAGAAAACCTTTAAATGGACCTCTGAGATGGGAATCACCAGTTCTCAGCCTCCTCTGTTATAGCCTCAGTGGAAAGTCGCTGAAGAAGGGCAGCTCCCACTCTGTCTTGGCACAGCCGTCGCATGGTTGCCCAACCATGGCTGTCTGCAACTTCCGTCAATATCAGCAGATTGCCAGATAGAGATAGAAAAGTAACTTTAAGAAGTCTCTTTTCACACGGTGTTATGCAGTGCCCATCCAGGGTTTCCATCGGGTGGATTTCCGTCACCCATCAAAAAGATGCATACCATGTGACATATTTTATATTGGATGCTTTTTTTACGGAACAATGCAGTTTTATACAGTAAAAGAAAAATCGCACCGGTTACTTAGTAAGAAACACTTGGTATGAGCAGGACAGATTGAAACACCTGTATATGAACAGCACAAGGGGTACAGCCAGGGGAGTAGCTATTGGGGGTGCAGAGGTAGCAGTCGCTACCGGGCCCAAAGACCCTTGTGCCACATAAGAAGACACCAGCATTATAGAACATGCATGATGGTCAAGTTACACCTCTGGCTGGAAGGGGTTAGGTCAAGAATTTGGCATGGGGGAGGAGGGGGAGGGTGGCATTTAAATTTTTGCCTCCCTTCCCCTGCCCACAAAGCACTCAGAGATTGGGGGCCCAAGCTGAACTCTTGCACCAGGGCCCATGAGTCTTTAGCTACGCCCCTGTACAGCCACCAGAAACCAACATAATAGGGGCCTGCCTGGAGCAGCAGCTTAGCCAGAGAATTCTGTGTGCAGGTAGATGCCACTAGGGGGCACTCACTGCATAAGGATTTCTAGAGTTAGGCGGTGTGGAGCAAATATGTAATTAACGTGAACAACTACATTATAAGACCCATATTATGAACACCTACACATCATTTTTTGACAAGCCCTTGGGAAGAAGGGGTAATATTGGCTGTCTGAAGGGGACTCTGGGTATAAAAAGCAGACAGCAGTTTAGTTGAAGCGTACACCCTGCCCACATAACTGCATAAGGCCCAAACATTTTGGGCAGTGGCTCTGAGTGGGTTTACTGGTATTGATCAGGGGTATGTTTACTAAATCCTAAACACAGGCATGTTCTACAACTTTCACAACATCCCTCCGGTGAGCACCTTGGCCTCTTCCTAGGCCAGTGACGTCACGTTCATCAGTCACATGGCCTAGACGCAGCTCAGTCCCATTCACTATCCAATGGATGGTGTTGTGGAGGCCGTGGCAATCACCCTCCAATCTGATATGGATTGCCTATGTTGGGAATAGGTCATTAATATTAGAATCTCGGAAACCCCTTTATCATGGTAGATAAACTGCTTCCATATTATTTTATGGCAATTTCCATGAGTAAATGCCACAACAATGTTCACAAACCCCACACCAGAATCAATTACAAAACAGAAAATGCATTTTCCTGTCCAAAACTCCAGAAGGCCACCACGCCTTTCCTGTACCGTATTCCAGGGCAATAAAACACACTTACGCTTTCTCCAAACAAACAATACATTTCTGAACGATGACGAAAACGTAAGCGTTTCATGGGATAAAGTATCCCACAGAGAATGTGATCTGTCAGGCAGCAAGGGAATGTGGAGGCAGTGCAGAAGCCTTACCTGGTGGGAACTACGGGGACAGGTCAAATGAAAATGTCAAGTCTGGAGGAGCAATCACTACAGTGAATATCTCAGTAGTGGTGGCAGGATATTCAATGAGATATTTCTCTGGAAATAACTCCAAAGGCCCCTCTTCCACATATTAAAAATCAGTAGGGGCTCCGCTACAGATTTTTGCTTTATGCCTCATTCACACGTCAGTGTTTTGGTCCTTGATTTCCATCAGTGATTGTGAGCCAAAACCAGGTGTGGATCTAAGCACAGAACAGGATCAGATATTTCCCTTAGGCCCCTTTCACATGAGCGAGTTTTCCGTGCGGGTGCAATGCATGACGTGAACGCATAGCACCCGCCCTGAATCCTGACCCATTCATTTCAATTGGTCTGTGAACATAACCTTTTTTTTTTCACGCATCAGTTCTGCATTGCGTGAAAAACACAGCATGTTCTATAGGCCTCATGCACACGACAGTTGTTTGATTCCGTGTCCGTTGCTCCGTTTTTCGTGATTTTCTGCGGACCCATTGGTTTTTAAATGGGTCCGTGGAAAACTCGGAAAATGCACCGTTTGTCCTCCGCATCCGTGGTCCGTGATTCCAGTCCGTGAAAAAAATATAACCTGTCCTATTCTTGTCCGTGAAAAACGGTTCACGGACCCATTCAAGTCAATGGGACCGTGAAAAAATGCGGATGGCCATCCGTGTGTCATCAGTGTTCCGCGTCCGTTTTTTTTGCGGATCACTTGGCAGGCACTTGGCAAAAATTTTCAGCCTGTCTTTTGGTAAAATCTTTTGGGTCATGTCCGCTAAAAAAAAAAAAAACGGAAGACACGCGGAAACACAACGGAAGGCAAAAACGGACACGGATCACTGAACAACGGAACCCCTTTTTGCGGACAGCATAAAAAAACGGTCGTGTGCATGAGGTAAACACTGAACAACTGAATGCAATTGCAGACAAAACTGACTGAACTTACTTGCAAAATGGCGCGAGTTTCACTGAACGCACCTGGACCTAATCCGTCACACTCGTGTGAAAGAGGCCTTAGACCTTATGTCTGTGGAGGTTCAAATCCTGGTTTTGGTTCATAGTCACTGAAGGAAATCACTGACGTGTGAATGAGGCATAAGTATCCAGGAGGTTCAAGTTATGTCTCTGCTCAGTGACTGACCGTATAGCCACACCCAAAGTGCCTACAGCTTTGTCATGTGGACCTATAAGGACTACATGAGAACTTAGGGGGAGATTTATCAAGACCGGTGCTTTCTGCATTGGTCTTGGTATCCCCTGCGCTGTTGGAGGATGCCCTTAATTTAGGATAAGGCGCACTCCTCATCATAAATTAGGTGCATCCTCCGGCAGTCCATGCGCCTGAACAGAAACCTAGGACAGACCAGAACCGTCATAGATTTCTGGCTTCATTTGCACGAGAAAACTGGTGTAAATAAAGATAAATTTGTCCCTGCTGTTGGCCACACCCCTTTGCCAAGTTTTAGGAAAAGTGACGAGGGTGGCGTAAAAAAGAGCCACTTGCAATTTTTTTTTTCTCAAAAAGTCACATTTAAAAATTAACACCTTGCAACTTTTTGCAAAGTTATTTTTCTCGCACAAGGGAGATGATGCACACGACCGTTGATCAGCCGTTCCGTCCATTGGGGACCGCAGCTGCGGACAAGAATAGACATTTCTATTGGGGTGCCGGCCTGGTGTTTCGCGGATCCGCAAAAACACTGCGGATGTGTAAATGGACCCTTATATTTCCACACGTTCATGCTAGTTATACAAAAACTAGAACCAGATGCCGGAACATCACTAGAAAAAAAAATGCTAAATAGAAACTTAGAAAACGAATCGAAATGCACCGGAGTATGTGTATGTGTTCTGAGTCTGTCAGAATACTTGTGTAATGACTGCACGGTCTATTAGACTTGCTCTGTGTTAATCTACTGCTGCATTATGTCTCCATAATCACATGCACACCTCCTTTATATAATGATGTTACAGGCCGCGTGACTATTTGTTGGTTGTAACAGAGTAACACTGATGAAGCCAGATAGAGTCTTTATACACTGCCGACTACAAGCCTCAGGAAAACTAAAACCAGTTGTCTGACTTGATCTAAATTAGCTGATACTTATTGGGTTGGTCTCAAATATGTTTTTCAATGGATGTAAAGTAAATGAACCACATTATTCTGCTTAGTCCATGTACTAAGCAGTGGCTCAGCACTGGATTGGATAAGAGGTGATCCAGTACCGAGCCACGCCCCCTGCACTGATCACATGATGGTGACGTCACCCCAGGTCCTTAGGGTTGTCCAAGGTTCGGGTTCAATGAAGCAGCCCCTTATGAATTCCAAATGCCGTTATGGAATCCATAACGGGATGCTGCGATAACCCGAACCCGAACTTTGGACGCCGAACTAAAAATAGAAGTTCACTCATCTCTAGACACAGGCTATGCATGGCCGAACTCACAGATGGGAATGGTGGCAATGCAGGCTATGGTGGTTTGTCCCTCCTGATTTGGTGTTTGGTAATACAGGGGTATACTGTGGTCATGTCTTAGCCCTGGATCTACAAGTAGGTTTTAATACTGTTGTAGGGAAGCTCCTACCTCCACCCACTTCTCAGATGCACTCTGTCTCTGGCTGTCTGTGGGCAAACACTGTCACCCCCTGCTGCCATGGCTTGGCTGGGAGCACAATCTCCACCTACCTATGGCCTTTTCTCCACTGCTATGCTTCACTACTACAGGTATACGTCCTCTCCTACCGGTGAGAAGGGCGATCCTTTTTAACCTATTGTCTCCATGTGTATGCTTCGGGTCTAACTACGTGTGTCGCTTCCAACTAATCATGGCTCCCAAGGTGATACTTCTCCATCGCCATCTTAGTTTGGAAACATAGGCAAACTACACCGACCTTACAAGAGCAATCAGAATCAGTAAAATAGGAATACGAACAGTATGTACATATATCAAAATACAATAAAAACAATAGTATTTGCTTGCCTACATATAAGCACAACCTGCATAAAGCTGGAAAAACAGGTTAGGCACAATTCAGACTTACAAACTTATTCTATGCAGAAAAATTAAATACAACTAAATACAACCGGAGGGGTTTCCTTCACCACCTTATATACCCCTGGGGGTAGCATTATAAGTCATCTGCAGAAGAATGAGCAGCAGCCTCGGTCTGTGCTGACGTGTAATTTAGGTGACAGGGTGCTGAGCTCCCAAAAGTGCTGCAGGTAATGGGGCAAACAGGGATGTTCAGTTTGTAATTCACCTCACAGCTCTCTCATAAATCATCCACCCACTACACTAGTCTTGATGATCTACATTGGTTCAGGTATCTCTGAAGTATGGAAAAAAAGGTATATGTCATATTTATTAGATCTTCTCATCTTGCAAAGTGCACACCCATGGATCCACTTACGCATTTTAGACCCCAAAGGGGTCCATGGAGGCGCACTTTGTTTTGTAAGATGACCTAATACATTTTGGATTTTATCTTGTCCTTTGCCTATTCATACTACACAGGGATACTGCCTGTGTCTCGGTCATGCCACAGATACAGAGACTCCTAAGCAGGAATATAGGGTTTGTCCACAAAATCTAGGCATCCTCCACACACACACACACACAGTATGCAGCCTGAGCCAGCCCAATCTATATCAATGCCAGCCCAATCACACACAATCTAGTGTAAAAGTCCTGGGAAAAATGCAAAGTGGATGAAGCACTAAAAAAGCTCAGTGATTCCTTAATTTTAGCATCAAAAGCGTACAGGTTATTTTTCTGTCTAATTTATATAGAACAAATTTGTGGCATATTCTATCTAACTGCATATGTACAGAGATATTCTCATCATTCCTTCTGGAGGCGAATATTTCCTTATTCGTGTAGTCCAAGATAATCGCCCCTCTCTCACTAGCTGCTCCCCATGACCCCCCTCCCTCACAGTCTGCTCCCCATGGCCCCCACTCTCAGGTTGATCCCTATGGCTCCCATTCCATTACAGACTACTCCCCATGCCCCCCTCACAGACTGTTCCCCTGGGACCCTCCTCTCTCGCAGACTGCTCCTCATGATCCCTTCTATCACACAGACTGCTCCCCATGGACCTTTCTGTTACAGAATTCTACCCATGGCCCCATGTATCACATAGGCTGCTGCATTCGGGCCACCTCTCTCAAACAGACTGCTCCCCATTCTGTCTCACTCTCACAGACTGCTCCCTAAGACCTCCCTCTGTGATTGTATGCCTATACTATAGGCTTCAATAGTTTATTCACACCCTGCAATTTCACAGGAGAGGGTGGTATCAATTGAACGTCAGAGGGGGCCCCTTACCTCTGACAAACCTCACAGGTACCACAGTTGCTATTAACAGTGACATCTGAGAGTGGTTAAATGACGGGGATCGGAATTATTTCCAGGTATGCAAAATGTTTAACTTCATCTTGGCTTAGACTTTTAGCACAGCAGACAGTCCCACTTGACTCTCTCAGTCAAAACTCCAGTCAGATCGGGGTAACGTGTGACTCATTTAGAGCATCTCACATTATGCTGATCAATATACTCTTTTGTGGCTTATCAAGAGAACAATAGAGCTGTAATACTGTTATTCCAATCCTACACCTACTATTATAATAGGTGTTTTCTTTCTAATAAATCTTCCCTACAACAGCAGTAAACTAAAAGTACCTGCAGCATGCTTGCCTTATCTATATGTGAACATTAATGTAGTAGGTGATTTGAATCCATACAAGGGATCCATCTCAGCACTGTACATTGATAAAAATCACTACAGGAAATGTCTCTGCAGCTTTTGTGCTTGCAAACTGTCTTTTTTATGTACACTAAAGGACCTATTACGAATTTCTTCTGCTAGGTCTACTTCATATAGTATCCCTTGTGTTCCCAACAAAACAAAGTGCTCTTCTATCTATAAATATTATTTTATTGCATGCCCAAATTGCTTTGAACAATAGTTGCAGAGAGAGCTGAGCCTCTAGGTGTAATGGTAATGCCCCCGTTGCTCCTAGAGGCTCAGTTGCATATATTAAAACATAATTTTTCTCAGCAATGCGGGCACATATGAACATGGGACCAATACAGATGCCTTCAGCTGCCAAGCGCACATGTAACAGGTCAGCCATAGGTACAAATTTGCTGACAGATGCCCTTTAAAGAGACTCTGATATTACTTGTTTTAACACGGTTAGTCTTTTAACACTGATATTTAACCACCCTCCTCTGTCCTGGCTTGAAGATAAGCTGGTGGTATATTGTTAATGGAGACAATCGGTAGTTTGTTCAATAAGTAATATTTGGCACAAAAAAATATTCTCTCATGTCAAATCTGTTTATATCGTATTAGGCAAAGAGATAAAATTAAAAAAAACTGTATTTTAGCTGTACATGGAAGATAATTATACAAAGTGCAGGGATTTTTCAGTAAAGGCACAAAAGTAGATGGGACCAGTTTAGAACAGGCCAAAATTTGTGGCGGGGTTAATTATCATATGTTTGGTTTCATGCACAGACAACTTGACAGGAATGTATTAACACCTGAGCACCTGACAGTCACGCGGAACCTGTTTGTGTCTTAAATTGTGCGCATTGATTTCAGAGAGTTGTGCCTTTTTTGTGGGTTTAATTGCTTTTTTATTAACTGCTAATTTATATTATTATTTTTATTTATTTTTACTCATGGGGACAGGTTAGCAGGGAACACATTAAAGAGGTTCTCCAGCAATTAAAAAATTGGAAATACTTAAATATGATTTTATTATAAATATATTCACAAATACCTTTATTACTTAGGAAGGCGGCCATTTTATTTCTCCTAATGATTGCTCCCTAGACTAAACAAGCTATTCTATCAGTACACACAAAACCTGTCCTAATCACACAGGAGGACAAGTTACTTCACCACAACAAGCCATAGTGCTGCCTCATCCTCCTCTCTGCTTGTTAGGAATCATGATCCTGAATACAGCTGAATCTCTGTGGGAATGGAGATGATGAGGAGACATGAGAGGAGGACGAGATATGGCTAATGAGCAGCAGCTCTTGTATGCAGTATCCATTACCATAGCCTGTCCTGTCTGTCCTCTCTGTACTTCATGTCTGCTCATGAACTAAATTCACCACAGATTCAGCTAAGGATCTTATCATCTGTATTCAGGATCATAATCCCTGACAAGTAGAGAGGAGGAAGAGGCAGCTCTTTACCTCAGTGTTGTAAAGAAACATGTCTTCATGTGTGATCAGGACAGGTTTTGTGTGAACTAGTGGGACAGCGGCCATTTTGTTTCCCCTGATGATTGCTCCCCAGACAAAATCAGCCAATATAAATAATCAAAGGTATTTGAGAATATATTTATAATAAAGCAACATTTAAGTATTTTAATTTTCTTAATTCCTGGAGAACCCCTTTAATGGGGATATTTATTAAGACTGATGTAAAGGGAGACTGGCAACCAATCAGCTTTTACCTTTCATTTTTCAGAGCTCCTTTGGAAAATAAGAGGTGGAATCTGATTGGTTGATATGGGCACCGGTTTTCCCCTACACCAGTTTTGATAAATCTACCTTATTATATGCGTGTTCCCTGCAGTCCCCATATACTGGACACTATGATAATAGTGATCCAATGTAATATAAAAGCCGATATATCACCGTTACCAGTGATCTGTATAGACAAACATGTACAGAAATTCAGCATTCTGGTCAGGACAGTGACCTGATCATTTCAGTCCCCTGTCACAGGACATGATCCGGCTGTGAGTGTGGCAGTCCGATCCTGCCGATGGCACTGAATGTGCAATGGGGTTTAAGGGGAAGGTGTGGGGCCGGCAAAGAAAAATACATTTTGTTCCCAGAGTTCTTTTTTAATTGGTTCTATACCTTACATTCTTTGCCTAGAGGGACCAAACTATTAGCTTGTCAATCTAGTTTCTCTGTCCACATTCTGCAGATTACATTGACTACTAGAGTACACAAAAGATTGCCAAGGGCACAGATCTATAGACTGAAAGTGCAAAAAGACACTGGAAACATGCAAAATATTTAAGTTCCATGAACAAGGATGGATTTACATTTTTGGACCCAGGAGGCAAACAACCTTTGGTGCTCTAATCCCTGCCCCACCTCTTGGTCGCATGAACATTTACTGCATTTCTCATTGGATTGTCAAGATAACGATAGTTGAAGAAGTACCACGGCACTCAAGTTATTGATGCAAGTAAAATTGATTTGTCATCCATCCACATGATTATTTTAGTTTACACTGAAACATAATTCATAATCTGGCCAACGTTTCGGTCAAGCCTGGACCTTGTTCACGGCCGTGGTGCAGTCAGAAGGCAGTGGATGGCACCACTGCCTTCTGACTGCACCACGGCCGTGAACAAGGTCCAGGCTGGACCGAAACGTTGGCCAGATTATGAATTATGTTTCAGTGTAAACTAAAATAATCATGTGGATGGATGACAAATCAATTTTACTTGCATCAATAACTTGAGTGCCATGGTACTTCTTTAACTATATGATAATCCTTTACCACTGAGCACCACCGACAGAAAAAGGAGTGCCGTTCAATATTGTATAATATAACAGATAACGATAGGCTGAGGAATCATTGGACTGGTACTAAAATTAGGCTGCTTTTACACTTGCGTTTTAGTTTTCCGGTATTGAGATCTGTCATAGGGTCTCCATACTGGAAAAAAAACGCTTCAGTTTCAGTGGGGACAAAACTGAACTGAACAGAACGCTCCAAAATGCATTCTGTTCCGTTCCCATAACGGAGAGCAAACAGCAACATGTTGTAGTTTGCTTTCCGTCATGGGATGCGGAGCAAGACGGCATGACCCCTAATGCAAGTCAATGGGGATGGGTCCGTGTTCTCCGACACAATAGAAAACAGATCCGTCCCCCATTGTCTTGGCCATGTTAAAGATAATACAACCGGATCTGTTCATAACGGATGCAGACGGTTGTATTATCAGTAACGGAAGGGTTTTTGCTGAACCCTGCTGGATCCAGCAAAAACGCTAGTGTGAAAGTAGCCTTACCCGGCAGAATTCATTTCATATTCATTTCATGATGTATTTTTTTGTTTATTTTTGCTACATCAAAATTAGTAATTTAAATATATATTTTTTAGAATACACAAAAGCTCAAAAATTAACATTTTTTAAACAGATTATTCTACTAAATTTTAAAGGGATAGTCTAACCAAAAAGTAAAATTAAATAGAGGCAGTCACCTTTTGAAGTATGTCTGACCTGAAGTAATGACTTTCATTCCCATTGACATGACCACTGCAGCCAATCACTGGACTCTGACTGCCTCTGCAGTGACATGCCATTTTTGCACACATGACCACTGAGACCAGGACTTGACTGCAGTGGTCACGTGAGTAGGAATGGAACATCAATATGGATGAAAATTTCTAAAGAGGTGAGTTACTCTTTTATATATATATTTTTTCACACACCACAGTTTCACTAATACACACTCTGGTTTCTCTGGCCTCCATTACTATACAGATACTCTTGACAAAGATCCACCAAGAGTGAAACCTCACCTATTGTTCATCACGTTTGGATGAAACCATACTAGCTGAGGAGTGCTGTGGACTATTCAATACTGTAACTATGGTTTCTTGTCTTTTCCATGAGCACCTACCTGACAGACAGTAGTGCACGAAAAATGACAAGAATTCTCAAAATAATCACTGACTAAAAATCCCAGACCAATGGAAATCTATTCTTTGAGTCCACATTAATTTTTTTGTTTTGTTCCAATTGCTGTACCTTCATGAGACACAGAAAGCATCAAGCAATACACAATAGCAAAATGCTTAGGATTGAAGGTACCCGTTACCAGCATGGCTTTCACAGCATTCTGTGGCATCCATCCTGTCTGATTTACGTTTTGTAAGCAGTCGCTTTGTTCTTGACATGACACAACCCAAAACAACCCTGGAGGCTGGGTAAGAGCCTTCTGACAAGGACGGTGAGTGTTGGAGTGGGTCACCTCTGTGTGATCTAAACCCTGTTTGTGTCCTTCAAGACTATTGGAAAAACATTCCAGGCAACTTCTAAATTGGAAGGGAATACATAGAGAGTACAAAGTGGTTATAAAAAAAAAAATTATCCTCCTGGATATTTGCATATTGCTGGCACTATAGGAGTAAACAAACCAACTGAAAGGTGGCATGAAGCAGGATGTGCTCAACCCAAAAATGCAGTTGTGCATATATATACAGGGAAGAAGATCCTGCACTTGTGGCCCGTTGCTAATGGCGATCCCCAGCAAAAATGCATACAGTGGAGAATGCCCGCAAGTACCACAATAGACATCCTACACAAAATGGCAATAGTGTGGATGTGATAAATAATATAACAATATAGCAATAACAAATGACAAAACAGGTGCATACTGCGGTCTTACTAAGCCCTCAAACTGATGTTAAAATTGAGAGGTTAGTCAACATGTCCTATGACATGGCCATATCAGCCAGTCTTGGGTGGGGCTCACAGCCCTCTCCCTCCTCCCATTGCAGGCATGGTTACATGCTGGAGGTTACTGAGGAGTCTGCTGCGAGTCGGCCTAATACATTCCTGTAATTTTGCCCACTGGCCCCTGGTATTGCGCATATGGCACAGGTAGGTGAGTGTTAGGTCCCGAGCTACTTGAGAGACCTTGGCGTGGTGCTTGGGCTTAAGACATGTCCTCCACTGTAGGACATGCTGACTAACCTCTCAATTTTAACATCAGTTTGAGGGCTTAGTAAGACCGCAGTGTGCACCTGTTTTGTCATTTGTTATTGCTATATCACTATAGGAGTAAGCTCAGCTGAAAATATAAACCAATAGGTACAGAATTTAAGTAAATTTGCACTGCTTTTCATATTGTGACTTATTAACCCAATGCCAATACATCCTTCTCTATTACAAGCAAAAAAATAAAAAAGTTAGAGGTTCTGTGCTTCTCATTTTATTAGAAAGAACCACCGACAATAAGCAGTTGGGACCCTTAGCCGCTAACTGTAAAGTGTAGGGGGAGGGGGGGGGGAAAATCGGTCAGCAAGTGCTAAATTTTCACACAGCACCACCACAGGGCAAATAAAAAATTACACGGAGCCAATCTAAAACAAGGTGTATAGCAGACATTCTGTGTCCTATAACAACCCTATATTAGCTAGGAATTAACTTCAACATGCTTTTGTTTAATATACTAAATCAATGCTAGACAATATTAACAGTAAAAGGATGCAATAGTATATTGCCCTTCTTGGATGCTTACAATTCAGTTCAATATATTACAGACTCCTGCTTTACAAAAATTAAAACCATCATTAAAAAGAGCAGACTGTTTTATAGTCATTGGCGCCATGTTCATCAGATATAACGAGTTTTTCCTAAGAGGTGTTGCTAAGTAGAAATACTTAATCATACTAATTATCTTGTGATAGGTCTATAATTAAAAGACAAAATTACATACAAGACATGACAAAACAGTATATGGGGTTTGCTTAAGACTGAAACTTATAACTTATCCATATGATAGGGAATATGGGTCTGATCATTGGGGTCCAACCACTGGGACAGTCCAAGTGTAATCACTGTATGCTAAAGCTCATGGTTGCCAACTGTCCAGAAATTTCTCGACAGTCCGTAAAAATAGACAACTTTCCTGTGTCCTTGGAAAAAAAAAAAAAAGGGAGGTGTCCATGATGTTTTTGAGGCTGCTGGTACATGATATGATAATTAACACCAAAATAATCTAATCACAGCACACAGTAAATACTAGTAATCAGTTCTTATCAGTGTATTGAGTTGTAGACTGGTTTGTTGAGGTTTTGAAATTTGTCTGCAAGAAATGTTGGCTGTCCATGATTTTGGGTTAAGTTGTCCAGAAAAAAGAAAATTTCTGATTGGGAACCCTGCTAAAGCCATGCCATCCTCATATACTTTGGGATTCAATCCCTCACCACTTTTCTATATCTGCATGCTATGATGAATGGAAACACTCAACGGCTTTAGACATGTATAGACCTACACTATGCTGTATTCAACCACTTTACCATAGCCATAAATATCTGTCTATAGAATGCTGCTAGGCCACCTGTCCTGGCCCAGTAGGTAAATAAAAAAATTAGTTACAGCTTTATAGTGCGATTGCTTGGACTATATGCTATTTAGATCACCCTCCAAGATGTAGGTGTACATAATTTAATGCTAACCTCCCTCCCATATTTTAAATTAGAGATCTTCTCACGAGCAGCTATTTTCAGACACGAAAATCCACTTCTTACACCATTGCCCGGACTGTTTTACACGTCACCACAAAGTATATATAAAGTCAAATATTACAGCTCCTGAGGCCGTTTAGATATATTACAGGTCATGACAAATCCAGTCTCACAAGTAGCTTCAGTTTACAGGTCTCCAGAAACAAGGAGCCAAGCCCCAAACTGAATTACCACCTCCTTGCAGAGAACCAAGCCCACACACAGAGGAATCTCATCCTCGCAGAAGACAACTGAACATACCAGATACACAAATGTTTATTAACACAGGTACTGTGTAACAAATCGCTATTGTCTCCTAGTGAACATGTACAACTAGAGCCAAACAGAGAGATACTAAAGCTGGATTTACACTGCCCGATAGTCAGGCAGATCATCAGGAACAAACCTTCATAATTCGTATGAACGCTAGTGTAAAGGTGCCGCAGACAATCTGATGAACAAGTGAAACGCTCATCATTTAACAATCGTTCATGCGGACACCTCAATCATCATTTTCGGGCAGCAGTTCGTCCTGTGTAAACAGCACTCTGCTGCTGAGAAACTATGACTATCTATGAAGATGAGCGATGGAAGTAGGTGGACGCACATACACAGTTCCATCCTTCAACTGACACCTGTTGAAGCAGAAAGGCCTCAAACCAGGATAAAAAAAAACAAAAAAAAAAAAAAACACATGAAGGAATGGGGATTGCAGCGTGACATAGGGCTCTCCCTCTCCAAATACCCACTAAAGAGAAGCTTTGGGCTCCAATGCAGAATCTGCAAAAGTGTCTCAAACTATCACATCCATTTATGATACTGCTTTTGGAAGGAGCTATATGGTTCCCTCAGACACTAGGGCCGATATTCGTCGGAAACCTCTGCATTACTATAGTTATCTCTCTAGACACCACGGTGTTACAATAAAGGGTTTGAACAGGTCCAATCAACATGCTGCTGGACTTCCGTCCAAGGGACTGGTTTGTTGAGGGCAGTTGAGCACTACATGGAATAAAGATCCCCATTAAACATTAGACTATTGTCAGCCAAACCCGCCGATCAAACGTAAATGGGGAGTTTCAGACTCTTCCCCGGTGGATGATGTCGGTGGTGAGAGAAAAAACAGGCACGCTAAATTTCAACACCCAACCCTTATGTTTTCCTGGTAGATAACCACTTGCCAGGTGTCTGTCAGCAGCTTTCTCTTCTCTGCCCATTGAAGACACATACACGGTCAGTAAACTATGGAGATTTTAGAAGATGGACAGGAGTCGTAGCGAAAAAGGATAGACTAGAAAGCAATCATTTTTATTTTGGCAATGTATTTCTGCATCAGACAGATGCATTTGTCAGGCCTGAAACTCAGACAGAATAAAGATTATAGTCTTTTATACTATCCATCTAGATTACGGCTCTTGTCCATTGTCAGTGGTGCTTCTAAGAACTACAACCTTTGTTTCCTATTCCTGACACCCAAAATGGGTGGTCCCAGGTGTGTTTGGTGTGTTCCCAGGAGTGAAGCATCACTTCGAGTTATTTACTTTGTTCTGCTCTGTTAGAAAAGAACAAGGAGAATAACATAAGTGCCGGATCCAACACAGAAATGAAACCAATGGAACCAAAAATACCCCACAGACTATCATGGGGTTCTTCTGGTTTCTGTTTGGGTGTACACTTTTTTTACTGCAGGACTATTTTGTCCTCTCTTTTTGATGGAATCCTCTACAGGGGCCTCCAACGCAGATGGAAACAAACCCTAAGTATGAAAGATACCTGAAGACGTGCTCCAGTGAGGACATCATGTGTCAGTTAAGATTGTTGCACAATCTATATTATTAATGTTACACTCACTTTATGTGAATTAATCAAGCCAGCCTGTTTCTGAACCGAGAAAAACGTGGCTGATCACACAGAACAATAAAGAATGTCCATGGCCATCTACCCCCTGATGATTTTGATAATAAATATGTGACATACTGAGTTAAAAAGATTGCCACTCACTTTTGTAAGATTCAACAAAACAGAAATAAAGAAGAAGAGACTCTAAAGAAGTATAGGACACCATAATTCGGCCTTGAATGGAAACATGGCTCCATTGGCCACCTAGCAGCCACAGGGACTACCTATACCTTGAATTGCATTGAAATAAAATAGAAAAGTATCATATACAGAATTTTTGTTTTCTAATCTCTGCAGATTTAATTAATTTTTCAACATACATCTTAGTGCAATAAGGCTTTTGTTTTCTGATATTTTATCACATTGGTTCCTAAGTTGGGTCTCAAGCATCATAATATTATTTACTATAGTAACATTATTCCCAATATAGATGGGATGCTGTGGGCCCCAAACCTCAGCTTTATTTAGAGTGCATGTACCCAAGGAAAGTTTAAAAATACCTGTAAGCACTAAAAATATTTCTATGTGGCAACCAACCAATTCTAGATTACTTAATGACTACTTGCTATAAGCAAGTGCCTAGGACATGTAATGGTCTAAATATATTCACTTTATTTAATGGTAACACGGTGCTATGTGTTTTGAAGAAATTGTAAAATAGAAATGATACAAAAAATTGTAAGGCGTTGTTCAAGATTGGAAAAAACATGTCTTCTTTCGAGAAACAGTGCCAGTCTTGTCCATGGGCTGTGGCTGGAATTGCCGCTGATACATAAAGGGGTTGTTTCAAATTAGAGACAAAGGGGGCTATTTACTGTCCAGAAATATGCCCATATTAGCTGTCTCACATTTAGACTGGCACTGGATGCGCCGAAGTTAGGTAGAGACCGGCGCCCTTCATAACTTTGGCGGAACCACCGCCAGATACAGGGGTTATTTAGACCGTCGTCTAAAATGCCAATCTTAATAAATGACCCCCTTATTCCACAAGAGCCGATTTGTGTGGGTCTGAACACTGAGACCCCCAGAGATCAAGAGACCAGGGGTCCCATGCCTCTGTTTGAATGGAGCGGCAGGTCACACGTCTGCTGCCACCTCATTCTTTCTCTGTGGTACTGCCAGCTTAGTGCAGCGATCAACTATTTCCAGCATAGCACAGCGAGCTACAGTACATTGTTTCCTTAACTCCGTAGTTATGGAAATAACTTACTTGTGAACGGCTGAGATGGGATTTTCCCATTAAAGGGTTACAAATATTGATGACCTATCCTGAAGATAGGCAATCTGACCTGACCTAATAAACGAAAACTTAGTCTCTTTACTGTTCCTCTGTTGCTCCCATTCGGCTGTTTCCCTCTCCTAATTGTTTCTACTTCCTGCTCCGTTTCGATACACAGGAAATGACCACTCAACCATTTACTGGCTAGTATCGGTAACCCGCCTCAGCCAGTGATTGGCTGAGCTGTTATTTCCAGTATATTAAGAGTGACCAGGAAGGAGAGACTGGCGGGAAACCAGGATGCAGGAGATGAAAATGGAGAGGTAAATGGAGTTTAAAAAAAAAAAAAAAAAAAAAAAAAAGTGTCTGGACAATGCCTTTAATGCTATACCGGAAAGGTTAGAAAAAAAAATTGTAGACAACAGGCATACTAATATAATAGAACAGATATGGTTCACGTAAAAATATAATACTCTACTAAACATAAAAGGATATATTTTGCTACTTGGACCCTCAAAATGGTTTTCTAGTAAAACATAAATTCTATATGTCTAAAAAGAGCTATAGACAAACTGTAACCTGCTAATATATCTTGTTTTTGGATGCAGTACTTGGATCTGACCTTAGGGTCTATGACTGCATTGCAGTGTATTTCCATAGGTTAGTATGTGCAATTTTTTTATTCATGGATGAGATGCAAGTACTGGAACCTAAAGTTACAAATATGCAGCTCACAAACAGGAACCTGCGGCACGAAAAATGCAGGACAACACCAAGTTTTGAAACCTCACTCATGAAACCAGCCTCATCTCAAAGTCCTTGATGTCAGCATTTGAACATAGAGCGATTCATGTATCAAAAGTGCTTAGAAGAAAAATGGTTCTGGCTGTCCATAGCATCCAATCATAGTGTAGTTTTTATTCCCTAAACTGCATTAAAAAGTCATGTGGACTCCATTTACTATGGGTACCAAGACCGATTTTTTCCCCTCATACAGTATTGCTATTTGAGTATCTAAGCGTACTAAAGTACATATATTGCTGACTCCTTTAAAGGGAGTGTCACCTACAAAATGGGTTTCAAGATGAGCACACCACCACTTTGGGTAGGTGCCCCAAAGATAACTTTAGTTCCTTTCTTGTAAAAATTCATTCCTCTAATCCTTAGTTTCTTTTTATTATGCAGATATGGTTTGCAGTGCACTGTGGGCGTGTCCACCCCGTTCTGTGCACCTGACTTTAACTACGTCTTCATGATCGTCTCTGAACTCTCAGCGACTGTCATTCAAACAAGGGGGAAGGGGGCTGGGCAGCGTTATGGTGGAGCGATGATGCATGGAATGGACCCGTCCACAGTGCACCCAAAAATTCAGTTTAATAAAATTAAAAAGAAGCAATTTCAAGGGGTTAGGGGGAAGCTTTTTCACAGGAAAGGTATGGTTGTGTTTTAAAGAACCTACCCTATGGTTACTTTGAAGCCCATCTTGGGAGGTGTCAGACTTCCTTTAATACACTCCAGCAGTTTTACAGTTAATATGTCTGTACTGTCTAAGCTGTTCCAGGAACTTCAGACGAAAAACTGAACATAAAGGATTACTGAGATTTTATATTATTAGGAACACCTGCTTTACAAACACAGGAAGATCTTTTCATGTCAAATATACTTAACACCTCCCTGCCTGCTTCTGAAACAATGGCAGACCTGAAATGGACAGTCTCTTGACATTTACAGGGCTGGTATACCTAAAATACACATGGTGTGTGTGTATATATATATATATATATATATATATATATATATATATATATATATATATTTTATTTTATTTATTTTTATTGAAAAAAATATAAAAGGAAAAAACCTGGCAGCACTGGGTAAGGCCTCATGCACACGGCCGTTTTTTTATGCTGTCCGCAAAAAGGGGTTCCGTTGTTCAGTGATCCGTGTCCGTTTTTGCTTTCCGTTGTGTTTCCGTGTGTCTTCCGTTTTTTTTAGCGGACATGACCCAAAAGATTTTACCAAAAGACAGGCTGACAATGTTTCCCAAGTGCCTGCCAAGGGATCCGCAAAAAAAACGGACACGGAACGTGGATGACACACGGATGGCCATCCGCATTTTTCACGGACCCATTGACTTGAATGGGTCCGTGAACCGTTTTTCACGGACAAGAATAGGACAGGTTATATTTTTTTGACGGACTGGAATCACGGACCACGGACGCGGAGGACAAACGGTGCATTTGCCGAGGTTTCCACGGACCCATTGAAAACCAATGGGTCCGCAGAAAATCACGAAAAACGGAGCAACGGACACGGAATCAAACAACGGTCGTGTGCATGTAGCCTAACTCCAAGTTGATGTGGGTGCTAAGTCCCAAGGTGCGAGCAAACCAATTGTATACTGAAGAAAATGGGCAGCACTCCAACGAAAATTCCAAGTATTAATACTTGGAATTTTCGTTGGAGTGCTGCCCATTTTCTTCAGTATATACACACACACACACATACATACACACACACACAGTATATGGTGTATATAGTGACTCAGTTGGGTGCCTTTAGGCTCTGTTCACACCGCTCCTCTTCTATGTGATCCAACACATATACAATATCTATAACTACCACAAATTACTGTATATACAGATAACATTAACACAGAAGATCTGTCTGTTTGAACTTTTCTTGATTGCACCACATTTGACATTTGAAATATGCTGGAATTGTGAAACACTGTTTGCACACAGGACAAAGCACGGGCAGCATTCCCAGTCTTCGCCACAGGATAGACTGTGACATGGTGTCCAGTTGCTGCTCTCTATCACAGAATGATTTTCTACTTTATGACATATATCCATTCAGGTTCAGCATGATGTAACATTACACCATAATGCATCTATCTAATAGTACAATAGCCGTTACTACGGTCTACTCTGCCGCTAGCATGCACTGCTTAAAGGGGTTTACTCACTTCAGCAAATGGCATTCATCATGTAGAGAAAGTTAATACAAGACACTTACTAATGTATTGTGCTTGTCCATATTGTCTCCTTTGCTGGCTGTATTCATTTTTCATTACATTATACACTGCTCGTTTCCAGGAGTTACGACCACCATGTAATCCAGCAGCAGTGGTTGTGCTTGCACACTACAGGAAAAAGCACCAGGTGGCCGGGATCACGAGAGTGTGATTAGGCAGGCACCTTTTCTTATAGTGTGCAAGCACGACCACCGCTGCTTGATTGCATCCAAAGACGATTTGCATAAAACTTCGTTAGAGTACTTATGGAGCGAGCGCTCCGTACAGTATTAGTATGTATTAGCTCCTATGAGCCAAAGTTATTACTTCGGGAAGTCGCGCGGGACTTCGGGTAATAACTTCAGAAATTAATTTGTACTGTAAAAAACCTTTTACCAAACTCGGGTTCGGTTCCAAGTTGGAACTGAACCCGAGTTCGGTAAAAGTTTTTTTTACAGTAAAAATTAATTTCTGAAGTTATTACCCAAAGTCCCGCGAGACTTCTTGAAGTAATAACTTCATAAGAGCCAATATATACTAATACTGTACGGTAATAGCTTCGGCTCATAGGAGCCAATATATTCTATTAGTGTACGGTGTTCTCGCTCCATACAGTATCCTAACAAAGTTTTGTGCTAATCAACTTCGGATGTTTTAACAGAATTTGATTCATAATCTCATAACCATGGAAGCGAACAGTGTATAATGTGATGGCAAAATGAATCCAGCCAGCAAAGCAGGCAATATGGACAATCACAATATACTAGTAAGTGTCTTGTATTAACTTTCTCTACATGATAAATGTCTTTTACTAAAGTGAGACAATCCCTTTAAAATGGGTTACGCTCACCTACAATAACCTAAAAACTGTATCTGCTACTCAGCCAATTAAGTGAGTTACGTTGGCCATACTCATTAAACAGGTTTTCCAGGTGTTTAAATATAAATAAACCGGTGGAATGGTTAAAATGTAAAAAATAATCCTTATTCACCCCCATTGATCCCCTGCTGTCCTGGTCCAGGCTGCTTTCTACTTCTGGTTTCAGGCCTGACACACAGGAAATGGCACAGATTGCCCTCTCGGCCAGTGATTGGCTCAGGAAGGTCACCTCTGCAGCTAGAGATTGGCTGAGTGTGCAGTCAAAGCCATGTCCCATGTTCCAAGCCATTTTCCAGAAAGTGGAAAGCAGCGGGGAACAGAACATGACTGGCAGCGAGAGAATCAATAAGGGCGAGTAATGTTTTGTTTTTTTAAACCCCTGGAAAACCCCTGTAAACTCAGCAGAACTAGCCAAATGCGTAAGGGGGCAACTTGACAGTCCCTAAATGGTAGCCCTGCTGAAGAAGGAGGATCTGATCATATGGTGCATTTGAATGTGCACACAATCCTCCATTTTTCAAATTCGAAGATAATTATAATTATAATCTTTATTTATATAGTGCCAGCGCAGTCTGTAGCACTTTACAAAGCAGGGGGTTCATGTACAGAAGAGACCTCGTTCTGCCAGAGGCTGACAGAGTGACACCCATGCACATTTAGAATGCCAGCGATCCTGTAAAAATCTGCTAGTTCAACTAGATTTAATGTGTATGTTCAGCTGAATATATTTTACTGATGGTCTAGAACAGGGATGCCCAACCGGCGGCCCTCCAGCTGCTGCAAAACTTCAACTCCCAGCATGCCCTAATAGCTAAAGGCTGTCCAGGCATGCTGGGAATTGTAGTTTTGCAACAACTGGAGGGCCGCAGGTTGGGCATCCTTGGTCTAGAAAGTCTAGATTTCCTGTTTCTCCAGCCTCTCAAGAAAATTGCATCTCCAGTGAAATTCCCCGCATGATGATCCTCACTTACTTCTACTTATGCATAAAGTATTTGTTACATTTATGAGAGGAACATTTCTTAACTTCTTTAAGAGTGTATTAAGAAAGTAAACTAGTCACATAGAAAAATTGTATGGTACCCCAAGGAAATTACTCCTCCACTATGAGTAAATGGGTGGGGTTCTGCCTTCATTACTCATATGTGGTTAGACTGGAAAAGTGAAAGACACTGACAGTATGCATGAGAATTCCCTTATGAATTGTTTTTACTGTCTTTTTATAAATGTTCTTCATCCATTTGTAATATTCATAAGAATTTCTCATTTAGTCATAACTGCTGTGGTCTAATCTGTAAACGATGATTGTCTACAGATTCCTTTATTCTTAGAATGTCTGAAGTAAAGCCCATTAACCATGGTGTGGGCCTATAGTTAATCACATGGCCATTCGTAATTGTATGTCTTTTTCTGGGGAGAAAAGCAGTTGTGATCTTTAGTGATTGTGTTTCTCATTATATCGGTTGTGATGGCCATCCATGGACGTATCCTGCTGTCATTGTGTTTGGAAGGTACCTACGTGTATGTGTTTGGATTGATATAAGTAGAAGGTTCTAATAATTCAAAAGGATTTCCCAACATGCCAGATACTTTTCTTGAAGAGGATAACTGTCAGGCATGGGGCTTGTTTTAAGCCTTTACATAAGGCAACAAGGTCCAGTAGGCCAATATTGGCAAATAGTGCAAAGTTGGTAGACAACATTAGAACTTGTGTAACTATACTATACTCCTAGAAGCTGAGTCTAATGACTTTTACAACCTTTCAATATAGAATGAAATGTAAACCTTAATTGACTACGCCCCATACATCATACCTTTTTGAAGAGGCTCCTTCTATTTCAGCCACCACCACTGACAGTATCTGGCTCTAATTATTAGGCACAGAATAAGACTATAGATCTATGGATGCCAATATAGGTTTTATGACCATACAAAGACTTTGAATGGCTTCCCTTATCACACATCAGTGTATATCAATGCAGTGTTCCCTCAAGATACAATGGCCTCAGGATACAATATTTTCAACATACAATGGTCTTTTCTGATTCATCGTAAGTTGAAACTAGACTCAACATACAATTTCTCAGATTCATATCCAACCAATCAAGGCCACTTCTCTGATATAATAGCTGGATTAGTTGCAAGTTGGCAGCTATTCCTGACTGTTATATGTAAGGACTTGTTTTATCTGTCTTAGTTATCTGCTTATGTTTCTTAAATCTGCATTTTCTTTCATCTTTGAGGACATTGTGGGGCTTTGGAACCGATTACTCAACTTGAAATGGTTTCACCATACAATGGTCGTCCTGGAACCAATTAATATTGTATCTTGAAGGACCACTGTATGCGGGTTTAAAGGGATTGATGACTTAATCGTAGCAAAGGTCATCAATGTTTGGTTGATGGAGATCTCACCTGCTGCACAATGAAAGGGCCATGGCATTGTGTACACAAGCACTGTGGCTTTTCTGTAAACAGCTGTGCATGGTGGTGCAGCTTATCCAATTTAATGGTATTCAATGAATGGGACAAGCTGCAGTACCAGGTACATCTGCTGTCCTTCCATTTTGCTAATCAAGATATGTCATCAATTGCTTAAGTGTAAAATGCGTGCTGGTGGTGACGCATGGCAAATAGGGACATAGGCTTGATCATAACTGTTAGGCTACTTTCACACACACGAGTCGAGGAAATCCAGCATAAAACGCATACTATTCCAGAGCTGTTTGAAGGCCTATATCTGCAGACCTTTTGTAGACACAAATGAACAATAAATATAACATGATGACAGTCAGAAGGATAGAGTACGGCCAATGAATAAGGCTAATTTCACACATGCACCAAAGAAATTTGCCAGGATGTTTTAGAAGAGAACAGTCTACCGAAGTTCTCCGGATCCGGCATAGTTAGATAGTGCTGAGTCCCTATTGGACCCAATTGACTATAATGCGATGAGGATGCGCCCACTTACCAGCATATCAGCCAGGATTTGCTTGGAGAAAATTGCTGCGTGCAATGTTTTTTTGCCCAGCCAAATCCCAGCATATAAGCCGGGGAGCAGCCGGATCCCTTCCAGAACCCTCTATAGTCAATGGGTTCTGGCGAGCACTATCCGCCTATGCAGGATCCAGAGAACTCCAGCAGCCTGTCCTCTGCCGAAATATCCTGCTGGATTTCTTTGATGCATGTGTTGAACTAGCCTTATTCTTTGGCCGTATTGTATCCTTCTGTTTTTTTTTTTTTTTTATTTATTCGTTTGTGTCTACGAAAGGTCTGCAGATAGAGACCTTCAAACTGTTCTGCAATAGCATGCATTTTATGCAGTTATACTTGTATGACATTCTTAAAACACACTATTCCTTATTAGCGCAGTATAATGGAAATGCCAGGCCTGGGATGGCAGGAACATTTATGAAAGAGCCATTTGTACACATTTTTGCATTGCAGCCCTTGACATTTTAAGTAACATTTTCTGCACATAAAAGACAACTCTTTGTAGTCAGATTCATTTTATTGGTGCTGGACACGCACAGAGCCCAGCTGACACCTAGTGACAACCTTTTTATCATCTATAAACCCAACTCTGTTGTAAGGAGACCTGAGATGTGCAAGGTTCCTTGAAGTAAAATGTTCTGTTCTACAGATAAGCCTGATTCAGCCTCTTTATTCCAGATACAACTCTAAATGATTAATCTGTGCACCAGAGGTGAGTCACAGAACAAATACTAAATGCATTGTAACCACAAGTTTAGTGCACAACTGAAGCCTTTTCTATTGATAGCTTCTATTGCCTGTCTTTATTAGTTTGTATGTCAAGGGTCTATATAAAGGGAATAGAAACTTACTTCATTGCATAATATTCAGTAACACACTTCTGTTCGGCAGAATGCACTTTAATGCAGACAGCTTTTAAGTTTAGATGACTTGGCTTTATCTACAACAGTGAGGCTTATGTTTACTGCAGTATTACATTTCCCTTAGGCCCCTTGCACACGACAGTATTTTGCGGACCATATACTGGCAGTTTTTTCAGTTAAGTATACTGACAGTATACTGAACCATTCACTTCAATGGGACCACAAAAAATACTGAAGTGTCTCCGTATGCCTTCCGTTTTTCTGTTCCGTTTAAATATAGACCATGTCCTATTCTTGTCCGCAAATCACGATCAGTGGCTCCATTCAAGTCAATGGGTCAGCAAAAAAAACGGAAAGCACACGGAAAGGCATCCGTATGTCTTCCGTATCCGTTCCGTTTTTTGCTGAACAATCTATTGAAAATTTTAGGACCAGCCCAATTTTTATTATGTAATTACTGTATACTGTATATGCCATACGGAAAAACGGAACGGAACCGAAACGGAAACACTGAAAAAGCCATACGGTCGTGTGCAAGAGGCCTTAATAAGAGAGTTGTATGGAATGGTAATATGGTGCCTATAGACTTCTACTGAGCCCTAGTCCATCTCCATATGGTTCTGATTTCACACAAAGATTCCCTCAGATTTAGTAGGAAATCACAAAAAAAATAAAAACTATGGGGAAAATTTACTAGTCCTGTAAATGGTGTAAACTTAGGCCAGCTGCCTAGACCTGCACCAGGTTTATCACAGGGGCTTAGGCTGGATGATAAATGTGGTGCAGGTAGAGACACTTTTGTCTAACTTCATACCAACTATTGGTAGGCTTAGTTTGAGACAGAATTTCACACTAGACTCTTGGGGCAATTTTGACGCTAAATAACGCAAATTAGGCCAAGCTCCTTTCCCATGAAGTCATACCCATTTTCTAGTAAGCCATGCCCTTAGGTTAACAGCACATAATTTTTTCCAAACCTAATGAATCAAATTGTGCTACATTTTGGTTCAGTATACACCAGAATCTAGGTATACTCCCACTTGGAAATGTTGACCACTGAGCCATATTTTCTTTATGGGACACAGTATTATAAGTTTTCTTCCCTAGAAGCATAAGCACTGTATGCAGGCGCCATGTGGCAGCAGAGAAAGTGGATACAGCTCCGAAGTACCGCTATATGTCTTGAGTACTATTTGCGCTGTGTTCCCAACAAGCAGAACTTTCCAAAAGAATTCTGAAGTTTCTGATCCTCAAATATTAGCAAAGTGTGACATCTGCAATGGTATGTGAGAATTCAGTTGTGAAATACATGACCCCAACACAAAGCCATTAGATAAGGAGATTACTAGCAACCAACCCATTAAATGCAATTGTCAATAACGTCTTCTCCACACCATTTTGTTGTCCATTGATGATTCAATTATTTGACCCAGCATATCTGCATAAATTGAGCAAATATGGGGTTATTTAATCCAGGAGTATCTTTCTAGGATCTGATGCTAGATGACCTGTCTTAGGGCTGTATAATACTGGCAGATGAGACAGATGTCTGCAGGAGTCTGATTAGACGGCACGATCTGCTGCCGGCATACAATGAATTTACCAATTGATAAAAGATGCAATTACCTGAGGAATAAGTGTTTGCTTGTTCATCAGGCAATCGGCTGCATCTTTTACACAGGCAGATCCTCGCTAACGATTGTGCCCACAAATGCTTGTTAACGATGATCTGGCCGACTCTCGACCAGTGTCATACAGCCCTTAGTATACAGAATATTCTCACTACATCAATGTTCAAAGTCCACTGAAATGACTAGCATTGAGAGGAAGACAAGAACATTTTAGGCCATATCTGGGTGCTAGTTTACAGAACCACAACCTCTTGCCAGGGTAGGCGCGTTTGCCCTTCCTACCCTTTATGCCCACCCCGGTGCCAATTCCCTACTGTCTTCTATACTAACTTTTCTGATCCTGCCTTTTTAGAATAGAGAGAGGTGCATAGATTCACATTACCCACAAGGAGTAGGGATGGGACCAACCTTAGCTTATGCCTTCCTGGGCTCAATAGAAGTTGCAGTGCACATCTCTATGGTTTGTATTCACTTGATAGACACTAATATATATATATACACACACACACACATACTTAGAATGAAAGTTTGATATATATATATATATATATATATATATATATATATATATATATACACACATTGAATAGTAATACATATATTAGCTTGTCAGTATATATAGATAGATTGGCTTGTGCTCCCTTGAGCAGCAAATTACGCAAAAAGTATTTTCTCACAAAGTTCTCTGAGAAAGTTCTATACTTTATAGTCAGATCACAAAAGCAGTGATTGTGTTTCCTGGCCGCCTCTGGTCTCCAACTCCAGATATCTGAGAAACAGATTAAGTTCATGTGTTTAACAGACATCTCTGTTCATTTATACAGATTCCAGCTGTGCAATATTGAATCACAAGAAACAAAACAAGCCTTGTGGTCAGTGGGCCACTGGGGATAGTGCGAGAGACACACCCGGATTGTGAGGAACTTCATGAAGTGGATATCATACCCAACATGTAATATCTGTTCCAAAATTAATGAGACTGTAAAATACAAGTGTGATACAGGATGTATAGTACATTTATATGAGTGGTTATGATTAAAGGGGAATGTAGAAAATTAGGAAAAATGACTTGTTTTATTTCCCAGACGTGGCACTACTCCTGTGGAGGAGTTCTGTCTAATCAGTCCTGTTCACTTGTATAGAGCTATACTGAAGACACAGCCCACGGACAGGAGTAAGATGAAATTTGCAGATGATCTGCAATGAGATTCTTTGGCAAGCCTAGGTGGGCATATATTTTTGAAAGCCCAATTACACTCACAACCCATTCTTCTAGTTTCTAAGAAGAATGAAATAGCTTCTCATGCAGCTGTGCATTTATTATCCCTATTGTAAGTGTCCTGAAGCCTCCTTCACCACAGGTGCTAAAGATTTAAAAGACTTCTTGTGTTGGTGACTACACTGTCTGTGTATTTAAAGGGGTTTCTACAAGACTGGGAACCTCTTTTCATATGTGCAGACTAGGTGGAAAGGTTAAAAAAAAAAAAAAAAAAAAAAACTCACCTGTCAACAGAACTTTTGTTCCAATGCCAAGCCCCTTTCTCCTCCTCTGTGATTTTCCGCCTATACATACGTCACCGCTGCCAGCCAATCAATGGCCTCCGCAGTTATGTGTGCCGACTCGGCACATAACTGCTTCCACCACTGATGCCACTGATTGGCGAGCAGTGATGAAGGACATGTAGATGGCAGGTCACACTTAGAGTCCAGCAGGCACCGGAAGTGGAGGAAAAGGGGGATTTGTGTTGGAACCAGGGCAATGGTGACATTGGAGATTTTTTATCCCTTAGATCAAGGCTGCAAGTATGAAAAGGGATTCCCGATATCAGAGAACCGCTATAAAAAGGCACAATATGTATCGTCACCAGTATTGGCAGTAGGGTTATTTCCTGGACATTTTTTTATTGTCATCGCGTGAAACGGATTTGTATTTTCTAAATTGACTTTGCTGATGGAAGGTTGCTGATGGAATCATTGCACTATAGTCAGCTCAGGGTGGAGCCAGCAGATCTTCATAGATCTGAAAAAAGCTGAATTTTCAGTTTTTGCTTGTTTGGACTCATTTAGGCTATGCTCACACTAGCTTAATCACTTCTGTTTATAACAGAGCTGTAAGAGTTATAACAGATATTACCAAATCCAATGGACCCCATTGACTTCGCTGGGGTTCTTTGGGTTTCCATCAACCCAGGAGAACACCACTGACCTAAGTGTAAACCAAGTCTAACTCTTGGTGAAGTCTTCTCCATCTTCCTTTTAAAATTTTGCACTCTAAAAGCCTAAAATAATGACAATAGTAAACCCTTTAAAGTTCCCCAAAAAATGGTGTTTCCATTAAAAACTAAAATGTTAAAGTTATTATTAAAATCCTCTCTTGCTCCCTAGAGGTTAATTATTTACACAGCTGCAGGGATGACGTGATGTCCCGATATGTGTCTATGACAGTCAATCACTGAACAAAGTGGTCATTTTTTGACCTTATTGAGGTTACTTCTACAGCCAATGGTTGGTTGTCGCAGCTACACATCACTTCCGAGACATAAATAAAGGTTGTCACTTGTCAGTCTTAATCGCAATGTGATCTGTTTTTCTTTTGCTATTGAAGTGAGTGGATGACAGATTGAAAAAATTGCTTGAAACATCTGCAAACTGATGAGTATACCTAACCTTAAATTCAAAAATCTAAATTATAGGGCAAGAATCTATAAATATTACCATCAGTGTCAATCATAATATTCACCTTCTGGCCTTGACATGTCTTCTAAAACCCTGTATCTATTTCATATCTAATGTGAGAAGATAATAGACCTGGCAGGTCTAATATGTAGAGTGACCCTTCAAGAGGGATACAAGCTGAGCTCTGTTAAGGTCTTACGAGATGAAAAAAGCAGGATGTAGCAAATTTCATGTAACCTAAACAAATCTATCCACAACAAGTGTCCGCCATATTTCCTTCCTGAGAAGGGAAAGTGGACAAACCAATCAGAACAATATGCGGAAAGCATTACAGTCTCAAGAAGCTATAAATCAAAATGCAAACCCCTAATGGAAGATCTAACAGCCGCCTTCCAAAAACAACTGTAGCTGTCGTAACCTTTCCATTAGTTAGCTGTACTTATATAAACATTTTGTCATATCACATAACACTACAAGAACCATCCTAAATTCTGACAGGGAAAGATTCATTTGATGCCTAATTTCAAATGACCAAGGGATTCATAGATACATGGTTACGGTTTCCTGGTCTCTATAATAAACCTTGATCATTAACTACATTATTGCACAGATGCTAGCTACAGTATTCAGACTTTATTCAATATAGAAGGAACTAGTTCACAATTTCACAAATTTACCAATAAATTCACAAGTCATAGACACTTTAGAGGGAGTCTGTCACTGTGGAAAATCCCTTTAAACTACTGTAATGGCTCAAAAGACACAGATATAGACTGCGCCAGACTGGCCCACCAGAGAACCAGAGGATCGTCCAGTGAGCTCAAGCTGTGATACCATAGTTGGCTCCAAAGTCCAGGAGAAAAACCTATTTAGAGCTGCCTTTGGTGTAAATTTCTTAGGGTCTATTTCTTAAAAATAAAAAATAAATAAAAAGTCATTAGACTGTTTTATTATATGGAGGTTGGGCCCTGTATATAATTTCCTCTGGTGGGCCCAAGGAAACCCAGTCGAACTCTGAATTTAGAATCTGTAATTATTATTTTACCACCTACTTGCATTCTCCTGTAATAAACCTGCAAAGGTTCAGTGCGCTGAAGCACCTAGCAGTCCTCTCCATTATATCACAGAGCTTGGTATAGATTAGCATCAAGCACATGGGCAGATATTCTTTCATTTTGCTTGCCTCTGAGAGTAACCAAACTAGCTCACTGCTTGGGTCTCATTAGTGTGATCTGTCAATGACCACAAGTGTATATCAATAGAAGTGACAACACTATCATGGCCTGATGAAGACACTTGATGGAAGTTGCTGTGATGTATTTATTACATTGGTTTAGCCCAAATACTCCCACTGTCAACCCTTTTAGTTACGATTTCTCTTCTGATGTGAAAAACTCTGATATTGAGCTACCACTAAAAATGCATATGGCAATAGCTCAATACAAAACACAAGCTCCTGTCCTGTAAAAAGTTGTAAAAGGAACACTCCAAGAATAGAGCTGGTATGGACATTAAATGTATGGTGGCCACACCCGCAAATTTTGGGACTTCTGGCCGATCCTCTAATGTGTAAATGGAAGACTCTGAGGGAGAGAAGGATCAGGCTCAACATGCCCAGTCCATTGCTCTTGAGATATAAGCTTTTACCAGAGAAAGCGTTATCTGTAAGGGTCTTTCGCCCCTATCTCTGTTCAGAACACATGCATACTCAGCTCAAAATGTAGGTTTATGTGGGGAATGGGGGTCAGGACAGAAAGCTGAGCATTTTACCAACATGTATCTGAAGTGTAAGGCCAGCCTAAAACTGTGTTATGCCTTGTTTAGGACTTAAAGGGCATCTGTTAGCAGATTTGTCCCTATGAAACTGGCTGACCTGTTGCATGTGCGCTTGGCAGCTGAGGGCATCTGTGTTGGTACCATGTTCATACGTGCTCTGATTACAGAGAAGAATAAAGTTTTCATATATGCAAATGCGCCACTAGGAGCAACTGGGGCGTTGCTATTACACCTAGAGGCTCTGCTCTCTCTGCACTGTGATTGACTTTAGGAGACGTCAGGGTCAGGCGTGATCATCCCCCAGGCCATGCACTAAGTATAACAAATAAATAAAATGTCAAACTAGCTCTAATAATGTTATTTGACAAGCACTGTATAAAACAAAGCAGACATAACGTGGAACAGTAGTAAAAGCTCAATATCATCTTTCTAGGATTTATCCAGGTCCTTTTACAAGGTACATCCACATGCTTGTAGGAAATCTGAGCACAAGGAAAATGTGGTGTTGAATGAGCCTGGGAATCATCACTCATACTTGAACGGATGCCAAAAGGAATTGTGATAAAATTCCACTAACCTCTAAGGATAAACCCACATTCATTACTAAGCCAAGGGGGAAATCTAAAGCTAATCACTGTCTCTCATGGCTCATTCATAACTTCCCTTACACTTCTATGACTCACTACTACACAATGTAGGTGTATGTCAGCAAACACATGCAGAGAGGTATGACGTTTCATAACATACTTATGTAACCCTTTATGCATGTTAATTCTTCTTTTCTATATATTTTTATAAAATGTTGCATGTGGAGTAACTAGGTAGTGCAGCTGATTTTGCATAAGATGTCAAGCTGAACCAGGTAGAGGTAGCATTTAAATCAAGCTAAGACACCATGCACATGGTAGAGCTGTATACACATGGCCCGTACAGAGCCTTGGGCACTTCATGTCACTATACTGAAGTACTGCACTGTATTATGGAGACATGCTCTTTTAGAAGATATGCGTGTTGGGAACTTGGAGAATACCTCTGTAATACAGTGCAAGGTAATATTCAATGGTCATCAAAGCAGCACACCCAAGAGTCCAGTGAAATTTATTCACCTATTGTTTAAACTTGAAAACGGCTCAAAAGAGGAGCTGAAACATTGCTGTTAGGAACAATAGGCGAATAAATTGAGATTTCACAGGAATCCTGGGAGGGCCACTTTGATTACATTTGAATATTACAATTTAAAGACCTTTGGGTAAAAGTCTTGACAAGCTTTGCATCTCACTAAAGATATTATACAGTGCTGCATTACCAATATTTATTTCGTAATATAAAGTATTCCTACAATTTTGTAGGAAGTTGGAGGTACCGCATGGTCACACAGATTTATTTGGGTGCTATAGTGCTGCTCCATACAACTCACCTTGTAGAGCTGTAAAACGCCCACGTGCATAAACAGAAAAGTATTTGATGGCCTGACATACCATACTAAGAATAACTTCAAACCTGGCTTAAAGGCCCAGTATAAATCCCTGTAAATTTGAAACTAATCAGAATAATAGAATTAAGGCGGCTCTGTAAAAGCCATAGGCAATTATTCATAATTTTTCAAGAACTAATAGAGCAATTAAGTGCCACACAGTAAAGTATTTTCTACTAATACCTGATGGCGTCAACAGGTAGCCTATTTTCCATTCCCATCATCTTTGACCTTTCAGATGAAAGTGCCTATTCTCATAGGCCACTCTACATCTACGATTATATGCTCTGGTGGACTAGTGTAAATCTTAAACTGTGTATAAGGATTTTCTTATTACTATTTTATGATCATCAGCCTCGGTTGTTTGACAGTGAAGACCAACCATGACAGTGTCTACAGGAACCATATATCCATCACTATGTGAAATCCCCCCAAAACCGTGGGGGGTGGACCATTGTTCACTTGTTATAAAAGTAGCTGCCTTCCTTTACTGACTATAGAACTTGCCAATTTTACAGCTAGTCCGTAGCCAGTGACCTACTACTGTGACAGTCTGTAGATGGTAAGGGATGAGTGAGAGTCTAGACGTGATTTTGAGAATTTCAGCCCCAAGGAAAATGCTGCCAAATGCTGATTTTGAGACTGAGCATTTTTAGTAATCATAGTATATACTGCATTGTGTGAAGATATAAAGGCGGTACACTAGTTATTCTTTTTAAAGCAATAGATCACATGACTCCAGTGAAAATGTATTCATGGTCTGAATGTGATATACCTGGTGCATAATTACTCTCATATCTCAGTCCTATACAGAGAATGTATTCATTCACATCAAGCCCCACCCCAGTAGAGCTTCTTCCTAATTACAAGTATGCACTACGAGAAATGACATGAGCCTAATATTATAGTATTTTTGTACTTGGTAGGAATATGAAGTGCCCTGAAATATGCCATGAATGGGGCACCATACAAACACTATGCTGGTGGCACACTGTTTTGAATCAGCCCATGTAACCAGTGATGCAACCTCAGGGGTATACACAAAAGAGAAGAAGCAAGCGAAATTTAACATCCCCCTGGTCCTGGTACATACAACTGCAACCTCTCATCAAAGGGCAAGAGGACTTGACTCTTGTTTGCCTCTCTCCCACAGAGAATAGTCTCTTTCCTGATTTGCTAATCAAGCTTATGGAGAAGTAGTCCTGTGCAGGATCACACTGATTATGGGCAAGGCTGCTATGGCCAGGCTAAGTTTCAGTCCTCCCTTTTTATAGCCCCATATCTGTCTGCCTCAATAGGACAACACCCATGGGAGAAGTTCTAACCAGTGATGCACCGTGCGCTAAGAATAATTAATTAATGACACTCAAGACCGCCTTCTCTACTCTTTTACCTGCTCTTCCCACAATTGCCTCCAAGATTTCTCCAGTGCACCCCCTATACTCTGGAATGCTCTACCCAAACATATCAGACTCTCACCCCCACCGTGAAAACCTTCAAAAGAAACCTGAAAACCCACCTCTTCACACAAGCCAATAACATACAGTAACCCTGTGGCCACTATACTGCCATATGACCAGCTTCTAGCCGCACCTACTGTATCTTTCCCCATCTTTTGTAGATCGTAAACTCACAGACAGAGTCATCTCTCCTTCTATCCCAGTTTGTAACTCGGCTTGTTCATGCTTATTGTCCTTGGTCTGTTTTATGTATGTACAACACTTTTCATATGTACAGCGCCATGGAATGAATGGCACTTTAATAAATAATAATACTACTAATGTGTCATATGTTTTGATTTGTAAAAAATTGCAACCACATGCTAAGCTTTTTACATTTTTAAAGATTTTAATGTGTTTCACTTTTTATGACTTCATCATAAAATTTGCAGCAGGTGCTGTGTGTTAACAACATTTGTCTTATAAGGACATTATTGAGGGGGTCGCCAGCTCTGGACCCATCTCTTTTAGACTAGTCAGCTTCAAAAGCCAGACCTTCAGAGATCAGCTGATCTTGTCTGAAGCTCTTGTAAAAATAGGCTCTATGTTTAAATTGAAGTCGTTTTTCTTGCTTAGACATAAATTATAGAATTCCCATAGATTTCAATGTCAAAAATCTAAAAAACTACACAAATGTACTAAAACTGTCATATTCCTCCCAGATAAACCTCAAGTCAAACCCTTCACAAAAAATAGTTTATGGAGCTATTTAGGAAGCCAATAGTGAGTCGAAAAACATGATATGTCATGTCAAGCAGATGCATTCATGAAATGCACATACGAGAGAATCCCAACGTTCTCAGCCACCTCCAAGTATTTTCAAACTTGTCTGTACAGGAAAACCTAGCAAACATCTTCTGAACACAACCAGATTATCAGGAAGTCTCTGACTTCAATTAACTGTAGAAGAAACAACAATCTACTATATTTATTGCATGTAAAAGGAAGTTTTTTATGTTTTCTACACAGAACAATGATAAGGTCACCTACAAGATGTCAGGTCACTTTTGCTGAAAAAACAATTTAGTAGCCCTGCAAATCCCAGGAGTCGAGTTACTAATGTGCTAAAACCTGCCTAAAAAGAGACTTTTAATAAAGAAAGCCCAAGAGAAATAAGCCAACTAGTTACACAACATCGCCATCTCTTTGGATTTTCAGTCATCCTGTAAATACAATCACCTACCTACATTTTACCATGCATAAAAAAATACAATGAATAGAATAAGGCACCATTCACATCAGGTTTGAGGTATAGGTTAGTTTTAAATTTTGCCTTAGGTGATCTAACAATATGGGGGAGATTTATCAAAACTAGTGCAAAGTAAAACTGGCTTAGTTGCCCATAGCAACCAATCAGATTTCATTTTTTACAGCTCCTTTGGAAAATGAAAGGATCAATCTGATCGGTTGCCATGGGCAACTAAGCCAGTTTTCCTTTGCACCAGGTTTGATAAATCTCCCCTTGTATCTATACTTTTGCATACATCTGCCATTGGCTTCCAGTGAAAAAAAGGATAGTGCACAGATGCCTAGTGTAGGGCTGAGTAATTGATTCTATAAAGAGATTTGTTGACTGCCTTGTCTATGCCCATGGAAGCATCTACAAACAGTCTCCATTTGCTGTCTGTGGCTGCTGTTAATCCAAAAGATAAGAATTCAGAGTCCCAAGTCATTCATAGCTATCTGCTAAGATGATAACAAACAGCAAGCTTTCGGGGGACTACTTAAATCTCTTCAATCTAGCATGGTATCAAGACCATGTCTGGTAAGTCACATAGTTATACACAATAGGACATAGGAGCAGTGCCTTAAATGAGACAATATAAAGCAGAACAATCAAATATTGGAACAGCAAATATTGGAACAGTTCATGGATAAGGAGTGTGACGGTTTTACTGTCCTATGATTGATATCTGGTCTATGGTTGTAATGCCACCACCAGGTCTGAGGAGCACATTCCTTAAGATGTGGAAGTAAGGATCTCCATGCAAGGCATCCATTCCTGTTCTGACTGTGCCAAAGTGTGCTGTCCATCTTGCTTTCTTTTAGGGAAACCCTGACCAGGTTCTAAGGAATCACAGGGTTTCAGGGAACCCTGGTTAGGAAACACAGGCATTACAGGGAACAAGTTATCCAATGATTTCTATGGAAACCTCATGCAATTGTCCCAGCAGATAGATGTGTACTGTAGTTTTTCCAAAATCTGCTATTGGTAACCAGCGAGCAAAACATTATACACCACTAGGTGGAACATTTTCCTCAAATGAGAAGAAAAAAAAAAAAAAAAAAGGAACGGCCACACCTATATGACGAAGATGGAGGGAGCTTGGGATGGTTTTAAAAAATAAACTATAGAAGTCAGTCAAGTGTTAGATACCAAAAAAAGTTTTAAGATCAGTTTTGCCCACACCTCTAAGTTTTCACAATGTATCACTTTTAGATTTACTTCGAGTTTGACTTCAGGTTGAATTTGCAATGAGCACAGCTATCCTCAGGCACATTCCCCATTAGGCAATCACCCCTCCCCGAGTCCCTGAGGCATCCGAGGAGATAGATCAGAAGTGTACTTCAACAACTGCAAAGGACTAAGGTGATCTTTAAAAGTAAACTGCCCGAATAACAAAGAAAGACCCTTGGGGCTTAGCATGTGCTTACTTCTCACGACCCCCCTTGCATCTCGTGCTCACAAGGTAACGACAAAGAACAGTATATTTCGGTTTACAAATACATTTAAAGTTGCCTTTGGAAAGTAGGACAGACCGAAGACCTGCAACTAGCTTTGTGCCACTAGGAAAATATTGAAATGTGTCTTTTTCAACCTATGTAACCATGTACCTGCAAAAGAAGTCACCTAAAAGAGCAGTAATACATGAACATTCTAACAAGAATAGGAGAAGAAAGGTTTCCATGGCTCCCTTGTCCTGCAGCTTTACTAACATTCTAAGTAAACATTCCACCAGGAACAAACAAGCAGATGTTCCCTCAGACTCACAGCCACCGCGTCCCTTGCTGAATAAAATGAAGCTTTACTCACTTGTACTCTTGGAAACTTCACTTGTGAAGGGGATAGGTCCTTGCAGATTTTGCAGAACAGGCAACTCTAGAAGTAGAGCACAGCTGCTAGTTTGTATGAATCTGGAACTTGTTTTGAACCTCTCCCTCACACCACACCAGTTCCCTCCCCTTCTCTCCTATGCCTGGATTATGAGATCACACGTAAGATGGGTGTGGAGAAAACCATATAGATTCCACTCTGTCTATATAAAGCAAGCTACAAAAAAAAAAAAACTTGCAAGAGGATCTTTTTCCCACCCCACAGGAGAGCTCAAATTCAAAAAATGCACCCAGACCTATCTTTCAACCTTAAACACGTAGGATCACGAGGTAGCCAATTGACTCAGGCTAAAACTCCACCCTTACAAAGCAAAACACATGGAGAGAAGACACACACATATCCAATATGCAGTCAGAAGGCTCCAGTATTTGTTTTTGCTCTGGCACTGCCACCTACAAAGAGATATTGAAGCTTTATGCTCAAAATCTGCGCCACGTAGTAGATAGAGGGGTAGTTGTACTTTTAGGATGGAATTTCCACTGTGCAGTTAGTTTGCAAATGTTTATCCAAATCACTTGCTTTCTCCAGAAACATCTTGGTATCATATGTGGAAATCTGAGCAAGAAATATCACTGCTGGTCACGGATTGATAGACTAGCAAAAATAACAAACAGGTTTCTGTGACATGGATGTTTGCACATTCACTTATAATTTATCAGTCAGAGGAGATAGGGGGAGATGGGGCACATTCTGTGCTTACCAAAGGGTTTTAAGTTTTAAGTTAAGTAAGGTTATAGTTCCATGATCAAAACTGACCATTTTATAGCACTTATCTGGTTGCAGGGTATTCAACTTTCAATATTTATAGTTATATAACAAGGTTTACATATTTTAGTTAAAATTTTGGCATATATACATGGAAATTCTCCCAGCTTATTTGTGTAGCATGTCTCTAGACTCAAAGACAGACATTTTTTTGGGCCAAATTTATCATTAGCTAAAGTCACTTTAATGGAGTGAAAAAGTCGCAAAAAAATGCGCAATCTGCAAAATTGCGCATTTTTTTGCGACTTTTTCAATCTCTGCACTAAGCTCTCCAGTTTTGTGAAAGTGGGGGTGTTGTCTTATGTAAATGAATCTCTAGACAGATTTACTATTGCGACCATTTAAAAAGTCGCAAGAAAGTCGCAAACAAATGTGCAATTTCACTCCAGGGGGGACCATGCTTATTTTATGCGACTTTTTAATAGAACATGCTACTTTTTTGTAAAGCCGCCTACTGAAGGATAAACTGCTACATTTGTCACAGTATTAAAGGACTATTAATAAAATCTGACTATTCAAAAGTGAATTTGGGCTTATGTAAAAGTGGATTAAGATGTGAGTGTAATGATAAATCTGGCCCTATGTGTGTATATATATATATATATATATATATATATACACACACAAGTTAGGCTAGTTCAGTGCTTCTCAATTATTTTCTGTCATGCCCCCCCCTAGGAAGAAGAAAACATTTCGCGCCCCCCACGCGACTGTAAATAGTATCATTTGTCTATAAAATTGTTATAAGTACACCAATCTCCCCACAGGTAAGGGCCATTAACACCCCCCCCCCCTCCAAATCATGTGCAGGCTCCATTAACCCCCCTCCCCAATCATGTGCAGGCTACATTAACCCCCTCCCCCCAAAATCATGTGCAGGCTCCATTACCCCCCAATCATGTGCAGGCTCCATTACCCCCCCAATCATGTGCTGGCTCCATTAACCCCCTCCCCTCAAATCATGTGCAGGCTCCATTAACCCCCTCCCCAAATCATGTGCAGGCTACATTAACCCCTCCCCAAATCATGTGCAGGCTCCATTAACCCCCTCCCCAAATCATGTGCAGGCTCCATTAACCCCCTCCCCAAATCATGTGCAGGCTCCATTAACCCCCTCCCCAAATCATGTGCAGGCTCCATTAACCCCCTCCCCAAATCATGTGCAGGCTCCATTAACCCCCTCCCCAAATCATGTGCAGGCTCCATTAACCCCCTCCCCCAAATCATGTGCAGGCTCCATTAACCCCCTCCCCCAAATCATGTGCAGGCTCCATTAACCCACCTTCCCCAAATCATGTGAAGGCTCCATTAACCCCCTCCCCCAATCATGTGCAGACTCCATTAACCCCCCTCCCCCAATCATGTGCAGGCTCCATTAACCCCTCCCCCAATCATGTGCAGGCTACATTAACCCCCTCCCCAATCATGTGCAGGCTACATTAACCCCTCCCCAATCATGTGCAGGCTACATTAACCCCCTCCCCAATCATGTGCAGGCTACATTAATCCCTCCCCCAAATCGGGTGCAGGCTGCAGGCTGCAGGCTGCAGGCTGCAGGCTGCAGGCTGCAGGCTGCAGGCTCTCCCCAATAGGGTCCAGGGTCCCCCACCCACCCATCCACCCAATACTTACCTCCCTGGAAGCGCTGGATGCAGGCCTCTTCCGGCCTGTGTCCCGCTCGGTACTCTGCTCAGGCGGCGCGATGACGTCATCGCGCCGCCTGAACTGCTCTGATAGGCTGCCGGCACAAGGCCTGCAGCCTATCAGAGGAGCAGGGGAGGGAGACGCCTCTCCCTCCACTGCCGCACAGCACAGCGATCTGTATCGCTGTCCAGAGGACGGTGATACAGATCACTATGGAGATGAACGCTTCCACAGTGGAAGCGTTCATCTCCTGTCACCTGGAGCCCCCTTTTACGGAGCCTCGCGCCCCCCCCTGGGGGCCCGCCCCACTATTTGAGAAACGCTGGGCTAGTTGCACATTAGAGTCGGATCTCTGCGGCCTCCGGCAAATCTCTGCGCACTAAGAGCCAGATTTATCATTACACTTCCATCTTACTCCAATTTCACATAAGTCCAAAGTCACTTTAGGCTCAGTCAGGTTTATTAATGGACCTTTAATACTGTGATAAATGTGGTTTGATGGCAGCAGTTCATCCTTCAGTAAGCGGCTTTACAAAAGTCGCACATATTTACAAAAAAGTCGCATGTTCTATTAAAAAGTTGCATAAGATAAGCATGGTCCTCACTGGAGTGAAATTGGGACTTTTTTGCGACTTTTTAAAAAAAGTCCCAATGATAAATCTGGAGTGAAACTCATTAACATGGCTAGCCACGCCCATTTTTACAAAACTGGAGTGAGTGGTGTACACATGTAAAAAAGTCGCAAAATTATGCGCAAATGAGTGTGAAAAGTCGCAAATACCCCATTTTGGGACTTTTTGATGCCAGAATTCTGGAGTGAAGGTATGATAAATCATGGCCATTGTGTACGATTGGTCAAATTTTTCAAAACTTTCAATTCCTGCTCACTTCCTGCACTCCTGTTTTTTTTTTTTTAAATAAATATCTTTTCGTTATTTCTTTTTAAAGTTTTTTTATGAATTTTTGATCTTTCTCTACTCACCCCCAGCGACAGCAATAGCTAAAAATGTTAGAGTGACACTGACATAAATAGCTAGGGCCGCCTTCACACAAGGGTATTTGCAATCCGTATATGGGCTGGATTTCTTGTACCGGAATCCGCTGCCAATGTTAATGAATAGGGCTATTCACATGATCGTATAATTTCTGTCAGTATTTCCAATCCACAGCATGTTCAAGTTTTGTGCTTATTTGATTCTAAATAAGCACATTATAGTCTATGGGAGTGCATAAAAAATGCAGTACGGAAGGAATATGCATAACAATACAGATGAAATACTGAAACTGAAGCAATACTGATGACAATACTGATGGTATTATCAGGAATCTGTGCGTATCCCAGAGCTAGAATACAGATGGATTTAAATATTAGAGATGAGCGAATCAAAGCTGATGAAGTGTAATTCGTTTTGAATTTCAGGAAAAATTCGATTTGCAACGAATGCGAATTTCCTCACACTTCGTGGTAACGAATTGCAATTTTCCTAAAATGGTGGCTACACATGTGAGGACTGAGGACATGGGGCAAGAAACTATGGGAAGACGAGATAACCCAGCCAGCCCTGTGATGTCACAGTGTTCAGAATGCAGGGACAGATGTGAGAAGGCGCTAGGGACAGCAAGTGGAAAAACGATTGTGGAAAAAAAAAGACAGAAAAAACGATTTATAAGTGCAGGAAAAGAATTGGGAGGAATTATTTCACAGCATCTTAGTGCAGGGAGAGACGACAGAAGGCGCTAGGGACAGTGCTAAAAAAAAACATTTACAAGTGCAGGGAAAGGATAGGGAGGAATCATTTCACAGCATCTTAGTGCAGGGAGTAACGTCTGAAGGCGCTAGGGACAGTAATAGAAAAAACCTCATTGTGAAAAAAAAAGCGATTTACAAGTGCAGGGAAACATTATTCTGCGTTCAGCGCTGCAGTTATCTGTTAAAAAGCTTTTAGTAGTGTATATACATGGAAAAAGAAAAATATATTCTGCGTTCAGCGCTGCAATTAGCTGTTTAAAAGCCTTTACTGGTGCATATACACGGAAAAAGAAAAATATATTTTACGTTCAGCGCTGCAGTTAGCTGTTCAAAAGCCTTTAGTGGTGCATATACATGGAAAAAGAAAAATATATTTTGCGTTCAGCACTGCAGTTATCTGTTCAAAAGCTTTTAGTGATGTACGTATATACGTGGAAAAAGTAAAATGTATTCGTCCTTCAGCGCTGCAGTTATCTGTTCAAAAGCCTTTAGTGCCGTATTTCAGTGGAAAAATAAAAATATATTCAGCGTTCACTGTTGCAGTTATATCTGGTAAAGCCTTTACTGGCATATTGCTGTAGAAAAAGAAATATACATTGGCCATTCGCTGGTGCACTTATATGTAGAAAAACCTTTATTGACGTATAACAGTACAAAAAGAAATATACATTCGGCTTTCGCTGCTCCACTCATATCTTGACAAACCTTTATTGATATACCGTATTTTTCGCCCTATAAGACACACCGGCCCATAAGACACACCTAGGTTTAAGAGAACAATAAAAAAAAAATTCTCCATTACACCTCAGGTCAGACCAGCAATCAGACCCCCAATGTTAATCAGACCTAAGCTTACAGCCTCAATCAGACCCCCAATGTCAATCAGACCTTAGGTCAGACCCCCCAATGCCTCAGATCAACCACCCAAACTTCAGCCTTCTAGCAGCCCCCATATGTCAGCCATCAGCCCCCATATGTCAGCCAGAAGCCCCTATATGTCAGCCATCAGTCCCATATATTCAGCCATTAGCCCCCATATATTCAGCCGTCAGCCCCCATATATCAGCCCCTATATGTCAGCCATCAGCCCCCAGCACAAATAAAAAAAAAATTCACTTACCTCTCCTGGACGCCACCGGTCCTCACCATCGCGATCCTCTTCATACTGCTGTCGGCTGCGTATCGTGATGCACAGTGTGAGGTCACAGGTAGCCGCTGTTTTTTGGGGGGAAAAGTGCGTCTTATAGGGCGAAAAATACGGTATGTCAAAATAAAAATAAAAATACATTCGCCATTCGGTGCTGCACTTATATGTAGAAAAAAACTTTATTGACGTTTATCAGTAGAAAAATAAATATACATTCGCCATTCACTGCTGCACTTATATCTTAAAAAAACATTAATGAGGTATATCAGCAGAAAAAGAAATATACATTCGCCGCTGCACTTATATCTTGAAAAACCTTTAGTGAGGTATATCAGCAGAAAAAGAAATATACATTCGTCATTCGCTGCTGCACTTATATCTTGAAAAACCTTTATTGACGTATATCAGTAGAAAAATAAAAAATATATTCAGCGTTCACTAATGCAGTTATCTGTGGTAAAGCCTTTAATGGCGTATTTCAGTAGAAAAATAAAAATATATTCAGCATTCAGCGCTGCAGTTATATGTGGGAAAGTCCTTTTTGCGGTATGAACCAAATTACGTTGTGGTGACATTTTGTATTTAAGTTTCACACACTGCACGCTTACGTTACGACACCCATAAGAGCGGCTCACCAATACAGGTGAATACACTATGCACTAACCCTGCATAAAAATGCGAACTAATTCACACCAGTCCGCATCTATTTGCGGTATTGCTTACTGGACACTACAGGGACTTCTCTGCAGCACAGAAACCGCACGAGGACCGCGTCTCGCTCTTCCAGCATGGACCTAATTCTTCCGCTATGTCCTGTTCACTTCAGATCACTCCGCCTCAGGCGCCGCTGTTTTTGGAAACTGACAGCCTATAACCCTCTGTTGAAACGCCTTTAGTGGCGTATATACGTTGAAAAAGAAAAATATACTCGGCGTTCACTGTTCCAGTTATATGTGGTAAAACCTTTTGTGACATATTTCGGTCGAAAATATTTTTTTATTCAGCTTTCAGCGCTGTAGTAATATGCAGTAAAATCTTTAGTGCCTTACTTCAGTGGAAAAAAAAATTGTATTCAGCGTTCAGCGCTGCAGTTATATACGGTAAAATCTTTTGGGACTTATTTGGGTGGAAGAAGCAATTGTATTAAGCATTCAGCACTGCAGTTATATGCGTTAAAATCTTTTGTGACTTATTTTGATGGAAAAAGAAATTGTATTCAGCTTTCGGCGCTGCAGTTATATGTGGTAAAATCCTTTGTGACTTATTTTGGTGGAAAAACAAATTTCATTCAGCGCTCAGCGCTGCAGTTAGATACGGTAAAATCTTTATGATGTCTCCATGATAAATCTGCATTGTGGGGGCCCTGTGTGGCTTCTAAACATTTTCAAAATAATCCTTCAGTGGCGCTAATAGATGCCGGATGACCGGGATGCTCTATGACCTTCCCAGGAGCTGCTGTCGGGAGCAGCAGTTCTTTTCTGAGATGTCCGTATAGTGCGGGGGGAATCCGAAGACCCTCTCCATCTCCATGCTCCATTATATGTGGTAAAATCTTTATTGATGTATTTCGGTGGAAAAACAAATTTTATTCATCATTCAGCCCTGTAGTAATATGCGGTAAAATCTTTTGTGACTTATTTCGGTCGCAAAAGAAATTGTATTCAGCGTTCAGCGCTGCAGTTATATGTGGTCAAATCTTTATTGAAGTACTTCGGTGGAAAAACAAATTTTTATTCAGCGTTCATTGCTGTAGTAATATGTGGTAAAACCTTTAGTGACGTATTTCTGTAGAAAAAGAAAATATATTCAGCGTTCACTGTTGCAGGTATATGTGGCAAAACCTTAAGTGACATATTTCGGTCGAAAAACAAATTTTATTCAGCGTTCAGCACGGCAGTTATAGTTATGTGGTAAAATCTTTTGTGACGTATTTCGGTCGAAAAACAAAATTTGTTCAGCACAGCAGTTATAGTTATGTGGTAAAATCTTTTGTGGCGTATTTCGGTCGAAAAACAAAATGTATTCAGCGTTCAGCGCTGCAGTTATATGTGGTAAAATCTTTATTGACGTATTGCAGTCGAAAAACAAATTCTATTCAGCGTTCAGCGCTGTAGTTATATGCGGTAAAATCTCTATGATGTCTTCATGATAAATCTGCATTGTGCCGCTCTGTGGTCTCCTCATGCTGCTGCTACCTCCAAACTCTGTCATTGTGCCACTCTGTGGCCTACTCATGCTGCTGTCACCACCAGACTCAGTCACTGTGCTGCTCTTTGGCCTACTCATGCTGCCGCCACCTCCAGACTCTGTGATTGTGCCACTCTGTGGCCTACTCATGCTGCTGCCACCTCCACACTTTGTAATTGTGCCACTCTGTGGCCTACTCATGCTGCTGCCACCTCCACACTCTGTCATTGTGCCGCTCTGTGGTCTCCTAATGCTGCTGCCACCTCCAGACTCGGTCATTGTGCCACTCTCTGGCCTACTCATGCTGCCACCACCTCCACACTCTGTCATTGTGCCACTCTCTGGCCTACTCATGCTGCCGCCACCTCCACACTCTGTCATTGTGCCGCTCTGTGACCTACTCATGCTGCCACCACCTCCATACTCTATCATTGTGCCGCTCTGTGGTCTTCTCATACTGACGCCATCTGCAGACTCTGTCATTGTGCCGCTCTGTGGTCTCCTCATGCTGCTGCCACCTCCAGACTCTGTCATTGTGCCGCTCTGTGGTCTTCTTATGCTGCTGCCACCTGCAGACTTGGTCATTGTGCCACTCTGTGGCCTACTCATGCTGCTGCCACCTCCACACTCTGTAATTGTGCCACTCTGTGGCCTACTCATGCTGCTGCCACCTCCACACTCTGTCATTGTGCCGCTCTGTGGTCTCCTAATGCTGCTGCCACCTCCAGACTCAGTCATTGTGCCACTCTCTGGCCTACTCATGCTGCCGCCACCTCCACACTCTGTCATTGTGCCACTCTCTGGCCTACTCATGCTGCTGCCACCTCCACACTCTGTCATTGTGCCACTCTCTGGCCTACTCATGCTGCTGCCACCTCCACACTCTGTCATTGTGCCGCTCTGTGGTCTCCTCATGCTGCTGCCACCTCCAGACTCGGTCATTGTGCCACTCTCTGGCCTACTCATGCTGCCGACACCTCCACACTCTGTCATTGTGCCACTCTCTGGCCTACTCATGCTGCCGCCACCTCCACACTTTGTCATTGTGCCACTCTGTGTCATACTCCTGCTGCTGCCATCTCCACACTCTGTCATTGCGCCGCTCTGTGGCCTCCTCATGCTGCTGCCACCTCCACTCTGTTATTGTGCCGCTCTGTGGTTTCCTCATGCTGCCACCATCTGCAGATTCTGTCATTGTGCCGCTCTGTGGTCTCCTCATGCTGCTGCCACCTCCAGACTCTGTCATTGTGCCGCTCTGTGACCTACTTATGCTGCCACCACCTCCAGACTCTGTTATTGTGCCGCTATGTGGTCTCTTCATGCTGCTTCCACCTCCAGACTCTGTCATTGTGCCACTCTGTGGCCTACTCATGCTGCTGCCACCTCCAGACTCTGTCATTGTGCCACTCTCTGGCCTACTCATGCTTCTGCCACCTCCACACTCTGTCATTGTGCCACTCTGTGGCCTACTCATGCTTCTGCCACCTCCAGACTCTGTCATTGTGCCACTCTGTGGCCTACTCATTCTTCTGCCTCCTCCAGACTCTGTTATTGTGCCACTCTGTAGACTTCTCATGCTGTTCCCACCCTCCCTACTTCATGACTGGTCCACTAGTTTGGCTTTCGGCCTGGCTGACATCATCATTTATTTGACACTTCTTCTGGTCTGTCAGAAGGAAGGAAAAACGCACAACAGATCCTGTCTGTGTAGCAGCTTTAAGGCTTGTATGGTCCATCAGAATTGGCTTATGATTTGGTAGCCAAAAGCAGGAGTTGGTAGAAAACACAGAAGACATGCAAATATTCCATTCATGTGTCATCTCTGTTTTAGATACACTCCTGTTTTTTTGCCTTTAGCAATACTGGTGGATTATTAAGCAAATGCTGACCGAGTGAAGGCGGATGGTCCACAGACAGGATCTGTTTTTTCTGGGTAATTGTTCTGATGGATCAGAGAATGGGCAAAATTAATCAGTGACGTCAACACAAACTTACTGCTGAGACCCTCTCTACTCTGTCGGGGGGCTCTACTTGTATAAGCATTTAATAGAACAGGTTCTGTAGAAATCTATGTGGAATCAGTTGACGAGGGTGTAAAAGGAGTGCGCTTCTTCTTGATGCTAACATCTACCTGTAAGGCTGAGTTAATACTTCAGTTATTTGGTCAGTTTTGGCCCCGTGACTGCCCAAATAAGTGAAGTATGCAATGATTCTAAGAGCGACCCCTGTCATCTGCATGTCATACTGACTCAGAGAACTATTTCACTACCACAGCCGACCCCCTATGCTTGTTACTGCAAGGCACAGTGTTCTACACCCCTATAAAGGCTCTCTGCAGATCAGAAATAGACATTTTTTAACGCGATTCGCCGTGAATAAATTCAGATAGAAGAAAATTTTTCTGAAAAATTCGGTGAACCATTCGAATCGAAATTTCTACAAATTAATCAATATATTTATATGAAAGTGGCCTATGAGTAAATGCATTGTTGACTGTGTTAACAAACATTGGGTTTAAAAACCAGGGCTGTGGAGTCGGAGTCGGAGTCGAGGAGTCGGAGTCGGAGGCAATTTTGGGTACCTGGAGTCGGAGTCGGCAAAAAATGGACCGACTCCAACTCCGACTCCTACTAGATTTAAATTGGAATAAAAAAAAATTGGAATAAAAAAAAAAGCAAGTTTAAATGTCCCAATTCAGATAAAGTTATAATTAATTACTTCTCTACTGTAAGAATAAAGGCCAATGCATGCGGTGCGTCACGTTACCGCTAAACAAAGACGTTAAGTGACCGTGAAGAAGCACGCTTTTCATATGCTTTACTATGCAGTTAAAGGGACACTGACAGGCTGATTTACCGGCTAAAGATATATCTGCTGGTATTCATCAGAGGATTAGGAATACAACTAGACGACTGTTACCCCCAGTTGAGGTTTACTTGTGTTTAAAAAGTTTTAATCAATATGCAAATTCCCTACCTTTGTGCCCAAGGGGGCAGGCGCACATGTAGAGTACTGGTAGCACTAGACAGGACTAGGTAGCGAGGAGGAAGAGAGAAAGCTGGCACAGCCTCAGCATAGCCAGACGAGGCTGCTGCCAGCACTCTACACGTGCACCTGCGCAGGAATTCAGCGTTCGGCTAGCCTGAAAAAAAAGGCCAGTGCAGTGAATAATAACGAGGGGAATAGCGCTGGGAAGCTGTACTTCGGGCGCGGCTGGGCACAAAGCCGCAGGAGACACTGCCCCATTGGGCACAAAGATAGTGAATTTGCATACAGATTAAAATGTTTTTTAAACACAAGTACAGCTTAACTGGGGGTGACATTAGTATCGTTTTATTCCTAATTCTCTGATGAATACCAGTATATATATATATCTTTAGCTGGAAAATCAGCCTGTCAGTGTCCCTTTAAGGAGCGGCAATACTTACCCTTTCCATTGTCTTGTGGTCTGCTGTTACAGGGAGCCCATGGTTATCCTCGCCTCTCACTGATAACTGATTAAGGACTAGAGACACTTGTATAAGTGAAGGGACTGGATAGTCAATAGTTCAAGACTGAAGCTGTAAACCATTTGAAAAACTGCTATCATTCAGCTAAGGCTATAAAACATGTAAACTCAGATTGTTAGCTTAAATTTTAAACACGACTATGGGATTCTACTAGGAAAATCATGTTTTAAAATAAATGCCCCTTCCCCTGCCCCTTCCTGGATCCTCCCACTGCTCTATCTTCAGCAGAAGATCAGCACACAAAGGAGAAGGCAGCAGCTTCTGCTCAACTACCTCTGTGCTAGAGGAGATTAGAAGAACTTGGTGGAACAGCTTCGTATTTGCATATTAAATACAGAGGAGTCGGAGTCGAGGAGTCGGAGTCGGAGTCGGAAGTTTCAAAATCTGAGGAGTCGGAGTCGGAGTCGGACAATTTATCTACCGACTCCACAGCCCTGTTAAAAACACACTGCACCATCAGGTGTGGTAAGCTTTTTCATAATAGAAAGAAGATCTTGCTTAAACACACACTGTGTTATTGGAAAAAACAGTGGCTTGTTGAGACCAAGCATCTACAAATGATGCCTGTTTATACACATACACACACACATATGTCATGAGAAACAGTGGATTGTTCTGCACAAGCATCCAAAAATGAAGCAATAACAGGGGTAGAATGCCTGCCCATATTTATACATGCACAAGTGTTAATTATCAGAAGAAACAGAGGCTTGTTCTGAAGTTGAACAAGCCCAGAAAGATTCTCCCCTTTTATTTGGAAACAGCAGCAGTATGATGTGGACCTGGAAAGGGTAATTTATGTAGGGGTAATAACTAACAACAATAGTAGCAGTAGCAGCACAGCATGGAACAGACAACAGCAGTAGATATGTGTGCGGATACGTTCGTGTAGTAGTAGTAGTGGAGGCTGTGTGGGAGTAGTGGTAGTTGCAGTGGGAATAATGGAAATAGCAGTAGGAGAATTAGCAGAAGGGAGTAGCAGCTGCTTTGGCAGCCATATGGTACAGAACCCGATAGTAGGCAGGCACACAGTGGCAATAACATGATAAGCAATAGCAGATCTATGAAAATCCTCACAAATCCCCGCCTGAGTGATGTTTTGTACATTGAAGGAGGACAGTTTTGTCTGAATGGGTTTGACAACACCATCTACCTCGCTGAAAGCCCTCTCTGAAATGACACTAGAGGCTGGACAAGTCAGTACAGCAAGAGTAAACTGGGCCAGTTGAGCCACTGTTCCAATCTGCCTCCCTAGAAGTCTGTGGGGTCAGGGTACATGGTATGTGCCTGGGAAAGGTCACCGTCATTTAAAAAAAGACAATTTTAAACAATTTTTTGGAAAGAAAAAAAAAAGACAGCTGGGCTGAAGTACGAAAATCATATAGTTGAATTACATTTTTTGTAAAGGCGTGAAGCTGGCAGAGATTTTGAAAGTGAGACAGTTTTTACAGACAGCTGCCCACAAGTACTACTGCCATAGAGAAGAATAAAATTTGGGCTAAAGCACGGAACTGTGCGACATTTTTAAATAGATACATTTTTTCCCCTTTAGCTGGGCCAGATCAGATATATTTGGTTATACTACTTGGTTGGGCATGTTGTTGCTCTATCTACGAGCGAAGGGACCTAATTGTATATCCATATTGACATATCAATCTTATGATGATCTGTTCTTTATCATATGATCTTTTGTGTCTATATTGCTTTACTAGCTATGCCCAAATGTTTTTGCTGTTTACCATTTTTATGATTATATAAAACCAATAAAAAAAACTTTGAAAAGAAAAAAGAGACAATTTTTACAGACAACTGTCCAGAAATATTACTGCCATAGAGAAGAATAAAAATATGTGCAAATGTAGCGGAGCTGCTCAACATTTCTAAAAGGAAACAATTTTTACAATGAGTTGTTAAAAAGTACCAGTGCCATACAGCAGAATTAAATTTTTGATGATGCCATCCGCAGCGCTGAATAACCCCCCTGAGATGACACCAGAGGCCGGACAAAACAGTACAACAAGAAAAAACTGGTCCAATCTGCCTCCCCAGAATTCCATAGGGTCAGGGAATAGGGTATGTATTGGGGAAAGGCCATAGTAATTTAGAAAGTGAGAACATTTTAGACAATTATTTTTGAAAAAAATGGACAGCTGGGCAGAAGTACGAATCTCATACAGCAAAATTACATTTTGGTGAGTCTGAATAACTGAACCATATTTCCTTAACGTTTAAAGCCTGGTTTGGCAAAAAGTCCAACTGATGGCACACAGAAGAATTACATTTTTGAAAATAATTACATTTTGGTAAAGGTGCAAAACTGCACCACTACGGACATCTGGCAAAAGTCCAATTAATGGGATATAGCAAAAACTACATCTGATGGTGTACAGACGAATTACATTTTTGAAAATAAATTGTATTTTGATGAAGGAGCGAAACTGCTCCACTACAGACACCTGGCCAAATGTCTGCCCGATGGGATATGGCAAAAACTGCAGCTGATGGTATACATCCCAACCGTTTTTCTTCTTTTTTTCATCGTCACGTTCCAAGAGCTATAACTTGTTTATTTTTCCATCTAAATAGCTTTATGAGGGCTTGTTTTTTACGGGACAAGTTGTAGTTTTTAATGGAGCCATTTTGGGGTACACAGAACTTTCTGAATAACTTTTATTAACTCTTTCTGGGAGGGATATGGGAAAAACAGCAATACTGCTACTGCGTTTTTACGTTATAAATTTTACGGCGTTCATTTTTTGGTATAAATAACATAATATATTTATTCTCTGGGTCAGTACAATTACAGTGATACCACATACATATAGTTTTTTTTTACATTTTACTACTTTTTTTGCAATAAAACCCCTTTTTAAAAAAAATGAAAATGTTTTTGCATTGCCGCTTTCCAAGACCCATAACTTTTTTATTTTTCTTTCTATGGAGTTGTCTAAGGGGTTGATATTTGCGGAACGACTTGCATTTTTCATTGGTATCATTTTGGAGTAAATGGCGCTTTTTGATCACTCGTTATTACATTTTTGCGGTGGCAACTAAGAATAAATTAGCAATTCTGTATTTTTGTTTATTTCTTTTTTACAGCGTTCACCGTAGGGGATAATTTACATGATGTTGATGTAGTTCGAGTCATTGCGGACTTGGCAATACCAAACATATGGTGGGGAAGATAGTTTTTTTGCAATTTTTTCATTAAAAAGCGTATTTTAAATGGGAAAAAAAGCATAATTTTTTAATGGGATTCTTTTATTACATAAATGATTTTTTTTAACTTTTTTTTTACCACTTAATAGTCCCACAAGGGGACTATAACAGACAGCTTTTTGATTGCTTTAAAATGCAATGCACTATCCCTATAGTGCATTGGATTTTAATGGCAATGCTATTCCAATAATGATCAGCAGGCTGTTCCAGAGAGCTGGTCTGGGGCCTACATCATTTGCGGGGTGTCGGTGGGAGACAGAGGGAGTCTGCTCCCTCTGTCAACACTTAACATGTGGCGGGTGCCATTGCCCGCGGCATGTAAAGTGTTAAACAGCCCGGATCAGCACTCCTGCTGGTCTGGGCTGTTAGAGCAGGGGCGCGGCTCTCATGTGAGAGCTGGGTCCGCGCTTCCCGCTGCACGGGGGACCATGGGCGTAGGAAGCCCCAAAAATCTAGGGGGGGGGGGCAGCACTTATGGGGCCCCTGTGTCCCCGCCCACCCTCAAGCCACACCCACATAATCCCCCCCCCCCCCTCAAGTGCCAAAAATCTTTCCCCCCCCTTATGGGCCAGTGGGTCCAGTTTAAAAAAAAAAAACACACACACACACAAAACAAGACACTTATACTTACCTCCATCCGATGCGATGCAGGCCTCTTCCGGCCTGTGTCCCGCGCTGTACGGCTCACAGACGGCGCAATGACGTCATCGCGCCGCCTGTACCAACATCTGATAGGCTGCAGGCCTAGTGCCGGCAGCCTATCAGAGGAGCAGGGAAGGGAGACGCCTCTCCCCTTCTCCGCAGCACAGCCATCTGTATCGCTGTCCTGAGGACGGCGATACAGATGATTATGGAGATGAATGTTTCCACAATGGAAGCGTTCATCTCCCTGTGCCCTGCCACCACCGCACACATTGCCCTGCTGCCACTGGGGGGATTTTTGATATACCTGCCCCCCCGCATTATTTCCTGGGGGGATCCGACCCCCCCGTCCCCCCCGCTTCCTACGCCCGTGCGGGGGACCCATGCAGCGCTTAGACTGGGCCACCATAAAAACGCGGCTGCCCAGCCTAAGGCCCCTTAGTGACTGCTGTAAAAACACGTATGGTCACTAAGGGGTTAAGAAATGAAAGCTAGCCTGTGACTGGTTGCCATGAGCAATTAATACACTTTTGCTTTAAGATAGTTTTGATAAATCTGCCTCACTGAATGTAAAATGAAGGTTTCCTTAATATACAACATGAACACAAAAACACATCCTAATAGAATTGTTGGATTGCTGCAAAACTCAGCCTGCAGTTATGTCTCAGACAGATATATAAATTATTACAGCTATGGTCTGGTTAGACACTGGGTCTTGCCACAAAAGGGTCTAAAAGTTGATCTCTCACCAAGAGGTTATCTTTGGGAAGTGTGGGGAGTCCCTCTGGTAGACAGCGGTGCGGGTGCAGTTTAGAGGCAAAACAAGGAGTCCAGATTGTGCATCAAACAGTGTTTTATTCACACTTGCACACCAGAAATGAAAACAGTCTCTTGGTGACAGTTCATATACAACAGAAATCATGTGGCAAAACCAAAAACAGGCCAACACAGGGTCCAGTCACCTTGGGTGGTTTAGGTGCGGGTTCACACCTAGCAGTCGGCTCAGCCGCAGGCGATTCCTCCTTCAGGTTGCAGGGAAACACCACCTTGCTGAGCTCCGTCCTCCAGCACAGAGAACTCCTCAGCCCTGTTAGCAGTCTCCAGGATAATCACAGCTCAGACACAGCTGATGGCTGTGTTTTATACCCAGCCCAAAGCTCGGACTGGACCGTGGGGAGCAGCCACCCACCCTACTCTTTAGCTGCTCCCAGTAAGAGCCGGCCCGGATCGGCTTTGCAGCCATGCTATTTAACAGAGCCAAACAGCACTAGCTGCTGCAGACAAAAACCCGGCTCTCACCTCACCGAGGCCAGCAACCTCGGTGACACGTACCTGCCATCGCATATGACACCTTGCACCTTACCACATACCCCCCTTTGTTCAACCCTGAGGGGTGAACACACGTGAGGCAGTGGACGCGGGACAGGGCATCTGCGTTGCCCTGCAAGCGGCCTGCCCTGTGTTCCACTGAGAACTTGAAATTTTGAAGAGATAGGAACCACCTGGTGACCCGAGCATTCCTCTCCTTGGCCTGACTCATCCATTTGAGGGGGAATGGTCGGTCACCAGACGGAACCTCCTCCCTAACAGGTAGTAGCGGAGAGATTCGAGTGCCCACTTGATAGCCAGGCACTCCCTCTCCACTATACTATATCTGGACTCGGCGGGACTGAGCTTACGGCTCAGGAAGACAACGGGATGTTCTTCCCGTTGACCTCCTGCGACAGTACCGCACCGAGGCCTACCTCCGAGGCGTCGGTCTGTACGACAAACTCCTTGTTGAAGTCGGGTGTCACCAAAACCGGGACCCACACAGGGCCGACTTCAACGCGGAGAAAGCCTCCTCCGCCTTCTCACTCCAGCTAACCCTCCCAGACTTTCGCCCCTTCAACAGGTCTGTCAATGGCGCTGCTATTGTGGCAAAGTGGGGCACAAACCTCATGTAGTAACCTACAATCCCCAGGAACGACTTTACCTGCCTGGTGGTGACCGGTCGGGGCCAGTTACGAATGGCCTCTACCTTAGTTACCTGAGGTTTGATGACTCCCGCCCAATTACATATCCCAGATATTTTGTCTCCTCTAACCCTATGGAGCACTTCTTTGGGTTAGCGGTCAGTCCGGCTTTCCTCAGGGCATCCACTACCGCCTGCACCTTGGGTAAATGGCTTTCCCAGTCGGTGCTGTGGATGACTACATCATCTAAGTAGGCCGAGGCGTACCGACGATGTGGTCGCAGCACTATGTCCATTAATCTTTGGAAAGTGGCGGGGCGCCATGCAGGCCAAAGGGTAACACCTTGTAGTGATACAGGCCCTGCGGGGTAACAAATGCGGTTTTTCCTTAGCCGACTCCGTTAAGGGTACCTGCCAGTACCCTTTAGTGAGGTCCAGCACAGAAAAATAACGGGCTTGTCCTAAACTTTCAACCAGCTCGTCTACTCGGGGCATGGGATACGCGTCAAACTTGGATACTTCATTTAACTTGCGAAAGTCGTTGCAGAACCGCAACGTCCCATCCGGCTTGGGTATTAGGACTATGGGACTGGCCCACTCACTTTTCGACTCCTCAATGACATCGAGCTTCAACATTAACTGTACTTCCTCCGCGATGGCCCGTCGCCGAGCCTCGGGTACCCGGTATGGTTTTAACCGGATCTTGGCCTGAGGCTCAGTGACGATGTCATGTTGGATGAGAGACGTGCGGCCAGGGAGGTCCGAGAACACATCCGTGTTCCGACTGATGAACTCCCTGACTTTCTGAACTTGTTTGGAAGACAGGCTGTCTGCAATTTTTACCGTGGTTACTGCTTCACAGGCCTCGAACTGTGGGGCTGGACCCTTTCATCTAGAAGCCCTGGCCGGGGCTGTGGTCGTCGGCTGTGTCCCTATCTTTCCACGGCTTAAGTAAATTCACGTGGTACACCTGCTCCGGCTTGCGCCGCCCTGGCTGGTGTACTTTGTAATTTACTTCCCTACCTTCTCGATCACCTCATAGGGGCCCTGCCACCTAGCTAGGAACTTGCTGTCAAGGGTGGGTACCAGAACCAAAACCCGATCTCCCGGATGGAAGCCCCGTACCCGAGCCTGACGATTATACACCCTACTCTGGGCTTGTTGCGCTGCCTCCATATGCTCCCGGACCAGCGGCAACACCCTTTCTATCCGTTCCTGCATCTGGGTGACATACTCAATGACACTTTTGTGGGGGACAGGCTGTTGTTCCCATGCTTCCTTGGCGATATCCAACAGGCCCCGAGGGTGTCTGCCATAAAGCAGTTCGAAGGGCGAGAACCCAGTAGAGGCCTGGGGTACCTCTCGCACTGCGAACATGAGATAGGGCAGAAGCAGGTCCCAGTCCTTCCCATCTCTAGACACCACCCTTTTTAACATATTTTTTAGAGTTTGGTTAAACCTCTCAACAAGACCGTCTGTTTGCGGATGTTAAACGGACGTCCGTAACTGCTTTATACGCAACAATTTACACAGTTCCTTCATTACTTTGGACATAAAAGGGGTCCCTGGTCTGTCAGAACCTCTTTTGGCAGGCCCACACGGGAAAACATCTCCATTAACTCTTTGGCAATGAGCTTAGCTGAGGTATGTCGCAGAGGCACCGCCTCCGGATACCGAGTGGCATAGTCGAGAACTACCAGAATGTGTTGGTGGCCCCTGGCAGACTTTGGTACAGGCCCAATTAAATCCATAGCGATTCGCTCAAACGGTACTTCAATGATTGGCAGAGGTACCAGAGGACTACGGAAATGAGGCTGGGGGCTAGTTATCTGACAGGTTGGACAGGACTTACAATAATCTTCTACCTCCTTGAACACACCGGGCCAATAAAACCGCTGCAGTATGCGGTCCTGGGTTTTCTGCCACCCCAGGTGTCCCCCAAGAGTCCCCCAAGAACATGTTGGTGGGCAAGCTCCATGACAAGCTTGCGATACGCTGTGGGCACCACCAACTGTTCAACAGGTTCACCTCGGACTTGGTTCACCCGATACAACATATCCTGTAGAACAATAAATCGTGGGAACATTAATTCAGCCCCTGGTTTCTGGGGTTTACCATCAATTTCCAGCACATTCTCCCAGGCCCTGGTTAGGGTTTGGTCCCGGTGTTGTGCGGTCCCAAAATTTTCCCCGGATACATTGAGGTCTGCCAACTCAGGTCCTGGTGGCAAGTCCTCCGTGTCTCCCACCATTACACTCAGTGGGGTTGTTTCCCCCTCTACCGCTGGAGCAGTGGTCACCCCTACCGCCGGCCCTTCAGACTCGGGCTCCCAGGGTTCTGGCCTTCCAGCGGTATCAGGCCACTCTACTAGGGTCACCCCTGTCTCGGGTCCCTCAGATACCTTTATTGCCGGCCACAGCGCCGGAAAACCGGGAAGTCCCTCCCAAGTATTAGTTCGTGTGGGAGTTTAGTAGCGACAGCCACCTCGTGGGTCCACCTACCAGCCGCTGTGGACAAAGTCACTAGTGCAGTGGGGTAGTCTTTCAGGTCTCCGTGGATGCACAGGACCCCGACTTTACGGCCAGTATACTCCGCAGGCCGTACAAGGGCAGCCCTTACCAGGGAGACTAAACTCCCGGAGTCCAGCAGAGCCACCGCCAGCGAATCTCCCACCTCTACCTGACACAGGTGGTTATGGTCTTGCACCTCACGGGTGCCAGTTGCGCACAGCTTCCGTGCATACAAGGAGTGGCGACCCCGTAGTTCACCTCCATCAGCTCATCCCGATGCGGACAGTCGGCCCTGATGTGGCCTGGCTCCTGACACCTCCAGCATACCACGGGAGGCGGACTCGCAGGGGGTATATTCCGTGCAGGCCGCTCTGTCGCCGGACGTTGGAACTGGGGCAGAGGCCTCCGGGGTTTAACTGACCCCTTCCCAGCAAGACTCCCCTGCAGGTTTCTGGTGGCCTCGCACCGCTCCACCAGGTCGACCATCTCCAGGGCATTGGTGGGCGATACCTGGCCGATCCAGTGCTGGAGAGGGTAAGGCAAAGCCCTCCAGAAGACATCGGCTAACAGACGGTCGAGCATAGCAGTGGGAGTCAGTATGTCTGGCTGCAGCCATTTTTGCAACCGTTGTAGCAAGTCATAGTATTGTGGCCGGGCGGGTTCAGCCGGGTTAAACTCCCACTGATGCACCCGCTGGGCCCGGACCAAAACATTCACCCCCAGTCTTGCCAGGATCTCACCTTTCACAGTCGGGTAGTCAGCTGCTTGGTCACCTGGGAGGTCAAAAATACTTGCTGGGGTCCAGACGCCAGGAACGGAGCGATGACCTCTGCCCACTGTTCTCGGGTAATTTCTCCCTCACGGCCACCTTCTCGAACACCGCCAGATAGGTCTCAACATCATCCGAGGGGGTCATCTTAGGGATCGCGGTACGGACAGCTTTCCGGGCATCGTGGACGCGGTGGGACGCTCCTGCCGCTTGCAACGCCATCACGTGCTGTAGCAGTAGCTGGTTGGTCTCCCGCTGCTGCACGTTAGCCTCTATGAGGGCTTTCACAGCCGCCTCCATTTTGTCAGGGATCACAGGCTGCAACTTTGCCGGCTTAATATAGGACAATCACTTTTGCCCAGCAAAAACAAAGTTCGGCGTTCACGCCAGCCTCACTGCGCATGCCCGCATCCGACACCAAATGTGGGAGTCGCTCTGGTAGACAGCGGTGCGGGTGCAGTTTAGAGGCAAAACAAGGAGTCCAGATTGTGCATCAAACAGTGTTTTATTCACACTTGCACACCAGAAATGAAAACAGTCTCTTGGTGACAGTTCATATACAACAGAAATCATGTGGCAAAACCAAAAACAGGCCAACACAGGGTCCAGTCACCTTGGGTGGTTTAGGTGCGGGTTCACACCTAGCAGTCGGCTCAGCCGCAGGCGATTCCTCCTTCAGGTTGCAGGGAAACACCACCTTGCTGAGCTCCGTCCTCCAGCACAGAGAACTCCTCAGCCCTGTTAGCAGTCTCCAGGATAATCACAGCTCAGACACAGCTGATGGCTGTGTTTTATACCCAGCCCAAAGCTCGGACTGGACCGTGGGGAGCAGCCACCCACCCTACTCTTTAGCTGCTCCCAGTAAGAGCCGGCCCGGATCGGCTTTGCAGCCATGCTATTTAACAGAGCCAAACAGCACTAGCTGCTGCAGACAAAAACCCGGCTCTCACCTCACCGAGGCCAGCAACCTCGGTGACACGTACCTGCCATCGCATATGACACCTTGCACCTTACCACAGAAGTTTACCTTTTGGTTAGAGATTGTTGACTTCTAGACTTGTCTCTACAACGGACTTGAAGATATTTTGCCCAGTTGACAGACTTTGAGAGGGATGCATCATTGGACTGAGAAGTAGGATGGGTTTTGAGGAGTTTTCTGCCATCTAAGCCATTCTGACCTAGCTGATGGAGGTGTTGGGAGCAGTAGTTACGTGAGGGCACACACACGACGAACGGGCTCTGAACGGCCCAGAAAGTAGAGAGGATCATTTGATCTGCCAACAAGCATTAGCAGCTCCCACAGTTTCATTGTCCACCATACAGACACAGGTGGCACTTTCATTACACACACCTTTCTCTGCCAAGACCATTAACAGGCACTTAGCAGAAGGAAATTTGGTGTCACTGCGCTCATTACCTGTCCTGCCATTGACATTGACAGTAGTGTCATGAACGAGAAACCTGAACTGCTTTGGACGGAACCATATCATCTTTAACGACAAGTTCATATACTTTTTAGGACCAACGGTCAGGTTGGTGTATGGAGGCTTCTTGGTGAGCCCTTCAATCCTGTCTTTGTTGTGGAGTAACACACTGCCCCAACCTCTGGTGTAATGACCTGGGAAGCTATAAAATGTGACAGTGATAGGAAGGACACTAACAGCTCAGTGACATTTATGTACAAGACATCCTGTGGTCACATGTATTGCCTCTTATGGCAGGGGTTCTAAATGGCATTTTTCAGCAGGATAATGCTCACCCACACACAGCAGGGGTTTCCCAGGAATGCATCTGGCATATTACAACACTTCCTTGGCCTGCCTGGTTCCAGATTTATTACCAATTGAGTTTTTATGGACGAGGACAGCTGGGATGCCAGCTTCGGCAGCCTACAAATGTGCAGGATCTACAGGCCCAGCTGTAACATGTGTAAATGTGCCATAGGACACCATACTGAACCCGTATGCCTCCATGCCCAGCCGTATCTCCTCTTGTATCCAGGCTAGAGGCAGCCTAACAAGATACTAGAGCCTGCTTTCAATAGCGCAGTTTTCCCCAATAAACTTATCCTGTCACTCTAATATTATAATCACTTACATACAGTATATTATCATTACAGTCACACATAGAAGGTTTCATTCCATCCATTCAACTCCTTCTTGGCACTTTATTTTTTTGTCAATGAGCATTAATGACAATGCTAACTAACCGGTTTAACTTTGAGCTATTCCTGAGGGCGTTGTCCTGGCAGTCCTTTGGGTTTCATCCTTTAACCCTATACTGGGATCTGGACTTCACTGCAGGAGAGCCACCTGCCCAGTACCTTTTAGAATAGCCGCAGTGTACTTCGTAGCTGGCCCACTGGAGTCAGAGACACTGATGCAAAACAGTAAGGGATATGGCTATACTTGTCAGGAAAGAGGCCAAGGTCTGGGGAGGCAGAGTATGCGCAAATCTAAATACAGTCCAGAGGCCAGGGCACGTGGCTCAGGGTCAGCACGGTGAACAGACATGGGTCAGGTCAAGCACCACAGAATCCAGGAGACAGATAGAAGTTGGTACACAGGCAAATGGGTATAGCTCTTCAACCTCATTGCAGGTTCAAACAGACAAGAGGACCTGGCAGAATCTGTAGAGACCTAATGCTCAGGCAACCACTGAAGGAAACAACCAGATATATATAGGATCAACTAATTTGCAATTAGATTCAGTCATGCAGCAGCTCACAATTCAGGAGATTACCATTGCAGTGTTGCAGGCTGAGGTTTTAAGAATACAAATCCTAATAAATCCTAATAATCACAGGACATTGACACCCTGACCTGCTCCTAGAGTGCTAGAATTACAATAGACACTGGGTGAGTGGAGCTGCACCCGTGCCTGTCCGTGAGAGAGAGACAGCAGCGGACATAGGGTGCCAGCATCACAATGAGTGTATATACTGTATAATACCGCAATTCTCAAATTTTCCCCCTGTAATTTCCAAACAAGAACCAATCTTGCATTTTCATTGTCATTTTCGTGTTTATCACTACAGAATTATGTCAAATCACTGAATCGTATCTTCATTTCAAAAAATGTCCCAATTTTTTGTAAAATAGTGAACAACCGGTGTGCCTGTTGCTGCCCATCCCTTCTTCAGTTACAGTGTGTGAATGCTGTTGTTTGACTTTATTAAATTCACTTGGGTGAATATTTAATCTAATTTCCTAGTGTGCAAAACCTAGAGCCCTCAGGAGCCTCTGTATCATGCCTTGTCATCAATGTACACTTGACAGCAGGTTCAGTAATGGAAGGTGTGGGAAAGAGGTTAGAGAGCTTGTTGTGTTACACCTGTGACCTTAGTACTGATTTATATGCAGTAGTAAATTTAATGATGTATTATAGACAACTTGTTGAGCTAGTTTGCTTTCTGTTTATGGTCAGTAAATTGTTCCATTGCTGAAGATAGTGATGGACATTTGATTACGAGGGGATACTGAGAAGTTCTTGGCTTTTCACAGAAAGAATAGAGTCAGAGTTATGAAACTACACATTTATTCAACATATTCCCCCCTCAGACTGATGCACTTGTTACATCGTTGTTGCAGCTTTTCTAGTCTATTAAAAAAAAGAAATCATGATAGGTCATTGTAACGGATCGACGGGCACCCCGACTGGGTACCTCCGTTGAAAGATGCTCCTAGCGCTTCTTGAGGATTCCAAGCACTCTAGCCGACACCACAACCACCAAATCGGAGAAGCATATGAATGCGGTAAACAGCCGAATAGGAAAAACCATACGAAGAGGTTTACACTCCTAGCAGTCAAACTGGAACAGCAGACAATAAATCCCCCCCCCCCCCAATAACGAGACGACACTTCGTTTTGAGGGTCAAGCAGGAACTCCCTTTTACTGGCCCATACAGCCTCTTTTTTTCCCAATTCCTAAACACATTACAGCCCACAGGGTTTTGCAGAACAACCAATAAACACATTACAACATATACAATGCAAGTACAGCAGCCAATCAGATACAATGGCACAATACAGACACTCAGCATATTCCTCACCTCTGCTTAGGAGATAATTGAGTCAATTACAGGATCTACTCAATTATCTCCAAGCTGAAAAGTTACACTTTTTTATACATTTTAATAACTCCCTGATCGTACATCACATACGGATAAAACTTATATTTCTGTGATCAGCATAACTTGGGGAGCAACATATGTAAAAATCACATGAATCCGTCTGGGGGTTAAAAGGTTAGGTGAGGTCGCTTTATCATCCCTTGGCAGCATGGCTTTATCTGTCCAAAAAGTTTCCATGTGTCCGTATACTGTTTTTAAAAGGGCCAGCACTGTGCAATAAAAGTCCATAAGTCCAAATCAGTTCTTAACGGGCAATACATCCCAGGGCCATAGTCAGAAGGCAAGAGGCAGGCAACCAGTCTTCTCCAGTTCACTGTGGCGAGGTTAGTTTCGCCACAGTCATCAAACCAGCTCTCAGCAGCATGTTGGACATCAGCAATGTCATAAAAACGACAACCCTTTAGGTGTTTCTTCAAGTTCGGAAACAATTGGTAGTCAGAAGGGGCCAGGTCAGGTGAATGTGGGTGATGGCGGACCAATTGGAAACCCAGGGTCTTCAATTTGGCAGCCACAACATTGTGTGCAAAGGTGCACTGTCCTGCAACAAAAGGATCCTTTTGGTCAACTTTCCCCAGAGTTTCGTTTAAAAGCCTCCTTTGGCTAGTCGAGGAGGCTGGCGTAATAATTTCGGGTTATACTAAAGCCCTGAGGTAGGTAGTCCACCAACAGAATACCATCTTTGTCCCAGAAAACGAATGCCATGACTTTTTTGGACAATTTCTGGATGCGGAACTTCTTCGGTCGCGGTGACCCACTGTGGCGCCATTCCTTTGACTGTTTCTTGGTTTCGGGATCATAAGTGTAGAGCCAGGTTTTATTCTCAGTCACTAACCTATCCAAAAAGTCTTTTGTAGCATCAAAATGGGCCAAAACAGCTCTGGATGCCTCAACTTGTGCCTCCTTCTGTTCACTGCTCAAACATTTCAGCACCCACTTCCCTGGAGAAACAAAAACTTCATGACGGGCCATAACTACAAAGACATGAAACTTCCTTGTGCCTCTGCCATCTCAGCTACTATGTGCCATGGGAAGGGAAAAATAATAAAGGTAATCCGTCTGTGAGTTCAGGGCCCCAGGGGGTGAAATATTCAAATTGTTTTCTGTAAAGTACCCCTGTGCTGCATATCTGACAGTTAAATCAATTCAGTAAATCCATCTGTTAGATTCTGGGGGGACAAATTCCCTTTTTTTGGTGGTCAGGTACCCTTGTGGCCTGCACTGCATACCTGACAGTGAAATCAATTCAGTAAATCCATCTGTTAGATTCTGGGGGGACAAATTAATTTTTTTGGGCGGTAAAGTACCTGTGCAGCCTGCGCTGTGTATCTGACAGGGAAATCAATTCAGTAAATCAATCTGTTATAGTCTGTGGGGACATTTCCATGGTTATCAGGCTGTCATTCACAAGTGGCTTGGAGGGTGTGTTCCTGCTGCACTGCATACCTAACAGTGAAAAAAATTCTATTAAATTCGTCTTTCACATATTTGTGAGACCTAAAGCAATTTTTTCTCTTTATAACACCGGCACTGCATATCTGACAGAGAAATCAATTCAGTAAATCCATCTGTTAGATTCTGGGGGGACAAATTCACTTTTTTTGGCGGTCAAGTAACCCTGCGGCCTGCGCTGCGTATCTGACAGGGAAATCAATTCAGTAAATCAATCTCTTATAGTCTGTGGGGACATTTCCACGGTTATCAGGCTGTCATTCACAAGTGGCTTGGAGGTTGTGTTCCTGCTGCACTGCATATCTAACAGTGAAAATAATTCTATTAAATTCGTCTTTCACATATTTGTGTGACCTTAAGCAATTTTTTCTCTTTATAACACCGGCACTGCATATCTGACAGGGAAATCAATTCAGTAAATCCATCTGTTAGATTCTGGGGGGACAAATTCACTTTTTTGGCGGTCAAGTACCCCTGCGGCCTGCGCTGTGTATCTGACAGGGAAATCAATTCAGTAACTCAATCTATTAGATTCTGGGGGGGGGGGACATTTCCACGGTTATCAGGCCAGTCATTGACAAGCTTGGAGGGTGTGTTCCTGCTGCACTGCATACCTGACTGGCAAATATATTCTGTAAATTTGACGGCGTTTAGATTGCTTGGTGATCTGTATCCCTTTTTTCTTTCAAACTACCCCTGCACTGCATACCTGACTGGGAAATATATTCTGTAAATTCTGCAGCGTTTAGATTGCTAGGTGAAGTGTACCCCTTTTTTCTTTCAAACTACCCCTGCACTGCATACCTGACTGGGAAATATAATCTGCACGCTAATAGATGCGCTGCTTACGGCATTCCCACCTGACATCGGGGCCTCAGTGGAAGCACAAGGCGAAGGCAGAGGAGGAGGAAGAAGTCGCCAACGCAGCTGGGGCACCGCCAGCACTTCAGAAGGCAGGGTTAGCATGGCCGAAATATGGAAAAGCTTTTTCAGCACCCCACAAGAACCAGCTCCACCAGCTGATATGGAACGTCTTAGCAGGAGGCAGCATTTCAGCAACATGGTGGAACAGTATGTGTGCACATGCCTACACGTACTGACTGATGGGTCTGCCCGATTCAACCTCTGGGTCTCTCTGGGCACATGGCCTGAGCTTGCCCTTTACGCCTTGGAGGTGCTGGCCTGCCCTGCAGCCAGTGTATTGTCTGAATGTGTGTTTAGCACAGCAGGGGGCGTTATCACAGACAAGCGCAGCCGCCTGTCCACAGCCAATGTGGACAAGCTCATGTTCATTAAAACGAACCATGCATGGATCCCACAGGACTTGTCCGTACCTTGTGCAGAATAGACATGTATACAGGCCTCACCCAGTCTATGTTATACTCCAGCGCACTTTCTCTTTGTTTGATTTTCTATATTTCTTAATGTTTTGGGGTCTACCCAAATTTTTAGAAAAAAAACTGTGTTCCACCTACAACGCCACGTCCACCGCCTCCTCAACCTCCTCCTTCATATGGACCTCCTCCTCCTAGTTCAAGACTCTTATTTTTAATTTTTATGTATTTTATGGTATTTTAAGTCATTTCCCTATCCACATTTGTTTGCAGGTAAATTGTCCAGCTCTTACCCCTATTTTGCTTCCTTTTGCAGCCCTCTAGCCCTTTCCATGACTTTTTTAGAGCCATTTTAGTGCCCCAAAATTCGGGTCCCCATTGACTTCAATGGGGTTCGGGTTCAAGGTCAAGTTCGGGTCCCGAACTCGAACTTTGCGACGAAGTTCGTCCAAACCTGTCGAACCCGAACTTCCAGGTGTTCACTCAACTCTACTGCAGATACAATCAAATAAAGTATGGCTAAACAAATTCCTGGAGACAGGTGGCGACCGTGCCTTGAAATGTACTTCTGTATCTAACTTGACTAATGCATCTCACTTGTATCTGTTCTTTATCTTGCTTGGTGATCAAAAAAGTGAGTTGGCTCCCAAAAGTTTATAACCAGCTCCAAAAGATTAAAACATTTGTCCAAATCAGTATTCAGTGTGACCATCCTTTGTCTTCAAAACAGCATCAATTCTTCTAGGTACATTTGTACACTTGTTGAAGGAACTAGTTCAGGGAGATTGTTCCAAACGTCTTGGAGAACTAACAGTAGATCTTCAGTGGAAGTAGTCTTGCTCAGAGCCGTTTGTCTCTTCATGTAATCCAAGACAGATTTGATGATGTTGAGATCAGGGCTCCTTGGTGGGAAAATCATCATTTCCTGCACTCCTTCTTTACGCTGAAGTTTCTGAAAATTCTTTTTCACAGATGGATGGGAAAAACTAGATTTTTCTTTTATTTTAGCAGAGGGCATGTCCAACGGGGTATGGCCTGAGATGTGAAATTTTACACAAAAAATGTGCCACAAGTCTGGCATAAAATTGTGTCAGTAAGGTAAGAAATACTGTTGTTGGTATGGAGCTAGACAAAAGTCTGCACCACATTTATCATCTAGCCTGAGCCACTGTGATAAATCTGGTGCAGGTCTAGACATATTGTCTCCAAATTTGCACCATCTATAGGTTTAGCAACTCTGTTCTATTGCATTAGTGAGAAAGTTTCCGTTGGTCTTTTCCGCATATGACGAACATTTAACAATACGCAATAGTTATAAATTCACTGTATGGAATATGTCAGGTAAATGCAGCCATTTGTCATACAGCATGAATTCCAAAAGATTCTGTCAGAATATTTCTAACAATGCCATATCGCTACATAAGAACTGCCCTCTTCCTCTCTACATAATAAAACTTTCTATGCCTAAGCAGGATGCTTGTTCTGGATTCTGTCTGAATTTAGGTACAGATTCCGCTTCTAAATCCTGACAGAAAACGTTGACATTTTGCCGTTAATGCAAGTGAATGGAGTATTATATACTGTACCCCTTTTACATGCAGTGGGAAAATCTGTGCAGAATTTAAGCTTCACAGCACGCTCATTATTGCTGGGAATTCTGTATGGAAAAAACACAGATTAGAACCACTGATTTACAGGCTTCAGTCTCAAATTTCGGAAATATTGTATATTCTTTGAAAAATCCAGCTTTTTAGGACCAGCTGATCCATGGTAATTGTGAGATTGTAATTATTTCTACCCATGAATGAAGGAATGAAGGAATGAAGGGGAATAGCCGTTTCATCTACAATGATTTAAATGTATTTCACTTAAAAAATATATATATTTTCATATATAACAAATATCAGTTAGTTTACATAGAGACTTGATGATAAATCCTGAGTGGGGCCCAAATCGTTACATGTAAAGCAAGCCTTAGTATATACAGATGTAGCAGAGCAGAGAATGTACAGTAAATGCTGCAGAACATTGGGACAGAGTTACTAATCCTATCAATGGCACACACTTAGGCTTTTTAGATGTGGTTCCATAGGTTGAAAGAAAACACAGGTACATCAAGTTCAACCTTTCTCAGATCAATTATACAACATTGTTAGATGAATTATAACCCTCAATGCCATTTGCTATTAGATAAGTATCTAGCCTTTATTTAAATGCTGACATAGTATCTGCCAATGCTACCTCTTGGGGTAGGGCATTCCATAGTTTGACTGCTCTAACTGTAAAGAATCCCTTCCCGTACTGATGTCTGAGTGGCCTTACGAGAGGTTTATAAAGGGGTAATATTACATTGGGATCAAAGGTTTTTATCTCTCTTTTTATAAATTCTAAACTCGTATTTGCTTTTGCAGCAGCTGCCTGACATTGAGTAGTGCTGCTTAGCTTACTTGCAACCCGAAAATTCAATTATTTTTCTTGTTGTTGTCCCCAGTTTTTTTTTCAGTTAATGTGTATGAAGCCATACGATTACTGTCACCCGATATTAAAATTCATCCACCATGTGATTGCCCGTGCTGCCGGCTTATATAGGTCTATCTGTAATATATGACAATTGAGCTGGGGTTTAAAAACTATGGACCCCTTTGGGGCCATTTTTTATGATTGTTTTTTACTCACTTTGGACTAAAAGATATTTTTTATTAGTTGGACTTCATTAATTTTCAGCAGTTTTTGAGATACAGGTGTTAAAAATAAGTCTGGTTGCAGACTATCACTTCTGAGTCCCATCAGCTGATGGCTCATATGATGCCTCATCTCTGATCTCCTGATCTTATAAACAATCATTATAGCTAAACTCTTATCAGACTGATAATAATATGGCTTAAATGAGTGTTTATGAGGTCAGAAGATCAGAAATAAGGCTTCATATGAGCTGTCAGCAGAAGAGACTCAGAAGTAATACTCTGCAAACAGGCTGTTTTTTAACCCCTATATCTCAAAAACTGTAGAAACATTTTTAATAAAGATCAACTGAGAAAAATTATTTTTAGACCAAAATAAGTAAAATGCAACCTTAAAAAAATTCCCCAAAAATGTCCATAGTCTTTAAAGAGGACCTTTCACAGGTCTGGACCTTATAATATAACTAGTGGATTCTGTAACTTATGGCATATTACTATTTTCTGTATGCGCTGCTCCATGCGCCCGCTGTGCCCCGCATTCACTTTTCCTGCCTTGTATGTAAATTCATACCAACGGTACAGGAATGAGGATACGGCCCTGTTTCTCAAGGGGCCATGAGCTGCCCAATCACAGCGGAGAGCGTCACAGCCAGGGAGAAAAAAATCTCATCTTCTCCCTGGCTGTGACGCTCTCCACTGTGATTGGGAAGCTCACAGCCAAGAAGGAGATGCCCATTGAGAAACATGGCCGTCTCCTCCTCCGTGTATCGATGGTATGAATTTACATACCAGGCAGGAAAAGTGAATGGAGGGCACAGCAGGTGAACGGAGCAGAGCATACAGAAAATAGTAAGCACTGTAATATGCCATAAGTATGCCCACAAAATCCACTAGTATAATGTCCTGAAAAGTCCTCTTTAAGCATTCTATGCAGTTTTGTGTCACCTACAATCCTGTCCACAAGATTGTTAATAAAGGGATTAAAGAGAATTTGGTCTAACACAGATCCTTGCACCCCACTGCTGACCTTTGAGTATGTATCATTTACAATGACTCTTGTTTTCTGTCCCATAACCAGTTCTTCACCCAGGTGCATACGTTGTCCCCTAGTCCCTGCATTTGTTGCTTCAGCACAAGACTCTTCTTTGGCACTGTATCAAATGCTTTTTCAAAATCCAGATATAGTACATGACCAGCATCCAGATTTACACATACCTCATCACAGAAGACCAGCATGTTGAATAAGAACAGTCTGTTTTGCATGGATCCGTGCTGGTTATCAGTTGTTAATTTGTTAACCAGTATATAGTTTTGCAGCTCTTCTCTTAGAATACTTTCAAATATTTCACAAACCACAGATGTCAAACTTACTGGTCTGTAGTTACATGGGTCCACCTTTTTACCTTTCCCAAATATTATGCACCACATCAGCCATCTTCTAGTTCTGTGGCACTGACCCTGTTGTAGGAGAGTCTAAGAAGATGAGATACATTGGTCTATCTAATACTGAGCTTAATTCCCTAAGTACCCATGGATGTATGCCATCTAGGCCAGGAGCTTTATCAATATTTACAGATGTAGCCACTGTTATTTTGACAAGCTTACTGCGTTAACACAACAAAAACACATTACAGTAATACAACAGATGTTAAAGTGAACATCCTGGTGCAGCTGGTGTCAAAATAATCTGTAATTTGCTCAGATGTAGCTGTCCCTGTAGTTTACAAAGTGGTCAAAGAAATGTTGATTGAGGGCACAAGAAATATTAAATTTACGAGAATGTGTTTCACTTGTTCAAAAATACTATAATTTCATGTAGTAATAACACAATCAAATAAATGCATTACACCAAACCTGAAGAAAAATTCATGTGTAAGTACAGTTTGTTGTCAGCAATTTCCTGCAAGTTTTCATTATTGAAATCACTCGCATAGTCAGGAAAAGAACTTTACACGTACAGTATCCAAGTGCAAAACTTAGTCATTGTTTTTCCATAAAGGAAATAGAGGTTCCGGGCTGTAAAAGTCTGGGGTTTTTATCACTCATATAAAGGGATTATAGGAATGTGTCTACATAAGTTCCTTGTGTTCTCTGTATTATAACATGACCTACTTTTGAAATGGTTAAGCAAAAATACAGAACCATTAATTTAAGGTATTATTCCCACCCAATGTAATGAGAGAGCATATTGCCAGGATATGCAGTCACTTCATGACACTGTTTTTACCTGCAAGTGGCTCCACTGTACAGGGAGAACATAGAAGACGCTACATGATACTAAATAACATTGCATAAGCTTGCGTTGTGCTGCAGTAACAGAATTTATATACCAGTTAGCCATAAATGCATTGCATCAAGATTACCGTGTATTATTACTGATTACTGAACATGTGGCAGTGGCGTGCCCAGGGGGGGGCGGGGGGGGGGGCGGGGGGGGGGCGGTTCGCCCCGGGTGCCGGCTGTCAGGGGGGTGCCAGGGAGAGGGACTGACAGGGGGGAACGGGGAAGCGCTCAGCGCTCCCTCCTGTCATTCCCTTGTAGCGTGACCGAGCTCTGTCAGGTCCGGGTACAGAGAGCATCTGTCTCCTGTACCCGGCCGGACTAACAGGAAGTGCGCACACAGCTTGCGCTTCCAGTCAGTCAGCCCGGGTACCGGAGACAAAAGCTCCTGTACCCGCCGCAATGCTCGGCCACGCTACAGCAAAGGTAGGGAGGGAGGGGGAGGGATCAGAAAGAACATGACAAGAGGGGGGTCAGAAAAAGCATGACAAGATGGGGGGATCAGAAAAAGCATGACAAGATGGGGGATCAGAAAAAGCATGACAAGATGGGGGGATCAGAAAAAGCATGACAAGATGGGGGGATCAGAAAAAGCATGACAAGATGGGGGGATCAGAAAAGCATGACAAGATGGGGGGATCAGAAAAAGCATGACAAGATGGGGGGAATCAGAGTATGAAAATTACTATGTGGGGGCACTACTGTGTGGTTGGGGGTGTGGGGACACTACTGTGTGGGGGCAATGTGGCGGACACTGCTTTGGGGGCAGTATGGGGACACTACTGTGTGGGGGACACTACTGTGTGGGGACAGTGTGGCGGACAATACTGTGTGGGGGCAGTGTGGGGACACTACTGTGTGGGGGCAGTGTGGCCAACACTACTGTGTGGGGGCAGTGTGGGGACACTACTGTGTGTGGGGACAGTGTGGCGGACACTACTGTGTGTGGGGACAGTGTGGCGGACACTACTGTGTGTGGGGGACAGTGTGGGGACACTACTGTGAGGGGGGGCAGTGTGGGGGACACTACTGTGTGTGGGGGACAGTGTGGCGGACACTACTGTGTGTGGGGGACAGTGTGGCGGACACTACTGTGTGGGGGACAGTGTGGGGGACACTACTGTGTGGGGGGCAGTGTGGGGGACACTACTGTGTGGGGGGCAGTGTGGCCGACACTATTGTGTGGGGGGCAGTGTGGGGGACACTACTGTGTGAGGAACAGTGTGGCGGACACTGCTGTGTGGGGGAAATTACTATATGGGGGCAGCGTGAGAGGCGTTGCTATTGGGGAGGCATTGTAGGGGCAATTCTATTATTTCTGGGTATTATTATTACTGGGGGCACTCTAGGAGACATTATAACCTCTGTAGACACTATAGGGACATTTGGGGTCATTTATCAACCTGGTGTACAGTAGAACTGGCTTAGTTGCCCCAGCAGCCAATCAGATTCCACCTGTCATATTTGACAGCTCTTTAGGAAATCCAGTTCTACTTTACACCAATTTGATAAATGACCCCAATTATGTCTATTAGGAGGTTGATGGAAAAACTGAGAAATCTAACGTGTCTGTGTCACTAACTCTGCAGAGACGAAATGCGACGGAAATAATGTGTCTTGGTGGTCTGGGTCTAACGAAGGAGAAGAGGAAAGAGATGGTCTACATGACAGGAGATGTCCCTGATGTAAGAGGTATGTGCCCAAGTAATGGGGGGGGGGTGCCAGAGAAAGGACCCGCCCCGGGTGCCCCAAAACCCTGGGCACGCCACTGACATGTGGTGCTGCAATATTAGCACTTATATACCAGTAAACTGTTAACCCATTGCATCAAGATTAGCGTGCTTTATTACTAAACTCGTTGTGCTGAAACAACAGCATTTTATATACCAGTTAACCCTCATTGCATTGCATCAAAATCACGTGCAATATTACTGAACATACAGTGCTGCGATAACAGCATTTATATACCAATTGCATCAAGATACCGGGCATTATTAGTGAACATGTGGTACTGAAATAACTACAATAATATTGCAGTTTTATTCCATGCATTGTATTACCATTGTAAATTGTCGATACTAGTGTGCAGTGTCTTTGTAGAAGGGGAGGGACATTTATTTGCACCTCCATGCTCATGTTGGTCTGTTTCCTACACAAGGCACTTATCCTCCTGTTCCACATCCTCCTCCATGCGCATCCTCCTGTCCCCAACAAAAGCAGGGCCCAACGTTGTTCCCACTCCCTCTTATCATATATGAAAAGTAAAGAGTTGCCATGCTGTGTTAGAGCTGATCAGCCTAGGCGAGAGTAGCCACACAGCTGACTAGTTGTTAAAGTGCATCAAGTAGCAAACATCTTGCTGGTTCTCTCCCAGCCAACTCCAACTAGGCAAGGTGGTCAGCGACAACGTCATGAATATTGTGGCTGTGCCACATTTTGGGGAAATAACATATGCTTCCTACATGGTGCATATGGTAAATTTAGTCCTTTTTAAAACTATACTGTGGCTGGCAGAGGGTGCTGGCCATGTCCAGGAGACTGTCCAGAATTTCATCCGTTCTTATGTGCCAAGGAATCTCCTTCTGGACTTGCAGCAACAGAAAGGTCTTTAATTGCACTGCTTGATCCACAACATTCCAACTCACCGGAATTCCACTTTGCATATGCAAGAGTATATGTGCGAGCAATGAAAGCAGAGGATGTTTTCATCATGCACCAGACCACCTCAGCAGGGAGCATGTGTTGTTCTGAGGTCAAGCAGTAGCAGTTTATCAGAGACACATGTTGCATACTCACTAGGGACAACTGTTGCATCAACAATTTCATTACCCATATTTATCTTACGGTACTTTCACACTAGCGTTTTGGATTCCGTTTGTGATATCCGTTTCAGGGCTCTCACAAACGGTCCAAAACGGATCAGTTAAGCCCCAATGCATTCTAAATTGATAAGGATCTGTTCAGAATGCATCAGTTCGGCTCCGTTCCGCTTCTATTCTGTTTTGGCGGCGGACACCAAAAGTCAGCATGCAGCATTTTGGTGTCCGTCTGAAGAGGCGGAGCCTAACGGATCCGTTTTGAATTACAATGTAAGTCAATGGGGACGGTTCAGTTTTCAATGACACAATATGGTGCATTTGAAAACGGATCTGTTCCCCATTGACTTTCAATGTAATTCAAAACTGATCCGTTTTGGACTTTGTCATTTTTCTTTAAAACTAATGCAAACGGATCCGTTCTGAACGGATACAAACGTTTGCATTATAGGTGCGGATCCGTCTGTGCAAATAAACAGACGGATCCGCACCAACGCAAGTGTGAAAGTACCCTTAGAGCTGAACTGATGCAACAAAAGATGGTAGAGGAACAGCTTCCGCATCTTGCTGGTACCCTGTAGCTCTTGAAGACCAACACAGAGAACGTCCCATGGAGGAGGAACTGGAGGAGGAAGATAAGGATGAGGAGCTACCCCTGGAGGAGGAGTCACTTATGCAGGAGGTTGAGGCTGATGATGATGATGACAACACTGGCCATGATAACCAATCATCTCAGTGGGGGGCTGAGTTAAAAAGAACTTGGTGTTTGGGCATGCTGGCGAGCACTGCAGACTATATGCTTACTTGCTTATATACTTACAAGCATTTTGTTATTATGAAGCAATCTGATAATTACTGGATAGCAATGCTTTTAGACCTTCGCTATCAAAGCAAAATTGGGGAATGTATTCCCGTTGCTGTGAGGGAGGCCAAATTGCTTTATTTAACATTATACACTGTGTATGCAGCTTTACACAGCTTCTGGCAAGTAGATGTCTGCCACCCCCCATGTCTGAGCAGGAGACCCCACTACCGCTCCCCCCCCCACTCTCCCGCCAAGACACCCACCTTCTGTCATCTCCGCTACTACAAGTAGCAGAAGCTGTAGCAGCCACTTCAGTATCATCAACATGAAGGGGCAGTTTTTTCATGTGCTGCATCAGGTTGACGTAAATCAGCATACAGAGACGTACCAACTTAACAACAAGGTTCAGTGCTACCTGGACTGTGGCCTTTCTCCAGCGCATACAGTACCATGTTCCTGACCCCATGGACTTGTGAGCAGGCAGACTGGAACATTAGCCGGAACTGGCTGAGTTTGCTCTCTCTGTACTGTCTTGTCCAGCCTTCATTCATGCCAGAGATGTTTTTTTGCAAGACAGATGGCATTGTCACACCCAAACAGACAAAGTTGTTCTCCTCCGGTGTACAAAACATGACTACTGCCACTACTATTACCCATTACACAGCCACCACTACTGCTACTACCCAAACACAGCCACATACATCTACTGCCTTATCTATTGCATGTTTTGCTGCTACTGTTGACGCTACTACTGCTGCCAGTTAATATTCCTACACAACTTACCTTTTCCACATCCTCACTGTACTGCTGCCACTCTCATATAAAAGGGAGACTTTTTGCAGTCTTGTTTAACTTCAGAACAAGCCACTGTTTCTTCTGACAATTAACACTTGTGTGTACATATGTACAGGCAGACATTCCTTCACTATTAAGGTATAATTTTTGGATGCTTATGCAGAACAAGCCATTGTTTTTCATGTTATTAATGTGTTGTATGTGTGTGTATAAACAGGGACAGGGATCTACCTCCATTAGGATATAGGGGCACATTTATTAAGACCAGCATTTTAGATGCCGGACTTAGTAAAGTCCCAAAGCTGGCAGAGGTGCAAGCCTCTCCATAACTTTGACGCATCCAGCGCCAGTTCTAGATGTAAGACAGCTTCCTAGCTGTCTTACATTTACATCATTTTTTAGGCGTAGAAAATGATGAATGAAATTGGCCTACCAACATCACGCCCACAATTTAAGACCTGGTGTGAGCGAGGCGAAGTCGCAGATCTGTGCCTGAAATACGACTAACATAGCCGTATTTCAGTATAATAAATGACCCCCATAATTTTAGGACACTTCGTCCAAACAAGTCACTGTTTTTACCATAACATTGTGTGTGTTTAAACACTATCTACCCCAATAAGGGCCAATTTTTGGAACAGTTTTTAATCTTAAAAAGCATAACAAATGAGGTACAACAGTGTGTTTTTAAACAGGCTGTTTGTTACCACTGTCAACTGTGCATTTACACATAGCTATAAATGTCAGTGTCACTGTGTGCTTAAAAGGGAAGGGGGGAGCAAAAAATCATAAATCATAAAAAATATAAATAAAATAAAAATAATGATGAGATATAAAAAATTCTAAGTGCTAGGATACTTCAGAGTGTTATGACAGAATGTTAAATTACTAGGGTAGTTAACAACCTATTCATGGTTTCAGATACATGAGGTTATGAGTAAAAACCATACCGGTCCAAAATTTCTTCATGCAACATATTGTGATATGCCTCACTGCTGTTGCAACTACCTTCTTTGGTTTTAACATGGATCTATGTGAAGAAGATTCTATTTTATATTGGATGGTGCTAATCTTCATTTAGTATACTGCCTGACCATTTGCTTAGCTATAACACACAACATATCAAAGCAAAAGAAATTAAATTGGTTTATGCGTGGGATGAAGAGCAAAAATCAGTTTTAAGTTTTAGCAGATGTTCTAGATCATATCTGATTGGGGATGAGGCATATGTTGTCTGTTTAGCCATGTTCTGTAGCATATAGTCATGTGTGCTTTTGACGACCTGTACAATCTCAGGCTACTAATTCAGCACAAAACAAAAGTTTTATTCATGATCCCATGCTACCATATTGTGTCCAAAGGTTAGACACTGTAATTCCTATTTTACAGATCCACATGAAAGCGCCTTCATATTCCCGCATGTCACATTCCTCCACAGTGCACAGGAAAGTCATTTTCTTTTGTGAATTTGTATGGCTCTGCTTTCCAAATTTTTCAGTAAAATATGTCCTTTAGCTTCAATAGTTTAAAGGGAGGATACAGATGGCAAGCAGCCTATGTCTCGGAGCAAACTTCAGACGTCCAAGCTCTTGTGAATGTAATTGGAAGGAATTCTATGTGCCATGTGATTATGAGTACAGCATATAAAATGGAATGGGTCTATTCAGCATCAAGTTATTTTCAAGGGCAGAACTAGGGTTACAGCTAACAGTATTCTCTATTGATTGAGGGCACAAATGTTACTGGACAAAAGTAATGTTGTACTGCAGATCCAGCTCAAAATATTAAATACTTGGAAAAATGTCAAGTAAAATACCAATAAGTTACAGCAGACAGTCTATCCACGGTGGCACAACTGCCTTGAAACTCCAGCTACCTGAATATCCTGTAAATACCTAAATCACATACGGTACTGGTAGGTCTATTAGATTGGAAGTACAACTATTTTGCAAAATGTATGTAGACACCCCCTCATTATTATTATTGAAAAACACCCGCTGCAAACAGGCATAAAAATCAAGAACACAGCCATATTATCTCCATAAACCAAAATTGGTAGTAGGATGAGTCATACTGAAGAGCTCAGTGAATTTAATGATGGGACTGTCATAGGATGTTATCTTCACTAAAGTCAAAAGTCTGTGAAATTTCTAATCCTCTAATTGTACCATAGTTAACTGTAACAGTGTTTTTACACAGGTCAGTAATTGAGTGGCAGAGTGTTCATACAAACTCTCATTCTCGATCATTGCCGAGTGTAAACTCAATGCTTAGTTCTCAGCTTAGGCTAGTTTCGCACCAGCATTAGAAAGAGTCCAGCAGAGAATAGCCTACCAGAGTTCTCTGGATCCAGCACAGCCGGAATGTACTGCCAGTCTACAAGACCCCATTGAGATTTAGCCACTCACTGACATATTCAGCCAGACAAAAGTTGCTGCACACTATGGTTTTTGTCCAGCTGAATTCCAACACATATGCCGGAACAGCCTGCCAGATGTCTCCTAACAGTGGTGTGAAAAGTAGCTTTATCAGATCCTTTATGTGGGCATAAAAATACTTGTTTGCTGTCAGTATATCTCCTCATGTAAATGGGAGATATACTGCTGACATAATGTAATTGCATAGAGAGACAATCAATACTACTAATGTTGTGAAGGCTCATATTGAGTCATCTAAAAGGACCCTTAGTGCTGTTATTGTTTAATGAAAGCACCTAGGAGTAACAGCATCTCATCTCTGAAGCAGTGGATGCAGACTCACAAAGCAGGGCATCCAAGTGCTGATATCATCCATGCCTTCTTGCATTACTCACTACAGATTTCTAAACTACCTTCATAAAATGGGTTTCCATGGTTGAGCAAATTACCATTAACAATGTCAAATGGTCGATGGAGTGAGTGGAGCGGTGGAAGCTTGTTCTATGGCATTATAAATCATGTTTCACTTGTTTTCACTTTGCCCATCATCTTGAGGTCTGATGTCAACAACAACCACTACCTACCAGAATACATAGTGCCTATTGGTGGAGGAGAGATAAGGGTATTGGATTTTATAGGAGCATGTCTCCTTATACATGTAATAACATTTTAGAAAAATGTGTGCTTCAGGCTTTGTGGCAACAGTTTTGTGAATGTCCTCTTCTGCATGAGCATGATTGTGCCCCTGGGCCAAAAGCAAGGTCCATAAAGACATGGTTTGAAGAACTTCCTGTGGAGGAACCTGAAAGGCTGCAGATAGCCCTGACTTTTATCCCAATGAATACCTTTGGGATCAACTAGAATGCCAACTGGATGCCAGACCTTCTTGTGTAAGATCTGTGCCTTCACAGATCTTTTGGCTGAATGGTACAAATTCCGACAGTAACTCTTCAAAAACGTCTCAGAGGAGCGGAGACAGATATATTCACAAAAGGGGGCTAAACTCCATATTACCACCATGGCTTTAGAGTTTTAGATTGGGATGACCAACAAGATCATATACTATATGTATTTTAGACAAGATAACATCCTCTGAGATTCTGCTGTAAGATTTGGCCTGCCAATGCCAGAAACTGGTGTGAATTATAGCTAAAATCTACGCTAGCTCTCAGATGGCATAGATTAGCGTTTATGGTGCATAAACTGCCATCAGATTACCAAATTTATTGAAACACCTATGTCTCTTAATATATTTGCCACATTTTATCCTATCAGACTTAATGCTAACACTGGTGTATACAATGCCAGTCTAAATGAATTAAGTTAATAATCCTCCTCACATTTGTTTCTTGTGTACAGGACTATATAGTGAGTTTGCTTGCTGGACTTGCTATTTCAAGAACCCTGTACCAAGAAGAAGAATATCAAATCACCAATTCCAGAAGCAAAGAAAGACTTGAAATATAAAGCAGCTACTGTGATTGATATAGAAGTTTGAATGAATACACTAGAGAGGGAGTGAGCAGTATACATGAGAAGAGGAGGTTCTCCGTTTCTTATATATGAGTTTTTTAGATATGAGATGATCTCAATTTTTATATATGATCTCAATTTTTCATATATGAGATTATCTAATTTTTTTATATATTTGAAAAGATGACGATTAAAATTTTTTGAGGAGTTGAATTCTTGCTTATGCTTAGTATGCCACTTTATTTGAGTCAGTGAGTCAATAGAAAAGATGGATAATCAGGGGAAGTCCTTTTCTTTATTTTTTTTTTTGCTTCTCTATTACTTTATAGCAAAAACAAATGACAAAACAGGTGCACACTGCGGTCTTACTAAGCCCTCAAACTGATGTTAAAATTGAGAGGTTAGAGAGGTTAATCAACATGTCCTACAGTGGAGGACATGTCTTAAGCCCGAGGACCACGCTGAAGTCTCTCAAGTAGCTCGGGACCTAACACTCACCTACCTGTGCCATATGGGCAATGTGAAGCAGTAAAAATGAAAATTAGAGGGTTAAATGACAGTCCCAAAGAGTTGGATCTGTAAGTAACTGGCAGGGCGCCAGAGGAAGGACCACAGATGGTATAATAGGTAATAAATGTTAAGAGAGGGTAGGCTGCCTGGGGGCAATAAGACTACTAAACAAAAGGATAGTGGCTATAATCAGAATAGAAAGCCCTTATTCCATGATGGCGCCAAAGTCTCAGTTTGTTAGACTAACCGTCTAATATGATATATTGACGGTGTGTAGAGTATTGTGGTCAGGTCAAGTTTATACAGTAAGTGGCTTTAGGGATAGGATAAAAGCATATAGAAACATACCATATCCTTAAAAAAATATATAAATACAAATTTAAACTCACTTCACCCAGGGGTCTCCAAGTGGGATAAGCTCAAGACACCCACTGGAAAAACCCCTGCGCCTGGGTCGCCTGTAGAATGTATACGGATGACAGCAAGCAGGAGGGCTTTCTTGTCCAACGTCTTTAATAAAACACAAGCAGGTAGGGTACAGCTCAACGCGTTTCGGGGTACAACAACCCCTTCATCAGGAGCATAACAAGTATGGGGTGACACACAGGAATTTAAAGGGTGAAAAAAAGCGCCAAAATGTAATCGGGAACGTCACTTCCGGTTTGCGTCTCAGCGTGGAACGCAACCGGAAGTGACGTGATCCTGTTCATAAATAAACCAGAGTGGTAGTTATCAATAAATATCTATAAATAAGTGGTGATGCTAAAAAGATAAACGAATAGTTTGAATAAAAAGCGAGTATGTGAGGGGGGCCGGTTCTAGATGCGGCTGTTGTGGGGATCGGCATCCCGGCTGAGTATTTCCGGCGTGTGGAACGCAAAAACCGGAAGTGACGTGAGCCGAGAGTGCCGATGATCAGAGCGGTGTCCTTCACTCGTAATATCCGGTCTTTGGAACGCAAGAACCGGAAGGGGTGCCGATATATCATTTTAGACGGTTAGTCTAACAAACTGAGACTTTGGCGCTATCATGGAATAAGGGCTCTCTTTTTAATACACATGTTCCCCTGTGTATAGACTCTCTCCATATGGGCAATACCAGGGGCCAATGGGCAAAATTACAGGAATGTATTAGGCCGACTCGCAGCAGACCCCTAAATTACCTCCAGCATCAAACCATGCCTGCAATGGGAGGAGGGAGAAGGCTGTGAGCCCCACCCAAGACTGGCTGATATGGCCCAGGCCTCACAGGTGCACCTAAATGTAGCCTGTGGATGGAAAACAGGCTACATTTACATGGGAGTTTATACACCTCCAAACAATTATATATACACACAAACCAACTGAAAGGTGGCAAGAAGCAGGATGTGCTCAACCCAAAAATACAGTTGTGCAGGGGAGGAGATCCTGTACCTGTGGCCCATTGCTAATGGCGATCCCCAGCAAAAATGCATACGGTGGAGGATGCCCACAGCGGACCACGAGTACCACAATAGACATCCTACACAAGATGGCAATTGTGTGGATGTGATAAATAATATAACAATATAGCAATAACAAATGACAAAAACTTTATTACTTCTTTTCTTTTTGTTAAATTTTTGTTTTGGTTATCTTGATTTCTTTCTGAGCAGAGATAGACAAAATTGAACATGCAGTATGGGCATTTCTCTTTTTTTTTATGATCAGGTATGATAATTTGGAGGTATGAATTGTCTTTCAGCTTATGGATGTAAACAAAAAAGTCTCATGGATTGAAACACAAAATATGCACTATTAAGCTGGTTTCAATCTCCCATACTTTTTAGAATCGAAAATAGGAACAAAACCTTTGCAAATGAACACGAGAAACATTCCTTTTTTTTTGTCCTAGCCTTAGAAAGTTTCATAACTATTCACTATACATTTCCTAAGATATATCTATATAGTTAAGATTGGACCAAAGCATTGTCCTGTGTCCATGGGCTTCATTAAAAGACTCTTGAGTTGGCTATTATAAATGTGTATGTATAGGGGAGATGTTTTCTTGGAAGGTAGAAAACCTAGTTCCTGTAATTGTTCTAATTCAGTATTATAAATTAATCTTGGGTAACTTTAAGTGCTGTAGGACAGGATGACTTCACCTCAGGTTAATTTAAGGATCTCCTAAATACTGCACTTAGACTAAGCCCATGGATTCATCTCTAGAATCAGGCTAATTGCAAGAAAGTTGATTTTTGCTCTCTTATGAAATGAGATAATATTGCTTTTATGTCTGATGAAGTGAGACAAGTTCACTGTAGAGAATATATTCTTATGAAGAATGTGTGACGATGAGAATGACCTCATTATGGCAGAGTGGGAGTGTAATGCCAAGGTCTGAGGATAATCAGGGAATGATGGGCCATTGTCAATTCATGATTTCATGTTGGAAGATCTGTTGATTACTATTTATACGGTATCTCAATTTAAAATCTATGACACAACTGATATGTACCTTATTGCGAACATTTGTTGATAATAAGAGGATTTTACCTTTTGTGGAGAAAGTGTAAAGGTTCTGCATATTTGTATCCTTAGTGACCTGCTTCTTGACAATTTTATTTATTTCATGCACTTATATAGCGCTGCTATGTTCCACAGCACTTTACAGACATTAGCATCAAGCTGTCCACAATGGGGCTCTCAATTTAAGTTCCCTATCAGTATGTCTTTGGAGTGTTGGATGAAACCCACACAAATACAGAGTGAGAACATTCAAACTCCATGCAGATGTTGTCCTTGGTCAGATTCAAACCTAGGACCACAGCACCGCAAGGCACAAGCGCTAACCACTGAGCCACCATAACAACTTCAAGGCCTACACCAGCCCATATGACTTATGATTATGTTTATTACTCTGACAGCCTGTGTCCACTGCTCCACTCGCTTTGTGTCTGTCCATGTATTTCACCTCAGGTTCAGCACTGCAGGGCCTTTCTCTCCTCGCTCTGTGTGTTGCTGTCCAGCTGCTGATGAACTAGCTCATCACCTCCCATATAAATACCTGTTGTCTCTCTCACTCTTTGCCCAATCAATACAGGTCCTGCTAGTCTTTACCTTGATAGTTGAGCTATAATCTGCTTAGGCTACTTTCACATAGTGTTTCTTTTTTCCAGTATTGAGATCCGTCATAACTGAACAGAAGGGAATGCTCCAAAATGCATTCCGTTCCGTTTGGTTGGGTTCCCATAGCGGACAGCAAACCACAGCAAGCTGCGGTTTTCTTTCCATCATGGGATGCGGAGCAAGACGGGTCTGGCATGACCCACAATGCAAGTCAATGGACGGATCAGTTTTCTCTGACACAATAGAAAACATTCCCCCATTGACTTTTAATGGAGTTCATGACGGATCCGTCTTGGCTATGTTAAAGATAAGACAACCTGATCAATTCATAACGGATGCAGATGGTTGTAATATCAGTAACGGAAGCGTTTTTGCTGATTCCTGCCGGATCCAGCAAAAACTCTAGTGTGAAAGTAACCTTACTTGTCGGTATACTGACAGTTGCCTACCTGGACTTTGATCTCAGCTGTTCCTGACCATGAGCTAGCCTGGTTCCTCTGGTACTCCACTCTGGTGTCCCTAATCCCTGTGAGTAAGCAGCCTACCACTCCTGGGTAGAGTTGAGCAAACTTCTGTTTTAAGTTCGGCGCCCAAAGTTCGGGTTCGGGTTATCCAAGCATCGCGTTATGGATTCCGCTACCACGGACCATAACGACATTTGGAATCCGGGGTGAAGGGCCTGGGGTGACGTCACCGTCATGTGATCAGTGCAGGGGGAGTGGCACAGTACTGGATTGGATAAGAGGTCATAGGCTACCACCTCTTATCTAATCCAGTACTGAACCACGCCCCCTGCACTGATCCCATGACGGTGACGTCACCCCAGGTCCTCCGTGTTGTCCAAGGTTCGGGTTCATTGACGAATCCCCTTATGGATTCCAAATGCCGTTATGGTCCGTGGTAGCAGAATCCATAACTGGATGCTTGGATAACCCGAACTTTGGACGCCAAACTTAAAACAGAAGTTCGCTCAACTCTACTCCAGGGTGGTTGGTACATTGAATCCACATCCACAGATCATGACCAGAAAAGGTTGAATTCATAAAAGAGACTTGAACCCCCCCCCCCATACACATAATACTATTATCACCTGAACCCTCTATTTCTTAATGGATCAGTCATCAGTCTAAAGTGCATGGGGAGCTCCTGAACTTTGAATATCAATACACTATCCTTTTGGTTTCCCCGGAAATAAATACTCTTTTCTCACTACTGAAAACACATACATGCTGTGCTGAACTAAACTTGTATGTGTATGGGGTAGTCGGTCATTCGGCCAAAAGCTATTGAAAGTGAATGGGCACCATTAGCTTCATTTATGGTGATAGTTCTCCTTGACGCTGAGCCAAACATACTCAAAGCAAAGAAGCATTCTGGGAAACCTGATATACTATGTTATGGATAGTTCAGGGACTGAAGGGAGGGGGACACAAATCACCTCATTGGCATAAAAATAAAAGTATGAATTTTTCAAAAACTACACATCATATTATTGCAAGAGAGGGGTCACTGCAATCACCATAATCAACCCTATGAGGCAATAATCTTGGTTTACTAGGGTTAATCATGCTGACAGATGATCGTTAAGTAATTGGAAACATGGGGCACAAAGTAGCTCACTGACATGATTGTACGAGTGCAGAGTAAATAGTATACTGATCATTTTAAAAAATAATGTGGTTTTAGCTTTACCGGATATTAAGCTGCTGTAGAAATATGATGTATGCGAATGTTTTTGACATGAAAACACTGTGGCTTTCTCATACTATTGTTATAATGAACATCTCAGGTTTTTACTTCACATATACTGATCATAATCAAAAGCTGAGTTTTCAGCAACCACATCTTCTGGCATCTGACCCCAGCAATAATGAGTTAGGTTCCTTTGTGCTAGCCTTGTCAGTAGCAGACTAACATGAGCCAGATAACTCCCATCAGGACCACGACTTGGGAGGTCAATTAAGTTTGACTTTCAGGGTGAGTTTAGAAGGTAATTGGTTGTAAAATACAGTGTTGAGCTTCTCCGTGGTACAAATAATTCTGTTATTTGGGAAAACATTTCAAAAGTAATTTAAAGGTTAAAAACTATGCACATATTTTCCACCACATTTCCAGGGCTGTCTACAAAATCATTTTTCTTTTCAGCTTATGTTTCAGAGCGTGTTCATCATCTTTTGTAAAGATCTGGAGCAAGCAGCCAACAGATTTACAATTTGGATTGGAAGGATGAGGATGGTAAACTGCAGCAGACGCGTTTTATGTTCTTGTGGTCCAGCCTGGCACAGCGTGATATTATATATGAGAGTGAACAATGAGTTGTGTCAATATGAAAGTAATTATGGGCAATTCACTGATGGAAAGTATATAATAGATGCTTTTAAGGTTCACTTTATTAGAGGGTCTGAAAGTTTATAACATAAAATCATATGTAGGTAATTTACGTTGGATGGTGGGTTATTTAGCTACAGTATGTCTGGTGTCATTTGGAGCCCTTAGGTCTAAAGAGATATTTGTAACAGGGCCCCCCACCTACAATGTGCCATGTATAATACTTTAGGAGTCTTTTAACCCCCTTATACACCAGGTTCTAGGTAAGACTGCTAGAAAGACTGCTACTACTGCACCCTTTGGGGTTTGGCTCGTCGCTGTGCTGGGAAGGTTGCAATGCTGACCAGCCCCAACTGGTTGCCCTATCAGTGAGGCCTAAAACCAAGCTAATCAGGATCCTAAGTGTTTAATTCCAGAGCTAGATGGGGGTTTTAAGATTGTAGCTCACTGGTTGACATTACCTATGATTTTATTTGCTTATTTGTATCCTGGCGCCTGTGTTTTGTGCTGTTCACAATATTGCATTTTAACTGCTGGTATTTGACTGTGACTTGTTTTTTTAATTAATCCCTCACCTGCTGTTTTGGCCCTTTATGTCTCTCCTGGTTTTAACCCTGTTTGTCGACTACTCTTTGCACCAGTTTTCTGCTACCTTACTCTACAGACGTAACCGGGGTCCCAAGCTGCCAAGTCTACCCTGCTCTGGTGAGGGACCTAAGGGTAGTGTTATGAAAGGGTAGGGAACAGTGCAGCCCTATGCTCCACCTGCACCACTGACCCTACCTACTTGCTTAATCCTTCCTAAGTGACAGCCCATAACTGGATGACAGTCCCTTCTTAGCTAAGTGCAGGGGACTAAACCAAAATGGGAAAAGAGTAGTAAGATAGAAAGAGGTGAAAACCAGACAAACCAGGCAAAACCAGGATCGGATCAGGATCCAAAATCAGATACAAATACACAGCAAAGTGAAACTGGAAGAAAACGTCAGAGGCAAAATCATCAGACGAAGGTCAGTGATTTAGGGTTTAAATAGCCCACTTCAGGAGGCATGCGATGCCGGCACAGATTCTGATTGGTCTGGCATCCTGGCTCTCTGACAGGTCGTGCAGCCCCACTGTCAGCAGGGCTGGTTGCTGTAGCAAAAGAGTAACTCCTGTGACAACGTTATTTTGCGGCCGAACTCGCATCGGGAGCGCAGACAGGTAAGTGCGTGACAAACTCAGTTTCTGAGTTTACTGGCTGTGATTCTGGATCGTGCCCACAGTATTTTCTAACATTTGGTTTTTCACATTTAAGTTTAATGAATTATAGTTATGTAACACCCTAAAAACTGAGGACTCAGGCAGTTGTGTACATTCTCACATTCACTGCTGGCATAACGCCTCCACCTATATCTTGGTTATAAGAGTATTTTTTCTCACCAGCTGTTGACTTAAGGAATCCCTGTTCAATTTGATGTTAAAACTAAACCAAATAAAAAGACACCACTGAATTATAGAGGAATAAAACACCTGTATTTATTAACAGGGACGAGGGAGAAACAGGTTTAAAAGGTGATGGCTTTAGAAGTGTATATTAAAGAGGAACTACGGTACATCAGAGGGGCATTAAAACCATTTGCCTATAGCTAGGGAAATAGCAAAAGCCTGTTTATTGCATAGAAACCTGTGGAAACAGACCACTGAATATGTGCAGTGCAAAGTCTTGTGCAGATAGGTGCAAACAGCATTTAAACGGGTTATGCACCTGAACCCCAGTGCAAAACCCATTATGGGGCTCCCCACTGATCATGTGTAATTTAAGACACTAGTCTCATCTTATGTGGTCTTTCAGCCCCCCTCTGGCATCAAAGCCCAATTCCAACCTTATAAGCTAAACACCTGCTTGAAACAATCACAGAGGAACAGCAGACACAGAATAAAGGATAGATGCAAGTACATTTGGTAGCACAGCACAATTCTGAAGTTGTACATCACCGCAGAGGAGTAAAAATAAAGAGCAGAGAAGTGCAGAACTAAAACATGGCATCAAAATAATACATGTAATTCACTGCCACTAGGCGCTGTAGGTCCGGTGCCTAGGGCGGCACCTTATTGTACTGAAGCCATCAAGCAAAATTTTGTTTTACACTTTGTTCAACATCCAATTCATTCTACCCACCTCTACTATTCAACTCCAGGGGGGCTTACTATATTAAATCTGACATCTTTCCATGGGAACAATATGGGGTTCTGGAGATCAGCAGGACATGCACTGTAGTCTTTTCTGCAGGGACTATGGACCAGGTACAGACTTAAGCTTTCCCCTGTAAACGCTATGGTCTCAGAGATAAGGTTCTACAGACACTAGCAGCTAGATATGTCCAGATCAGCCTATTATCCTACAAAGTTAATACATAGGAAGGCAAAAAAAATTCATGAGGTAGAAATCAATTGTTGACTTTACAACGTTTAATGTCTTATGTGTTAGTTCGAAAGAAACCTAACAATTGATATAAATAGTCTTTAATACAGGGCAATATCATGAGTTCCAGATATTTATACCAAGTCATAGCTGAGACTTATCAAACTTTGATAGTTCATAAAAAAGGTTCATCAAGTTTGAGCTGTTATCCTGCAATACTTATCTTGAGAAAAGAAAAACCAACCCATGTGATGTGTTTGCTAATTGAACAGACGAAAGCCTGGAAATGTAGATGGTTAAGGGCAAAAAGATAATAACATTTGCAATTGCTGTGGTTTCACGAGGTACAGAACATAGACAGTACTATGGAATCATTTAGGCTTGCATAGCACCCCATTTGTCATAGTATATTGTCCCATGATATGGATTTTAGAAGGAGTGAGGCTTATGCAAACAATTCTCCAAATGAGGTTTAGCTGGTGTTCCTGGATGGATTTGTTGCTGAGGTTAAACTGTCCTGCAAATAGAGTTTTAGATATTTGTCTGTATAGGCTTGGTAAAAGGCAATTGAATCTTAATGTCTCTTTTCTAGGGCTAGCTAAATTTGACTTCTTTTCACTATCAAAGTTGTTGGAGGAATAATACAAAATGCATTTATTTTACTCACTTATATAGCGCTGACATATTCCACAGCGCTTTACAGATATTATCATCACTTGCTTTCCCCAGTAGAGCTCACAGTCTAAATTTCCTATTAGCACGTCTCTATCTGGTAAAAAGAAATGTTGCCTTGTGCATACAAAAGTCAATATTGTACAGACTTTGTCAAATATACGCCATGAATTTGAGTAAGGATTACAGTGTAAAACATTTGTATGTAGTAAATGAAGCTACACCCCTATGGAGCACTTTCTGTGAACTGCCTCTTTCTTTTATCGCTGTTCATTTTTATGAATCACGTTCGTTATTATAAAAACAGACTAATTAAAACTTGCTTGTGACCTCTACATGACATAAGAATACAATGAGAGGGATGGTTTAATAGATCTACATATATATATAAATATTAAAAAGGATAAAGTTTATTAGAGTGAAGGATTACCGCTGGTGGAGCTATTATTGTGAATTATACTTTATCTACTGATGTGTTGAGAGAGCATTTATCAAAATAAGAGAGGCAATAAAAAAATTATAATTTATAGTGCACAAGTGAATGTAGACCAGATCAACAATGGAAAATGAAAATGTCTACTGTACCAACAGTATGCGTTATAGCCTTAGAAGTGTGTATGTGCAATATACTTAGAGGTGACTAAGTGCTATGCCTTTAGAAGCGCCCATATGCTATGCTTTAAGAAGTGCCTATTTGCTATTCCCTTAGAAATACCTATGTGCTATATCCTTAGCAGGGCCTATATGCCATGCCTTTAGAAGGGACCATGTGCTATGCAATTAGAAGTGCCTATGTGCTATGTCCTTAGAAGTGCTTATGTGCTATATGCTTAAAAGTGCCTATGTATGCTATGCCCTTACAAGGACCTATATGATATTTCCTAAATCGGGTTATGCCATGACTGATGCAAAAAATGAAAATAAGGCATCATCATACATGACAATCTTGTTCTAACAAAGAACCAGCCCTGTTCCTCCAGTGTCAGACTGGGATGCCTAGGGCCCACCAGTAAAATTTATTCTGGGGGCCCACTGTACAGTGGCATTCAAATATTACCTGCCCACACAGGCAGACAGCACAAGACGCTACTAGATGATTGATTATGGGGGTCTCTGCAACAACTTCAAAAGGTGGGTCCCAAGGAAGATAGGATATTGGCTGACCTGCCTCTATTCCTAGAGGCCATCTTAACCTTCTGATGCGTCTATAATAATAATAAGAATAGTCTACCCAGTTTTTTATATTGACATAGGTTATTTGAGATGCTGTGCTGGTGGACAGTGGGCCCACCATTCTCAGGGGCCCATCAGTGATTCCCCTATTCCCCTGCGGGCCTAACTATATCCTAACGTTAGTTTCACACTAGCATTAAAGAGATACGGCAGTCTGTTGCATCAGGGAACAGCCTGCCGGAGCTCTATGAATCTGGCATTGCCAGACCCTACCTGACTGCCTGTCGGCTCCATTAACTATAATAGGCCCCGGCAGAGATCCGGCCTCAACCCGGCAAATATGCAGAGAATCGGCCACTGCTGTGGAATTTTTTCATGCACCCCATCATAGTTAATGGGGCCAGCGGGCATTTAGGTTGCTCCAGCAGGCTATTCCTTGCTACAGCAGGCTGCCAGATCTCTTTGCCGGTAGTGTGAAACTAGCCTTAGAAGTTCCTATGTGCCATGTCCTTAGAAGTATTTATGTGCTGTGCCCTTAGAAGTGCCTATTTATAATGCTAAAACGTTCCTATGTGCTATGTCCTTAGAAGTGTCCATGTGCTATGTCCTTAGACATTCCTATGTGCTATGTCCTTAGAAGTGCCCATGTGCTATGTCCTTAGAAGTGCCTATGTGTTATGTAATTAGAAGTTCCTATGTGCTATGTCCTTAGAAGTGTCCATGTGCTATGTCCTTAGACGTTCCTACGTGCTATGACCTTAGACGTTCCTATGTGCTATGTCCTTAGAAGTGCCCATGTGCTATGTCCTTAGAAGTGCCTATGTGTTATGTAATTAGAAGTTCCTATGTGCTATGTCCTTAGAAGTGTCCATGTGCTATGTCCTTAGAAGTGCCTATGTGCAATGCCCTTAGAAGTTCCTATGTGGTATGTCCTTAAAAGTGCCTATGTGTTATGTCATTAGAAGTTCCTATGTGCTATTTCCTTAAAAGTGACTATGTGCTATGTCCTTAAAAGTGAATATGTGCAATGCCCTTAGAAGTTCCTATGTGCTATGTCCTTAGAAGTGCCTATGTGTTATGTCATTAGAAGTTTCTATGTGCTATGTGCTTAGAAGTGCCTATGTGTTATGTCATTGGAAGTTCCTATGTGCTATGTCCTTAGAAGTGCCTATGTGTTATGTCATTAGAAGTTCCTATGTGCTATGTCCTTAAAAGTGACTATGTGCTATGTCCTTAGAAGTGCCTATGTGTTATGTCATTAGAAGTTCCTATGTGCTATGTCCTTAAAAGTGACTATGTGCTATGTCCTTAGAAGTGCCTATGTGTTATGTCATTAGAAGTTCCTATGTGCTATGTCCTTAGAAGTGCCTATGTGTTACGTCATTAGAAGTTCCTATGTGTTATGTCCTTAGAAGTGCCTATGTGTTATGTCATTAGAAGTTTCTATGTGCTATGTGCTTAGAAGTTACTATGTGCTATATGCTTAGAAGTTCCTATGTGCTATGTCCTTAGAAGTGCCTATGTGTTATGCTATTAGAAGTTCCTATGTGCTATGTCCTTAGAAGTGTCCATGTGCTATGTCCTTAGAAGTGCCTATGTGCAATGCCCTTAGAAGTTCCTATGTGGTATGTCCTTAAAAGTGCCTATGTGTTATGTCATTAGAAGTTCCTATGTGCTATTTCCTTAAAAGTGACTATGTGCTATGTGCTTAGAAGTGCCTATGTGTTATGTCATTAGAAGTTCCTATGTGCTATGTGCTTAGAAGTGCCTATGTGTTATGTCATTAGAAGTTTCTATGTGCTATGTCCTTAGAAGTTCCTATGTACTATGTCCTTAGAAGTGCCTATGTGTTATGTCATTAGAAGTTCCTATGTGCTATGTCCTCAGAAGTGAATTCATGCAATGCCCTTAGAAGTTCCTATGTACTATGTCCTTAGAAGTGCCTATGTGTTATGTCATTAGAAGTTCCTATGTGCTATGTCCTTAGAAGTGCCTATGTGTTATGTCATTAGAAGTTCCTATGTGCTATGTCCTTAGATGTGCCTATGTGTTATGTCATTAGAATTTCCTATGTGCTATGTCCTTAGATGTGCCTATGTGTTATGTCATTAGAAGTTCCTATGTGCTATGTCCTTAGAAGTGCCTATGTGTTATGTCATTAGAAGTTTCTATGTGCTATGTCCTTACAGGGAGTGCAGAATTATTAAGCAAATGAGTATTTTGACCACATCATCCTCATCACATCATTTATGCATGTTGTCTTACTCCAAGCTGTATAGGCTCGAAAGCCTACTACCAATTAAGCATATTAGGTGATGTGCATCTCTGTAATGAGAAGGGGTGTGGTCTAATGACATCAACACCCTATATCAGGTGTGCATAATTATTAGGCAACTTCCTTATCTTTGGCAAAATGGGTCAAAAGAAGGACTTGACAGGCTCAGAAAAGTCAAAAATAGTGAGATATCTTGCAGAGGGATGCAGCACTCTTAAAATTGCAAAGCTTCTGAAGCGTGATCATCAAACAATCAAGCGTTTCATTCAAAATAGTCAACAGGGTCGCAAGAAGCGTGTGGAAAAACCAAGGCGCAAAATAACTGCCCATGAACTGAGAAAAGTCAAGCGTGCAGCTGCCAAGATGCCACTTGCCACCAGTTTGGCCATATTTCAGAGCTGCAACATCACTGGAGTGCCCAAAAGCACAAGGTGTGCAATACTCAGAGACATGGCCAAGGTAAGAAAGGCTGAAAGACGACCACCACTGAACAAGACACACAAGCTGAAACGTCAAGACTGGGCCAAGAAATATCTCAAGACTGATTTTTCTAAGGTTTTATGGACTGATGAAATGAGAGTGAGTCTTGATGGGCCTGATGGATGGACCCGTGGCTGGATTGGTAAAGGGCAGAGAGCTCCAGTCCGACTCAGACGCCAGCAAGGTGGAGGTGGAGTACTGGTTTGGGCTGGTATCATCCAAGATGAGCTTGTGCGGCCTTTTCGGGTTGAGGATGGAGTCAAGCTCAACTCCCAGTCCTACTGCCAGTTTCTGGAAGACACCTTCTTCAAGCAGTGGTACAGGAAGAAGTCTGCATCCTTCAAGAAAAACATGATTTTCATGCAGGACAATGCTCCATCACACGCGTCCAAGTACTCCACAGCGTGGCTGGCAAGAAAGGGTATAAAAGAAGAAAATCTAATGACATGGCCTCCTTGTTCACCTGATCTGAACCCCATTGAGAACCTGTGGTCCATCATCAAATGTGAGATTTACAAGGAGGGAAAACAGTACACCTCTCTGAACAGTGTCTGGGAGGCTGTGGTTGCTGCTGCACGCAATGTTGATGGTGAACAGATCAAAACACTGACAGAATCCATGGATGTCAGTCTTTTGAGTGTCCTTGCAAAGAAAGGTGGCTATATTGGTCACTGATTTGTTTTTGTTTTGTTTTTGAATGTCAGAAATGTATATTTGTGAATGTTGAGATGTTATATTGGTTTCACTGGTAAAAATAAATAATTGAAATGGGTATATATTTGTTTTTTGTTAAGTTGCCTAATAATTATGCACAGTAATAGTCACCTGCGCACACAGATATCCCCCTAAAATAGCTAAAACTAAAAACAAACTAAAAACTACTTCCAAAAATATTCAGCTTTGATATTAATGAGTTTTTTGGGTTCATTGAGAACATGGTTGTTGTTCAATAATAAAATGAATCCTCAAAAATACAACTTGCCTAATAATTCTGCACTCCCTGTAGAAGTGCCTATGTGTTATGTCATTAGAAGTTCCTATGTGCTATGTCCTTAGAAGTGCCTATGTGTTATGTCATTAGAAGTTTCTATGTGCTATGTGCTTAGAAGTTCCTATGTGTTAAATCCTTAGAAACGCCTATGTGATACATCCTAAGAAGCGCTTATATGCTATGTCCTTCTTTCACTTCTTTTCAGCCTCTTCTAGCAGCCATCCGTTAAAAATGGACCTCACATTGATGGCATCCGTGTGCTGTCAGAATTTTTTCACGGATCTATTGACTTGAATGAGTGAGTCTAATGCAAATAATGGAGCAAAGCAGCTGTAATCATCTCTGTACAGACCAGCAGCATTTGCATAAATTACTGTACAGTACAGTACTGCAGAAGTTGTCTGTACAGTACTGTAGGACTACAATTGCCGTCTTCCCTCCCTAATATATATTTTTTTTTTTTCACTTGGTTTGTTTCATGTGTTTGACCTGTGGCTGGCGGTCGGCACCTGATAATTCTTTACCTTTAGCTTCTCTCATTTAACTGTTAAAACATCTCCACACAGGAAGGATTCAGGTTACACCCATTGCAAACAAAAGCAAACAGTTTGTGGTTTGATGGAAGACCGAGCTACGACCCTAGCAGAACAATTTACCATGTCATAACAAGGCACCCAGTGTTAAAACATGCCAGATGCTAAGAGGGATTCCATTAAAACTAGCTCCAGATGCTGGCAAAGGAGGAAATACAACTCCCCGCAATGATTACCATAGACGTATTAGTGCAAGTGAATACTGCTTCCATCAAGAGGCCGCTCTGTAGTCCTCTCTTCTCAAGTTCCAAACTTATCTTCCATCTTTGAAGAGGTGAAGGGTAGTGTGAAATATCTTAAGAACCCATAGCTGTAACAGAAAGGCTTAGAGACAAAAGGTATAAATAGTGTACATTGTAAAGAGGTTATCCAAGGGGAACATGTTTAAAGGCCAAAATGAAAGAATAACTATTGCTTATCATACTGATCACCCTCTACTGCCATTCTGCTATTGCTCCGATACTCATCTCTCTTCAGTTCCAGGTCCCTGAAAATACCTACTTGGCCAGTCAACAGCCATAGAGGTGGTCCGCCTGAGCCAATGAGTGAATGAGTGACTACCAGCCACTTCATGGCCATTTCAAGAACAAATTTCACTCCTGGACAACCCCTATATAGGTCCTCATGAACGGGCCAATTAACAAGGCAATATTTAGGAACAAACTGTTAATTTCCCATCGTTAAACAGAGGGGAGATCTGCAATCATCTCCTGTGCATGGAAATGAGCCATCGCTACTGCAATTGGTCATCCCCATACCGATTGAACGACAGGGGAAACTGCTGACAGGAGATGATGGTTTGTGGGGCCATATTTAAGATGCAGTCAGCCAAATCAACCGTCTTTGCACATTCATCGAGTAACAGACAGCACATTTACACAGCGCAGTTATCGGGAGTCAGCATTCCTAGGAACACTCCATCCTTATAGTTGCATTGATTATTGTCCCATGTAATGGTTTTCCAGGTTTTGTCCACTTTTAAAGGGAACCTGTCACTATGAAAATGCGAAGTATTCTGCCAGAAGCATGTTATAGAGCAGAAGGAGCTGAGCAGTTTGATATATAGTTTTATGTGACAAGATTCAGTATGACTTGTATTTTATTTATTTAAATTCCTGCTCATTCTGGTCTTTGAAGTCCAGGAGGTGGTCCTATCAGTGATTAACAGCTATCAGATGCCTCCATCCGCTCAGACACCATTTTCAATGTGACAAGTTCCCTGTAAGAAGACCCCTAATGTGTGGTACCAAATGAAAGAATCATACTCACCTCCTCCTTGTCCAGGGTATGGACAAGTCACATGCACCACTGAACCTACTCACTGGCCTCAACTGTGATGTGTCCCCAAAGTGGCACATGACCAAGCAGTGACATGCTGCTTGGGGACACTTCACTGCTGAGGCCAGTAATTGGCTGCAGCGGCACATTCGACCTCGTCCATACCCTGGCTGAAAATAAACAACTGAAGGGCCTGGAAGAAAGAACCAGGGTGACAGACTGGAGCGGCAGGGAGCAGATGAGTGTTGATGATGATTCTTTAATTAGGTACCACATGCTAGGGGGCCTACTTTAAAGGGGACCACATCCTGGAAAATTCTTTTAAAGGGGTATTCTGGATGTTAAAAAGTTATCCCCTGTCCACAGGATAGGAGATAACTATTAAATGGATGGTGGTCCTACCGATCACTAGAATAGGTACCCGTACCCCTCAAAGCACCCCGAAATGAACGAAGCAGCACACTGCCGCTCCATCCTTCTCTACAGGACTTCCTGAGACAGCCAAGTACAGCTATTTCCAAAACATGAATGGAGCGTCAGTGAACATGTCTGACCTGCTTCTCCTTTCATTTTGGGATGGTCCGAGGTGTACAGAGTACCTGTTCTTGTGATCGGTGGGGTTCCCAGCAGTAGGACCACCACCAATCTAATTGTTATTTCCTATCCACAGAATAGGAGATAACTTTTAACAACCAGAATCTTGTGACATCATTTGCATTTTAAGGATTTTTTTGTGTATGGCCTTCCTACAAACTGATAGGTAAAGCCTATTATGAAAATAAATGTCATGCCTAGTACTGAAAAAAGACATATATTTATTAAAGTTTAGATACTATATATACTAAGAGCACTTTTCTTCTCTACATTATTCCTTTCTCTGATGGGTTTTGTCAAAAAAAGTTACTCAACTGAACAATGACAAGTTAAGTGCTCCTCCATCTTCAATATTCCAGAGCTTAAACCGGGGTAAGGAAGGGAAATCACAATGGAGAAATGCACACTGCTTTGTTCTATCATCAGTTGTCTTCTTCTTTCCCCTGGGAATGTATGAAAAGTGGAACATAGGTGCTCAGAGGGCACATATATGTGTAGAAAAAGATTCAAAGTGAAATGCAATATGAGTTCCAGAAAACCTCGCCCCTAGTGAAACCATGCACTGTGTAACAAGTAACTCAAACTGTATTTTAAGTATTAAAGAAAGTTGACATTGCTGGTCAAGGGGCATTTGTCTCTGGTTCAGAGAGTCAGGTAAGGACATTCTGTGTCGACCAAGGTATTTAGAAAAAAAGGACAGAAAACTAAATATTTGCCACAGGTGAAGGAAAGACTATCTACATCTTTGTAGAGACAAAGAACCACTGATGACCACTGTTTGTAGAACAATAGAAGTATACTGCTACTTCTAGTCAATGTTAGTCAAACCACTAAAAAACCAAAGGTAGATCCTCTATAAACACAATCTCTGTTGCTAATTTGGGATCCATGGAGAAGGGGTTAAACTGGTACAGGACCTGTTCTCTAAAGGTCATGCTGCTCATCATTTATGAAAAGCATAGAGGAATGCATAAAAGAGCTAAGCCCTTATAAGTCAGGAGGAGAAGGGAGCTGTAGCAGTAGGAAACACCACCAGGTATAGATAAAAGTATTCTCCAATACCTTATGTAGTGAAATTGACAGTATTATATATTTATTATTTCAAGATGGCTCCTGTGTATGGTAAAGGACATGTTCTTGCTGTTCCAATAGCAAATTCTTCCAAAAGTTTTTTTCCAACACTTTTTTTTTTGATAGTTTATTGTCTGGATAGGCCATAAAATCTGATTGGCAGAGGTCTGACACCTCACACTCGTTCCAATCACGTGTTCTGTAGTAGCTCTGGTGCTGGAAGTCGGCACTGGAACTACAGTTCCGTCCATTCTGTAGTGGACTTTGCTGGTAACTGCAGTGCTGCTCTAATTGAAGTGAATGAGAGCAGCGCTAAAGTAATCAGCTCAGTCCACTACAGAATGGACAGAGCTGTGTAGTCCCAATGCCCCCTTACTGCACCAGAGCTAATACAGAACAGCTGGTTAGTTGGTGTCTGGGGTGTCGGATCTCTGATGATCAAATATTGATGGCCTATCCTGAGGACAGGCCATCAATACAAGAGCACTGTACAATCGAACGAATCTTTCAGTATTTAGAGATAATAATTTTGAGTATGTTACACTTGTGCGTGTAATACATAAAACAGCAATATAAGTATACAACTAGGAGTTTAATGGGGAAATTGTAGACTTGGTGTACTGCTCAAACCTGTTTGTCAGACTTCAAACAGGTCTTGCTCGTACAGTCACTAAAGCCCTCCAGGCGCTAGGTGTGTCAGTATATCATAGCTGTATTATAGATGAAAGAATTTCTTTAAATTCATTTTGTATGTGCTTTGGAAAATTTTTCAAAAACAAGTCGAATATGCTCCAACTGGCCTAAAAATTGGTAAAATACATTTTTTGCTCTTTCTCTCCCTCATTCCATCCCTTTTAAGCTCTTGAATACAATGACAGCAATAGCAGAAAGCAGCTGTATTAAGCATAGCGTGACAAGCCCCTCACTCCCTCAAAGCTTTCACTGATCAAATTCCCTAAAATCTATACAATTATATCTCTCTATCTCTCCTTATAGTGTTCATATTAAACTACATTAGTGGCTTTTGTCTATAATTGTTTGTTTGTTTTTTTGTCAGACACTGCCAGACACACTCCTTCCAGGTCAGAAGCTGAACACAGTATGGTGTGAGCATAGGGATATCCTTCCAAACTGTCCCCTGATTGGCTGATAAGGCTATCTTTCAGCCTCTGAGACAATCAGGGCAATCCCTCCCCAATTTTTCCCACTGTTATGCGATCCATGATTTTCCCCTGCTCATCCCTAAGCTGTATCAATCATTTGCTCTCTGTCTGATACTTGTGAAATTAGAATATAGTTTGCTGTGCAGAAACAAAATCTGCTAGGTTTACAACATTTAAAAATTTAGTACATTAACTCTAGTCAACTGAAAAAGGGTATCAGTCAATTGCTTCAATCTGAGATGCTGAACTCCTGGATTGTGGTGCAAAAGTATTTGTATCATTTATGTAGCGTTAACATACTCTGTGTCTCAGTACAGAGATAGTCATATGAGTCCTGCCCCCAATCAGGCTCATAGTCTACTGTAAATAACCAATCAAGTTTTGGTGCATGGAAGCAACCCTACACAAATACAGGAAGAATATGCAAATTCCATGTAGATACTGACCTTGATTGAAACCATGACCCCAACACTACAAATCAATAGTGGTACGGCTAAACCTTGAGCCACCATGCTACCCACAAGTGCCATCCTATCTTGTTGGCAATGAGCTGCCTTATAGCAAGATGTGTTGTATAGGATTTATGTAGAGTATGAAAATTATTCATTTTATTTTTATATTTACATTTTATAAGGCAGCTCTACTTACAATGATTATGGCATTCTGCCATTGGTCTGAAACTGTCCTTCCTTGCCTATTTTCACCATTCCTTGCCCCTAGAGAAGAATATGGTCCCATAAAGGTGCAGTACATGGCACTGAGCCAAACTTGAGTCGTCTGGGCCACAATGCAAAATATGTAACAGGGCACTTTACATACTTTATGCCATTTATAGTATTGGTATCTGGAGGATCCCCGATCCTTCAGGCACTGTAACCCATTGAGACTACTTCTTCTGTACCTATTGCTATGCTTCTGAATGTACTAGTTTTGTGAGGTCCTAGTGGTCAACACAACAGGGTTAAAACAAAAATAGACAAACCATCAAATAAAGTTTGTAAATTAAATTACTGGATGTGTATTAGGCACCTCCCTGAGGTCCTTGCTACATATTCCCACTTAACTGATGACAATACTTACCCATGAGGTAACTATGCCTCGAAAGAATATATTTGCCTAAAGTCACGATGCAGCCCCATGGAGTTGTTTGTGGCAAAGTTTTGGTGCATCTCATTTTAGACACATTTATAATTCAGATTACTTTTTACGATATCCTCAGCATTTCACATTTTTAGATACATTTATGAAGTTGAAATCCACAGTTCTGGTGCCAAAAATGTCTGACACAGAGTTGGTCTAAAGTTTTTAGCGACAAAATGTTGTATATGGACAGATATTTGACGCAAGTGGACAGAATTCCAATGCACGTGGACCAATTTCTGGGGCATCTAAAACATTTTTGGGCGTAAGATAAGCCAACAAATTGGTGGCATAAGGTAAACTTAGACAGCCAAAAAAATACGCCAGATTCATCATCCAGCATCAGCCACTATTGGTGCATGTTAAGACTGTGTTTACCCTGCATACAAATTAAACAGGATTAGCAAAATCTGGGCCACTGTGATATTTACATGATTTTCTTAACACTTTAAGCCTCATTCACACATCAATGTTTTGGTCAGTACTTTCCATCAGTGATTGTGAGCCAAAACCAGGATTGGAGCCTCCACAGACATAAGGTATAAAGGAAAGATCTGATCATGTTTTGTGTTTAGAGCCGCACCTGGTTTTGGTTCAGAATCATTGATGGAAATCACTGTCCGAACACTGACATGTGAATAAGGCATTGGGCAGATACTAAAATGGCTGACTTCATCATCTACAAACGAATACTATGACCAGTGTAGACTTTGGAGGCAGCCTTGTGGTCTCCTACACTACAACATGTACTGAAGATATAAACACAAAAACTAAAAATACAGAACAGCAGGCATTAATCAATGAATACTAATAAAACAAGGGTTCTCTAATAAAAGACTGAAATTCAGAAAATCTGGTATCTTCGGTTTCAGACTATCAAATCTGCTGAACTATTGGAAAGTGGCCAGCCTAAGCAGTCTGACAGGTTCTAGTAATAAAAAGGAGATTCCCTTAAAATATAATTTTATATGAGACAATATTAACTACAACAGGCCTCCTAGGGAACATCTGGAAAATTGGTGCCACAACAATAAAAAATTGTATCATTTGAATTTTCCCACTAGAGGCTCCACCGAGCAAAATACAGAGATTGTACAATCCAAATAAACAGTTGCCGGTATTTATCACATATTGATGCCATAAGAGGAGATTAGGAGGGAACCAAACCATTATCACAGTGGGAAAAACAGTCTGGCTGTCAAGTATGATAACATCACTGACACCACACCTGCGTTTCATTTCCTCTATGTCTTAGGAGACTATTTATTTCCATGACAGCAGAAATTATGTTTGTTGTGTATATGTGTTAAATGGGTTGAGCACCTTGGATGACAGCTTTGCACCTGCCAAAATATATATAAAGTTGAGTTCCCTGTACTGATAGAAATAAATCAGACAAGTAAACACAGTATCCACTAAAGATATGTGGAAACATAATGTAGCGGATCCGCAAAACACGCATACGGGCCCTGTGCATCCTGCACTTTCCTCGGTACCTGTTATAGCAAGGGCTATGCGTGTCCACAAAACAGACATAAATGGGGGATGTTCTATCACTTGTGGAACGACCGCACCGATGCGGACAGCACATGGATGAATGGGTCTACATGCGATCTGCAAATAGGGTTGGACTGTGTTTTGCCAAATGCAGAACAAAATATCTTCTGCTAGAGATGAGCGAATCTCTGAAACATTGTTCCCCAAAATGTAAATGATCCTGATCCCTCTTTTTACATACTGTATGTATGGTAACCCATCTTGGAGCATCTTATAAAATTATGTGTTGAAATTACAATATCAGTCGTTTGTAAATTTACTATTAATCAAGATCACGGCACCAAATCTAAAGATGCTACCGTGGACTCTTATTATTACCCAACTAAATGGGCCTCCATCGAGCTTTCAAACCTTAATAAAATACAGAAGTATTTGATTGATTGAAAATCTCTTCCCCAAAGATGCTTGCAAGGATGTATAATATTGCAAGAACAAGCTTAGGGACCACTAGTTTTGCCAGTAGAAGTAACACAATATTAATATGCATATAAGGGGTTCCTAAAATACATAGAGCACTCTCGTTGAATCATTCCAATTGTTATAGACAAATAACACAATCATAACTGAAAGTTGCCATGAAAATATTAGCTATGCTCATTTATTTTCTGAAAATTAAAAGTTGATGGAAAGTCTTGTGGAATAAAGTCATTATGGTTTTAGCATTGTATTTGGCTCGCCCTTCCTGTTTTTAGTATTATAACTGTATGTTACAGATTCTAGATGGAGCAGTACAGTTTTTTTTATATGTGCTTGGGTTTTATTTTGAGTAAGATAAACTATCAATATCAGATATCTGTGGGGCCCAACTCCCGGCACTCCCTCTGATCAGTTGATTGAAGGGGCTGCAGTGTTTACCAAGATGACATTTTTCTTCATTGTTTACAGACAGATCTGTATAATTTATAGGAGATGTGCCTGGTCCAGCAGTACTGGAACCCACTGCACAGCGCAACAGTACTGTAACCCATTGTACAGCGCAACAGTACTGTAACTAATTGTACGGCACAACAGTACTATAACCCACTGTACAGCGCAACAGTACTGTAGACCACTGTACAGCGCAACAGTACTGTAACCCACTGTACAGTGCAACCATTCTGTAATTCATTGTACAGCACAACAGTACTGTAACTCAATGTACAGCGCAACAGTACGGTAACACACTGTACAGCACAACAGTACTGTAACTCCTACAGCATAACAGTACTGTAACCCACTGTACAGCACAACAGTACTGTAACCCACTGTACAGGACATCAGTACTGTAACCCATTGTACAGTGCAACAGTACTGTAATTAAATGTACAGCACAACAGTACTGTAACCCATTGTACAGCGCAACAGTACTGTAATTAAATGTACAGCACAACAGTACTGTAACCCATTGTACAGCGCAACAGTACTGTAATTAAATGTACAGCACAACAGTACTGTAACCCATTGCACAGTGCAACAGTACTGTAACTAACCATACAGCGCAACAGAACTCTAATACAGTATACAGCGCAACAGTACTGTAACTCATTGAACAGCACAACAGTACTTTAACCCACTGTACAGCGCAACAGTACTGTAACCCACTGTACAGCGCAACAGTTCTGTAACTCATTGCACAGCACAACAGTACTGAAACCCATTGTACATCATAATAAGTACTGTAGCCCATTGTACAGCACAACTGTACTGTAACCCACTGTACAGAGCAACAGTACTGTAGCCCATTGTATAGCACAACAGTACTGTAACTCGTACAGCACAATAGTACTGTAATCCATTGTACAGCGCAACAGTACTGTAACTCAATGTACAGAAGAACAGTACTGTAACCCACTGTACAGCGCAACAGCACTGTAACTCGTACAGCATAACAGTACTGTGACCCTTTGTACAGCGCAACAGTACTGTCACCCATTGTATAGCACAACAGTACTGTAACCCACTGTATAGCACAACAGTACTGTAACTAGTACAGCAGAACAGTACTTTAATCCATTGTACAGCACAACAGTAACCCACTGTACAGTGCAAAAGTACTGTAACTAATTGTACAGCGCAATAGTACTGTAACCCATTGTATAGCGCAACAGTACTGTAACCCACTGTACAGCGAAACAGTACTGTAACCCATTGTACAGCACAACAGTACTGTAAATGATGTCTCCTTATCATCTCCATTCCCACATAGATTCACCTGTATTCAGGATCATGATTTCTGACAAGCAAAGGAGAAAGGAGGTTGAGGCAGCACTATGGCTCATTGTGGTCAAGTATTTTGTCCTTCTGTGTGATTAGGACAGGTTTTGTGTGTACTAATGGGACGGTGACCATTTTATTTCTCCCAATGATTGTTCTCCAGACAAAACACGCCATTCTTAGTAATGAAAGGTATTTGTGAATATAGTATATTTATTATAAAATAATATTTAGTGTTTTCATTTTTTTTATTCCTGGAGAACCCCTTTAAGGTAAATCTATCAGTTGACTTATGCTGTCTATCTGAAAGCAGCATATGATAGATGGAGAGATGCTAAGCTCTGTGATACATAGGTTTACATAGGTTTTTATGATATGATAGAGAGAGAGACGCTGTATTTATGCTTGAACGTCTCGAGCTTCATATCGTAGATCCAAAGTCAATTTCTTTAAAAACGTTGTTTTTAATGCTGTTTCTGTGTAGCATTAAAATGTATTGGCAAAGTTCGTATCGCCCGAAGTTGCGAGACTTCAGTGAATTGACAAGGTACCAGCCAGTCCCAAAGCCGACTTCAGATTCCTATTTTAAAATGTTTTTAAAGACGCAGATAGAAATGCCGAAGTAATTCTCATGCGACTTCAGGTGATATGAACTTTGCCTACACGAAGCCTTCTCTGTACAACACATTAATGCAGGGAAAGCTTATTATAAATTCTGCTCAGTATCATATAAACCTATATATCACAGAGCTCAGCATCTCTCCCTCTACCATATGCTGCCTTCAAATAGGGCAGCATGAAACATCAGACACATTAACTTTTAGGTAGAGATGGCCCGAACTATTCGCCGGCGAACAGTTCCCGGCGAACATAGCCTGTTCGCGTCCGCCGCGGCGGGCGAACATATTCGATGTTCGCGTTCGCCCCTATACTTTATTATTGAGCAAACTTTGACCCTGTACCTCACAGTCAGCAGACACATTCCAGCCAATCAGCATACCCTCCCTCCCAGACCCTCCCACCTCCTATCTAAACACAAGGATAGGATCCATCTTACATTCATTCTGAAGCTGCAGTAATAGTAATTGTAAATCGCAATGCGATTAATATAACCTGTATTATTCGCATTGCGATTACAACTTAGATCTGTGTTCCTAATAGTTGTATTGCTAGAATATAACGAAGATAACAAATATAGCGCTATATTCTCAATCTTCGTTATATTCTAGCAATAAAACCATTAGGAACTCAGATCTAAGTTGAATTCTCAATGCGATTAATATAACCTGCATTAATCGCATTGCGAATTCAACTTAGAGCTGAGTTCCTAATGGTTGTTGTATTGCTAGAATATACGTTATATTCTAGCAATACAACCATTAGGAACTCAGCTCTAAGTTGTAATCGCAATGCGAATAATACTTACAATTATTAATCACTTTGCGAATCCATTTAATGCCTCTATTTGATTGTATATGACGGTTGACTATGACTACCACCAACGTTCTGCTGCCTCCAAAGCAAGATATCTGAACTTCAGGGGCCATTTGGGCGTTTTGATAGAAAACGCATCAAACGCATCTGCGTTTTTATAATTTTTCATTTTCTAGTTTATTTTTTGTGTATTTTGCCACATTTGGTTGCATATTTACATTTGGTATAGGCAAATATGGTAGTCTAGATCATTACTCTGCCCAAATCTATATTCAGCTACATGGCTTAGAAAATATGCTGTCAAACAATGATCCTAGGTTTTGGTATAGACACATGATCTAGACTACCATATTTGCCTATACCAAATGTAAATATGCAACCAAATGTGGCAAAATGCACAAAAAATAAACTAGAAAATGAAAATTATAAAAACGCAGATGCGTTTTGATGCGTTTTTATCAAAACGCCCAAATGGCCCCTGGGGGTTCAGATATCTTGCTTTGGAGGCAGCAGCACGTTGGTCGTAGTCATAGTCAACCGTCATATACAATCAAATAGAGGCAACAAATGGATTCGCAAAGCAATTAATAATTGTAAGTATTATTCGCATTAGACTATAACTTAGAGCTGAGTTCCTAATGGTTGTATTGCTAGAATATAACGTATATTCTAGCAATACAACAACCATTAGAACTCAGCTCTAAGTTGAATTCCGCAATGCGATTAATGCAGGTTATATTAATCGCATTGAGAATTCAACTTAGATCTGAGTTCCTAATGGTTGTTGTATTGTTAGAATATAACGAAGATTGAGAATATAGCGCTAAATTCTCAATCTTCGTTATATTCTAGCAATACAACCATTAGGAACCCATCTCTAAGTTGAATTCGCAAATAAGATGTCCCAAACTATTCACTGGCTGAATAGTTCCCGACGAACATAGCTTGTGCGCTGCTCGTCGCGGCGGGCGAACATATGCAATGTTAGGTCCACCTCTATCATTGAGTAAACTTTGACCCTCTACATCACAGTCAGCAGACGCATTCCAGCCAATTATCATACCCTCCCTCCCAGACCCTCCCATCTCCTGGACAGCATCCATTTTAGATTCATTCGAATTTGCAGTCTTAGTGAGAGGAGGGACAGTGTACTGCTGATTTAATAGGGAAATCGATAGCTAGGCTAGTGTATTCAGTGTCCACTCCAGTCCTGAAAAACTCATCAGATCTCTGCTGTAAGGACAGCGTCCTGACAGTACCCCCAAAAAGCCCTTTTAGGGCTAGTACATTAGTCTCCCACCCAGACCCTCCCACCTCCTATCAAAAAGCAAGGACGGCATCCATCTTAGATTCATTCTGAAGCTGCAGTGTTAGTAGATGTAATCGCAATGCGATTAATATAACCTGTATTAATCGCATTGCGAATTCAACTTAGAGCTGGGTTCCTAATGGTTGTATTGCTAGAATATAACGAAGATTGAGAATTTAGCGCTATATTCTCAATCTTCGTTGTATTCTAGCAATACAACCATTAGGAACAGATCTAAGTTGTAATCCCAATGCGATTAATACAGGATATATTAATCTCATTGCGAATTCAACTTAGAGCTGGGTTCCTAATGGTTGTATTGCTAGAATTTCTAGCAATACAACCATTAGGAATCCAGCTCTAAGTTGAATTCTGCAATGCGATTAATATAACCTATATTAATCGCATTGCGACTACAACTTCCACACTCTGCGTCAACTAGGTATTTTTCCATGGGAGTTTTGCCATGGATCCCCCTCCGGCATGCCCCAGTCCAGGTGTTAGTCCCCTTGAAACAACTTTTCCATCACTATTGTGGCCAGAAGGAGTCCCTTTGGTTTTTAAAATTCGCCTGTCTATTAAAGTCGATGGCGGTTCGCAATGTTCGCATGTTCGCGAACATTTGCGGAAGTTCGCGTTCGCCGTTCGCGAACGGAAAATTTTATGTTCGCGACATCACTACTTTTAGGCTGCCACCACAAAGCACGGTTGTGATCTGGTCGGGTTGCGGCTGTGTTGCAGTAAAGAACAGCGCCGCCAATTAGCCCGCAGCTGCCTTTCATTTAATGAAGACTGCACTGTATAGCCAGTCTTAATTGTTAATGGCCATGCTGCGCAGCCATTAACAATGAAGACCGACTGTATAGTGCGGTCTTCATTAGTTAAATGAAAGCCAGTTGTGGGCTAATTGGACGCTAGGTACTTGACCGCAGCATGGCCGCAACCTGACCAGATCACGACAGTGCCATGTGGTCGTATCCCTTAAGGAACAATAATCTCCCCGTGTGCTGCTACAGTATGTGGTGCCTCCATACAGAGGACAGTATCAGTCATTACATAAAGAAGAATAGATGCAAGAATTAGATGAAATCCTCCTCAATTTTACTCAGTGTTTAAAATACAATAATTTTACAATTTCTATATGTATATAGATAGATATAAGTGCAAACACATTATTGGCATTGCCTATCTCTTATGGAGTCACTGCCCACACTACAGACAGATTCAAATTCAAATTCTCGTTGTTTTTTAGGGTATGTTCCCATGGAGGCGATTTATTACAGACATTTTGCATCTGCCCCTTTTAGTTGAATGGGATTCATGTGAATGGGACTTGCAGAAATCCATGAGCTTGTACCTAAAACAACCCCATTCTGATCAATGGACTTGATTTTCAGTTGCTGAATATCTGCAATATATGTGTGTCATCTGCTGTGAATTCACCCAGGTATAATGCTTTGTCGATACACACCATCTGTAATCTATAAAGTTATTGTACAGTGCTACATCCCAGAAAGAAAAGACTCTGAACAAGCAGGGAGTACTGTGGGATTTTTACACAGCTGTCTGCATAATTTGAACAACTACAGTTTAGAATTTATTATTCTACATGATGTAACTCACAAGGTGCTTGTAAAGTTTCACAACTGCGTATTTAGATTTCATTTGCATTCAAAGAGGAAAACAGCATTCAAAAGGTTAAGATACAGAAGAAGGAAAATAGCTAGAGGTAGAGTTTGTTTTGCAGACTACAATGTAAAGACTTTACATACAGTGCCTTGCAAAAGTATTCACTCTCTTGACTTTTTTCGTGTTATGTTACATTACAGCCTTAAGTTCAATGTTTTGTTAATCTGAATTTTATTTGATGGATCAGAACACAATAGTCTAAGTTCGTGAAGTGAAATGAGAAAAATATATAAATAAAACTATTGGTTAGAAATAGGAAACAGAAAATTGGCATGTGCATATGTATTCACCACCTTTGTTAGGAAGCCCATAAAAAGCTCTGGTGCAACCAATTACCTTTAGAAGTCACATAATTTGTGATATGATGTCCACCTGTGTATACGCACCTTTTTTGAAAGGCCCCAGAGGCTGCAACACCTAAGCAAGAGGCATCACTAACCAAACACTGCCATGAAGACCAAGGAACTCTCCAAACAAGTAAGGGACAATGTTGTTGAGAAGTACAAGTCAGGGTTAGTCAGGAGCACCATCAAATCTATCATAACCAAATGGAAAGAACATGGCACAACAGCAAACCTGCCAAGAGACGGCCGCCCACCAAAACTCACGGACTGGGCAAGGAGGGCATTGATCAGAGAGGCAGCACAGAGACCTAAGGTAACCCTGGAGGAGCTGCAGAGTTCCACAGCAGAGACTGGAGTATCTGTACATAGGAGGACAATAAGCCGTACGCTCCATAGAGTTGGGCTTTATGGCAGAGTGGCCAGAAGAAAGCCATTACTTTCAGCTAAAAACAAAAAGGCACATTGTTAGTTTGCGAAAAGGCATGTGGAAGACTCCCAAAATATATGGAGGAAGGTGCTCTGGTCTGATGAGACTAAAATTTAACTTTTCGTATATCAAAGAAAACGCTATGTCTGGCGCAAACCCAACACATCACATCACCCAAAGAACACCATCTCCACAGTGAAACATGGTGGTGGCAGCATCATGCTGCGGGGATGGAAGTGGGAAACTGGTCAGAGTTGAGGGAAAGGTGGATGGTGCTAAATACAGGGATAATCTTGAGGAAAACCTGTACCACTCTGTGCGTGATTTGAGGCTAGGACAGAGGTTTACCTTCCAGCAGCACAATGATCCCAAACACACTGCTAAAGCAACACTTGAGTGGTTTAAGGGGAAACATGTAAATGTGTTGGAATGGTCTAGTCAAAGCCCAGATCTCAATCCAATAGAAAATCTGTGGTCAGACTTAAAGATCGCTGTTCACAAGTGCAAACCATCCAACTTGAAAGAGCTGGAGCAGTTTTGCAAGGAGGAATGGGCAAAAATCTCAGTGGTAAGATGTGGCAAGCTCATAGAGACTTTTTCGAAGCGACTTGGAGCTGTAATTGCCGCAAAAGGTGGCTCTACAAAGTATTGACTTTAGGGGGGTGAATAGTTATACACATTGACTTTTTCTATTATTTTGTCATATTTGTTGTTTGCTTCACAATAAAAAAAAAAAAAAAAAACATTGTCAAAGTTGTGGGCATGTTCTGTAAATTAAATGATGGAAATCCTCAAACAATCCATGTTAATTCCAGGCTGTGAGGCACCAAAATACAAAAAAAAGTCAAGGGGGGTGATCACTTTTGCAAGGCACAAAAGTGTTCATTATTCATTCTGCATAAAACTACTTAGCAGAGCTTTAAAATATGTTGACTTTAAGACATGATTTCCAGAATGCAGCGTCAGCAAAATTGAACTGCATTTATTCGCTGATGGACACATTTGTGCATGTTAAACGTGTAAATCAAACGTTTCCTCTTGTGTGATGTGTATTTGTATTTTCACTTTGGATCTCTTTGGAAAGTCAGGCGTGAACAGACAGGCTGTATATTGCCCTCAGGATGACCAAATTATAAAAAAATAAAAATTAAAAGAAAAAGTTTTGTCTCAGCAAAACATAAGATGAAACCTCGTGAACTGTAATAGTGAATTGTGCATGTGTCAGCTCTAATACAAAATGTAATACTATAAGTACTATCACAAGTGAGTTAATTGTGACATCAAAAGTAGGTTTTGGTCAAGTAACATGCTATGACATCACTACATTGTGACATCATAAAAGTGTTTGTCAGATAACTTGCTTGCGTTGTACTGATGCTGCGACATCACAGATGTGTTTTAAGTGTGTTTCAATCACAAAAGCTGCTGTGACATCACAACTCTTTTCTGTGTAGTAAACTGATGTGACATCACAACTGTGTTTCCTTCATTACGTTTCTGCAACATCATAAATGTCTTTCTTTTAAAAAGATCTACTATGACACAACAACTAGCTTCATTCAGATAATCTCAATCGTAGACATACTATATGTACAATTATTTATTTTATGCACTTATTTGTTGCATGCACTTATATGGCGCTACTATATTCCACAGCACTTTACAGACATTATCTGTCCCCAGTGGGGCTCACAATCTAAGTTCCCTATCAGTATGTCTTCTAAGTGGAAACCATAGTATCTGTAAGAAACCCATGCAAACACAGGAAGAACATAAAAAACTCCATGTAGATCTTGCCCTTGGTCGGATTCAAACCCAGGACCCCAGCGCTGCAAGGTACCAGTCCTAACCACTAAGCCACTGTGCTGCCCACTACCATCAAATCAGAAGTTACAAATGAAAGAGCACATATCCTGCACAAGAGGGGCAAATTGGCATTGTAACCCACCAGAAAGATTCCTGCTGGGCCAATTGCTTTTATGATGCAGTGGGCCACCAATGAGCTGTGTTGCACAGGCAAAGTGACAAGAGTGACAAGGTAGAGACAGAGGACACGTTCCTTGCAATGTGCGGTGATGCCCGTAGCCCTGGAGATTCTGCTGCCCTCAGTGCATGATTTCTGTAAATGGCTGATGATGCAGAGTAGGTGTTGGAGGGTATGCTGGAAAGCGGCCTCATGGAACACAAATGCTCAGGTCCCCTCCCATAACGCTTTGCTTGTTTGTAATCTGCGGCTATATACAGCTGTGTGTAGAACTGAGGGCACCCCGTGCCCTGTATGAAAGGTTGCTTCCGAATATGTGATTAAAAAGCATGTATGAAGAAAGGGAGTCTGTGATTGGTATAACAGATGAGTGGAGGAAAGAAAATGAACCGTCTACATGGTATAAAGGGTGTATGCATTAATTAATCTAATAACTGGCACTTCATTTATCAGCATAGTGCCTTTTCCATCCAAATACAGAGCTTCACTACATTACTAGGGCAGGACTGCCCTGTTTGGGTTATGTGGATGTAATAAAGGTGGTTCCCGTGATCGGCAGAGAGAAGAGCTGCTGCAGCCGCTGAGCCTATGTATCATAAGAAGGAGCTGCTGATTTTACGGGGCACAGCATGGCAGAACCCAAGTCCCAAAGTGATTGCAGCTGATCATATGAGTCCCCTCTAGAAATGAAATGAACACTGAGTTCAAAAATGTTTCCTGGGAGATGACCACACAGGGCTGAAGAATTCTACAGTAAATCTTGATGTTAATCTAAAGAAAATCATGTCAAGAGGGCGGCGAGGGTGGCTAGCTTCAAATAAGAGGGTTATGCAGCATCCCACTCTACGGTAGTGGGGGTTAAAAAAGGGTTAAAATGTGCTTTAATGTGATATATGCATTTCATGTATTTATGGTGCAGAAGTAGTTAATAGGCCTTAGCTACCAGCGCTGGGTGGGGCTGTTCTCACACTCTCCATAGGGAGTGTTTAGAACTCAGTGTGATTCGTTAGGTGGTCATTTATTAAGCCAAAATATGCCTACATTAGGCGTATTTTGGGCGCAGATTGCGGCTCAACGATTAGCAATCTGCGACTTCCTACCCGCTCACTCCAGTTCTAAAATTGTGCGTGTGGCATGGGTGAGGAAAGGGACTGGCAGGCAGGCCCGTCTTATATACCATTTTCTACTGCCTTTTCAGGCGTACAAAAAGTCTAAATGTAAGACAGCTAGGAAGCTGTCTTACATTTAGAAGTGGCGGTGGATCCACCGAAGTTATATAGGGGCCGGCACCTCTTTATAATTTCAGCGGAACCACCGCCAGCTTAGGGTTTATTAAGACTGGCATCTAAAATGCCGGTTTTAATAAATGTGCCCCTTAATGTCTAGATGTCGAAATGGAAGGAAGCACAAATACAGTCCTAGATAGAAAGTCAGCCAAATCAGTTAAAATCAGTTAATGTGGTGAAAAGAGCAAAATATATTTGAGGAGCATACCAGTGTTTGGAGGAGGTGCATGTAGAAGCTCTGTGGAGATAAACTGAAACTTATGTACTCTGCAGCAAGTCTCTTCAGGAGATTCAAGTCTTCTGGTACTTGGACAGACTTAAAAAAGGCAGAGCACGGGTATGCCCACTACAGAAACCCGTAGTACCATGAACTTTAAATCCTGCAACCTGTGAAAAAGGTGCAGAACTTAGTCTAATGTTGGGGGTTGCCCAGTGGTTGCATAAAGAAAGAGGAGCGTTGTAACACAATTTCTGGATGCATATGGTAAAGCCAGCTACAAAATTGCAGTGTGAGGAAAATTGTTTTAAAGAAACATCTTGGCCTATTAACTACCTTTTCAGCCATGTAACCTGTATGAACTGTGGAATTTGCATATTGTTTAAGAATGCCAGTCCATACATGGTGAGAACTGTGCCTAATGTACCCGAACTTGATTCTTCAGTAAAGAATCTTTCTGCTGTTAACCTGGTGTCATTTTTGCATGTACTGTCACACCACACCGTCATACCATCATCAGCTGCCAGGGGTCCCAGCCATGCACCTCACAACTATAATGACCAAGGGCACCCTGAACCACCATCAATCAGATGGCAGATCCAGAGCATGCCCTAAACGGAAGAAACGAGGGCCCTTCCTATCACTGCACGGCCCAGGAGAACGTCAGAGTGAGCAACAACTAAAACCACAATTTTTTCTACTATCACTCCTATCCTCTCCTGGGCACGCTAAGATGAACATAGAGCAGCTGATAATTCAGACTATGCTCATTAATGGACATGATAGGAGAGTTACGAAGTGACTTACAACAGTTTTGTGCCAGATGTAGGTACTACATCAGATGGCCAGGGATTTAGCAGTGAGTGCAATTCTAGTATCACAGGAAAGGAACAAGGGGGTACCGAGTTATCTCTGAATGGAACGGTATGCAACCAAACGTGTGTGTATGGGGAAGCTGAAAGAGACTGAATCGAGAGTGAATGGCAGAGAGGCCGTGTGTCGAACCACCACTGATATGAAATTAATGACCTATTTTAGGGATTAATAATACACCTTAATAAGCCCTTTGGCTGGCGGTGGATCAGCTGAAATTATGTACAGACGCCGGCCTCTACATAACTTCGGCTTATCCACCGCCTGTCTAAATGTAAACCAGCTCCCTCGCTGGCTACACTTTAGCCCATTTTCTATACCTAAAAAGGTGAAGAAAATGATGAATAAGACTGGCAAGACAGTCCATTTCCCCATACACACCACTCCCACCTTTTTTAGACCTGCCGTGAGTGGGAAAAGTCATAGCTTGCGGCACAAATAACTTTTGCGCCACAATCTGCACCAGGGATAAGCCTAATATAGACGTATTTCTGATAGTAAATGACCTTCTGTGTATTTAGACATTGTAAAGGGAACCTGTCATCTGTACTACTATGCTCCCTCACTGAGCATAGAGTGGTGACAGACCCATTGATTTCTGCAGTCTGTCACTTCTGGGATGGCAGTCAGTACTTTTAAATTACTGACATGCCGAACCCTCTAGGGTGCATCGGCACTGCAAGAGAGATAAGTCCGATGAAGCTTGCTGGCCCTGCCCTCTCCTAATGATGACTGACAGGTTTCTTTCTTATTGTCACATACTGAGACATACGGATGTCCCCACGATAGTGGGTGACAGAAGATCTGTGAGACTGGCAACACATGCTTTGATCTGACATGTTTCCTTGTGGATCAATAGGCGTCTGTGTTGTTTCTGATACTGGCCACACGTCTAACCTCCAGGTGTTGCTATTGTGGTTATTTAACTTTCCTTACTTATAGTTGCTTCTCCCACAATGCTGTGCAGTTTATAGCTTCAGTGGTATCTGTGGTCTGCTGGTGTTTAGTTCTCGGCTGAGTTCCTGTTGCTGCCATAGCTACTGGAAAGTTAAGTGTTTCCTTTCCCTTTTGCATTTCGTTTTGCTTTATCTGTGTGTTGTTTTTTCCTGCCCTTTGTTCTAGCCCTAAGGGAGACTCCTGGTCATCCTTCCTTTCTGGAGGAACAGGTAGTCCTGTCACTATTGCCAGGGCCTTATAGGGTGAGATAGGACTCTAGTTACTCCTGCGTATGAACTTACCTACCTTTGGGGTCTGTTCCTAGCAAGTAGGACTGTGACTAGGGATTTGACTAGGAGGTGTCCTTCTTTCTCCCCTAGCTTTAAGGCCTTTTTCCTTGTTCTCTCTTTCTTCATCCGGTGTGGTGTCTCCCTCCCACACATAGGTGTGACACCTATGCACAACAGGAAAGAAAGCTGTCAGTCATTGATGGCGGGACCAGCGAGTTCCATCAGACTCATCTCCCTCACAGCGCTGGCACGAGATGCGGGACTGTGTACTGCCCATTCATTGCGCTCCCGAATAAAAGTCATCATTAGATAAGAACAATTTTCTGCTGATCTACAAGTGTGACCTCATTACCAGATACAGAAATGAAAGAACATTTTAGGTTTATAGAATAGAGTGGCGGGCAATACATCTCTATAAGAAGTCTATGTACTTTGGAAGCAGATGACTGCCAGTATTTCATGTATTGTATGCTCTGCACCAGATAATTGTTCTCAGCGTATGACTGCAAATTATCCTTGTCACCCCGTGTCATAAATTGTCACACTGACCTTAAAATACACACCACCAGTATATCCAAGTGGGATATATCTGCAACATAAAAGGCTGCATTCCTGAGGCAGATGTGTACTTGTGGTTTTCAAAGTGTTAAGTAGCTCATTACCTTAGGGTAGCGCTCACTTGGTATTTCGTTTCTTCTGATTTACCTGCTTGGCAGGTTTTTAGTACTCTTGACTACTATCTAGCTATTTTGTTAACCCATTAAAGACCAGGCCCATTTTAATTTTTGCATTTTTCTCCTCACCGCATTCTGTTCACATGGCCAAATGGGGGGAAAAAAGTATTTGACGGGTAAAATAAAAAAAAAAAAAATCAATTTAGCCATGTTTTTTTGGTTTTGATAATATGATGTTGACTTGCGGGTCAATGTAATTACGGTGATACCAAATTTCTATAGGTTTTATTTTGTTTTATTACTTTAAAAAATTAAAAACATGTAGAATGGACACCACACAGATTGAACACTTATACATTATAGTTAAAGGGGTTATCCCATGACTAATGTAAAAAATGAAAATATGACATCATATAGTAACTGACAAACTCTTTCTTACAAAGCTAGAACCAGCCCTGCACCTCACATGGATCCAGAGATCTCGCCATTCATTGCTCTGCTAGATTTATATCAAGCTGGCAGCTCAAGGGGGAGTGTCTTTTCTGCTGCAGCTCAGGGGGCGTGTCTCAGCTATCCCTATCACAGCTCAGGAGGCAGTTAAAGGATGAAACTGAGCATTTGCGGCCATCTCAGTGAGCAGGACAAAGAAATAAGAAAAAATCAAACAGCAGGTGGCGCTATACAGATACATTTTATTGAATAACTCAGTGGCTATGATAAATTTTTAATTACATGCAATTACTAAAGTATTCAGATGCAGGTGCTGAAAACTGAAATATTTTATTGGGCCATAAATCCCAGCATACGCTACTTTTGGTCTGATTCTCACATCAAACTCTCTCATTCAAGTCAGTAGATCCACTCGAGACTTCCCATGGACACTCTCTTTGTATGGTTGATTTCTCACAGATGGTTGCTAGCAGAAGCTGGAGAAAAGTGAAAGCAGTTTTTTTGACAAACGGGAAAAATGTAAGACATATTGATGTCACAAGGAAACAGTGAACAAAAAGGAGGCAATCAGAGACAATTCTGATTCCAGGTGCACTGCCCTAGATCTGGTGGTTTCTGCAATTGTTTTAAGTAATGTAATGTTATTTATATTGTATATTGCAATGTTATGTACATACATAATGATAGAATATGGTTGGCATTAGGAATGGAACTTACCAACCCATTTATCCCCTTTTGGTGGGAGTGGACTGGTCTGACTTCCTGCCAGTAAGGGGATCTAGAGAGTTCTAGATATTGCTAGTTAGGAAATGAGGCCACAGAATCAGATCAACCGTGAGAAATATTGCTCCAGGTAAACTGAAAGGTCCAAGATCATGGATATTCTTCACAGCTATGGTGCAAAAGTTAGCTGGGTAACCAGCAACTAAAGTTTCACAGTTCCTGCTGCAGGTAAGGGGAGAACATGTTAAGACACCCATCAGCATAGCACAGCTGTGACAAATCCCCAAACCATGTGTTTATTCAAAAAGACACCTACAGCCACAGGTGCCAGTTTATTTATGTAGCAAAGGGAAATCAGAAGAGACAGAAGGAATACCCTAGAGTACTACTGTCTATCATCTTGCCTGCCACCATGCCTCATCAGCTGGAGACAGGGCTGGGACAAGGTCCACCACCAAGTAGAATACAGTCACTGCACGAGCCCTGCTGTCATTATGAAATAGCATATGTGACCCCCACCTCTTTTATTGGTGGTCATTCAGTAAATCAACCCTGTTTTGGGGGGTGGGGGGGTGTCTGTGGATGACAAATATGTGTCATCCACAGATTCTCCCCATAACAGGGTTCATTTAGTGAATGACCACCCAAATTGTGGTGACCCAATACATGGGAGTTGCATCTGCAGAGCTTTTGTATAATGCCACCCCACACTGTAGTGTCCCCCACACAGTAATGTCCGCCACACTGCCCCCCACACAGTAATGTCCTCCACACTGCCCCCCACACAGTAATGTCCCCACACCCCCTCAACCACACAGCAGTGCCCCACATAGTAATTTGTCATGCTCTCCCCCTCTTGTCATTCTCCCCCCCTCTTGTCATAATCCCCTCTTCTTGTCATCCTCTTTCTGCCCCCCATGTTGTCATGATCTTTCTGCCCCCTGTCATTCTCCCCCATGTTGTCATGCTCTTTCTTCTCCCCCCCATGTTGTCATGCTTTCTCCCCCCCCCCCCGCATGTTGTCATGCTCTTTCTTCCCCCCCCCCATGTTCTCATGCTTTCTGCCCCCCCATGTTTTCATGCTCCTTCTTCTCCCCCTCCTCTCCTCCTACCTCTGCTGTAGCGTGGCCGAGCTCTGCATGGTCTGCGCCTCCGCTGGTACAGGAGGAGGAGCTTTTGTCTCCTGTAATGAGCCGACTGACTTGAAGTGCAAACTGTGTGCGAACTTTCTGTCAGTCCGGCCGGGTACAGGAGACTGATGCTCTCTGTACCTGCGGACCGGACAGAGCTCGGTCACGCTACAATCAGGGAATGACAGGAGGGAGCACTGAGCAGTTCCCCCCTGTCAGTCCCTCTCCTTCTGGCCGGCCCCTTCCTGCGCCCTGAGGCTGGAGCGCCCGGAGGCTGGAGCCTCCCCAGCCTCTGTGTCGGCCCGGCCCTGGCTGGAGATGGAGACATTGTACTCATATCCACAGTTCAAAGTGCTGTAATTCATCCTTTGCATAGAGCTGCAGTCCATGGGTAGCCAAAAGCATTGCTGTGCAGGAAAAAACAGTGAAGCTGATACAGCACAAAATCTGTGCTGCGCCTCTTTCATTTTCAAATTCGGCAGAGTTTCCATAGGTCAGACCCCCACTCGTCAAAAATTTATGGCATATATAAAGCATTGTATATATAAAAATTGCACCATTTTCCAATATCCTTTTCAGTATGAATTCCTAATGATAGCACATAGTAATCTTAATGGACTTAGAGCTTTTCTGTAATTATAATAATGCCTTTGACAGTGCTTCTGGTGCTGACATATATTTGCTTTGAGTCATCACATATAAGTGGGGCATTGAACAGGAACTTCCAAACAGAAGGATCTAAACCTTACATAGCAAAAACACTAAAGTTACAGGGTATGTAACATCTACATGTACATCACTGCTGCTGGATAATCAATGACCTCAGCAGTGACTTATGCAAGCAGAGCACGTGACAGCCGCGACCACTGATGGTAGACTGCAAGTAGGCGGCACGTCATACTTGTGCTCCAGCTGGGGGCCGAAAGCAGAGAAGAAGGGAGCTTGGAGTTTGGAATACCCATAGCAGTCAATGGAGAGTACACTGTACATGACAGGGTGCTCTCCGTTTACTTCAGGGACGGTCCCAGAGATGGTAGCCATAAATGTCCCAGATGGCAATATCTCTTTAATAAGTTCCCCTCTGGAGTCCATTGGTTACCCATCTTTTAAGGGTTCAGCCCTGTACCCGTTTAATAGACCTCTAGGATACCTATAGAAAACCTATACCTATAGAAAAAGGGGTGCAGTACAAATGCTTCAATTTAATACTTAAGAAAAAAAAAACACATTTCTGTGGCTCTGGCCCTTGAATCGAGGTGGAGGCTCCTTCTTCACTTTCTCCTGGGATTCTTCTATTGGAGAAGGTCGAGTGTTGCACCTCAGGCAGATTTCCAGGGGCCGGAGAGGGTCACATGCAGCTCTCACATTGAATGGAAGAGAAAGAAAAAAAAGATCTGCAAAATTATTACCGTACACAATGAAATTGCGGCAAAACTTACCGTCCTGTGCTGCTTGTCAGAGGACCCCAAATAGTGAGAGCCAGCCCGAGAGACTGAGGCTGGGGTCAGTGTATCACCTCACTTTATACCCCATTATGACATCACAAGTAGGTGAGTCATCTGCCAGGATTCTAATCACATCACAAGAAGCGTCTAACCTCGATAGCGGCCATATTGAATGTGATAAGGTACAGGCTACAGATAATGGGTTCTTCCTCTGGGCCAATTACTTTATAAAAGCACCTCCAAGAATTCCCAAATGCTCTGATTTCCGAAAAGCTCACCTGTCACTGCCGCTCAAGCTCCAGAGCTGAGCTCCCTTCTCATCTGTCACTTGTCCCGCTGGACTGAAAGTGTGATGTGCTGTCTATATGTACATCACTACTGCTGGATAATCAGTGACCTCAGCAGTGACATATGCATCCACAGCAAGTAACAGCTACCACCGCTGATGGTAGCCTGCAAGTAGTCGGCACGTCATACCTCTGCTCCAGCTGGGGACTGAAAGCAGAGAAGAAGGAAGCTAGACAGGAGTGTTGGTGACGTGTGGCTGTTTTTTTTGTTTTTTTTTTTAAAACATTGCACCCTGCCTGCACATGTGAAAAGGGATTTCTAGTCTCAACCCACTCCTTAAATTTTACGGCTGGGGGAAGGTAAACTTTACAAATTCTGTAGCCCTGTAGCAAACAGTGGAGCTCCAACCCTCATAATGATTGGTCAAGCCGGAGTATTGTGATTTTTTTTGTCAGTACTACTAGGGGTATTATAAATACTAGGGGGGCTACAGGGGGTATTATATATACTGGTTGCACTACAAGGGGCAATAAAACTAATGGCGACACCATTACTATTGAGGGCACTCTGGCAGCTCAGCAGACAGTATCACACATCCATGATGCAGTTAGATACAGCAGCTCAGCAGACAGTATCACACATGATGCAATTAGATACACAGCGCACCTGCTTGGAAATGTTTAGAATTCCCATAGCAGTGGATGAAGAGGACACTGTGCATGCCCAGGGGGCTGTCTGTTCACTTTAGGTCCTGTCCAAGAACCTATCTGACACTTATGGCATATCCTAGTTGTAGCCACAAATGTCCCAGATGGGAATATCTCTTTAATAAATTTCCCCTCTGGAGTTCATTGGTTACCCACCCTTTAAGGATTCAGCCTTGTACTTATTCAATAGACCCTTAAGATACCTATCGAAAACAGGGGAACAGTACAATTAATAATTTAATACTTTAAAAAAAAACACAACGCTCTTTTTTTTTTAAAGAAAAATGCAAACCCACTTTATTTATTATAAAATGGTCTTGGATTTCTGTGGCTCTGGCCCTTGAAGGAAGGTGGAGGCTTCTTCTTCACGTTCTCCTGGGATTCTTCCATTGGAGGAGGATGAGTGTCACACCTCAGTCAGATTTTCAGGGGCTAAAGAGGGTCACACACAGCTCTCACATTGTATGGAAGAGAAAGAAAATAAAGATCAGCAAAACAATTCCTAAACACGAGGAGAAAAGCGTCCAAACCAGATCTGTTCCTGTGCTGCTCGTCAGAGGACCCCAAATGCTGAGAGCCAGCCCAGGAGACTGAGGCTGGGGTCAGTGCGTCACCTCACTTTATACCCCATTATGACATCACACTTAGGTGAGCCATCTGAGAGTGTTCTAATGATGACATCACAAGCAGCGTCTTACCATGTGAGCAGCCATATTGCTTGTACAGGCTTCCGAGAATTCCCAAATGCTCTTATTTTCAAAAACTTCGCAAATATGTGTTCAGATAGTATTAGTAAATCTACCTGGCCTAGAACTCACAATAAATATGATCTACTGTCAGTGCACTGGAATATTTTGGCTTAAAAGATACCACGGTGGTCTGCCGAGTCCTGCAGAATCCTCACAGCTAACGGAGCGCAGCGCTAATGCTGAGCGTATTGGGCTGTTGTATTCAAACTCGATTAGTTTGAAAACTTCATTAACAATATGGCCTCTGTACTACCGTAAAATGTATGGGTCTACTGTGAAGGGGGCACTACTAAGAGGCTGTGTGGAAACATGAGGGGGACTAGATGTGATTGGGGCGTATATAGATCAGCATTGGGCTGAGTTACAGGAGTGGATTAGTGTTGCGTAGCTGCTTTTGTCCTTTCTTGGGCTAATCAAAAGTTGGGAGGCATGTCAGTGGCCTGGTAACTGACTTCTCAACCATCCGCAGGTCATTTCATCCACACTCCTGCTTTGCACCCGGCCAAAGCCCCAACAAGGACACCCCAGTCACCACCAAGTAGGAACCCTGAGGGAAGAAAGGGTGCATCCTCCATTCATTGTATGGCCTCTGAAAGCATCGGTGTGAGGATTGCCACTGTGATCTGTGCGTACATCTACCTTTGCAAGAGATACTACAACCACCATTCTTTACTCACTTTCCCTGGGCTCATTGCATATGTATGTATGTAAAATTATTATTTCTAAAGACACAAAACACAGAGGCACTTTGTTATCACAAGTGCAAGCCCTTTATGCACTGCACCCGAATGACCAAATGTTTGACTTTCTCCCAAATGTAAAGTAAAATAAATAAATACTGAATAAAAAAAAAAAATCCTAAATAACTGCAACCACATGCTGCACCACAGCTACTAGCCCTGCCACCAGCGACCATAACACATACAGTATATCCTATATATCAAAACGTCAATTTTGGAAAGAGGACATAATAAAAAAATATTTTAGGTAACCATTGTGCTATTACCAAAACAAATAAAAAAAATGAAAAACAAACTAAATTTCCCCCTTTTTTTTCCATTTTTCCTTTTTAAAAAAGAAAACATGCTGAAATAAAAAGGATATAAAAATAAACCCTCATGTATCACTTAAAAAGGCACAAAAATTGGTCACATAACACAGATGGGTAAAAGGTAGTCGAGTAAATGGCCTGGTCTTGAACTGGATAGGAGTAGTGATAGCAATAATGGAGGTTGTCACTGTGACGCTCTGCAGAGCCACGCAGTCATGAGAAGGGCTCACATTTTTCTTACTTTGGGGCACACCCTGGTTCTTGGGGTATCTACTGCCTGATGGTGGTTCTACTGCCCTTGTTGGTGATGAATTGTGAGATACAAGGCAGGGTCCCTTGGTAGCTGCACATGTTGGTGCTGTGCAGGAAATAAGGAGGCCAAGTTAACAGTAAATTATTTTTTATTTAAGATTTAAGTTTAAATGCATTAATCACAGATTTAGCATGGCACGGTTTTCTCTTTAGAACAATTTTCCTTAGACTGCACTTCTCTAACTGACTTTTGTATAAGCATCCGGGAATGTCAGTGCTATACTTTTCTTTCTGCAATGCAACCACGGGGCGGACTCTAACATAAGACTATGCTGTGCACTTTTTTTTAGTTAAGTTGCTGTACTCCCATTGTACACTTCCATAATATAATGTCCACTGTGGGATGTGGATATTTTCTTATGTAGGCTATCAATCTACTCCTATGTTGTGTCCAGGCACTGTAAGACTTTAATATCATTGACCCAGGGCTATAGAGACTCAGTGGTCCTTTTTCAGACAGGAGTTCTCCACAGAACTTTTGTCTACACCTCCCCTTTTACATATGACATGCTCCTCAAGTATTCCTTTGCACGTTTCTCCTCTTTTCTCTGCTTTTCTGCAGATTTGCTTGTCTATGGCTGGTTCAATTCAAAGCATGGTTTAGGTATCTCTCCCTCACTCTTCCCATCAATAGACTTTTCTGATCTGTCTCTACACTGTTCTAACTTCTCCTCTTTAAGAGAGAGGATACTGCTCCACCTTGTGGCTGGTGGGTATGGCCTGTTATCTCAAATCTGCTTAATAGATAGCAAATACAGAAATACACAGTAAATCACAGTTTTTGGTCTTTAGTAGCCTAAATGTAGGAAATACATTAGAAAACACCCTTTTGCAGTGGAGCACAGTCGTAACAGTGGGACACTGCAGAAATATCTATGTATACTGTATCTTCTCAATGGTAGCACCATAGAAATGATTTTCACTGCATTGCTTGCTGTGGGAGTGTAGCTGTATCTTCACGCTGTGGGATCAACATGTCTACATTATTCACTTTAAGGCCTCATGCACATGACCATTGTTTGCGTCTACATGTGATCAGCATTTTTTGCTGATCACACACAGAGTTATTTATTTCTATGGCTCAGTGAAAAATATGGACAGTGGACATCGCTCTGCGAATCTCCATACTGGAGGAAAGTATATGGAATCTGAGCTCCCTACTACAAGTGTCTATTTTTGTATCTCTGATCATTGGTAACCTATTACAATATGGACAATTTATTACAGGATTATCATTAGGATTTGCCATCACATTTTGACTCTTATTCCCTTTGCATTCCATTACACAATGTGAACTATCCCAGCAAAAGTAAGTCATAGTCAAGAGTTCACCACATATAAAAGCAAAATGTCTTTCAATTAGGGCAATAGAAAAATGAAATAAGCACAAATTGTTTCAAATAAAAGCACATTATAATACAATTACAAATATGTTACATAAAGAAGACATTAAGTAGCAGTAATGGAAGAAAATGAATGGGTGTTAGCTACTACTGAGTAGTTCAAGTGGTTACTACCAAGCGCTACAAGAGATTTGCTAGATGCTTAATTACCAGACTGGATTTCCCAACATTTACAAGGGACACAATATGACATAATGTAGTTCAATATTGATTACTTTGTGGGACTCGATTGGGCTGAGAAATCCATCCTGCAAGGACCAGTACCATACAGTATTGCTTTTCTCGAATGGTTAAAGTGTTTTTTTAGAACGTTTATATTGATGTCCTATCCTCAAGATGGGCCATCAATATCTGATCGGAGGAGTCTGCCTCCCCGCTGATCCGCTGTTTTGCTGGCGTTCTGGTGCTAAATTTTGCTATATTAATCAACAAAGAGCCTAGAGGCTAAATTCCCAAACTTGACCCAGATAATTTCTCCCAATAAAACAAAACTTTTAATAGTCACAATTAAAGTAGCTCAGTGAGCATAAACAATAGGTTAAAAACCGCTGTGTCCAGTCTGTGTTTTAAGCGTGTTTGTATAGTGCTGGAATCATAGATGGTAGGGACGTGCACTATCCCTGCTATGCTACTAAATCAGTATTACCAATAGTTCTCTGGCACTGTGTATACCGATAAGTGCTGATACATTCACTGGCAATTGATATCTCACCGATAATGATGTAAAGCCATAAACTGGTTACATGATTATTTGACAGACAATGTAACACCATGAACTGGTTGCATGACTGCAAGAGAACTGCACAGGACCGGATACAGACACCTAAAAACCTGAACAAAGTGGGGTTGTCCAGCTCACCTGCATACAAATGTCCTTCTCCCAGAGTGCACGGATAGATTCAGGAGATCCTTGGAAGTAGCAGAAGAAAGAAAGGTTCCAGCACTCCAGTAAATTCAGTTAAAAAGCCTTGGCATCCTTTATCTTCGGTGAACGTAATCAACATACAAGGATAAGTTTTCAAGCATAATTGCACCCGTGCAGCGGTCTACGCGTTTCGAGCGTTACCGCTCTTACTCATGACCTGGTCATGAGTAAGAGCGGTAACGCTCGAAACGCGTAGACCACTGCACGGGTGCAATTATGCTGGAAAACTTATCCTTGTATGTTGATTACGTTCACCGAAAATCCGAAATAAAGGATGCCAAGGCTTTTTAACTGAATTTACTGGAGTGCTGGAACCTTTCTTTCTTCTGCTACCCAAAAACCTGCTAACTGCCCCCCGACATGTTTCACCAGCTAAGCTGGGTTTATCAGGGGTATTGGGCAGCAATGAGGAAGATCGTTGCAAACAGAGTATAAATGACCTACTAATCCTAATTGACATTTAGATGGTCCAATCTACTGAAAACACATGCCATTACTGTGTACACCCAACACAGGGGTGCAACAATTACATTGCTCTAAATCAGGGATGCCCAACCTGCGGCCCTCCAGCTGTTGTAAAACTACAACTCCCGCAATGCCCTGCTGTAGCCCGTAGTTGTAGTTTTGCAACAGCTGGAGGGCCGCAGGTTGGGCATCCCTGCTCTAAATTAATACTCCTCCCTTTCAATCCACCTATAGCAGTGTGCTGGTGGGGTGTTACACATGACATCATGAGCATCAATTGGATGCGCACAGACTTCTGTTCACCTACCATAAAGTTTCCTCTATGCTACGCTGGGACTAGATGAAGATTGCGGAAGTGAGGAGGTAGTGCGCATGTCCTGCGGAGAGCGGCGATGCGCATGGACATAGTTCACTAATCGCATGTAAATAGGAACTGCACATGTCCTGTGTGAGGAAATAATGTGCAGAAACTTGGTAATCTGCCCGGAACATGACTAAGTGCTGCGCAAGTACATGCAAAAAAGTCGCACTCTGTAACTTAATGTGATGTATGTGGTATCGACCAAATGCCGCACATATGTCCTGCAGATATATAACATGACTTTATTTTATAGGGGCGTCCACTGGTAGTAAGTTGGAGAACTTGGTTGTACTACGGGTAGCTAGAATCACAAACGTAGTACCCAACAAGGCATGTGCCATACATACAGTGTAGACTTGAAGGAACAAGTGGCCCCAATCGAGTGCCTGAAAGAAACAAGTTTAGGTATTTTGAATCAATTGTTTGCAACGTGCATTGATCACAAATAAATGGTTATATGATTTTATGTACAAATACCATCTTCAGTGTTTACAGAAATGATGTATGAGTAAAGCCCTCATAAAGGCCTTTAGGACTCAGTCTATAAATCCACTTTGTTTCTTCTTGTAGTGTAATTCTATACAGATTACCCTTTCTCACCCCCAGGGACTTCTTACATATAAACCAGAATTTTAAACTGGGGTCGCTTTTATGAAAGTGTCTCATATGTCTAGATATAGCAGTATCTGCTTTGGTGTTAATGCTGCTTGTCAATTAGGATTAGTAGGTCATTTATACTCTGTTTGCAATGATCTTCCTCATTGCTGCCCAATACCCCTGATGAAGCCAGCTTAGCTGGTGAAACATGTCAGGGGGCAATTAGCAGGTTTTAGGTGTCTGTATCCGGTCCCGTGCAATTCTCTTGCATTCATGTAACCAGTTCATGGTGTTACAGTTTATGGCGTTACATCATTATCGGTGAGATATCAATTGCCAGTGAATGTATCAGCACTTATCGGTATACACAGTGCCAGACAACTATTGGTAATACTGATTTAGTAGCATAGCAGGGATAGTGCACGTCCCTGCCATCTATGATTCCAGCACTATACAAACACGCCTAATACACGGACTGGACACAGCGGTTTTTAACCTATTGTTTATGCTCACTATTGTGATTATTAAAAGTTACATTTTATTGGGAGAAATTAGCTGGGTCAAGTTTGGGAATTTAGCCTCTAGGCTCTTTGGTGATTAATTTAAGTATACCCATACCCAGATAGGGTCCACTAGGGATTCTTTTGGAAAATAGGCTCTGGAACATTACGGTGCCATCCACTGTATAGTGGACAGAGCTGGTTACTACAGCACTGCTCCCTTTGAATTCATAGCCTGAAGATAGGCCAAGATCATCAATATAAAAGTTCCAGAAAACCCCTGTAAATGGGAAGGTTCACTTCTGTGCCACCAATTTATTTATTTGTATGATATTTTTTTATTATTTTCACAAGATGCTTCAATCTTTCAAGTGTCACAGAAATAATAGATTCTCTTAAAGTGTCACTGTCATTCTTTTGTTTTTTTTGTAATGTATAGGGGCAGTGATGCTGACCCTTTTTGTGATATACTTTAATTACTGAAATCATACATTTCTATTAGAAAATTTGCTCTAAAGTGTCCCATTTTGAGCCTTAGTGTTGAGCAAGTTTCTATTGTTATGAACTATTGCCAACCAGAACCTCCTCTGCTGGAACACATGGCCAATATATGAAAAATACATAACATTACAAAGTATTACAAACATTTACAGATATCCTCAGGTCTGACTAGAAGGAATATCAAAATGTTTTTAAAAATTCTGGTCAGATGACCAGATTTTAAAATCAATTATTGAAGATTTTCAAGATTTGTTGCCCTTATGGGATGTTCTTACCAAATATCTGTGGCTATTAGGTTTTTCAACCGTCTGCAGCAGCCTGGGCACTAAGCTTCATCAATGAGGTGGCACTGGCTCTTGATCCTTGCAGGATCTTACTGTATATCTTAGTAAAAGCACAGTCATCTTCATGAAGAAAAACACTTTCCAGAAATTAAAGGAGTTGTCTCATTAAGAAAACCAATGTTCATATGACCTATCAGGGCATATTGATATCAAAGAATCCGTATTAGCACCACTCTCTACCTGGGCTTGTATTATATGGACGGCCATTCATCAGTTCAAGTTTATTTGTCATGTGCGCAATGTCAATGGCAGTGAAATGCTTCCCCGCTATGTATACCCCTCATCTCTTCAACAGTATACAATAAAAGCTTATACACAGCATGTAATATCGTCTAAAAGAATAACTATTTCATGTTTTCTGTTGTTTATTCGGATCGCCTGAGGAAAGTAACGCTTCCTGAGCCTTCCTATATTGGTAATCAGGCTCCGATATCTTTCCTGACCTCGGCACTAAGGACATAAAGTGGTGATTAGTGTCTATGATTATCCTTCTTGCCCAATTTTCAAACACAATGTATGTAGATATCCTGCAAATCAAGTAGGGGACGCATTGTAAGCTGCTCTGCCGATTGTATAACTCTGCCTAATGTTTTATGATCTTGCAATGGGGTATTGCAAACCATGTTGTCCCATTCAATAATGCTGGTATAAGAGGCCTTACGTACCCTTGATGAGAGACTAAATCTGGCCAGGCAATGCAAAAAGTACAGACACTGTTGTCCCTTTACAATTTCCTTGCCTATATGGCAATGACGTCAATGGCCGCCATGTAAAAGTACATTCCCTCTGCAGCTTCCCTTGGCAAAACCAGCTGCTTTCCAGGGCTACTAGAAGTGGAAAGCAGGGCATTTTTAAAGCTGTGAAATATTGATCATATCCCAAACAATATGTAACTTCAAGTTGCCATGGTCTATTGTACGTGATATAGTTTGTATGAATCACCATTTCCACATGCCTGGGCACAATACCAGGTTAAAATGTTAGGAGGAGTGTGCGGATGAGAAGAGACAGTAAATTACAACAATGTAATGCAAATTTTATTCATACTATATTTTAGTTGTAAATGGTTGTCAATCATTTGTAATTCACATTTGTTTTCCCAGCAGACCAATACTATTCATTATTCAGACTTATGCAAGTGAACTTGGGCCCTTGAAGCAAAGTGACCCAATGATACCGAGGGGCTCTCCCAATACAACAGCTTATCCATAGTCTGACTGTGGGGGTCTGGCCTCTGGGGCCCCTGCCAATCATGAAAACAGTGGCCTGTATTCCTCCATTTGAAAGGGGCAGCAGACACACATGATGTCCACCGCTCCATTCAACACAATGGGACTGCCGGAGATAGCCAAGTAGAAGTGCTCAGCTATCTCTAGCAACCCCAAAAAGCTGAATGGAGTGGCAGGGTGCATGCCTGTCCACTACTTAATTCAAATGGGGCAGCAAGGGCTCCTATTCCCATGATCGTCATAGGCCCAGTAGTCGGACCCCTTCTGAGTAGACATAGCCACTATACTACAGATAGGAGATATGTTGTGATGGACAACCCCTTTAAAAGAATAGTGCTCCCTACTGTCTATTAGATTACATATAAGCTTCACATATCTATCTACGTTTCACAATTCCGTGTAGATTTGCAGACCAATGAAGGATTTTTGGGAGAGGTTTGTTCAACAGCTAGTGCACAGCACTCATAAAGGGGCCCAAATACTGTGCCATCATAGCACATGGACCCATTAAACTGAATGGTCCTCCCGTTCTCTCCTGTGACCTCTGCAGCCAATGACTGACCCTAGCAGCTCAGTGATGGGCTGCAGCAGTCAAGTATTGTCACGTGAAGTCATTAGTGCTGCCAAGTAAACAAAGCCCTCTGAGAAAGTGGGATGGGCACTACTGGATCTAATCAGTAAGTAATGCTTCTTTTACTCTTTAATTGCATTGCCTGCCATTTCCCCATTACAACTGTAAACTGAACAACCCCTTTAAGAGACTTTTCTGATTGGTGGGGGTATGACTCTGCACTTCTACTGATCAGCTGTTTGAAGAGGCCGTGGTGCTTCAGTGAGTAATGCGGCCTCTTCTTAGGACTGTGATCTCACGTTCATCAGTCACATGCCCTATGTGCAGCTCAGTCTCATTCAAGTGAATGGGCCTGGGATGCAATACTAAGTGCAGCCACTATACAACGGATGGTGATGTGCGTTCGGCCTCATCAAACAGCTGTGTCGGACCCCCACCCATCAAATACTGATGACCCATCCTGAGGATAGTTCAGCAATGTAGGAGTTCCAGAAAACCCCTTTAATCACAGAAATATTTTAATCATTCATTTATAACATGTATTTTGTCCCCATATATTTGTCCCCTTGATATGTTAGATGTCTGCAATTTTGCATTCCAGTTACCAAAAACTGTTTCAAATGAAGCTGGGTAATGTAAAAGTGGACAATTTTCTACTAGATGACAGCCTGACATGGAGTGCTAGAAAGATGTACTTAATTTTTTTAAATCTTGATAAACTCACATCATTGTACTCTAAAAATAACCCCATCCCAGCAATGTGCCAACGAGAAGACATAAAGGTAATGTGTAATGTCTTCACAACAGCTGTAAAAATTCTCTGGTGCTCTGTGTGAATCAGCAAGAAATGGAATGTAACGAAGTTAAAACTTTCCACTGTATTTCTGCAAGAAAACAAACTTATCCAAAATGTGATGTTTTCCTTTTTGTTGAACCACATAAATCAACTACTTTGGTTTTTAGAGCTCCATTCCATTTCCGTCAAGACTATTGTAGTAACATCCACCCCAAGATCATTGTCATGTCCAGGGTCTGGGACTATTCTTTGTATAATTGGTATTGTAGGTCAAGAGTACATGTGTGCAGTGACACACAAGGGGAGAGCCAGGGGAATTGGAATGGTAGTAGTGGCACAGATAGGAATAGTAGTGGTTTACAGTGGCTTTCTAATGTTCACATGGGTCATACAGTGAATGGCTGGACTATTTTTTCATCTACGCCCTTTTTGATGCACCCCATAATCAGTGTTACCTAGTGTTCCCGCATGAACCCGTGCTGATATGGCGTTATTCACTTATTTTCATTGAATTGTTCCAGAATAGCATTTCTTTGAAAACCCTGTTTTTGACTCTGTTGCGGTTCTTCCTGGGTCAGGCATCCCACTTCATTCATTTTCCTCAGTGAATACAGTGCAGATAAAATATTTAATAGCTTTGCTTTCTCCTCATCGCTCTCTACAACTCCTCCCTCATCACTCTGCAATGGGCCAACACTCTCTGGTTTAAACTTTTTACCATCTATATAATTGAGGAAGATTTTAGGGTTGGTTTTACTCTTTTTGGCAATTTATCTTTCTGTCTCCAGCTTGGTCGCTTTTATCTGTCTTTTACACATTCTATTTTTTTCCTTATAGTTTTTCAATGAAATGTACAGCTAACTTAGGTTTTTATGCCCTCATGGTTTGAATACTCTTAGATAACAAACTTGTGTAAAATATGAGATATATGTAACTGAGTATTAGAGATGAGCGAACTTGTTGAAATACTTTTCATGTCTGAAATCATTTTTCTCTAGAGTGTTCAATAGGGAAGAGGCTAAAGGAAGAGGGAGCAAAGATCATGTGCTCCTCTCCCCAGGCCCCAACTTTAAGCTTCAGAGACTCACAGCTCTCTGCATGCTCCTCATCAGGACCAAGATCATGAAGAAGAAAGAAAATCTCCATGGCCGAGCGAGGATTCAGCCATAACTTCCAGCGTTGCCACAAGTAATACATTGTTATCTGGGAAAGGAGTTGTGCTATGTACAGATGAGAGTGTAAACACCAAAAGAGGGCGCTGAGTAAACGCCAATTGCCGGACAACCCACAATATATAAACGCCAAAAAATACTTCCGGATAATCATCAAATCACTTTATTAACAATAATAAATAAAATTATGACAGAATATGACACACTGGTGGTGCAAGAATAGCACAGAAAGCAACAGGAGATATGTCACACTGGAAACCGTGAGCCATCACCCTACTCAGTCTTAATATAGGTATTCATGATACAGATACAGATTCATCGTATAAAGTGCATAGTGCCATATGATCGTATAAGTAATGACCAAATAAGAGTTGGCTACCTGATAAAGAGCATATAGGTGACCTCCTGCGCCCTTCTCCCGACGCGCGGTTCGTCAGTACAGCTTCCTCAAGGGAATGATGCAATGCTGTGTATTTTGCACTACAGTAAAGAGAGATGTTTATTCTGTTTAAAGCTGGGCTGGTTTACTCACTCCTACATCACCACACGCTGGCCATTGCACCACTACACCTCCTGCCAGGATCCCATACAACCATTTAACATCACCCCAAACTACCGAGAATGCCCTGAGATTAGAAAGAATGCACCCTCCTCTCACTGCACCAGCCTAGTAAGCAACAGCCTCAGGGAAACCACTGTGGCACATCCTATAGTTAGAGCCGCCAGTACCACTCCCATCCTCTTCTAGCTCCTCAAGCTAAATATGGTTGAATCAATTTTACATGAGTTCAAAGTACTGAAAATTGTATATGACATTCTCAGGTCTCCTAGGACTCAAATTTTTTAAATGTTCTCAATCTCCCTTTTTAAAATCTTTTTACAAATTTTTGCTCTTTCTCTTCTACCCCCCACCCCTTCCTTTTGAGCTCTTCAATGCAATGACAGCAATAGGAAATAATGTCAGATTGAAACTGATAACTATAGCTATGGGTAAATGCATGCTTGATGTTGTTTAAGTTAGAAACCTTCTGAAATGTGTCTCTTATCAAGGGCAGTTGGTGTTTAAGCACGCACAGTGTTAGGGTCCATTCACACGTCCGCAATTCTGTTCTGCATTTTGCGGAACGGAATTGCGGACCCATTAGTTTCAATGGGGACAGACGATGTCCCGGCCGGGTCCGTAATTGCGGATCCGCACTTCCCGGTCCGCAATCGCGTTCCCGAAAAAAATAGAACATGTCCTATTCTTGTCCGCAATTGCGGACAAGAAAAGGCATTTTCTATGAGAGTGCCGGCTATGTGCGGTCCGCAAATTGTGGAACGCTCATCGCCGATGTCCGTGTTTTGCGGATCCACGAATCCACAAAACACACACGGACGTGTGAATGGACCCTTATGGGAACAAACAGTGGCTTGTTCCCACAGTGGCTTGTCAGAAGAAACTGTAGCTTGTTCTGAAGTTGAACAAGCCTGGAAAAATTCTCCCTTTATTTGGGAGCAGCAGTAGTACACTGAGGATGTGGAAAGGGTAAGGTGTGTATAGGTGAAAGTGGCAGCAATAGCAGCATCAAAAGCAGCACCACATGGAACAGACAAGGCAGTAAATAAGTGTGCAGAAATGTTGGGTTAGTAGTAGTAGTATCAGTTGTGTAGGCGTAATGATAGTGGCACTAGGGGTAATATTAGTGGCCGTAGGGGGTTTAGCAGTGAGGAGAACCAGCTGCAATGGTGGTGGCCGCAGCAGCAGCCATGTGGTTTAGAACATGATGGTAGTTAGACAGACAGTTGCAGTGATGTGACAGGGCCAGCGATAAATAGTCACCATCAGCAATGGTAGATCCATTGATCAGTCTTTAGCCAGAGGTATCTGAAAATCCTTAAGGATCCATGCCTCATTAATTTTGACAAAAATGATAGTTTGTACATTGGGGGAAGACAACTTTGTTTGTGTGGGTGTGACAATGCCACCTGCTGCACTGAAAACCCTCTGTGTGATGACACTGAAGGCTGAACAAGACAATACAGAAGAACAAACTGGGCTTGTTCGGGCCACTATTCAAATCTGCCAGACCAGACGTCCATGGGGATAAGGGAACGCAGTATGCACCAGAGAAAGGCCAGAGCCCAGGTAGGATTGAACCTGGTTGTTTAGGGGGTACGTATCCTTTTGCTGATTTGCCTCAGCTTGGCGTGGCACATGAAAAACTGCTCCATCATGTTCATGAGACTGAACTGGCTGCTGCTGCAGCTTCTCCTGTTGTGGTAGCAGAGACGGTGGGGGAGGTGGGTGACTTGCCAGGGGTCTGGAGAGGGACCTTCTGGTCACAAACGTGGGTAGAATGCGTCTGCTCATCAAAAGTTGCAGCAAGCTGCGTACACAGTGTATCCTGGTAATAAAGCAATTCCGCCTCCCTTTCAGCAACAGGAAAATATTACCCATTTTACTTTGATAGCGAGGCTCTAAAAACATGGCTATCCAGTAATTATCAGTAATGATGGACGAACAGATGCTGGGACGGTTCGTGAATGCAATCGCGCAAACGCGATCAAATATTTGCGAACCACAGGTTTGCGGCGGGTCTTATACATTTTAATGGTAGGCGAACCTGAAAAACCTCAAGGTCATATTTGCAGCCACAAAATACTTACCTAATGTGCACATATAGTCCCATAACATGGACACTGACATACCAGAAGTATTAAGCGAATCTGTGATCCACAAGCATTATTTTTTTATATGCGAAATTTCGGCAAAGTATTAATCGCAAGAGCACATGCGCTAGGAAGGCGTGGCCTACGGCAACTGGTTTCCACCGACTAGAAATTACATGGATGCGATTGTTGGAACCAAGTTCAGCGACAAAGAGGAAGAACTACTGGTGACTGTAAGTAATCTTACATTAAAGTAGTGTATTTGATTACATTTCACCTGCATGTCTGAACAATCGCTTTATATGTATAAAGAGTGTTATAAAAAAAAAACGCTAGTGCGAACTTCTGCGATTTTAATTTTTCTTAAGTGCACTCAACTTCACATTTAATAAAGTCTCACTAGATATTATTGATTGCTGCAGTAAGTATTCCTGTGACATCACACCCGGTATGTTAGTAGCATGTTTGTATGGAAAGCAGAGAAGTATATTTCACATGCACATTGCACATCCATTGTCATGCCGCACACTATATACCGCACACACACAGACACACACTATATACCGCACACACACAGACACACACTATATACTGCACACACACATAGTCTATAGATTATAGTTTGCATCCTGCTGGTCAGGACTCAGGAGAAGCTTTCTTTATCAGACCGCCAGTATTTGCTGGTTCATTTAGAGTTACTCAGGGTGCACCATGAGGAGGCGAACCAGCTGTACACCCCATATCATACCGTCACTTCACTAAACAGGTACATCTCTGCTTAGCTGGACAGTATCTGATAGCTCAGAGCTCACCCACATACAGTCGTAATACAATCCCATCTTCTAACCGTAACAGAAAGGCCGCATGCACACGCGCTTGTTTTTACACAACTACGGACTGTAAAAACCCGGGCTGCTGTCCTGCAGAGTGGACGAGCGCACGGCGTCATTGGTTGCTAACTCGCTATGACACTGTGCTCTTCTTGCCGCCACCGCTGTACAGTAATACACTTGTATAGATCACACAAGTATATCACAGTACAGCGGTGGTGGCCGGAAGCGCACAGCGTCATAGCAACCAATGATGCCGTGCACTTGTCCACTCTGCAGGACGGCAGCCCATGTTTGTACGGTCCGTAGTTGTGAAAAAACACGCCCGTGTGCAGGCGGCCTAAATCTAATATTTCCACTTCAAAGACTTGCATACTTTTTGCAGTTTACTTGAGTAAATTATTTTCAATACTATTATTGTTAAAAATTGGGATTATATGCTCACATTTTTATCTTGCAGCGGATGTTGGGGCGGGGATACGACCGCACCGGGTTCCACGCCGAGAAGCAGCGAATTGTGCAGGAGCTGGCCTATGAGATCTGGCGCAAAACGGGTCTCAAACACCGACATCTGGCCATCATTAAAAATTGGTCAGACATGAAGCGCAGACACCCCGGTTTATAAAAAGAATCTGGGACGAAAAATGCCCTGGTAGATGTGTAAAAAACTTTTGTATGTTTTGCCAACACTCTGTAATGTATACAGTGCTAAGCAAAAGTATTCACCCTCCCTTGACTTCGTTCTTTTTTGTTGTCTCACATCCTGGAATTAACATGGATTGTTTGAGGATTTGCATCATTCAATTTGTATAACATGCCCACAACTTAAAACTTTTTTTTAAATTGGTTGATTGTAAAGAAAACAACAAATAGGACAAAATAACAGAAAAGATCAATGTACAGTCGTGGCCAAAAGTTTTGAGAATTACATAAATATTGGAAATTGGAAAAGTTGCTGCTTAAGATTTTATAATAGCAATTTGCATATACTCCAGAATATTATGAAAAGTGATCAGATGAATTGCATAGTCCTTCTTTGCCATGAAAATTAACTTAATCCTCAAAAAAACTTTCCACTGCATTTCATTGCTGTCATTAAAGGACCTGCTGAGATCATTTCAGTAATCGTCTTGTTAACTCAGGTGAGAAAGTTGACGAGCACAAGGCTGGAGATCATTATGTCAGGCTGATTGGGTTAAAATGTCAGACTTGACATGTTAAAGGGAGGGTGATGCTTGAAATCATTGTTCTTCCATTGTTAACTATGGTGACCTGCAAAAAAACGCGTGCAGCCATCATTGCGTTGCATAAAAATGGCTTCACAGGCAAGGATATTGTGGCTACTAAGATTGCACCTCAATCAACAATTTATAGGATCATCAAGAACTTCAAGGAAAGAGGTTCAATTCTTAAGAAGGCTTCAGGGCGTCCAAGAAAGTCCAGCAAGGGCCAGGATCGTCTCCTAAAGAGGATTCAGCTGCGGGATCGGAGTGCCACCAGTGCAGAGCTTGCTCCGGAATGGCAGCAGGCAGGTGTGAGTGCATCTGCACGCACAGTGAGGCGAAGACTTTTGGAAGATGGCCTGGTGTCAAGAACAACAGCAAAGAAGCCACTTCTCTACAAAAAAACATCAGGGACAGATTGATTTTCTGCAGAATGTATGGTGAATGGACTGCTGAGGACTGGGGCAAAGTCATATTCTCTGATAAAGCCTCTTTCTGATTGTTTGGGGCATCAGGAAAAAGGCTTGTCCGGAGAAGAAAAGGTGAGCGCTACCATCAGTCCTGTGTCATGCCAACAGTAAAGCATCCTGAGACTATTCATGTGTGGGGTTGCTTCTCATCCAAGGGAGTGGGCTCACTCACAATTTTGCCCAAAAACACAGCCATGAATAAAGAATGGTACCAAAACACCCTCCAACAGCAACTTCTTCCAACAATCCAACAACAGTTTTGGGAAGAATAATACATTTTCCAGCACAATGGAGCACCGTGCCAGAAGGTAAAAGTGATAACTAAGTAGCTCAGGGACCAAAACGTTGACATTTTGGGTCCATGGCCTGGAAACTCCCCAGATCTTAATCCCAATGAGAACTTGTGGTCAATCCTCAAGAGGCGGGTGGACAAACAAAAACCCACTAATTCTGGCAAACTCCAAGAAGTGATTATGAAAGAATGGGTTGCTATCAGTCAGGAATTGGCCCAGAAGTTGATTTAGAGCATGCCCAGTCGAATTGCAGAGGTCCTGAAAAAGAAGGGCCAACACTGCAAATACTGACTCTTTGCATAAATGTCATATAATTGTCGATAAAAGCCTTTGAAACGTATGAAGTGCGTGTAATTATATTTCACTACATCACAGAAACAACTGAGACAAAGATCTAAAAGCAGTTTAGCAGCAAACTTTGTGAAAACTAATATTTATGTCATTCTCAAAACTTTTGGACACGACTGTACATAACTATTCACCCCCTAAAGTCAATACTTTGTAGAGCCACCTTTTGCAGCAATCACAGCTCCAAGTCGCTTTGGATAAGTCTCTATGAGCTTGCCACATCTTACCACTGGGATTTTTGCCCATTCCTCCTTGCAAAACTGATCCAGCTCCTTCAAGTTGGATGTTTTGTGCTTGTGAACAGATTTTGTATTGGATTGAGATCTGGGCTTTGACTAGGCCATTCCAACACATTTACATGTTTCCCCTTAAACCACTCAAGTGTTGCTTTAGCAGTGTGTTTGGGGGCATTGTCCTGCTGGAAGGTTAACCTCCGTCCTAGCCTCAAATCACGCACAGAGTGGTACAGGTTTTGCTCAAGAATATCCCTGTATTTAGCACCATCCATCTTTCCCTCAACTCTGACCAGTTTCCAAGTCCCGGCTGCTGAAAAACATCCCCACTGCATGATGCTGCCACTGCCATGTTTCATGGTGTGATGTGATGTGTTGGTTTTGTGCCAGACATAGCGTTTACTTTGAGTGTAGAAAAGTACAATTCTAGTCTCATCAGACCAGAGCACCTTCCTCCATACATTTTGCAAACTCACAACGTGCCTTTTTGTTTTTAGCTGAAAGTAATGGCTTTCTTCTGGACACTCTGCCATAAAGCCCAACTCTATGGAGCGTACGGTTTATTGTCATCCTATGTACAGATACTCCAGTCTCTGCTGTGGAACTCTGCAGCTCCTCCAGGGTTAACTTAGGTATCTATGCCGCCTCCCTCCTTGCCCTGTTTTGGTGGGTGGACGTCTCTTGGCAGGTTTGCTCTTGTGCCATGTTCTTTCCATTTGGTTATGATAGATTTGATGGTGCTCCTGGGGTTCATCAAAGATTTGGGAATTTTTTATAACCTAACCCTGACTTGTACTTCTCAACAACATTGCCCCTTACTTGTTTGGAGAGTTCCCTGGTCTTTATGGCAGTGTTTGGTTAGTGATGCCTCTTGCTTACGTGTTGCAGCCTTTAGTGCCTTTCAAAATAGGTGTGTATATATAATGACATCATGTGACACTTAGATTGCACACAGGTGGACACCATTTTACTAATTATGTGAAAGTAATAGGTAGCACCAGAGCTTTTTATGGGCTTTCAAAGGCGTTCAATACATACGCACATGGCAATTTTCGGTTTGCTATTTCTAAACATTAATTTTATTTAGATATTTTTCTCATTTCACTTCACCGACTTACACTATTGTGTTCTGATCCATCACATAAAATTCGGCTTAACAAAACCTTTAACAGAAGGCTGTAATGTACCAAAATAAGCAAAAAGTCAAGGGGGGTGAATACATTTGGAAGGTACTGTATATACAGTAATGCAAATAAGTTTTTTTATCCCTTTACAACTGATTAATTAGTACCTGGTGGCACACGCTCCAAATTAACCAAATTACATCTCAATCTAGCTGTGGTTTTATTGTATATATATATTTAAACACAAAGCGCGGTAGAGATTTTGGATGTAACCAGCTGATTTCGTACAAGTGACGGACTCAACCATCACTGGGTCTGCAGTAGAAGCCTGAGGGTTAGCCTTCTTCCTACGGGCTATGGACCCAGGACTATGGAGACCCCCACTCTGACCTATTTGGGTTAGAGTGAACTATAAACCATGATTTATTGGTTGAGTTTATAGGCCGCATCTTTCCTATTCTCAATTAAAGTTGCATGGTGTGAATCCATAAACACAATAAGGGTTAACTCTGCTCTGAGACTCCCAATGAATGTGTTAGTTTATTTGTCCCCTTGTTCTATTGTGTTAGTGATGGGATTAAGAAGTAGCAGACTCTGGTGTAGAGAAGTAGATCATCCTATGATACACTCATTAGATAATCCCATCCCTTCGGTCTCCTCTCTCTCTATTGTTTCATCAAGACACTGTGGAGGGTATGTCTGTTTGCATGCTGTTCATTTTTAATTGAGTTATGTGGCATAAATCTGGCAGCCACTGCAATTATATATAGATCCCTCCATATTGGAATTTCTTTATATCTAATGTTGTTAAGATTTCTGAGTTGTTTCTCTAAAATCTGAACATTCTGTGATTACAGAAGTTCCTATTCCCTTCATTCGGAGAAGGCAGTCTGCAGAGGCCGTGGAGGTGGTGGAGTTTGAGAAGGAAGAGGAGGCCTGGACCCTCCCAGCCTATTGAGCCACCCCCACCAGATACGGGAGAAATGAAAGAGGTGGAGGTGGAAAGTGCTGGACACCCCAGCACCGGCCCATCTCAGGAGTCGGAGAAAGAGGAGGCGATCACCAGCCCCCCCCAGAAGGGTAAATATGTGCATATATCAATATGATTCTGTATCAATAACATGTACATAAACAATAAAAGGGCCAACAATGAGGAGACAACATACACTATAGTAATACAAAACAAGAACACTGGACAATAACTCTTTAATCTACATTAAAACCATTAACTTAACAAATAACTAATATTAAACTCTTTAAATTATGTTTATTTATCAAATTTTCTCATCAGAATGTAAAATCACAAAACAATTGTGAACAATAAAGTTCCAGCATAAACAACATATTAATGTGCAGATCTAATAATACAAAAGAATTCTCTGTCAAAGCGGCAGTAAGGTATCACTAACTGAAACTATCAGTGAAAACTCAGCCGTAACACCTAATCAAATGATGTAATGTTTAATTCAGACGTATTGTTTAATTTAGACATATTATAATTGAGGGGAATGGGAAAGGGGGCATAAGGAATGAGGGAAAGGACAGGAGGAAAGGGAATTTCAGCGATGGAAGTCGATGAGGCCACACAAGAATAGAGGAATTCAGAGCTACTAAACACATATTTCACTTAGCAGGTCTCTATGTTTCTGAGATGATTGAGTCCAATATCTTTTTTCCCTGAAAAAGAAACCAAAGTTTCCAAACTTTCTGAAATTTTGCAGGACGATAAGCCATGTACCATCTTCTCTTCTCAAAGTCTGCAATCTTGTTAAACTCTTTTAGCCATTCTACTATCGACGGTGGAGAAGATTGTTTCCATTTCCGTGGGATAACTAATTTCGCCGCGTTAAGGATGTGAACAGATAAATCACATTTAATAGACTGCTGATTTGCGTTAAAAATATTGAACAGCACTAAATTGGCAGACAATCTGATATCCGAATCAAATACCGAATTTATAATTTTCTGGATCTTACTCCAGAAGGAATTCAGTGATGGGCAAAGAAACCATATATGCTCATAATTGCCTTTGTCTAGGCCACATCTCCAACAGGAATCAGAAGAATCTGGAAAAATTCTGTGTAATAGAACAGGTGTCCTATACCACCTTGATGTGATTTTAAATTGCATCTCCTGAAGGTCTATTTGATTTTCATTTAGAGCATATCTGAGTTCCTTACCCCATTTATCACAATATGAAGGTAAATCATCAGGATTATTTAAGAGCTCATAACATTTTGACAATAGATGAGGAGTCAAATTCCTCTCCCTAATAAGTTTCAAGATCCAATTGCTCTGAGAAGTAATGGGTTGTGGGATAGGGGTCTCTTTTAGCAAGAGACTGAGAGAAGCATAGTACCTATTTGGAATATCGTTTATCGACAAAAGGTTACTTAGTTCTGCTTTGTCTAGAAGTTTATTATGTATCCAGACCGATTTTATTGGTAGGAAATCACCTCCTTCCTTGTTGTGTAAGGTTGTTACCCAGAAGGACCAGGATTTAGGTATAATACTTATAAGGGGAGTATCTAAGGCAAGGTCAGGTAGTAGTTTCTGAGAGTTATTCAAAGAGCGCCATTGTTTAACCGAACCTCTAGTTATGGTTGACTTTAAAAAGGTAGACAGTTTTACCTTCGCATTGGGGTTCCAAAGCAAAGCTGGCAAGCTCAAATCAGAAAGTAGTTTTTCTACGTAAACCCAATTTTTCCTCACTGGATGAACCGTCCATTCTAGCAGTCTAGACATCATTGCCGCCTTATGGTATTTCTCTAAATCTGGAAGGTTCACCCCCCCCCTACCCTTCGGTCTCGAAAGTACATTGTAGGCGATTCTAGGCTGTTTGTTTTTCCAGATAAATTTACTAAAGAGGGACCTCACTTTAGTGAAAAACGATTTGGGTACACAAAAGGAAGCGTTTGCAGTAGATATAACACTTTCGGCAAGATTGTCATTTTAATCGCGTTGATTCTTCCTAGCCACGACAGCCAAAGAGTATCCCATTCTGTAAAGTGCTTCTCTATTTGTTTTATGAGAGCGGGGAAGTTCAATTTATATAAGTCTGGTATCTTGTTGCATATCTTGATCCCCAAGTATTTAAAAGATGTGGTGGCAGGCTTCAGAACGCTAATACCAAGTATTTCCTCCCATGTCCTGTTGTCGACATTCACATTAAATATTTCTGATTTAGCTAAGTTGATCTTGAAGTCTGAAACTTCACCAAATGTTTCTAATTCTCTCAACAAGTGTGGAAGGGAATGCTTTGTATTGGTCAGCGTGAAAAGAGTGTCATCTGCGAACGCCGAGATTTTATGTTCGATTAATATTAAACTCTATTGAACTATCACTAACTAACAAACAAAATAAAATTATACATTACTGAAATATCAGAAACTAATAAACTATATAATCATCATAAATATCACTAACTAATGTATTGAGATTTAAATCGCCAATGTGTATAAAGACTTTAAATTAAAAAAAGAAAAAAAATAGAAAAACAGACATTTATTGTACCGCTGTGTAAATATCGACCGTCTCTATAAAAATATCCTATGACCTAACCCCTCAGGTGAACACTGTCAATATAAAAAAAATATAACCAATTTAAAAAAAATTATAATTTTGTCATCTAACATCACTAAAAGTGCAACACCAAGCTATCAAAAAAGGCATATGCCCCCAAAATAGTACCAATCTGTAATTTCATTCGGCCAAAAATGAGACCATACCATTCGACAATCGCCAAATAAAAATAATTATTTGGCTCTCAAACTATGGAGACATTAAAACATGAATTGTTTTTGGTTCAACAATGCTTTTATTGTATAAAACAGAAATAACTAAACATAAGGAAACATATTAGGTCTTGCTGTATCTGTAACAATCAGCTGTATAAAAATATCATAAAAATATCATACGAAGTAACCCCTCTGGTGGACACCTTTCAAAACAAAAAATAAAAACTCTCCAAAAAGGAATTTTTTGGACAACTTTTATCACAAAAAGGTGTAATAGCAGGCGATCAAAAATGCAGAAGGAGCACCTCCAGGATATGAGGGCCATTCAGGAGCAGATAAATGACATGGAGGAGAGGAACTGCCAGGCCATGAAGGGGGTGCAGGAGATGCTCCTGCTATTGGAAAAGTTGCCTTAAAAATGTTTTTTTTTTTTGTTCTAATAAGTTATATAAATTGTTTATACAATTATAATGTGTATTTTGGTTCTTGTAATATTGCTCTGTTTTAGTGTAATAGCTCAGCCTAAATCAGCCAGAACTGACACCGGTAAATACATGTCAAATACATATAGGGTCCATTCACACGTCTGTAAAATGGTTCCGCAACTGATCGTAACATTTACAGTCCCGCTGATTTTCAATTCCAGTCAGCAAAATTAGGCATTCACAGGATAAGTAAGTAAGTGTCGGCCAGTACAGGCCCCAAAAATTAGCAAACAGGCGTTCACCAGACACCAAAGAACTTTGTATTCTGTGGCTGGAGGTACATTAGGCATTCACAGGATAAATAAGTAAGTGTCGGCCAGTACAGGCCCCAAATATTAGCCAACAGGCGTTCACAAGACAGCAAAGAACTTTGTATTCTGTGGCTGGAGGTACATTAGGCATTTGCACGATAAATAAGTAAGTGTCGGCCAGTATAGGCCCCAAAAATTAGCCAACAGGCGTTCACCACACAGCAAAGAACTTTGTATTCTGTGGCTCGAGGTACATTAGGCATTCACAGGATAAATAAGTAAGTGTCGGCCAGTACAGGCTCCAAAAATTAGTAACAGGCGTTCACCAGACAGCAAAGAACTTTGTATTCTGTGGCTGAAGGTACATTAGGCACTTACTGGATAAATAAGTAAGTGTCGGCCAGTACAGGCCCCAAAAATTAACCAACAGGCGTTCACCTGACAGCAAAGAACTTTGTATTCTGTGGCTGGAGGTACATTAGGCATTCACAGGATAAATAAGTGTCGGCCACTAGTACAGGCCCCAAAAATTAGGCATTCAACAGACATAAAAGGCCTTTTATGCCACTGTATTTACCTAAGACAGGGACCATAAATTGTTCTGGGTGGTGGCGGATATTTGTGGGCTGTCATAAGGAATTTGAATCAAACATGGTCTACTAGTCACATGTGTTGAATTCCTCCGAGATCCATGCCTCATTCATTTTTAGAAATGTGAGGTAGTCCACATTGTCGTGAGCTAGGCGAGTGCGCTTATCGGTCACGATCCCCCTGCTGCGCTGAATGTCCTTTCCGACAGGACACTGGACGAGGGGCAAGCGTACAGTTTCATGGCAAATTGTGCCAGCTCTGGCCACAGGTCAAGCCTGCCCACCCAGTAGTCCAGGAGTTCATTACTTCTCAGAGTGTCCAAATCGGCCGTTAAACCGATGTAGTCGGACACCTGACGGTCTAGGCATTCCCTGAGGCTGGATCCGGAGGACAGCTGTCGATGGGTCAGCTTAAAGAATGTTCTCATATCAGTCAGAAGTGACCAACAGATTTTCAAACCGCCCGCTTCTTGCAGTCGCTGTTGTATTGGTACCCACAACTGTTTCTCTGTGAGAGGAAACTACTCTGACAGCACCCAAAAAAGCAAAATGCAGTATTTCTCGAAGCAAGGCATGGAAGTGCTGCATTCTGACAACCTTCTGTGATGGTGGTAACATTTCCGCCATTTTTTGTTTGTAACGGGGGTCTAAATACGTTGCCACCCAGTACTGGTCCTTGCCCTTTATGCTTTTTATATGGGGGTCCCTCTTAAAAGACTGGAGCATGAAGGCCCCCATTTGCACTAAACTGGAAGCATTGTAGTAGCCTTGCTCCTGCTCATCATCCAGGATAATGTCGTCTTCGTTCTCCTCCCCCCATCCACGAACAACACGAGAGATCCCAGAAAGGTTTAAAGCATGCTCTTCTTGATCCTCCTCCTCCCCGACACCATCCTCCTCTGACTCCTCTTCAGACTTCTGTTGTTGACTTGTCTCAGATGGAGTAGCCCCCCCTGGAAATTCATTCAGCATTGCGACTTCCTCATCTTCCAGCTCCTGCTCCTCGATGGCTTGATCAATCACACAACGCAATGCACGCTCCAGAAAGAAGGCAAAAGGTATGATGTCACTGATGGCGCCCTGGCTGCGACTGACCAGTTTGGTGATCTTTTCAAATGGCCGCAGAAGTCTGCATGCATCGCGCATAAGCAGGCATTGGCGCAGTGAAAAAAAATACCAGCTCCCCAGAACCTGTCCTGCCACAGAGTTCATATAGGTAGTAGTGATGAGCTGCAGGTGCCATATTCGATTTCGACGAAATTCGCGAATATTTGAAAGAATATTCGTTTCATATTCGTCGAAATCGAATATTCGTCATTATTCTAGTTATCGCGATTAATATGCGATTTAAATAATCGCGTATTGCGATTTTAACTTAGGCTACTTTCCTATTGGTTTCATATCTAGAATTATAGCGAAGATGACGAATATGACGAATGTATTCGTCATATTCCTCAAAACGAAGATAAGTATTCTACATCTTCGTTTTAGCAACCTATTCGTCAACTTCGCTAATTCTAGCAATCAAATAGGAAGGTTGACTATAGAGACAACTGTGTTTAATTCACTATGCGATTATATAATTTTTTTTTTAATAAATAGAATAATTATAATAATTATCAAGTAATATAATTATTCTATTAAATTAAAAAAAAAATAAAAAAAAAATCGCATAGCGAATTTAACACAGCTGTCTCTATAGTCAACCTTCCTATTTGATTGCTAGAATTAGCGAAGTTGATGAATAGGTTGCTAAAACGAAGATGTAGAATACTTCGTTATCTTCGTTTTGAGGAATATGATGAATACATTCGTCATATTGGCTAATACTACCAAGCCAACCATAGTAAACCAGGCCTAAGTAGAAATCGCAATGCGATTAATTCAAGTTATATTAATCGCATTGCGATTTCAACTTAGAGCTGGGTTTATAATGGGTCAGCTTGCTAGAATTAACGAAGTTAACGAATATGGAATATAGCAGCAGTGTTAAGTTGAAATCGCAATGCGATTAATTTAACTTGAAGTAATCGCATTGCGATTTCAACTTAGCACTGCAAGTGCTATATTCCATATTCGTTAATTCTAGCCTATGTAAGATAGCAGTGCTAAGTTGTAATCGCAATGCGATTAATATAACTTTTCAATGATTTCAACGTAATTCCTCAAATCCGACAGTACATTTTAGTACATGGAGACGTTCCCATGGTGATGGGGACGCTCCATGAGCACGGAAGTCGGCAGAAGCGGCAACGGGCACTGACTAGAGCAGCCAGGAAGCCAGGAATCCTCAGGACAGGTAAGAACTACTTTTGGGAAGTGGGAAAGAAAAAAATATAACTAAAAAAAAAAAAAAAAAATATTCGAAATTTATAGCGCTATATTCGAAATATTCGCGAATTAGCGAAGTGCCGATATTCGCTAAAAAAATTCACTATTCCAATATTCGCGCTGAACACTAATAGGTAGACGTTAACTGCACGTTTCTGCTGGAGCAGACTATCGAGCATATACAAGGATGAGTTCCATCGCGTCAGGCAGTCACAAATAAGACGTCTGACGGGCAGGTTGTGTCGCCGCTGGATTTGAGCAAGGCGAGCCATGGCCGTGTAAGATCTTTTGAAATGGCCCACGATTTTCCTGGCCTGCCACAAGACGTCCTGGACCCCGGTGAATTTGACAACGAATCACTGCACAACCAAGTTCAGGACGTGTGCTATGCACGGCACGTGTGTAATTTTACCCTGTTTCAGCACGCTCAGCAGATTGGCACCGTTGTCGCACACCACATTACCAACTGACAAATTGAGCGGTGTTAGCCACTGATCTGCCTATGAACGCAAAGCTGAAAGGAGTTCAGTGCTTTTGGCTTCCAGGCACAACAAACGCAGCACAGCATGGCAACATCTAACCTGGCATGTCGAATAGGTTCTGGGGATCTTGGTTGGCGCAGTGGAAGAGACGATAGCAGTGGAAAAGGAGGAGTCAGCCGAAGAGGAGAGGGAGGATGGAGTAGGAGGAGGAGAAGAAGAGGCAGGCCTGCATGCAATCCGTGGTGGTAAAACGAAATCTACACGGGTGCCACGGGTTACATGCTTGACAGCCGCCAGAAGGTTCACCCAGTGGGCAGTAAAAGTTATATACCTTCCCTGCCCGTGTTTGCTAGACCACGTGTCTGTGGTAAAATGTTTCTTGGCACCAACACTGTGTGCCAGAGACACATTCACTTGCCTGAATGTGTCCATATAGCTCTGGGATGCCCTTCTGCAAGAAATATTTACTTCCTGGGACCTAGCATTGTGGTGTTCCAGTGGCCACAAATTTTCACAAGGCCTCCGAGTCCACAAGTTTATATGGCAGTAGTTGGCAGGCTATCAGTTCCGACAAGCCAGCGGTCAACCGTTGGGCAAGAGGGTTATCCGACGTCATCATTTTTTTACGCTCGAATATTTGGGCCACGGAAGCCTGCCTTTTTCCTGACAAACGTGAGGATGACATGATGGAAGGTGGAGTGGAGGATAATTGGAAGGAGAAGGAGAAGAGGCTGGACGGTGAGAGTCTAGAGTGTGGCTTTGTGGGTTCTCACGGCGTTGCTCCCACTGGGCTCGGTGATGTGAGGCCAGGTGCCTTCTTAAGGCAGTCGTCACCTAGGTGAGTGTTAGGCTTACCGCGACTTATGCGTTGACTGCAAAGGCTACAGATGGCAACACTATTATCAGCAGCTGACGCATTAAAAAAAGCCCACACTGCGGAGCCATGTAGCGGCGTCCTGGGAGCTCCATATGTGACCATACATGGTTGATGGCTCGCTCCTGATACATTAGCAGTCTGGTTTGTTCCTCCTGTGCAATGTAAGTTCGGCCTGCTTCTCCTCCCTATCTGCTGTTTTATCTCTCCCTCTGAACTCCCCTCCTCTTCCTCTCATTTGGGCACCCACGTTACGACCATAGACACGTCATCATCGCCGTCACCTTCCCCACCACTAACAAAAGAGATCTCTGAGTAGGCAGCAACAGCGGGGACCAACCTCCTTGGGCCGATATGGGTACTGTCGTCAGACTGCTGAGTGGCGGCTGTTGCACTTGCTACCTCCTCTTCCTGATCTGATGCCAAGAATGGCTGCGCATCGGAAATGTCTTTTGATGGATCGGAAAATAATTCCTGTGACTCAAGTGGAGGGTATATTGTGGTGGTGGTGTCTTTGGGGGTGCACACAGCAGAGAGTGAAGAGGGTACAGCAGTGGAAGGCTGAGTGAGCCACTCAACCAAGTCTGGTTCATCCTTTGATGAAATTGAACACACATTGTGCAACTTCCCACTTTGGCTCTGGCCTGGTGCTCCTGCCCTACCCCTACCACCCCTGCGAAAGGGCCTGCCTCTTCCTCTGCCTGTCATTTTTTAAATGACCCGGTGACAAAAGTCTATAGAGAAGCGCAGTGTATGTGGAAGAAGGTATATAACACCCTGCCTCAATATGTTGTTTTGTTGTCAACTGGTCTATAATCACACCAGTTTAAAAAAATATATATATATTTTAAATGTTATCACTGTGTCTAGCAGAGGTAACACAGTGAAAGCGACTAAATTTGTGCAGCACACAAATACACTATTTGAGTAGTATATTCGTAGATAACACTCGATTCTATATGTTGTTTTGGGGCCCACTGGTCTTTCATACCAGTTTATGTTTTCCTTAAAATTTTCTCACTGTGTGTAGCAGAGGTAACGCAGTGAAAGCGGCTAAATTTGTGCAGCACACAAATACACAATTTGAGTAGTATATTCTTAGATAACACCCCGATTCTATACGTTGTTTTGGGGCCCACTGGTCTTTCACACCAGTTTTTGTTTTCCTTTAAATTTTCTCATTGTGTGTAGCAGAGGTAACGCAGTGAAAGCAGATAAATTTGTGCAGCACTCAAATACTCTATTTGAGTAGGATATTCTTAGATAACACCCCGCTTCTATATGTTGTGTTGGGGGCCACTGGCCTTTCACACCAGTTATAAAAATGTTTTCCTTTAAATTCTATCACTGTGTGTAGCAGAGGTAAAGCAGTGAAAGCGGATAAATTTCTGCAGCACACGAATACACTATTTGAGTAGTATATTCTTAGATAACACCCCACTTCAATATGTTGTTTTGGGTGACACTGGTCTATCACACTAATTATAAGACTTTTTTATAATTGCGTTTGTCACTCTTTGTAGTATCGCTGCAGAACCGATCACAAGTCAAAATGCTGCACTATACAAATCCACTATAATATGTTTTCTATATTAGAAAGTATATTATAAGTGTATTACACCTCTCTGTACTGCACACCAATCAATAGCACACCTTTACCAGTCCCTAAAAGGACTTTTGTGGACCTATTAGCTAGCAATTTGTGTCACTATTAACACTCTAACCTCCTGCCCCTGCTCCACACAGCAACCTCTCCCTACACTGACAAAAGGCAGAATGTAAAATGACAGCCAGATCAGGTCTATTTATAAGGTAGGGGGTATGTCCATGTGCTGAAACGTCTTAATTGGCTGTCCGACACCACCTAATGGATGTGGATGTGGGCCAAAGTTCTCACAATGCAAAAAAATATGGCGCCGGCGAATATGCCATATGTTTGCATGTTCGGCGAACCGCGAATGAGTAAAGTTTGTCGTGAAACGACCGCCGGGCGAACCGCAAGGCCATCTCTAAATGCACTTTTGCATCTTTAGGCTGTGTGGCTACTCTCGCCCGGGCTGATCTGGTACGCAGATTATTGAATGGAACTAGGAAACTTGGAAGTGCTTTTTTGTAACTTAAAGGGATTGCCCAGGTTCAGAGCTGAACCCGGACATACCCATAATTTCACCCAGGCAGTACCCCAGATATTAGCATCGGAGCATCTCATGCTCCGATGTTCTCCCTTGGCCTACACTAGATCACTTAGGGTAAGGGCTCTTTTGTTTACAATAACACACTGCCGGGCGGAAGCTTCTGCCCAGCAGTGTGTTTGGTGACGTCACCGGCTCTGATGGGCGTGCTTTAGCGCTGCCCTAGCCGTTTTACAGGCTAGGGCAGCGCTAAAGCCCATCCATCAGTGCCGGTGACGTCACCAGGTTTCCTGGCAGCCCCATGGAGAGCTCGGTTCATCAACGGAACTCCAGAAAATGCCTTTGCCCTGCGCAATTTAGCGCAGGGAAAAGGAGAGCATCAGAGCATGAACTGCTCCGATGCTCAAGTCAGGGGGGCTGCCTGGGTGAAAATGGAGGTATGTCCAGGTTCAGCTCTGAACCCGGACAACCCCTTCAAAGACAGAGGCACAATTAAATGTCCTTCCTCTTCTACAAACACACTGTACACTAGTCTTGGAAATGTACAAGAGTAATAATGCAGTTTTTTTTGTAAAATGCTTTTGCTGTAACTACATTGTACTTTGAAGTAATACAATCCATTCACTAAAATGGGTAAACTTACTTATGCAATTTTTGCAGTAAAGAGTGATAATTAACATGTGTATAGAAACTAATGGTATTATTGCAGTAAAATGAATTTACTGTAACCGAATGGTATCCAGATGAATGAACCAGCGTCTCCCTGAGGCCTAGTAACAATAGACACGAGGAAGGACAGCAAAACACAAAGGAACAAGACACTTAACTTCTTTAGTGAGATGGACGAGCAGGAACTCCAGAGAGGACAACACACCAGCTCTTTCAAAACCAAATGAAACTATCAATCGCATAGCCAGAAGGGTGAGGTCAGACCATATAGGGGAGGTGTAGTGACCACTAAGCCACACCTAAAACAAGGGGTGTGGTCATTAACAACAACAACACTGAAGCAAGAGTAACCAAAGAGGCTGTTACATCCCTTCACGTGTAGGCAGTCTCTTCGATCTTCTGACATCTGTAACGGGAGGGACCGTGACAGTATCCCCCCTTCTATGGGTGACCTCTGGGCACCCAGGACCGACCTTATCAGGATGACCTCTGTGAAAGGTTTTCACTAGAGGATTAGCATTAACATCAGCTGCTGGAACCCACATCCTCTCTTCTGGTCGGTAACCTTTCCAGTGAACGAGATACTGGAGGAATCTACAGAGAACTCGGGAGTCCACAATCCTGTTGATCTGAAATTATAAATTACCGCCCGCCAAGACAGGAGCGGGAGGTAAGGAGGACGGCTCAACAAGTTCAAAACATTCCTTCACCACTGAAAAGGCTTGTAATGTCGCATCGGACCAGACAGAGACATCAGAACCCTTCCAAGTCATGTCTGTTAAAGGTTTAACCACAGTCGAATAGTTCAAGATGAATTTACGGTAGTAGTTGGTTAACCCCAAAAATCGCATAAGCGCTTTCAGATTTTTGGGTAGATCCCAGTCCAAGACAGCACAGACCTTCTCAGGATCCATACGAAAAAGGAGCAGGTAACCCAGGAATTGCACCTCCTCAACTGCAAATACACACTTTTCCATCTTAGCATACAACTTATTCTCTCTTAGGATCTATAACACCTGTCTCACGTGATTCTGATGAGTCTCTGTGTCTAGAGAATAAATTAGTATGTCATCCAAATATACAACAACAAACCTCCCCACCAGGAGGTAAGATGCCATTGACAAAGTGTTGAAAAACCGCAGGAGCATTGGTTAACCGAAAAGGCATGACCAAATTCTCAAAATGACCCTCAGGGTTATTAAAAGCCATCTTCCATTCATCCCCCTCCTTGATCCTAAACAAATTATATGCCCCCCTCAGATCTAACTTAGAGAACACCTTGGCACCGACAATCTGATTAAACAAATCCGGAATTAAAAGAAGGGGGTAAGAATCATGGACGGTAATACGATTGAGCTCACGGAAGTCCAGACATGGCCTAAGAGTACCATCCTTCTTTTTACAAAGAAAAACCCAGCAGCCACTGGGGATTTGGACAGTCTACTATGTCCCTTAGCCAAACTCTCGGTCATATACTCTCGCATGGCCACTATTTCGGGTTCCGAAAGATTATATGACCAAGATTTGGGCAGTTTAGCTCCAGGAATAATACTGACGGGACAATCATACTCCTGATGCGGAGGTAACTCCTGGTTACCACTCTCAGAAAATACATCAGAAAATTTGGAAATTAACGAGGGTACAGCTTTAGTAGTTAAAACAGGGAACGATGTATTAAGACAGTTGTCTATGCAAAAATCACTCCAATCGATAATCTGTCTCGCTTGCCAATCGATGGTAGGATTATGTTTGCTTAACCATGGTAAGCCCAAAACCAACAGAGCAAGCAGACCCTCCAACACAAAACACAAAATGGATTTCTGATGAAAATCCCCCACTCTTAAACGGATGTCCTGCACCACCTACGACAAGCATTTCTGGGTAAGAGGTGCTGAGTCAATTGCAAACACAGAAATATTTTTCTCTAATGCACTAGTAGTCAACCCATGACTACGAATGAACTGACCATCAACCAGGTTAACCCCTGCCCCACTATCAATAAACACCTCAATTCCACAAGTTTTGGACTCTAGTGCCACCTCGGCAGACAGGAGAAATCGGGCACTACCAGTAAATGACAAAAGTACGTTTTCTGGCTCCCCACCCACACCACCTTGACGCTAAATGTACGGACATATATTCACAAAATGTCCCTTCTTTCCACAACAAAAACAGACTCCCTTCATATGACCAAAGCTCTTGCCAGCAGTTCCAAGAGTAGCTCCCCCTAACTGCATAGGCTCATCACAAGGCGTAACCACAGGTGTCTCTCCACCATAAGTGTCAAAGGAAGCCGCCATATTATTTAACAGTACACCCTGAGGGTGAGAAACTCTAGATCTCTCTCAGGCGTCTATCAAGACGTACAGCAAGGGACATAGCTGCTTCCAATGACTCAGGATTTTCATGAAAGGCCAACACGTCCTTCAGCCTCTCAGATAGACTCTGACAGAATTGGCTACAGAAAGCAGGATTATTCCACTCCGTATCCATAGCCTATCTCCTAAATTCAGAGCAATAGATCTCCGCGGAGCGCTCTCCCTGCCGTAAACCACATATCTTGGTCTCGGCCTAAGAGATCCGATCCAGGTCATCGTAAATAAGACCCAAGGCTCTAAAAAAATTCATTTACCGACTGGAGGGACTGTGATCCAGTCGGCAGAGAAAAAGCTCAAGACTGGGCATCACCTTCAAGCAATGAAATGATCATACCCACACGTTGACTCTCATCCCCAGAAGAATATGGACGCAGCTTAAAGTACAATTTACACAACTCCCTGAGAGCTTATTCAACTTGAATGGGTCTGCATCCCTCCGTTCCGCAAAAAGATAGGACATGTTCTATCTTTTTACGGAAGGGAAGTACGGAACAGAACCCCACAGAAGCACTCCGTTCCACACCGCTCTGCATCTCCGGATTTGAGGACCCATTCAAGTGAATGGGTCCGCATCCGTGATGCGGAATGCACACGGAACTGTGTCTGTTTATTGTGGATCCACATATGCGGTCCGCAATACGGAAACAGAACCCATACGTTCGTGTGAATGAGCCCTGAACCAAATAAAATTGTCACAACCCCGAGAAAATCTGTCCGGGAGGGCAACCTTAGGCTCAGGGCAGGCCTGGTACCCACCACCGGAACTAGCCACCTGTGGTCTCTGGATCTGCAAGACGGTTTCCATACCAATTTTCCCTATAAAATTACGCTGGACGCCATATTTGCGCGATTCGTCTGAAGTGAATGGCAAAAACTTTGTATTCAAGAATTTATCTTAAACTCATAACGAATCTGATTAGTTTAGGATCAATTTGTTCATCTCTACAGAGTATACCCAGAACAGAGACAACAATAAAACCATGGGTGAAAAGAATACATTGATTTTCTTGTTTTACTGACACTTATCAAAGGGTCAGTTATATTAGGCAGAAAGTAAACTGTTCCTAATGTTGATGTGCAAATGTAAGGATCTGAGTAACTTTGACAAGGGCCAAATTGTGCCAGACAACTGAGTCAGAGCATCTCCAAAATGGTGAGTCTCCTGGGTGTTGTCAGTATACAATGGCATATACCATACCTACCAAAAGAGGTCCAAGAAAAGACAACCAGTGTACCAGCAACCTAATTATGGACACACAAGGCTCATTGAGTCTAACCTAGAGGACATGGTACACAAACATCAATTCCAATTACTAGGTTTTCTCGATTTTTCCTCCTAACAACATAGTACATATCATCTAATTTTGCTTATGATAACATTTCTCCTTGTAACCTTCTGGTCACATTCAATGGAATTTACACATGATTTCGGTTAGAGATGATCATGTGCCTTCAAATATGTGTACAAGATAAGGAAATATCTTTAATCTCACATGTCATTTCAGTGGCACATACTTTTGTTTGTGCTTTGTTTGGAGGAGCTCAGTAAATCATGAGTCTGACTTCAATGCAATGTCTGCAATAAGGGTGTAGTGGACTAGACTTTTGTAGATTGTTTCTGTCTGGAGTACTGAAGGAAAGAACAGCTTTGTTTGAGAAAATTTATTTAGATTATATGTTTGTCTATTTTGTACTGATTGTTTTTATATTTCTGTCCATATGTTCTTTGTATGGTATATAGATGTCCGTCTCCATTGACTTGCATTGGGTGTCATGCCTGAGCCGTCTTGCTATGCATCCCAGGACGGAAAGCGAACTACAACATGTTGCGGTTTGCTCTCCGGTATGGGAAAGCAACTAAACGGAACAGAATGCATTTTGGAGCATTCCGTTCTGTTCAGTTCAGTTTTGTCCACATTGACAATGAATGGGGACAAAACTGAAGCGTTTTTTTTTCCAGTATTGAGCCTCTATGACTAACCTCAATACCGGAAAACTAAAACGCTAGTGTGAAAGTAGCCTAAAAGGTTCGCCATCACTGCTCTGAAGCATGTTACCTTAATGCTGATTATACAGTGTATACTGGTCTCGTTCAGATTACACTGACATCAGGATAGTAGAACAAGCACAACGTAGAATCCCTCAGGACCACATTTTGATGTCCCTCTGTATGTAATTATTGTATTTCAGCACACTTTATATTAGATACTTTCTGCTTGGTGGATATTATAAGGGGGCACTTTTATTGGTTTATATTTATTGGCAAGACATTAGAGAATGTAACATCTTCATTGTAATACTGCTATATTTATCAAGCAGAAAAATGTCAAGCAGTTACTAATAAAAAAGAAATCTCACATACCTGATTTGCACTAGACTGAGCAAGACAAACATGTGATTGGCTGACAAAGACCATCTGTTGTTTAAAGGTCATGTCAATGTAAATTTACAAGATTGTGGCTAAATGTCTTATTTTTAAACCTAGTTGTGCAGCTGTGAATGACTGAACATGGAAAGAACTGCAAGGAAACTTTCGTACATACTACCTTCTATCTCCACCAGCTGTTCAATGCTAGGCTTGGAGGAGACAATGGAGAAGAAGGTGGTGTCATTTGATCAATACTGCCTACCTAAAATTATTTGGTGATACTGTTACAAAGCAGATGTGGGCCCTCTGTTTGACTTTCAGATTTGAGGGGTGCAAATGATTTTTTACCAAGCTCAGCCTCTAGTGCTGTAGCATCCCCAAGTCAGGGGAGTATGAGGGACTGACCTGGGGAATGCCAGTGATGGAGAGGCTGGCACGTGGATCCTCTGGGGCAATCTCTGGGTTCTTGAGGGACACAGCCAGGTGTAGTGTGAGGTGCCCTTGGTGTTTGTAGATTAACGTGCCTGTGGCTGGGTGTCCCTGATGTCCGTGACGCTAGTGCCGGTAATGGTGGCACACCGATTTGATAGGAGGAATAATTGAGGTGCAGGCTTGAATAGTAAACCAGAACTTCACTTTACTGAACAGTAATAAACAGCATACACTCTCTTGACAGTTCCTCAGAAGACGATTGGTTTCAGCAGGCTTTAAGTTACAGTACATTATTGGCAGGCTTATATTTAGCAAGGTAATTCACAGATGGTTAAAGCAGGACTTGCAGTAGAGGTGGCTTGCACACATTCCCTGACTGATCCTGACTAGGAATATATTCTTCTCCAAGGCCCCAATGCCCTATCTCTGGCTTATATCCTTGAGTATATGAAATGAGTACCTACTCTGGTAATTGTAGTACCTCTTTCTGTCTGTTTATTACTGCTCTGCCTTCCCTCAGCTCAACCAGGCTGGTAACCAGTGATCTTCCTGCTGGGATCCTTATCCTGCTTGCTGCTTGACTAAGGAGGCAACACTTCTCCACTAGTCCTAGGGTCTGGACTGCTCCTCCCAGGGAATTACTCTTCCTAGGCTGGACCCTCTCAGGCTATAGGGCCTTGGCTGACTTCAACAGGCTCAGGGCCTGAACACTGAACACCTTCACAGGCTCATGGACTGGACTGCCTTCAACAGGCTCAAGGCCTGAACTGCCTAACTCCTCCCCAGACTGGGCCTATATTAGCTAGGGCTCCCTAGCTCCCTCTAGTGGACATAGCTGAGATGACATCCCTAGCAGGCCTGCACAATGGCACACAATAGCAGTAACAGAGCGATAGGATATATAAATAGGCATTGCATTACATTGCATTTACTGGAAATGACATTCACCAATCTCCCCACAAATGAGGGGAACGTACTCACTCTAGTGACCCTTCTGTAGTGTCGGGCATTACAACTCCCGTACACTACAATGCCACTAGATGTAAGCAGTGGCGTACACACAATCCATGGGGCCCCGGTGCGAAACTGATCCATGGGCCCCGCCACCTCACCGCGAGCTCTGACCCAGCGTCTCCCCTGCCGGCTCCGCCCCCTCACCGCTTCCATTGGAAAAGAGGGGAGGAGGCGAGGAGCACTGGGCGGCTGGGCCCCAGGACGGGTACAGCAGCATTACAGGCAGCAGGGGCCAGGGGTCCACAGGCGGCCGGGCCCCCCTGGAGTGTCGGGCCTGGTCGCAACTGCGATCCCTGCGACCCCTGTATGTATGCCACTGGATGTAAGGCAGCTATCCTATACGTAAGTCAATGTTTGACCCTTTAAATAGGCCTTCAGACATGACTCTTTGCCTTTTAACCGCTCTACAGGGATCTAGATTCCATTGCAGGGAATCTACTAGCCTACTACCTTATTGAGTAATCTCCGTTCATGTGACGGCTGTCACGAATCACCAGGTGTGAACCCACTGTGCCACGAGTCCCACCTCCTCTAAGGGCGTTGTCTAAGTGAACCCCTCGATTCTTCACAGTACCCCTGATGGCAGTGATAGACTTTCCCGAGGGGAACACCAGGTTGCTACCTCTTGAGGTGGATAGGCATACAAGACAGTTCGTTCAGGCGCATCAGGAGGTACCGAAAAAGGGTATCAGATGTACAGGAGACGTCAGAAGGCTATTACCAGGAGCAACAATGCGGGACCAAAGGATAAGGCAGAAGCGAAGTCAGACAGGCAGAAGGTCAGGGCAGGCGGCACAGGTACAGGTCAGGCAATCCAGGTTGGCAACAGCAGAGGCAAGGCAAACAGGCAGGGATCAGACGGGAAGCAGAATCCAGGAACACAAGTACGAGTCATGAACACAGGAACACAAGGGGTTATCAGGAACCTTAGCAGGACACAAGGACCTTGACGAGATGAGGCATCTGGGAAGGGGGCTAAGCCACTTATATATGCACAGGAGGGCTAGGATTGGTCAGCGAGGTCACATGACCCAATCCACAAAGCCCAGGAAGTGACGCATGCCGGTCCTTAAGGAAATGCAGCATGAACGAACAGCAAGCAAGCTGTGGCCAGTGCTGAGAGCAAACTGTGGAGTGGATTCAGAACAACAGCACCCACACAGACAGAGCCCAGGACTGCACCAGTGAAATGAGAAGCCCCGGCCGCAGATCACTGCTGAACGCGGCACCCGGTACCGCAGCGGTAGGCAGGGGAACAGCGGTGAACAGCAGCCGCATATACAACGACTGACCCAAAGGGCAAGAGACACCACTACAGAACACTAAGGAATCAGATAAAACCATAGCCAGGGACAGGCTGAGGTCAGGGCAGGCAGAGTTTCTGCAATTCAATAAACAGTCTGAGGTCAGGCAGTTCAGAGTCAGAACAGAGGTCCGATCAGGCAGTGAATGGTCAAATCCAGGAAACAGGAGGAAGTCGGAACATGGGAGGAGAATAATAGAAAAAGCACACCTTAGCAAGACATTAATGAACTAGAACCTATGGCTCATGCATCTTACCATAGGGAAAGGTATCTTAATTACCTCATGGCAGCCAGCTATTGGCTGGGGATAAATAGGGAGTCCTGCCTCACACCTCACAATTTATCCAGAACCAGGGGGGGCCCAGGGAAGAAAGGTGCGTCCTTCCCATTACTGCACAGCCCAGGGGAGCATCAAAGTAAGTACTAACGCCGACCATCATTCTTGCCACTATCACTCCTTTGCTCTCCTCTGATCTCCTCTATTGGGCTCGCTTGTAGTCTCAAAATCCTTATCTAGCCTGCACCTAAAACGTGCCCATAAATGCGCAGAAAGGTTGGGATGGTTTAACTGTTTCCTTAAGAGACATTTTTCCTTTACACTCCCTGTCTTCCTGGAGCCATAACTTTTTTGGAGCCATACATTCATAAAGTATAAGGACTTGTTTTTTGGGGGTGCTTCTGGGTGCTTAAATCTGGTGGCTATGTTGCCCAGTGTATTCATGAGTGGGCGCTATATTTAAAGACCCAGAGTCTGCCGTATAGGTGCAGTGGTGATCAGGAACATTTTACAGTGTGATGACAGACTAGCTAAAAACATTAGGTGCTACATGTGCTTGATGTATTGTGAATAGTGATGAGCGAACTTCTATTTTAAGTTCGGCGTCCAAAGTTTCGGGTTCGGGTTATCAAAGCATCCCGTTATGGATTCCGCTACCACGGACCATAACGGCTCAGCACTGGATTGGATAAGAGATGATCCAGTACTGAGCCACGCCCCCTGCACTGATCACATGACGGTGATGTCACCCCAGGTCCTTAGTGTTGTCCAAGGTTCAGGTTCATTAAAGCATCCCGTTATGGATTCCAAATGCCGTTATGGTCCGTGGTAGCGGAATCCATAACGGGATGCTTCGATAACCCCAACCCGACATTTGGACGCCGAACTTAAAATAGAAGTTCGCTCATCACTAATTGTGAATTATGTTTATTTTAAAATAATTTGCCTTAACCCCTTCAACCACTGTGACGTAGTAATACGTCACAGTGGTTAAGGTAATGTATGGAGGGGGCTACTGCAGTGCGCCCCTTCCATACACGGTGGGTGCCTGCTGTATCATACAGCAGGCATCTGGCAGCAATGATTGAGAATGTCAATCCCGCCCCAACCCCGTTATTTAACCCGTCAGGTGCTGCGATCAACACTGATGCGGCGCCCTCTGTCTTCTGATCGGAGTCCCGCAGCGATATCACTGGGCTCTGATCGGTTACCATGGCAGCCTGGACGCTTGTGAAGCCTTCCAGGCCTGCCATGGTAAGCTCCCTGCTGCTGTGTGCACAAAGCATAGCTTAGCAGGGAGCATGTGCAAATCCTATTCACACTAATAAAGCTCTATTAGGATAAACAGGAGTAGAGATCAAAAGATGCCAGGTTCTAGCCCCCTCACAGGGCTAATAGTTATTAAATAAAAAAGTAAAAAAAAAAAAATTAAAAGTTTAAATCATCCTCCTTTCCCATTTTACATATAAAAATATATTAACAATAAAAAATAACAAATAAACATATCAGGTATCGCCACATCCAAAAATGTTTGAACTAATAAAATATAAAAAAAAATTACTGTGCGGTGATCGCCATAACAGAAAAAAATTGAATTACAGTGATCAAAAAGTTCTACGCACCATTAAAATGGAACTATTAAAAACTATAGTTTGTCCCACCAGAAACAATCCCTCATACAGCTCTGTGGATGGAAATGGCTGTCAGAAAATGGCGATGCAAAGAATTTTTTTTATTTTTTTCAAAGGTTTTTATTCATTTATAAGTAGCAAAAAAAAAAAAACTATACATGTTTGGTATCACTATATTGGTAATGAGCCGCAGAATAAGATTGTCATGTCATTTTTAGCATACAGTGAATGTCGTGATGTCATAACCCTAACCCGAAAACCTTAGCAGAATTGTGTGGTTTTTTATTTTTTTTCATTTTAACCCTACAAATAATTATGTTTTCCTATTTTCCAATAACAGACATGGTAAATTAAATGATTCCCTTAAAAAAAATACAACTTCTCCTGCAAAAAATAAGCCCTCATATGGCTATTACAACAGAAAATTGAAAAGGTTATGGGCTGGCTATTGGAATGTGGGGAGAAAAAAATGAAAATGCAAAAAAAGGGAAGATTACTTACCTGCTTTCTGGCACCGGCTCCCAGCTCCTTCTCCACACGGCCTACGATCCTCCGCTGGTCTCCCTCACTGTAAACATCTGGTTTTACATCACTGCAGCCAATCATTGGCCGTGTTAGTGACCAGCTCCCCTTACATCATGACAAATGGTCACATGACGCAAGGGGATCCAGTCTCCACCATGGGCAATGATTGGCTGCAGCAATGTCAAACCAGCAAGGGAGACCAGCAAAGCATTGCAAGTCTGGCGGAGAAGGAGCGGGGATCTATCGCCAGGAAGCAGGCAAGTAATCTTCCCTTTACAGGTCCAGCAAAGTGTGTGTGTGTGTGGGGGGTTGACAATCCCCCCCCACCCCCACCCACCCATTCTTGCACAGCCCCTTTAAGATGTTGTTCCATAAACTACCTTTTAATCTAAAGTGTATTTTCATCAATTACTCCAGCTCCCATTCCTACTTGGATAGTTTTTATTTTATTTTTCAAATTTATCTCATTTGCAGTTTTTACTTATCCCCCCGTGCTTCAATTTCTACTTCCTGGTTATTTGCCACAGGGCACAATGGTAGGCTAACAACTTTACAATGAGGCAGTTTTAAAAAATGGTGGTATTTGAGGATGTGATATTAGAGTAATATCTGATGGGCGGAATACATTTATATTAGTGACACAACCCCTTTAATTGGTCCATTCATTCATTGGTCCAATTGCGCTGCCAAATTTATTTCAAGCTGGTAGCTCAGAGGGCGTGTTTTTTCTGCCCCAGCTCTCTCCCTATCACAGTTTAGGGGGCTTGTCCTTTCTCAGGAGGTGTGTCCTTTCTGCTTCAGCTCTCTCCCTGTACCTGTCATAGATTCTAACAGTAGACAATGCAGGAAGCAGTTGAAGGAAGGAAATGAGCATGTGCATCCATCTCAGCAAGGTGGACTGTGAAATAAGAAAAATAATAGATTGAATTGAATAATTCAGCAGCTATAATACATTTTTAATTACATGCGAGAACTAATTCTCTGCAGGCATACTTGGAGTCTGATGATATTTCACTCTTCCAGGGACACTACGCTGATATTGATATGTATATGCCTTAAACTCCCAGCACGAGTTATGGTGGTACCCAGGGGCGTAGCTATAGGCTCATGGACCCTGGTGCAAGAGTTCAGCTTGGGCCCCCTGTTCCCTTAGTGCTTTGTGCCCAGGGGCGGGAAGCACATAGCCCTCCTGTAGCCTGAGGCAAAAATTTAAACGCCACCCCACACCCATGTCAAATACTTGACCATACCCCTTCCCTCTAGCCAGAGGTGTAACTTGAAGATTCTGGGCCCCAGTGCAAAATTTATAACAGAGCCCTCCCACTTTCTATTATACCAGTGTCTTCTTTTACAGCACAAGGGTCTTTGGGCCCCCTCAGCCTCCTGGGCCCAGTAGCGACTGCTACCTCTGCACCCCTATAGCTACGTTGGGTGTGTTGACGGTGCTGCATAGTTGTGTGCAGTCTGAGACATCTGATGCAGTACATGGGCTGAATCAGCAGCTTCTGTACCCAGTCGGCGTTCAGGAACCCAGCTGAGGTCCTTCCATTCGGGTGAGGATTTGCTGCAAGCTCATGTAGCATCGTCCTGTTAAAGTCCGGCTCCTTTGGTAGGAGGGGGGGCAGGACGGTAGGATACGTGCCATTACTTCAATGATGTTTTACACATTCATGCCAGTGGCACATGTGTAGTAGCACCTGCTGCTTTTTTGTATTTGGCGGCATGGACCTTGGTTACAAAATGGGCACGCCGCCATGGTCCATGCCAGCCTGTTTTGGGGGGGTGTTAGGAGGTGAATATGTCATTAGTTTGTCTGTATATATTTGCATGTCTTTCACTTGCTTTCACTTTCTTGCTCACTAGAAAACCTCTCTATCTGCTATTATTTCTGCAGACAGATTAAGGCATTGTTCACACTGACTTACAGCATTATCCCCTTACTTGCATTATAGAGTGTGAGATGCAGGCAGCTGATTAATCCAGGTAAGGCAGAGCTGCTGTTAACAGAGTGTTTTTGTTTCTTTGGTATAACTGCCATTTTGTGATATGTATATTAAGTAGAGTGTAAGCTCCTCTGTGTTGAGGTATGTTTCATTTGAAACATTTGTTTTTGGAAATGTAAAATGTGTGTGTTTCATTTTAAGATTGTGAACCTGAGTTTGGGTACTTAAAAAGCACCTGTGCAAGGTGCAGGGGATCCATCTTCAGTTCAGAATGTTAACTGGACAGTGGGGAGCTACTTGCTACAAAGGTAATTACAAAGACCCATGAGGACCATTGATTTTGCTGTTATTTTGCCTTGTTTTATTGCTTAGTTTTTGCTCAAAATAGATATGAGCGTTGCTTTTGCCAAGAACTGAGTTTAGACTGTTTTAACGGCATATACACCCACATCTCAACAGGGCGTACGTGTTGATGGTTGCATCATTTATATGTACTCACCTATAGCCATGGTGTATTGCAGGTGGTTTATATTACTACATGCCACATGTCAGTGTCAGCATACTACCACAGCCAGGATCGTCATTGCACGTCATTTTTGCTTTTCAGGTCACGTCACAGCTTGCCATTCTCAGTTGGTGTGGTCAATTACATCTTTTGCTCAGGTAGTAGGATGAAGGAAAAAAATTAAAAAAAAATAAATAAATAAAAAACTTTATTAGCATACAACGAGTCACGTTATGGGTGGATTTCCCATTAGGTTACGGGCTTCGCTACCTGACGTTTCTTCAAAGGTTGTTATAGCTTCAGAATGTTGGATAAGTCACATTTTCATCAGGTTACAGTATTATAACATCAGAACTGACACATCACTCAGACCACAGCGGTTTTTAACCACTTGGTCCTCTGATGCTTTCGCTGGCACTGCTTTTATTGCCATTTTTTGGCCCCCAATATAATCATTTTCTTTCCAACATTCCATTCAGGGTGCCAGATTCGTGTCTTTCAGCAGTTACTGGCAGCCCTTACAGACTGAGACCTTGAGAGTCCTCTGTTGCCGTTCCCACAGCCCCACTCACCACCTCTCAGTTGTGCGGCATGTCCGTATGCCGGTGTCCAATTTGGGGTTGAAACTGACAGCTATCTGGCCTTTTCTTCAGGTTAGGTGCAGCATCTGCTGCCCCTAGGATCAAAAGTTACGGCCCATATTATCCGGAAATTAGGTCAATGGCGCTCTGCATGTTCAGTAGCTACATACCTCAACCTAGTCTAGAGATGTTCTTGCATTCGAGAGGTTGGTCATGTTAGTGTTGTTGCTATAATCTATTATCTATCATTTAGTTGTGGGGTTTTTGCCCCTTTTTAGGCATTCCTCGTACACAGCGGTTATGGCACAATTCAAGCTGCTTAGTTTAGTTAGTTAGGCAGGTAGACGGTTATGTGTCATGCAGCCTACGCATTACAGGTAGCCCCGACCACAAGTATCAAGGCCGATTTATTGGCCTGTATTTGTGGGAGGGGCGTCAGTAGCACATTTATACCAGGCAGGCACCAACCTTGGGTGTGTCGATGGTGCTGCATACCCTCCCAACCCGCCCTTCTTTCTCATAAACTCTTTGTAGGGTATGCCCCCTTTTAGGCATTCCTCCTACGCAGTGGTTATGGCACAATTCAAGCCGCTTAGTTTAGTTAATTAGTCAGGTAGACGGTTACGTGTCATGCAGCCTAAGCATTACAGGTAGCCCCGACCACAATTATTATTATTATTGCTTTATTCCTTTAAGCCTCATGTAGGGGTAAGACCACAGCATTGGCGAATGGCCTCATCATTTATCAGCAAAATGGTGTAGCCATTCACTACTGAATGTGTGCGTGGTTTGGTCATGTGCATTCAACCCAGCGGCAGACTGGCCATATAACCTACAGGAAAAATGTCCATGGGGCCGCCGGATCCCTTCTCACTGCCGCTGGCCAGGTACATAATAATCTCTTTGTTAATTAATGCTGGGATCATCAGGCACGTGTGTACCTGGCCATTGACCCAGATGCCCTCCTAATCTCAACTGTATCTCCATCTACAGGACGGTGATATGATTAAATACTGCAGCAAGGCACGGGAACCCATGGCACTCTGCCCCACCATTCACCCTCATAATCCACAGGCCATTATATGAGGCAGTGTACAAATGGCGCAGAGACACAGGAGTCTCACTGCACCACAGACGGCAGCTTAAAATAAGACTCAAGTATTTTTGTTGCTTTCCAGCATTAATTAATAATCCAAAAAAGCAGTATGTTCAGATGGAGTACCACATTAGGGTCCAGGTTTCGTGATGCAGTTTTGGAAGCCAAAATAATAAATTAGTCATAAAAGGAGAGAAAGTATAAAGAAGAAAGTATAAAGGACAGCGCAACTTTTTTACTTACTCCTGTTTTGGCTTCAGGAAACCTTACCATGTGGTAAAATGTAAGGAATTTTGATACAGGCTCCATGCCCAAATTTTCTGCATCTTAATACAACCTTGGGAATAGTTCCTTAGAAGTATACCTGGCATGTTCATTCTTTGCCAGTGATTGAACTGTTGTGATCAATTGGGGAGAACTCGGTGAGCTGGCTTCTCCAGTCTCCTCCCTGGCAGAAGAAGATTTCATGCTTAGGAAAGGTCTGAGCTAGCTACCCCTCTCTTTATCTCTTGGAAGGCTGGTACCCTGGCCAAAGGGCTGGTGGCCCAGGGTGAGTGGCTCAATATCCCCATCTCAATATCTTCTTTTGGTCACTCATGCAGTCTAGCAGAGTGTCTTCTGCTAAACACTGGTCCATATCTGCAGACAACTAGAGGCTCTGACTGATTTCTTTATATACAGTTTCTAGCTGAGCAAGAATCTACTAGTAGTGGAGTGGAGAACCGCAGCCTAAACATAAATAATGTTGCAGTTTCAGTCTACCATAGACTTGTACAGAGTTTTAATACAAGTCTATGGGAATGACTAAGCAATTCTTCCAGACATAATCAAGTCTTCAGAGGTAAACAAATTTCCTTGCACTTCGTGGTAATGAATAATTTTTCCAAAAATAGCGGCTAGAGTTATCTTAGGAAGAACGGGGAAAAAAGTGATGACATGATCACGCAGGGAGCCCACGGTGACGTCATCATGCTCAGCGCAGGTCCTTCGGCAGGTCTTTTCCACTAAAGGGAGGAGTGAACTGCCTCTTCACTAGCAAGAGGGTGAGGTGAATAAATTTTTTTTTTAAACCTAAAAGTCTATATTGCAGTTCCGCGAAGCTGTTGAATCAGATTTTTCAAAACTTTACTCATCTCTACTAATTGCCCTACCGGTACATACATAAATAGGAAAACTAGTACAATGAGAAATAGTCACTACTTATGGCCAGAGAGTATATCAGGGACATCATGTTAACCCGATATAATACTAGATCAGCAGTGCTATCAGTAATGCCAATGGTCACAATAACACTAGACCAGCAGTGTTGTCACTTGCCTCAATGGTCACAACAAGAAGGCAATACAAATGTCAGTTCAACATAGACATAGTTATTGCAAAGGTAGTCTAGTATGTTATTTCTACACATATAGTCAGACCCTGATATTGCCCATACGGCACAGGTAGGTGAGTGTTAGGACCCGAGCTACTTGAGAAACCTTGGCGCGGTGCTCGGGCTCAGACATATCCTCCACAGCAGGATTTGTTTGCTAATTGGAGGATTTTACTAGTTCATGACGTAAAGTCATGATTTTATGAAAGACACGGAGGCGAGTATTGCATTACTCCTTCTTTACTGAAATCCACAGCAGCAAAGAAAAAACTTACAAGGGAAGAAGAACATGCCCCCAGAAGACCCCGCCCACTAGGCAGTCCATAAATAGGTCCTGTAGTGAGCAACTCTTCCTCTTTCTTTGCGGATCAGCAGACCATCCGAGAACCGACTTGCGACGAAACCAGAAGAAGAAACGTCTCACAACCGCAAAAACAACGAGACTAACGACCAACCGTAGGGCCCAACGGGGCCGGGAGAAATCGGGAGGAACCTCAACCAACAGAAGAACATGACCCGCAGCCATCAGGATCATCTATCCGGGGATTCACCCTGCAGAAGAGAGAGACACAAAACATATGGTAATAGGATATCCATCAACGCCCACACCAAAAGGGGAGGGCAAGCATAAGTCAGCAACACTGGCAATACTACAGTAAATATAACAGCAGGTAAGGAAACCTCAAGGAAACAGCAAGCAGGGTAATAAATTAACAATAAATAAATAAACAAACAATATCCACAGAACAACCCAGGGAGGGAAAAGAAAAGAGGGAGGGGCAATACTCGCCTCCGTGTCTTTCATAAAATCATGACTTTACGTCATGAACTAGTAAAATCCTCCAATTTTATTTCAAGACACGGAGGCTCCTATTGCAAGTTTAAAGCGAAGAGACCACAGAGGAAAAGGCGTGAGGAGGAGGTCGGAAGTAAAACTCCCGAAACGTCGATGCCCTGGACCAGTCCGCAAGGCGTAGGACGTCTTCCAGCCGGGCGCCCGAAATGGCCATGGACTTAGCCACCGCGCCAATGACCGAATGGGCCGTGAAAATCGTGGTATCCACCCCGGACAGGGAAAGAATCCACTTAACCCAACGGGACAGGGTGTTACTAGCCACAGGAAGGAAGGGCCTGCGGAAGGAAATAAACAGCTGTGGCAAAGTGGAGGAACGAACAGCCGCAGTCCGAGCCAAATACTCCTGTAGACAAGCCACCGGGCAAAGCGCGGGGGAGTCCGGAAACCGCGGATAAGACACCGATTTGATGCCAGTCTTGGTGCGGCGCGAGATGTTAAAGGACACTCCATCAGGCGTAAAGGAGAGGGCGTCAAAGTCAAGAGCACGAACATCCGAGACCCTCTTACAAGAGACTAAACAGAGGAGGGTTACTAGCTTGGCCGACAGCTGCCTGAGAGCCAAATCTGAATTAGAAGGCCATCCGGAAAGGAACTCCAAGACCAGACGTACGTCCCAAGAGCCCGAAAAACGTGGCCTCGGAGGACGGGACAAACGGGAGCCCTTAAGAAGGTGGCAAACCAAAGGATGTTGGCCCGCCGGAGAACCTTCGAAACCCTGGTGGCGAGAAGAGATGGCCGACCGGAACAAATTGATTGACCTGTACGCCTTACCTTCGTTAAAGAGATAGGACAGGAAATCCAAAATGCCCGTCACAGGGGCCGACACGGGATCCAGATCCCGTTCCAAGCACAAACCAGACCAACGGTTCCAAGCTGCTCGATACGCCCTTCTGGTGCCAGGGGCCCACGCTCTTTCCAGTAGGACTCTAGTCGTTCCCGAAACTCCCGCGACGTCCCAGCGTTCCCGGACACTCTGCAAACGAGAAGACGGAGGGATCCGTCTGCCAGGAGTGGGTGAAGCTGCCCCAACAGTCCGCTGAGGAGAGTCGGGTAAAACGGGATCAGGCGGGGATCCTCTACCAGGAGCTCCAGGAGCTGCGGGAACTACGCCTGGGACCGCCAGAACGGGACCACCAGGACCAGCTCCGCCCCTTGACGTCGGACTTGAGATAGGACGCGAGGAATCAGGGCGAAAGGCGGAAACGCATAAGACAGGGGACCTGCCCAGTCCTGGAGCAGGGCGTCCACCGCCTCCGACAGAGGGTCCGGCCTCCAGCTGTAAAACCTGGGGAGCTGGGTGTTCCAACGAGAGGCGAACAGATCCACAGAAAGAGGGCCCCAGGTCGAAACGATGGAGGAGAAGACCTCCGGATCCAATCTCCAATCGCTGAAGTCCGAAGAATAACGTGAGCTCCAGTCCACGAGAGATGTATTCCGCGATCACCGTGAAACCCCGCTCCAGACAGTAGTTCCAGAAAACCTTCGCCAAGTGGGTGAGCATGGCCGAATGAGTGCCACCCATGGCATTCACGTAGCGGACAGCGGACACGTTGTCCATCCGGAGTCTGATGCAGGCCGAAACCTTGTCCCTGGAGAAGCAACGAATGGCGAACGAGCCGGCCAGAAGCTCCAGGGCATTTATATGAAGGTGAGTTTCGTCCACCGACCAAGGGCCTCCGGTAGACACACCGTTGCAATGCGCGCCCCAGCCGAAGAGGCTGGCGTCCGGTTGCGGTCCCACGATGGCCTTGCCATTCCAGGCCTCTAGGTTGGAGATCCACCAAGTCAATTCGTCCCTCGTCTCTCGGTCTAGAGCCACCACGTCCGCAATCTTCAGGCGCTGCAAGGCCCGATAATGCAGCGGGGCTGGAAAGATAGCCTGTATGGAAGAAGAAAGGAGGCCGATCACTCGAGCCAAGTGACGCAAGGAGATGTGGGAAAGGCGCAGCGTGTGGCGCAGCTCCTCGCGAATAGCCCTGACCTTCGGACCCGGAAGGCGGAGGGTCAGATCCTCGGAGTTCACAACGAGCCCCAAGAACTCCATGGATCTCGACGGCTGAAGACAGGACTTGTCCGTATTGATGACAAATCCGAGGCTCGTGAGGAGGGAAATTGCAGACTGGAGGTGAGACCGAAGGGTGTTGGGCGACTGTGCAATGAAGAGGATGTCGTCCAGGTATATCACGAGGCGAATGCCCTGGCTGCGCAGCCAAGCCACAACCGGCTTCATAAGCTTGGTAAAGCACCAAGGAGCCGAAGACAGACCGAACGGGAGGCAGGTAAACTGGTAAAGACGACCATTCCACAGGAACTGGAGGAGGAGTCGGGAATGAGGAGCCACTGGAACCGTCAAATAGGCATCTTTGAGATCCAACTTGACCATCCAGTCTCCCGGGAGCAAGAGATCCCTCAGCAGGTGAATACCCTCCATTTTGAAATGGCGGTAGCGGATAAACCTGTTGAGGTTTTTGAGATTTATGACCGGTCTGAATTGGCCGCCCTTTTTCTCTACCAAGAAGATGTCGCTGATGACCCCCGATGCATGAGGGGGAGCCGGCTCTATCGCCCCTTTTTCCCGAAGCGAGTGGAGCTCTAGATCTATGCAGGCTTGGGCCTGAATCGACAGAACCCGTGGGTGTGGGCGTGGCAGGGACAGACGCGGAACCGTCAGTTCTATATGAAACCCCTGCACCGTGGACAGTATCCATGGGTCGGAGGTGAGGTGGCCCCAAACATGCAAAAAATGACGGAGTCTGCCCCCTAGACAAAGGTTGGAAGAAAACTGATGTGGGGAACTCACCGACTGGACGTCGAGAACCTGGAGCGCCTCTAGATCCTCTGGAGAGAAAGGTGAAGCCCCTGGAAGGGAAGAAGGACTGTTGTTTCTGATCCTGGAAGGAGGAGCGTTGATTGAAGGGACCTCGACCATTACCGCGGGTCTGGAATTGAGCACGGCCGGACAGACGGCCCCTGAAGCTGCCGGCCCTGGTGGAGACACGCCCATGGAAAACCCTACGCATGGAGCTTTGGGCCTTATCCAACGCCGTGAAGGCGCCAACAAATTTACCAAGATCCTTGATAGTAGCCCCTGAGCCTCCTTTCCAGGCTCTGTTAGGGCCAAATTGGACAATTTTGGTTCGATCCTCATGAGTATGGCCTTCCTACGCTCAGTAGAGAGTGAAGCATTTACATTGCCAATCAAGCAAATAGCTCGCTGGGCCCAGCCGCGGAGCTCCTCCGGGTCTACCGGAGTGCCCTCCGATCTGGCGGATTCTGCCATTTCAAAAATTTTTGTCAAGGGGCCAAGGGAATTCAAGAGCTTGTCTTGGCAAGCTCTCAGAGCGGAGTCCAGTCCCTTACGGGGGTTGAACCCGGTTTTGGACAAAAATTGGATCATCTTTGGATCCACGTTTGGCGTTTCGCACACCTTATTGGGTACCAGGGGGCGGAGGCATTCCGCCCTCAACTTGCTACGGGTCTCTTTGGAAAGAGGTTTCCTGACCCTCTCCTCTAGGTAACTGGCCACATGTGGGGTAGGCAGCCATTCTGCAGACCTGGGATGGTGCAGACTGTCAGGGTCAAACATGGGTTCTCCCAGCGGGTCAACCAGAGAGGAGGAACCTGGCTGGATGGGCTCAGGGATGGCACCAGCTGAAGAATGAGACTGAAGTACAGGCCCTTCCTGGTCCTCGTCCACTAAGACGCCTTCCAGGTCAATGTCAGAGGTATCTAGGACCTCGCTAAAAGCCTCCTCCTCAGACTCAATCTCAGAGTCAGAACTGGGTTCGGGCAGAGCCCGAGAGGATTTCCAGGGGCGCGCTTTTTACGCCTGGCGCGGGCAGGCTCTCTTGCGTGAGCTATGGATAGAGCTAAGCTATCAATTCTCATGGTTCTGGAGGCATCAGAGACCACTGGCAAATTGGAATCAGAGGCAGGGTTTTGCGCTCTAAGCGCCTGGGCGATAGAATCAGAGATAATGGACGACATGGAACCCATGGCGTTAGCTATGGCAGTAGAAATAGATCGCTGCAAATCCCCAGACTGATCCTCGGGGTTGGAAGGGGCAGAGACGGCCCTATTGTCCCCCAGGGAGGGGGGGGAGCTTTCCTGTTGAAGGGACATGCTGTAGGAAGGAAAAGAAGGGTGGGAGTTAGTCACTCCAGAAAAATATGCCGGATGAGGGTGGGTCCCAAGAGACCCAGAAGTCCAAATGTAGTATGACCTGAAAAAGAGGATATCAGACAAATACTGCAGAGTAGAAGCGGCAGGAGCGGAAGCAGTAGGTGGAAAGGCAGAAAAACCGCGATGTCCAGGCGAATGAAGACCGCAGGAGATCTGGTGAGCGCAGTGAGGGAGATCCAAGATGGCGCCCGAGAATCCCGTTCTCGAGCGCAGAAAATCGTGCGGTAAATCGCACGCACCCGGCCGAAGTCTCGCGGATCGCGAGAATTCGGGCAGCGCAGGGCACGAAGAATCGGAGCGCGAGCGGGACCCAGAAGAGCGCAGCTGAGGAGAGGGAGAGCAGAAGGGAGCTATCGGCCCCCCGCCCCGGTAAGAACCCGGGAGGAGAGGCGAGGGAAAGGAACCAACCTCCAATAAACAATTGGGGGGAGACCAAAGGTAGAACGGAGCCCACAGAGAATAAATATATAAGAATAATACAAAATACAAGTACAATATATAAATAACTATAACAGAAAATAAGGGCAAAGCCTTCCTAGGCGAAGTGACTGGGAGGGGCAAAAGCCCCAAAACCCAGAAACTGCGATAGGAAGATGATAAGCAGCCAAACACAGTAACAAAACGGTAGCAGGAAAATCACTTATCTGCCATGGATGAGCAGCAAAGAAAGAGGAAGAGTTGCTCACTACAGGACCTATTTATGGACTGCCTAGTGGGAGGGGTCTTCTGGGGGCATGTTCTTCTTCCCTTGTAAGTTTTTTCTTTGCTGCTGTGGATTTCAGTAAAGAAGCAGTAATGCAATTGGAGCCTCCGTGTCTTGAAATAAAATTCTCATTCTCATCTCTTTAACATCAGAATGAGGGTTAGTACGACTGCAGAGTGCACCTGTCCTTTCTATTGCTATTGTTATATTGTTTATCACATCCACACAACTGCCATCTTTTGTAGGATGTCTATTGTGGTACTTGTGATCCGCTGCGGGCATCCTCCATTGTATGCATTTTTGCTGGGGATCACCATTAGCAATGGCCACAGGTGCAGGATCTGCTCCCCTGTATATATATGCACAACTGCATCTTGGATTTGAGTATTTCCTGCCTGTTTAACACCACGCCATTTTTTTAAGTCGTTTTGTATATAGTCAGACCAATATCCTGAATTGCCTGATAATTCATGTATAGTGGTCAGCTTTTATTGGCTGATATATACCTAATGTGTATTTATGCCGCAGATTCATCTGTGTTTTTCTGTGTTCTTGGTGAATAATTTCTTAAAGGGAATATGTCATCAGACATATCAGCATTAATCCAGCTGACATAAATGATGTGTGCTTGTCAGCTGAATGTACAGTAATTCTGCTGGTTCCATCTCCATAAGTGGCTATAATATTGAGAAAATAGCTGTTTTATCATATATACAATAGCCCATTGGTGCAACTTTGGCGGTGCTGTTGCACCTCGTTGCACCCAGAGGCTCCACTCCGTGTCTCCAATGGCACAACCCCCGCCACCCGGCTACAGAGCATGCACTGAACACACTCTTGCAAGACTACAGTGCCAGGGATGAATATGTTTTCACTTTCTTGCCTATCAGTCAGAGTGGTGGGGCCGTGGGCCAGGAGACAGGGAGCAAAGCCTCTGGGTGCAACGAGGTGCAACAAACCGACCTCGTTGCACCAATCGGCTAATTTACATATTATAAAACAGCTACAGTATTTTCTAAACATTGCGACAACCTACAGGGATGAGAACAAGAGCATTACCTACAGCTGACAAGCCCACATCTCGCATGTCAGCTGGATTAATGCTAGTATATGTGTGACAGATTTATTTTCTTCTGGAAGTTGTAAATAAGTCATATATAAATGGACACTTAGAAATGAATTGCTCTCTTACTTACCAGTATAAAGACAGTGTAGCAACTAAAGAAAAAAAATGATGAAATATCAAAATAGCTGCATCTTATGCAGCACAATATTAAACAAGCCATCTGTGAAATAAAAGACTTGCAGAGCTGTAGGATCTGAAGTACAGAATAATGACTGTAATCTGTTTCTTGTATTCTTTAAGAAAATTAGAACTTGGAGACTTTTTTAAGACATTAAAGTGGTCATTGTCGAGCAGGAAAAGTGATCTCACTAGTCTGTTCTGGAAATGATGCCAGGGTGAACTGACTCATGAACTTGGAGCAAGCCTGCTTGTCTAGCATCTTTTTTCCTAATACCTGTCTGGCACTGTATTGTGAAACTAGACCTGGCACAAGTAGACCAGTCAAACTGAAGACACTCCTATAGGCAAGAAAACTAAAAATATAGTATAACTATATATACAGGGTGAGCCAAAAGTCAGAAATATCTGAATACCCATGCAAGTAATGGGTGAGGGTGCCCATCTTTTAGACCATGTCCAGATAATGGTCGCTATCTTGAAACCCACCATATTGGATCAAGGGCAAATTTTTCCTATGGGAAGGGGGTCATGTAAATCATAGTCATATCATGTAATCATATCAAAGAAGTATTTTCTCAGAAATCGATTGCCGCAATCAGATTTGTAATATACCTTGTGGTTCAAAAGTTATCAACACAGAAAGTTGCAGCAACAACTGGAAACGTTCCCTGTGATGCACAGCTATCTGATGTGTTTAATGTGTTGTCCCTGGTGCTGAACACAGAACTTAGAATTTTGAAGTTTTGGACTTTGTGTGTTGATAACTTTTGAACCACAAGAGATATTGCAAATCTGATTGCGGTAATTGATTTCTGAGAAAATCCTGGTCTTCCCTTTACTTGCTGGGGCATTCAGATGTTTTATTTTCCTTTTTTGATTGTGAAATAAAAGGCTGTCCTGCGACTTTTGGCTCACCTTGTATGTATATATATATATATATATATATATATATATACACAGTATATCTATATCACACAAAAGCAGAAACTTTAGCTCACCCACGTTTGTCTTGTGGCCGTGCAAGGAACTCACGGGCAAAGGTTAAACTGTTGAGTTTGTAATTGGGGACCCTGGGTTAAAAAGATAAACTATTTCCAGCATCCAAGCCATAGTAAAATCTATCCACATTTATTAATTGCTTTAAAAGTCCATATGGCACATAAGAATTACAAAGTGGTCGACACGATTCGACATGCTAGGTCATGATTCCCACCAAAAGAGGTTTTTTTTTTTCAGGAAGTTGGAGGAGTTGAGTGAGAGCGTCCAAAGAGACCAGACAAGACGCAATGAGGGAAACATTTTCCCTTCCTGCTGCAGGAGCCTTGGAAAAGCAGTTCGTAGAGCAGCTCACGTCTATATTAATAGGACTTTGTATCAGAGGGGGAGAACGGGTCCAAAATACCCCAGTCTGATTGAGACAGTAACCAAAACTTGAAGCTAAAGATAACATTACGGAATAAATAGTGAAGGCCAACTACCAGAACCGTGCATACCACTGGAACCAAGAATGAGAAATATCATGTACCGTTTTGTTACTGCAAGTCAATTCCAAGTAAAGAAAAGTTAAACTTCACAAAGTCTGGACTTCATTTCGTTTCAAACACCAACTCAATCTCTGCAACACAGACTGTACCCCAGGAAGCAATAGCCTGAAGATAGGAGCATTGTGACACAAACACTAGGCCACAGTATACCATTCGCATCCTACGCACTGGGACTACTACCCTGGGGGAGCAGCATGCTGCACACAAAAGGGTTAGTCAACAGTAACCTGCTCTCTGGCTGTAGAATGTATTTTAACTCCTTAACGAATAATCACGTACATGTAGGTCATTATGCATAAGGGAATGTATGGAGCAGGCTGCTGTGCTAACAATGCCACAATGACCAGGACCAGATCCCCTTTCATCATGTGACCATTTGTCATGATGTAAAGCGAGCTGGAAGGGGGACCCAGATCCGGGAAGCACGTAAGTAAGCTTCCATTTGCAAGTCCGGTTTTAGATTATTCCCCCACCCCACCCCTTTATTTTTGCACAACCCCTTTAAGTACAGTGGTCTCTTCAATGTTTGTCATGCACAGTGATGCCCTTATGTACCTATTAATACAGTTCCCTTAACAGGAGGGCCACTGTACTGGTGAAATACTATAGCAACCAGAGTCAGGTCCCCATTGAAGATAAATATGGTGATGTTTATTGGTCTGAGAGTAAAACCACCCATCTTGACTTGGTTCCCACCATGCAGCTATGATTACAATTTTATTGCAATACAAAAGACTCACCAGAACACACACACACACATCATTAGATTTTTTTCAAAGCCAGTAGAAAATAGCCACAGAAGCAATAAATGACCAGACCGTAAGGATTATCAAAGTGTGCAAAGACACTTCTGGTGACCAAGACCGTGGGAGTGCCCACATGCACACATGCAGAGCACGTCCATCTAGGACACCGTATCTGCGCTGCTGCGATGGCCATAACCCCTGGATACAAGAAGTGTGTAATGTGATGGAAAAAAGGAATCAAGCCAGCAAATGAGCCAACATGGACAATCAGAATACATTAGTAAGTGCCTTGGATTAACTTTTTCTACATGATAAATGCCCTTTTCTGAAGTGAGACAACCCCTTTAATTTTTAATTATTCTGTTCTCCATTGATTCTTCAGATTGTTTTTTACGTTATTTGCATATAAAATAAAATATATTTATATAAAAATATAATTATATAAAAATATAAAATATTGTATAACAAAAGCATCCAGGGCTCAGTTATGACAATTTAGTCAAATATGGAATATTTATTCCTAAAAGTTAATTGTAGTAATTTGTCTTCTCAATAGATTCCAATTAGAAGACGTCAAGAGATTATCAATAAATGAGTAATCAATGTTTTACACACCTTGCTGTGTTACAGTGTTTTTCTTCCCACACACTGGGTGTGTACTCAGCCATAGTTTCATGTATACACCCATTCATTAGAATATCTAAAGCATTTGGATAAACATAGATTCATATTGTATGTATGTTGATGATACACATATAACCTGCAACAGATATAACATACTGTACCATAGAAAAGACATATAGTAAACATGACTTGTCCTTCCATATAGAATTCAATCATGGAAAATGGCAGTTGTCAACAGATAATGATGAGAGTAAGGCCTCATGCACATGGCCGTTGCCTGGCCATGCCCGTATTGCGCTCCACAAACAGCGGGTCCGCAATATACGGGCACCACTTGAATGGGTCTGCAATCTGGAAGGTGCAGTGTGTAACGGAGGCACAGAACTCAACAGGAGCACCACGAAGTGGGGTTTCTCTCCGTGCCTCTGCACGGCAAAAAAGTAGAACATATTCAATTATTTTGTGGTGCGGACGGATTATGGACCTATTCTAGTTAAAGGGGTTGTACGAGTTGTTTTTTTGTTCTTGTCTGTTCTTTGTTTTTGTATGTTTCTAACTAAGCAAATGTAACAGCTTTACCATGCACTTATTGCATCTGTAGTTGCTCCTTTTTCAGATTTCACTGAGGGTCACATGACCTGTGATGTCAGCTTTTCCCCCTTCTTTGAGGATGTTTGGTGCACAAGCCTGAAAGAGCTGATCTGTATCTGTACACGAGATGTCACTGTTCTGGCCACACCGCCCTGAGTCTGCTGCTGTCAGCTGCCCTGTGTCTCCCTCTCACTGGATACATCCGGAAAGATTAACCCCTTCAGCTGCACAGACTCAGGGCTGAAGGCTTTACTGAGTAGCTGCAGGCAGTGAGGAGACAAATGCTGGGCACAGGAGCTCACAGACTAGAGGGGTTCTGCACAAGAACATGTAGGGAGAAGATCCTGTATGTATCAGCAGTGTCATTGTACAGCTAGGACTTGTAGTCCTTTACATACAACATGCTGCTGAGTCTCCCAGCAGTCAGACATGTCACTCAGGGCAGCACTTATATTCACTCCCTTTGCAGAGCAGGGGGAGGGGCAGAGATTGTTGTTATTGCAGGTAAACAAAGGGCCAGAAGAGAAGCAGGGAAATGAGGAAATAGAATTTTCTTTTACCTAAAACTTGCTTAGCTCAGTTATATATTGCTGCCCATCAGATTTACAGTGCTATTTTTATTTTTTTTCATAACTCGGACAACCCCTTTAAATGGGTCTGCATCCATCTGCAGCAACCACACGGAAGGTGCCCGTGCATTGGGGACTGCAAATTAATTATTAGTAGTGCAAAATCAAATTACATTGTTTGTTTAAGCCATGAGGAGCGCAATTTCTGAGTTGGAGCATCCTGAAGGTTTCTCCATTCAAGAGGTTCCTTCTGTTATCTCCTCTGACTGGAGCATTAACCCTTTCAAGGACCTGAACAGTGAGAAAAGTAATATCTCCGCTATGCATTGTAGCAAAGTGCAAGGAAACTGCTGAGACGTTTCTGGTTTTCTAGTATGGTATATTCGAGATTTGCTTCTTCACTCATGTTTTTATTTCATTTGTGGTGTAACCTACATGTTGTAAGCGGCAGGTGGTGCAAGCTATTATATAAATGGTACATTTGGTATTACAGTTAAAGTAGTGTTTTAATTTACTTGTTTTATCTTTTTGCATAAATAAGCTGCAGATTTTTATAGAAGCTGGATTTCTGTGTTATATTTTTGTTTTAAGATTGGTACACCTAATCCAGGGCAGGCTGCTAGAATAAAACTACGACATGTCCGACATTTATTCCGGCAGCCTCTCGACGTGCGCTGCCGTGCCTCCGCCGGAACTATATAATTATAGTCAATGGGGCCGGAGCGGTAGTCCGGGAGCACACGTTCACTAGCGGCAGGACAGATCCCTCAAGCTGTTCCGTCAGGTGAATAGCCTGTCGAATCCGTCCTGTCGCTAGTGTGAAACTAACCTAATCCGTGCTTCTGGGAAACCAAAGGTGAGCTGGACTTGTGCTTATATTGATGTTCAAATACTATATCAAAATGACTTTGTCAAGACCATTTGAGCCCCATATGCAAATAAAAAATGTTGTTTCTGTACTATACATTAAAGCAGCTCTGTCACCAGGATCAACCCTATTAAACCAGGCATACTGCCTGGTAGGGCTGATCAGGCTGATTAAAACTATACCTTTCTTTTGGTGTATCTCAGTGTGGTGAAGCTATAGTACATAGAGTATATGATATGTAGCTGCTAGGACACAGCTCTGCCCTCGGCCTGCTGTCTAGCCCTGTCCTTCGAGGGGATGGGGGAGTGTGCAGAGCACATGGGGTGTTTTACGAAGCAATGCTCAAATCATTCAGCTCCGCCTCCTGGTTCTCGAACTTCTCTTTTGCATATGAATAAAAAGCAGATTTCTCTGCAGCTATTTAGCATACAGATAAAAGAAATGTATTGTTATTGTTTTAATTAGCATGATGAGCCCTACCAGGCAGTATGTCTGGTTTAATAGGTTTGGTCCTGGTGACAGAGCCGCTTTAAACATTGGCATGGATAGAGGACTATATTCCATATAAAACTGGTGCTTGACACTGCCAGATTCCTAACCAGCCTAACATTATAGCACCTGTGGAAATATGATTCCCTTTAAGTTATGGGCACCCACTAAATTAAGGGCAAGGCCAACCTGGAACTGGCCTCCTCTAAAACAAACAGCCCATGATGGACTGACTTTGTGGCATGTACACACTTATCATCAGACCTCCTTTGTACAGACAGGAGAATCATTTGACAGAATCAAAATTTTACCCAAATTTTTCCAAAAATTTGGATTCAATAGAATAAGAATTTCATGTGATTTTTGTTTTGGAGAGAGAGAGGGAAAGAGAGAGAGACCAGAATGTTTACAACTTTTCATGGAGACTGAGGCACCTTAGATCGGGGTTAAATCGATTTGGATCCGAATCAAGTCTAGTGTCCAATTTGGTCAAATTGGACCAAAACTGAATTTTCAGAAATTCACTCACTCATCACTACTCCTATGTTTTGAAAATGGGAATCTACAAAAACACATTTCACGATATATTTTCTCCTTCTGATAAGAGCCCAGTGGGCATTATATTGTATGGAAACTGAAGAAACGCAGACTACATGTTACAGCTTGGTAGTAAAATGTTACATGCGCTTCATCAGCTGATTCCTTGATGAAATAATGAGAGGATATTATGCTGCTTATAAAAGTCAAGGAACAGTCAGTACAGAGAATTAAATGAGTAAAACATGTCATTGCATCTTTTTTTGGCTTCTAGAGTATTGTTAAATAGTCCGGGGTAATGACATTAAAACTCAGATCATAATAATAAATTGAGTAAACTATGTTAAATGTGTATACAGCTAGACTGCTGATTAATAAACCAGTCTATGCTCCGTTATAAGATTTATAAAGCTTCATGGCCATACCCTTTGAGATGCCATGGCACAAATTCTTTTCAGTTATAAGTCATAATTTGATCCTTTATTACGCAATGAATATTTTTAATTTATCATTTATTAATTCAGCACATCTACAGTCATCTAATCCAAAGCTCCAAGGATAGCTTTGCAAATTATTATTTGCAAGTTACAATGGCCATAGGATACAGTACAATACTTTTAGGCTACTTTGACACTTACGTTAGGTGCGGATCAGTCTGTTATCTGCACAGACGAATCCGCACCTATAATGCAAACGTTTGTATCCGTTCAGAACGGATCCGTTTGCATTAGCTTTAAAGAAAAATGTCAAAGTCAAAACGGATCCGTTTTGAATTACATTGAAAGTCAATAGGGGACGGATCGTTTTCAAATGCACCATATTGTGTCATTGAAAACGGATCCGTCCCCATTGACTTACATTGTAAGTCAAAATGGATCCGTTCGGCTCCGCATCGTCAGACGGAGACACCAAAATGCTGCAAGCTGCGTTTTGGTGTCCGCCTCCAGAACGGAATAGAGGCGGAACGGAGTCGAACTGATACATTCTGAACGGATCCTTATACATTCAGAATGCATTGGGGCTGAACTGATCCGTTTTGGACCGTTTATGAGAGCCCTGAAACGGATCTCACAAACGAAATCCAAAACGCCAGTGTGAAAGTACCCTTAGTTGCACTTTTGTAAGATTTAGTACAATGCTACACATAATGAACTACCTGTAAACAAACTGTATATACAGTTCTCTAACTATACAACATTTACTGTTCCGGTCTCTATCTGTACTACATGTACTTTACTATTCTCTATCTGTACTACGTTTACTGTATGCTCTCCACCTGTAAAACATTTACTGTACTGCTCTCTACCTGTACTACATGTCCTCTACTGCTCTCTACCTATACTACATGCACTGTACTGCACTCTACCTGTATTACATGTACTGTATTGCTCTCTACCTGTAAAACATTTACTGTGCTGTACTCTACCTGTACTACATGCACTGTACTGCTCTTCGCCTCTACTATATATGAGTGTATATATATATATATATATATATATATATATACACTGTATACTACATATACTGTAAAGTTCTAGATCTGTACTGCTACTGTACTGTTCTCTATCTTTACTACATTTACTGTACTGCTCTCTACCTGGACTACATATACTGTACTGATCTCTACCTGTACAACATGTACTGTACTGCTCTCTACCTATACTACATTTACTATACTGTTCTCTATCTTTACTACATTTACTATACCATTCTTTACCTGCACTACATTTACTGTACTGTTCTCTATCTATACTACTTTTACTGCACTGCTCTCTAACTGTACTACATATACTGTACTGATCTCTACCAATACTTTATGCACTGTAGAGTTATTTACCTATATTACATGTACTGTGCTGCTCTCTTCCTGTACTACATGCACTGTACTGCTCTCTACCTGTACTACATGCACTGTACTGTTCTCTACCTATACTATATGCACTGTAGAGTTCTTTACCTATATTACATGTACTGTACTGCTCTTTTCCTGTACTACATGTACTGTACTGCTCTTTTCCTGTACTACATGTACTGTACTGCTCTCTACCTATACTACATTTTCTGTACTATTCTCTATCTCTACTACATTTACTATACTGTTCTTTACCTGCACTACATTTACTGTGCTGTTCTCTATCTTTACTACATTTACTGTACTGTTCTCTATCTATACTACTTTTACTGTACTGCTCTATACCTGTACTACATAGACTGTACTCAGAAGCGTAGCTAACGGCTCATGGGCCCTGGTACAAGAGTTCAGCTTAGGGCCCCCTTCCCTCAGAGCTTTGTGTGTCTTCTTATGCGGCACAAGGTTCTTTGGGCCCCCTCAGGCCCCTGGGCCCGGTAGCGACTGCTACCTCTGCACCCCCTATAGCTACGCCCATGACTGTACTGATCTCTATCTTTATTTCATTTACTATACTGTTCTCTACCTATACTACATGTACTGTACTGTTCTCTGCCTGTAGTACATTTACTGTACTGCACTCTATCTGTTCTACATTACTGTACCCTGTACAGCTCTCAAGCTATACAACATTTACTGTACTGGTGTCTATCTGTACTAAATTTACTGCACTGCACTCTACCTGTATTACATGGACTGTACAGGTTTGCACCTGTAAAACATTTACTGTGCTATACTCTACCTGTACTACATATACTGTGCTGCTCTCTACCTATACTACATACACTGTACTGTTCTTCACCTGTGCTATATGTACTGCACTGCACTCTATCAGTGCTTCATGTATTATACTATTCTCTACCTGTACTACATGTACTGTACTGCTCTCTACCTATACTACATGCACTGTACTGTTCTCTACCTGTACTATGTGTACTGTAGTGTTCTTTACCTATATTACATGTACTGTACTGCTCTCTACCTATACTACATGCACTGTACTGTTCTCTACCTGTACTATGTGTACTGTAGTGTTCTTTACCTATATTACATGCACTGTACTGCTCTCTACCTGTACTACATGCAGGGCCGGCGCGTCCTATACGTGGAATAGGCAGCCGCGTAAAGCGCCCCTTGGGAAGGGGCGCTGCTAGGAGCGCCGGCCCTGCCTCATGCTGCAGCTGCCCGAGCGCTCTGAATTGAGCCTCAGGTGGCTGCAGCACTGCCCGGGCTGGTGCGTCCATGAGGGCGCACCGCCCGGGCGCAGCATGAAGAGAGGAGCTGACAGGAGGGAAGCGCTCAGCGCTCCTTCCTGTCAGTTCCTCATTGTAGCGTGGCCGAGCTGTTTAAGGTCCGCGGGTACAGGAGCATCTGTCTCCTGTACCCGGCCGGACTGACATGAAGTGCGCACAGAGTGTGCACTTCATGTCAGTCCCCTCGGGTACAGGAAACTAAAGCTCCTGTACCCTTGCAGCATAAAGAGCTCGGCCGCGCTACACTAGAGGTAAGGGGGGGGGAGTAAGAGAATGACAAGGGGAGAGGGGGAGAATGACAAGGGGAGAGGGGGAGAATGACAAGGAGAGGGGGGAGAATGACAAGGATAGGGGGGAGAATGACAAGGAGAGGGGGGAGAATAAAAAGAGTGGAAAGAGAATGAGAAAGGAGAGGGGGGAGAGAGAATGACAAGGGGAGAAAGAGAATGACAAGGGGAGAGAGAATGACAAGGGGAGAAAGGGAATGACAAGAGGGAGAAAGGGAATGACAAGAGGGAGAAAGGGAATGACAAGAGGGAGAAAGGGAATGACAAGGGGGGGAGAAGTGTGAAGAATGGCAAGAGGGGGAGAGAATGACAAGAGGGGAGAGAATGATAAGTGGGGGGAGAATGACAAGGGGGAGAGAAGGACAAGGGGGAAGAATGACAAGGGGGGGGGGGAGAATGACAAGGGGGGGGAGAGAATGACAAGGGGGAGGAAGAATGACAAGGGGGAGAGAATGACAAGGGGGGAATGACAAGTGGGGGGAGTGTGAAGAATGACAAGAGGGGGGAGAGAATGACAAGGGGGGGGAGAGAGAACTGGCGTTAGTTAAAGGGGTTCTGCAGTTTATTTAAACTGATGATCTATCCTCTGGATAGATCATTAGCATCTGATCGGCCAGGGTCTGACACCCAGGACCCCCGCCGATCAGCTGTTTGAGAAGGCAGCGGCGCTGGCAGTAGCACCTCGGCCTTCTCGCTGTTTACCGCAGGCGCAGTGACGTCACGACTAGTATCACTGGCCTGGGCGGGGCTAAGCTCTGTTCACTTGAATGAAGCTTAGCCCCACCCAGGCCAATGATACTAATTGTGACGTCACTGCGAGAAGGCTGAGGCGCTACTGCCAGCGCAGCTGTCTTCTCAAACAGCTGATTGGCAGGGGTCCCGGGTGTCGGACCCCTGCGATCAGTTTAAATAAACTGCAGAACCCCTTTAATATGGCAGATGGGTTGGGCATTGTGATGTCACATGGGGGCGGCAAACTTTTCTTTTGCCTAGGGTGGCAAAAATCCTTGCACCGGCCCTGACTACATGCACTGTACTGTACTGTTCTCTACCTATATTATATGCACTGTAGAGTTATTTACCTATATTACATGTACTGTACTGCTCTCTTCCTGTACTACATGTACTGTACTGCTCTTTACCTGTACTACATTTACTATACTGCACTCTGCCTGAATAGACCAGATTATGATGTGTGTTTTTTTGAATGTGAACAGTTGTCAATAAAGAAGATATGATTTTACTCTTTGGATCCACCTCCTTCTCTCCCAAGCTTTCTCAGGGTGTGGACACACCTTAGGACCCGAGCTTTGAGTCTACAATTTATTCTCTTGGGAGCTGGACATCTACCACATGTGATTCTATCTATTCTACATCTACTTTACTGTTCTCTGTGTTATATGTACTGTACTGTTCTCTACCTGTACTATATACACTGTACTGCTTTCCACCTTTGCTACATCTACTGCACTCTACAGTACCTGTACTACATGTTCTGTACTATTCTCTACCTGTACTATATGTACTGTACTGTTCTCTACCTGTACTACATGCATTATACGGCATTTTACCTATACTACATATACTGCACTACTCTCTACTAGAGTTGAGCGAACACCTGGAAGTTCCCGAACTTGACCCTGAACCTATTGAAGTCAATGGGGACCCGAACTTTGAGGCACTAAAATGGCTTTAAAAAAGTCATGGAAAGGGCTGCAAATATAAGCAAAATGGGGGTAAGAGCTGGACAATTGCCCTCCAAACTAATGTGGATAGGGAAATGACTTAAAATAACATAAAATACATAAAAATTAAAAATAATAATCTTGAACATAGAAACATAGAAACATAGAATGTGTCGGCAGATAAGAACCTTTTGGCCCATCTAGTCTGCCCAATATGCTGAATACTATGAATAGCCCCAGGCCCTATCATATATGAAGGATGGCTTTATGCCTATCCCATGCATGCTTAAACTCCTTCACTGTATTTGCAGCTACCACTTCTGCAGGAAGGCTATTCCATGCGTCCACTACTCTCTCAGTAAAGTAATTCTTCCTGATATTACTTTTAAACCTTTGCCCCTCTAATTTAAAACTATGTCCTCTTGTAGCAGTTTTTCTTCTTTTAAATATTCTCTCCTCTTTTACCGTGATGATTCCCTTTATGTATTTAAAAGTTTCTATCATATCCCCTCTGTCTCTTCTTGCTTCCAAGCTATACATGTTAAGGTCCTTTAACCTTTCCTGGTAAGTTTTGTCCTGCAATCCATGTACTAGTTTAGTAGCTCTTCTCTGAATATCCTTCTGCAGATATGGTCTCCAGTACTGCACACAATACTCCAAATGAGGTCTCCCTAGTGCTCTGTAGAGCGGCCCGAGCGCCTCCCTCTTTCTACTGTTAATGCCTCTCCCTATACACCCAAGCATTCTGCTGGCATTACCTGCTGCTCTATGACATTGTCTGCCTACCTTTAGGTCGTCTGATATAATGACCCCTAAATCCCTTTCCTCAGATACTGAGGTTAGTACTGTATCACTGATTTTATATTCTGCTCTTGGGTTTTTACGCCCCAGGTGCATTATCTTGCACTTATCGACATAAAATTTTAGTTGCCAGATTTTTGACCATTCCTCTAGTTTTCCTAAATCCTTTTCCATTTGGTGTATCCCTCCAGGAACATCAACCCTGTTACAAATCTTTGTGTCATCAGCAAAAAGACACACCTTACCATTGAGGCCTTCTGCAATTTCGCTGATAAAGATATTAAACAATATGGGTCCCAGAACAAATCCCTGAGGTACCCCACTGGTAACAATACCATGGTCTGAATATACTCCATTGACTACAACCCTCTGTTTTCTGTCCTTCAGCCACTAGGAGGAGGAGGTCCATATGGAGTAGGAGGTTGAGGAGGCGGTGGATGGGGGAGGTAGTCACCAAAAACACAGTTTTTTATTTTTTAATTTGGGTAGACGCTAAAACATTGGGAAATATAGAAAAGAAAACAATGAGAAAGTGTGCTGTAGTATAACAAAGGCTGGGTAAGGCCAGTATACATGTCTATTCTGCACAAGGTACGGACAAGTCCTGTGGGATCCATGCCTGGTTCATTTTAATGAAGTGAGCTTGTCCACATTGGCTGTGGACAGGCGGCTGCGCTTGTCTGTAATAACGCCCCCTGCTGTGCTAAACACACGTTCAGACAATACACTGGCTGCAGGACAAGCCAGCACCTTGAAGGCGTAAAGGGCAAGCTCAGGCCATGTGCCCAATTTGGAGACCCAGAAGTTGAATAGGGCAGACCCATCAGTCAGTAAGTGTAGGCATGTGCAAACATACTGTTCCACCATGTTGCTGAAATGCTGCCTCCTGCTAAGACATTCCATATCAGCTGGTGGTGCTGGTTCTTGTGGCTTTTCCACATTTTGGCCATGCTAACCCTGCCTTCTGAGCTGCTGACGGTGCCCCAGCTGCGTTGGTGACTTCTTCCTCCTCTTCAGCCTTCGCCTTGTGCTTACACTAAGGCCCCGGTGTCAGGTGTGAATGCCATCAGCAGTGCGTCTACCAGTGTGCAGAATATATTTCCCAGTCAGGTATGCAGTGCAGGGGTAGTTTAAAAGAAAAAAGGGGTACAGATCACCCAGCAATCTAAACGCCGCCGAATTTACAGAATATATTTTCCAGTTAGGTATGCAGTGCAAAGGTAGTTTGAAAGAAAAAAGGGATACAGATCACCCCGCAATCTAAACGCTGCCGAATTTATAGAATATATTTCCCAATCAGGTAGATAGTGCAGCAGGAACACACCCTCCAAGCCACTTGTGAATGACTGGACTGATAACGGTGGAAATGTACACCTACAATCTAAGAGTTGATTACTGATTTTCTTTCACTCTCAGAAATGCAGTGGTACTTTTTTCACCCACAATGTCCCAGTTGTATTTACTGATTATACTGATTATATTTCACTCTCAGAAATGGAGTGCAGGCCGCAAAGGTACTTTTTGGTAAAAAAAAAGTGATATTTTTTTTTCACCCACAATGTCCTAGAAGTATTTACTTGTTATATTTCACTCTCAGAAAGGGAGTGCAGGCCGCAAAGGTCCTTTATGGCAAAACAAAGTGATTTTTTTTTACCCACAATGTCCCAGTGGTATTTACTGATTATATTTCACTCTCAGAAATGGAGTGCAGGCCGCAAAAGTACTTTATGGCAAAAAAAAAGTGATATTTTTTTCACCCACAATGTCCTAGAAGTATTTACTTGTTATATTTCACTCTCAGAAATGGAGTGCAGGCCGCAAAGGTACTTTATGGCAAAAAAAAGTGATTTTTTTTCACCCACAATGTCCCAGTGGTATTTACTGATTATGTTTCATTCTCAGAAATGGAGTGCAGGCCGCAAAGGTACTTTATGGCAAAAAAAAAGTGATATTTTTTTCACCCACAATGTCCTAGAAGTATTTACTTGTTATATTTCACTCTCAGAAATGGAGTGCAGGCCGCAAAGGTACTTTACGGCAAAAAAAAGTGATTTTTTTTTTTTCACCCACAATGTCACAGTTGTCTTTACTGATTATATTTCACTCTCAGAAATTAAGTGCAGGCTGCAAAGGTACTTTATGGCAAAAAAAAGGGATGATTTTTTTTTTTCCCACCCAAATGTCACAGTTGTTTTTACTGATTATATTTCACTCTCAGAAATGCAGTACTTTCTAGCTTTAAAAAAAAAAAGGCGATTTTTTCAACCACAATGTCACAGACGGATTTAATGATTTTCTTTTTCTATCACAAATGCAGCACAGGCCACGAAGGTACTTTCTGGCAAAAAAAAGATTATTTTTTCACCCACAATGAAACAGATGGATTTACTGATTTTCCTTCACTATTACAAGTCCACAAACGTACTTTTTAGCAAAAAAAAAAGAATTTGTCCCCCCAGAATCTAACAGATGGATTTGCTGAATTGATTACACTGTCAGATATGCAGCACAGGGGTACTTTACAGAAAAAAAATTGAATATGTAACCCCCTGGGTCCCTGAACTCAGAGACGGATTACCTATATTATTTTCCCTTCCCCTGGCACATATGCAGTGCAGGTGCACTTAAAAAATGGGTATATGTCGCCCACTAAACTACAAGAACAGGGTTAAATTATTGTCCCTGGCACATATGCAGGTGCAAGTGCCCTGCACTTACACAAAATGGCGCCCAACTAACTAACAGACAGATTAAAACTTATTTTTCTGTATCACTGGGCTCAGAGCAGGGTACAAAAATGTTGCATTGCACCCACAAAAAAAATCACTGTAAATCGCAGACTTAACACCAAGCTCTGATATCAGACACTTTCCTAGTCTCTCCCTCACAGCAGCAGCATCCTATCCCTACACTAGTAAGAGCAGAGTAACATGCAGTGCTACGTGACTCCAGCTTATATAGAGGCTGGGTCACATCCTGCACTGGCCAATCACAGCCATGCCATTAGTAGGCATGGCTGTGATGGCTTCTAAGGGCACACATCTTAAACGCTTGTTTATTGGCTGCCCTGAAGCCTTTCAACAAGCATTATTAAACGGCCGAACACTGTCTCGAACCCAAACTTTTACGGAAAAGTTCTGGTTCGGGTCCGGGTACAAAAAAACCTAAAGTCCTATACGAGCTTTACAGTTCGGGTTCTCTCAACACTACTCTCTACCTCTACTATATATACTGAACTGTTCTCTACCTGTTCTACATGCATTGTACTGCACTCTACCTATGCTACATATACTGTACTATTCTCTACCTGTACTATATGTACTGTACTGTTCTCTACCTGTACTACATGCATTGTACTGCACTCTACCTATACTACAAATACTGTACTACTCTCTACCTGTACTGCATGTACTGTACTGATCTCTATCTGTACTACATACACTACCATTTTCTACCTGTACTACATGTACTGTACCATTCTCTACCTGTACTACATGTGCTGTACTGTTCTCTACCTGTACTGTACTGTTCCCTACCTATACTACATGTACTGTACTGTACTGTTCCCTACCTGTGCTATATTTACTGTATTCTCCATCTGTGCTCCATCCACTGCACTGTTGTCTACCTATGCTCCATTTATTGTACTGCTCTCCTCCTGTACTACATCCACTTTACTACTAGCAATCGGTAATACATATTCTGTACTGCTTAACCTGAACTGCATGTACTGTACTACTCTACCTCTGGTACATTAACTGTACTGCTCTCTTACTTTCCCAAACCAGGTGTGTCTGCAGTTTATTATTACACTGCGCTGTGCATTTGAAGAAGCTGCAGTCATCTACTGTAGACAATGATTCTCTAGATTCCAGTAGCTATTTCTGACAGGTGTATGTTGTAAGAACTTTATCTGTATTATATGTGTAATACATTTTCTTTAACCTCCAGGGTACAGAATTTTCAAGTTGAAATGTCTGTCCATGTAGAAACAAAGGGGGGCATTTATCATTCATTGTATGTCTTTTTTGGAGGCAAATTGTTGGATTTTTGGCGCACATCTTTATTTGTTCAAAATCCTACAACATTTCTGTTGTGATTAGACCTATTTTTCATTTTATAAATCAGCTGCACAAACCAAAGACAGACAGAAAACTGACACAAAAAAACACAAATGATAACACCCCCCTATGTTTTTTTAGACAACTTTTGCACCAACTTTTTGTCTAGTCCTGTTTTGCAGCTTGTTTTGAGACAGTAAGATAGCTCAAAGTTGGTATGAAAAATAGTGGGAAATTCTCATGGTGTAATGCCCTGTGGCGAATTGTGTTGTATCTGAACTAAACTGAACTGAACTAATGCAGGTGTTTTACCAGAGAAATGGCCATCCTGATTGGTCGGATCTGTCTGAGACATTGTATGTTGAGTCTGGTTTCAAGTTACGATGGCCCAAGAAAGACCATTGTATATACAATGGGAGGGAGACGGGATAAAGAAAGGGTGGCACTACCAAGTATTTCACCCCGTACGCCTATTGTGGCCACCTCCGGTCCGGTGTGTGTAGCCGTACGTGGTGCTCAGCTCCCAGGAGAACAATGTGTACTCAAGCGTAGGTAAGGAAAAAAGCGGTGCGGCACTTACCCGGCTTTTGAAGATACAGTTTATTTCGTCATAGACCAGACGTCAAGCAAACTTCAGGTAGCAGGGGCGGACAATGAGCTGGGCGGCTGCGGAGTAGCGACGGCCGTTTCATGCTTGAACTAGTGCATCGTCAGGCTAAGCCGGGTGAGTGCCGCACCGCTTTTTTCCTTACCTACGCTTAAAGACCATTGTATGTTGAAAATATTGTATCCTGAGGCCATTGTATTTTCAGGGATCACATTTTCTGAACATAAGCAATGATAAGTGCCAGATATTCATGTATTTTTAAAGTAATATAATTTCCAATTTTCCGTTAAGTCTTGGAAAATAATTAATATTTGCCAAAATTTGTTCCAGAAATGCATAGCTAAAAAAACATTAAAATAGTGAGCCTCAGATTTTTAGATAAGATTTTTTTAGATTTTTTTTTTGTTATGCTCCAGGCTGCCAGTTATATTGATTCATATTGAACTCTATATTGGTGGAGAAGTTCGTTCATCATTGACATTCATCTCTGACCTAACCAGTGAAGTACATTCTTTATCGTGTGCAAAGTGAAAAGAACAGAAGGGTGATATTGTTGTAATACATAGTCTGCCAAGTAGAGTCAAGGACCCTCTCAGCCACCAGGAGACAGATAACTTAAGTTCATAAGCTCCAATACCTGACTTTATCCCTACGTTGACTTATCCTGTACTACTTTGTCAGATCTACTAAGCCTTCTTAAATCTTGCCCTGAGCTACTGATGCTGTTAAAGTCCTTAGCAAGGTATATATCTTTCAACTCAAACCAATATATTGCCCATAATATAAGAGCTAAGAAAAAAAATGTGTGATTTGGTTGTAAAAGCCCAAGTCACACTAAGAAACCATGTCTGCGATAGAAAAGATCGATGAAGTAATATAACTGAAACACTTTCCAGCTTTGACAGTTTAATTCATTGCAAGAATATCTGGGAACTAAATATAATGTTAACAAGTCCCTCAAAACATCATTAATGAGTAAAATAGGTTAAAGGACAAAATAAGGAAGGAGGTCTCATGAAACACCTGTGAGATCTCGGCTAATGGAACAAAAAGTTTCTTGCATTTTCCATTTTCTGAACACAATGCTGGCTTCTGTACCACACACACTGAGAGAAAATTCTTTTCCACTCCATAACTTGCTTTCCATAACTTAGACTACCTTCAAATAAATCTGAGGCAAGGAACATTAAAGAGCCAGAGACGGCCAAGAGGAAAAAAAACTATGTCCTAACTCTAGAAATTCTGTAATGCTGCCCACGTATACACTTCTACATGCCAGTGACAATCACTGTGATACAAGAAAAGGCCTTTATTAAATCCAGAAATATAACTGAAATCCAAAAGGCTTGAGTAACATAGCTAAGGAGACATTTCTGAGCTTCTGTCCAACTCATGTTTTTCTAATTAATATTATGAGAAGTTGGTCTGAAGCTTACAGATCTACGAGCCACACAAAGTGTCTGACTCAGCAAGCTGGTTATGATATTCTATAGTCCTTGTGGACTTAAAGGGCTCATTATGTCTATAATCGCAAGTATCATTTTCAGCAGTACAAAGGTTTCAAAAGGAACTCCACCAAGAATATATTATTCCACTAATTTCTTGTTGGTCTATACTTGTGTAAATTGAAATCAGGTATATTAAAGTGCTATCCCAGTCACCATTCAAATTACTATTTTTTCTATTAGAATCCTTGTTTGTACAGGCTTGGAGGAATACCAGACTAAAAATGTAATTCAAAATAAACACCCCACAATTCTTTCCTTAACGAAGGATCTGCTTTTTTTTCCAGAAACAGTTCCACATCTGTCCATGGGCTGTGTCTTGCATTATTGTGTCTGACTGTAAGACGACTTGCTGTAGCAGGAGCTTCCCCCTAAGATGTGTGTGCAAATAATGTTAAATGGGTTATCCAAGAGTTATACAGACCTTCCAAAGTGGCTGACTCGCGCTGGAGATCATACATAACTCGTCCTCGCCTCTGGGTTCAGTATCTAACACTCCAAGGCCCACTCTCCCTCTCCCTGCCATACTTAAATCAACATTCGTCGATGACGGAACATGTGACTGCTGCAGCCAAACACAGACTGCAGCAGTGACCTGCTGTCACAAGTCCCCCCCACCGCTGTCAACAGATGTTGATCTTAGCATGTCAGGGAGTGGAAAAGCCAGCCTGGGAGCGTTAGACACCAAATTCAATGGTGGTAAACAGGTAAGTTTTATCTCCACTGTGGGTCGGCCACTCTGGGAGGCTTGTCTGCCTCTTGGATAACCCCTTTAAAGTCTACCAAACACTGTGCTATTAACCCTTGTCATAACAGTCGTTCCATGCCCACTGCCATTGCTTTCCTCCCAGTGGGCACGGTATTTCCTACCCCCCCTGCACTCCTGTTTGCCATTGGCTCAGACCTGCTGAGGTCCCCCTTCTCCCACCCGGCAGACTGGAGTAGCACTGTCAGCTGAACTCTCCTCCATGTAGGCTGAAACCCACATCTACTACGCCTATAGGACCAATGTGGCACCCTAACTTTCCCCAGTCAATGGCTAGCCACCATGGGGTACTTAAGATGCCTGAGTAATAGGCTCTAGTTCACTAGTGTCCTGTCAAGGTGTGTTGTTTGCCCATGTACTGACTTTTGCCTGTTTCCCATATTTTACTCTTTGACCCTAAGATGCCTGCCCTGACCTTGGACTGTTTATCAGATTGCATGAACTCTGCCTTCCCTGGACTCAGCCTGTCCTGCCTGATCCCTGGGTTCTCTTAACCAGTGTCTCTTGACCCCTATGCATCATTATTCTCTAGAGCAGGGATGCTCAAGTTGCAGCCCTCCAGAAAAACTGAATTGAAAAACTACAACTCCCACCATGCCCTGCTATAGGCTGATAGCTGTAGGCTGTCCGGGCATGCTGAGATTTGTAATTTTGCAACAGCTGGAGGGCAGCAGGTTGGGAATCCCTGCTCTAGAGCATAGACTACTCCAAAAAAAATAGCAGCTTGGTGGTTCCCCTGCAGTGAGGTCCAGATCCCTGTACATAGAAGGATGAATAACAGGTAAGGCACTTAGATAATGCCATTAGGAAAAGCCCCAAGCCAAATCTGGTCAGGAGACACAGTGGATACACATCCACTTTATTACACCCCTCAGTAAGAGGTTTTAGCACTTCTTCAACTTTTCACTTTTCTTCATTTTCTACTTAGGTGAACATTGAATGACAAATCTTTTTCTGGAAGGGAATTATGTTTTACAGTGATAATGTCAGAAACCGTCATCTACCAGGAAAATGTAGGTCCATTACCCTTGCATTCTGTAAGTAGAAGGAATTATGCTGTTTCTAATTTCAGACAACCCTATTTACTCCCATATTACATGCACTGCCACCTCTCTATGGAGTTCTCACTTACCTACTCAACTTGCGGGGTTACTTGTACAGTGGCTGAGTTTGGGGTGGTCCCAATGCTATGCTGGGTTCCCATATACCATCATGGTGTCACCATGCATTGCTGCCCTTCGAAGGGGATGGTAAGGTGTGGTGCACTCCAATGGGAAAGAGAAAAAAAAGTCCAGAAAGTCAGGGTTTGCAATAAATCAGTAGGCTTCTTTACTGGGCAACTCAAGTACAAAACAGTACAGACAAGGCACTGAGATGGCTTCTACAGTCAATTTCTTGGCAGAGGAATGCTCTTTGCTTAGGAAAGGCCTGAACTAGCAATGCCCTTCTCTCTTTCAGAATGTTGGTACCCTGGCGGAAAGGCTGGTGACTCAGTGTCTGTGGCTCAGTCATCTGGCTGGGTCTGTGGCAGAGTATCCCATCTCAGCATCTCCTTCTGGTCACTCATGCAGACTGGCAGACTCTCTTCTAATAAACACGGTCCCCTATTTGAAGACAACTAGGGGTTCTAACTGCTCTTCTGATAGACAGTTTCTAATTGAACTAGAACCTTCTAGTGGGAGGGGTGGAGTGGAGAAAAGCAGCCTAAACAGAAACAATGTTGCAATTTCAGCCTATCATAGCTTTGTATGGCATTTCAATACAAGCCTATGGGAATGACTAAACAAATAGTACATAGTAAATTTACATTTTTACATTTCATTTCTGGAAATCTTCATTCTTAATTTAAAGTCAGTGAGGATTGCTTTCTACATATAAATATATAAAATGTGTACGTAGAGATGAATATGATATGAATGTACAAGTCATCTTAAAAGAATCACATGGTATTTGTTACTTACTGGCATGAAAAGATCTCTCCTCAGCCAAAATACCATTAAAAAAAATACACCACTTGTAAGATGTTCAGCCAGTGAAATCTGACTGTATCATACTGTTTAATACAGTTAATCATAAAGAACATATCTCCCTAATTTTGAATTGTCATACAGAATCCCCTACGATCACTTATGTGAAATTAAACTTTTTTTTACCTGTTTTATTCCCCATTACAACCACAAATTAAAATAGATTTTGGAGAGGCTACCACTTTGAAGGTGCAAAATATTTTTTTACTGTTATACATAATTGAGACAAAAAAGGGAACTTGTGCATAGGTATTCAGCCCCTGAAAGCAACACTTTGTAGAGCCACCTTTTTCTGCAATTACAGATATGTGTTTCTTAAGGTACAGTATGTCTCTTTTAGCTTAGCACATATGGGCACTGGGATGTTTGTTTATTCTTCAAATTGCTCCACGTCCTTTATGTTAGATGGGTTGTGTTGGGGTCCAGCAGTCTTCAAGTCATACAGTAAAACTTATCACCGGCGCTGAAGGCCATCTCTCAGCTGCAATATCACTATATGTCCGTGTACATATAGAATGTAGTTAATTCAGTAAATATAAATGCAGATATTGCGCTTATATTCACGGCGATGTACAGTAAACAAGAAATAAATTTTCTAGATCTCACTATCTTTCCGGTGGAAAATAAAATTCTGACAAAAACATACACAAAACCCACTGATTCGAACAGTTATATTTCCCAAGCCAGTTGCCATCTTCCGACGTGGCTAAATAACATCCCTAAAAGCCAATTTATGAGGCTAAGGAGAAATTGCACCAAAATAACAGATTATAATGAGGAAGCAGAAAAGCTGCAAATGAAATTTATAGCTAAAGGCTATAATAAAGATAGGATTTTACAGGAGAAAAGAAAGGTAGCTGAAATAAATAGAGAAGACCTTCTGAAGGGGAAAGATAAGGATAAGATAAAAAAACAGAGAGGCATAGAACAAATAAATCAGGATATACCACCGATCATAATACCATATAACCAACAAACTAACCTTTTCAAAAAAATCATTTCTAAATATTGGGATATCCTGAAGGATGATAAAATCATAGGGGAAAAAATTCCTGGTAACCCAAGATTCGTATTTAAAAAAGCAATAAATTTAGGCAGCCTGATAGCTCCCACCAATAGAGGTGCGGGATTATTATTAAATAAGAATAAAAATCACATAAAAAGCAACAACATACCGTTGGGCTTTTTTCCTTGTAAGAACTGTAGTGGATGTAGAAGCACAGAAAATAAAAAACAAATAGAATTTGAAGATACAACAGGGAAACAAAAATATAAAATTAAACAACACATCACCTGCAATATGAGTGGAGTGATTTATGTGATTAAATGTCCCTGCGGGAAATTGTATATAGGACGCACAAAAAGGATGTTGAAGGAGAGGATAGGAGAGCATGTTAATAATATAAAAAAGAAAGAAAAGGGACATCCGCTATCTAGGCATTTTAATATGAAACATGGAGGTTGCTTCAAAGGTTCTACATTTTTTGGAATTGAAATTATAGAGTATGATGAAAGAGGTGGCAGTTTTATTAAAAAGATGTCCAAACATGAAACCAAATGGATATTTAACTTAGATTCCTTATATCCAAATGGATTGAATTCAGATATAGAACTGTTTGGTTTCACATAGTCAGTTAGAAAACTTGCAATGCAGGAAGGGGTTAAGGTTATGAATGACAGCAATCTACAAATAGGAGCCAAAAAGAGGACGCACGTAATCCCTGATGAAGAGCGGCGCTTACCGCTTGAAACGCGTAGGATAGAGAGTGTACTGTTTTGTCTCCAGCTACACCCCGTAAGCTCCCAGAGTGACGTCACTCGCTCCAACGTGAGCGCGAACTTAGGGGAGCCGTTTTTTTGGAGCTAGTGCCACCGGCCGGGGCACGCTCCACACACGAAGAACGCTGTACTAAGTTTAAAACCTAAAAACAAAGGTGCAATGGCACACTGCAGCTAGAGCTCTGTCCTGCCACTATGCTGGACTATGCTTTTTTTTTTTTTTTTTTTTTCCTAAGTTTAAAACCTGACCGGAACCCCGCAATTACTACATCGCAAGAGGGGGCATCTAAAGTGTCCCAAAGCAGCGAGGACAGAAGGTAGGCACTGCACTTTAACTACTGCACAGTTAGTCAGTGTCAGCACGAAAAGAGCAAGGTCCTTATAAGCGCAATATCTGCATTTATATTTATATTTACTGAGTCTTCAAGTCATGCCAAAAAGTTTGCATTGGATTGAGGTCTGAGCTTTCACTAGGCCATTCCATGACATCTTAATGTTTCCCTTTAAACCGCTCTAGTGTAGCTTTAGTAGTGTGTTTAGGTCATTGGAAGACTGAAACAGATTTTTCTTAGGAATGTTTTCTTATACTTTTCTTTAAGCAACAACTTTTTTCCTCAAAATGGCTCTTCCATAAAGCCATTTTGTGGAGTGCACGCAGGGGCAGACTAGGAACTTAACGTTGCCCAGGGAAAACTAAAAACTAAAAGTGACCCCATGTTGCAGGCGGGTCCAAATTGACAGAAGGCAAGGCCAACATAGGTAGGCAGAGACAACAGAAGCAGGTAAGGCCAGCAATACCATGGTGCAGCACAAAACACCGCCCAAGCAGAATCAAATACTACAATGCATCACAAAATACTGCCACCCCCACCACAGTATTCAACTGCATTGCCATTCTGAGGATGGCAATACAATTTAATGCAGGATAGCACTATCCACCACCTGCCAGATGAAGTCCTGTTGCTCCTAGAAGTACGTAATGCTGAGAGCATCACATTGCTATGTACCAAGCTTGCAGAAAGCTTTGATGGGTCCCTGATTATCGGCCCATTGGGAAATTTCCCTGTAGGGACTATAGCTAGTCCACCTTTGAGTGCACATCTTATAGTGGTCATGTGGACAGATACTTCCATTCCTGCTGTGGATCTTGGAAACTATTTCAGTGATATGTCTTAATTGAATCTCAAAATAAAGAGGTTGTCTCATTATGGACAATGGGGGCATACCGCTAGGATCAGAAGAAGGGAAAAATTAACAGTGACTTGAACACAAACTTGCTGCTGCCACTGTGTCCACTCTGTCTTGGACCCACTACTTATATTAGCGTGTAACAGAACAAGTTCTGTAGAAACGGATGAAGAATCAGCTGACGACGATGTAAAAGGAGTGCGCTCTTTCACTCTATAGTAGAATCTTGGGCCTCTGTACGGTTCTTCATACCTGGTGCTAACATTGGCCAGTAAGGCTGAGTTCACACTTTAGTTATTTGGTCAGTTTTCGACCCGTAACTAACCAAATAAGTGAAGTGTGAAGTGATTCTAAGAGTGACGCCTGTCAACTGCCTGACATACTGACACACAGTAACTGTTCCACTATCACAGTGGCTAGCTATGCATGTTTCTGCAATGCACAGTGATGTACACCAATATACACTCTCCTTGCAGCCGGGAAATAGCTGATTTATAATGCGCTTTGTCACAAACTAATTTATATCAAATCAAATGTTTAAAAAATGTCATTCATCTCTATTGGAGACTATTCCAGAGACCGATGAGGAAATCACTCTGAAGAAGAAAGTATGGGAGTCAGAGGAACAGCGGCTGCTGTATGAGGAACTGATTCAGGAGGCATATGTAGAGCCAGAAGTGGAGAGGTTCCAGGTTGAGATAAAGCAGGGAGCCATGATTTGGCTTGATATAAAGTGTGGATATGGCTTTGGACATCATAGGTCAGTGAAAAGGCCTAACTGAGACTAAGCCTTATCTTAACATTTTATTAATGTACTTTTGAAGGTTTCAAAACCATTAGAGTTTGCCATTAATATACATATATACAGTATCTCCTATGTTGCACTCCAAAGCAAATGAGGTACGATATCTACACTGTTCTATATTATTTAAAGGAGTGGTCACATGAAGAGGGCATTTTGGCATTAGGAACCAGCACAAGACCCATTTTATGAGAATACGGACTTCATAGAGGGATGATCCATTCAGAACTCTCCTCTGTGATCTAGAACAGACACACAGAGTTATAATTCATAACATAATCGTCCTTTGAGACAAAAATAATATCTTGAAATCAACAGAATCGATATAGTGAACATGTATATGATGTGCTAAAAATCATTATTGGTCACATTATTTTGGCAACAATCGCAATGTTTATGTTGTTATTTAAGAGAACTATTCAGGAAATGGACATTAATTTGAAACAATTGCAATGATTTTCCCATGGAAAAATGGCTTTGATCATATAAAAATGTCTTTGCATGAATGTGGTTTATGAATGATGCTTCTAATTCAGAACATTTTTATGACAATGACCAAATCCTTCTCTGATTCATCAGTGAAGTGTGATATTTATTCATTTATTCATATTTATTTTGTAGCATCACTTAAGTGTCAAACTTGTACAGAGCACATATGGTATTCCTGTTATATTATACACTTTCCAAGTTTCAAACAGCCATGATAATTAGAAGGTTTACATGACACTGGTGGTCTTGGGAAGTACCCGGGAGAGAGGCTGTTGTGATCTCTTCCATATGCTTAAGACATTTAAGATGTTTAATTATGTTGGGGGTGTAAATATATTGTAATGAACTATGTATTTCAAATATGACAGAAACCATACCAGAGTCAAAGCTCTCCAGAATAAACCTTAAAGGAGTTTTTTTAAATGCATTAACCACCATCCCTCACATAAAAATGCAGCCATCTTTCACTTTGTAACATTATTTATTTCTGCCCCTATCGCTTGATCAAGAATGCACTCTATGACTCTGTCCATTCTCCTCTCTGCAACTTCTTTTGGCATCACATCCATTTGCTTGCAGCCAGGTCTTCTCAAATGTGTTGTATTCTGAAGTGTGGGCAGGAAGCAGGCGTGTTCCTCCAATCTGCCAGTTTCCCTTTGGTGAAGCAGGGAAGATCTGGCGCATGCACGATATAGCTATCTCTGCAATAGAAGTATCTGCACATACGCAAGGTTTTCATTTTTTTACATCACGTTTCAAACTCGAGCTCAATAGCTATTCTCTATACCTGGCGTGGGCATCAAGACTGCGTGGGCACCGGCTGCGCATGACATCACAACTTCAGAGACTTATCTCAATCTCTGGTGTTAGATAGGACTGCAAGAGACATCTACTACATCATCTGTACTCAGAGAGCTATCTTCTGTTATTTGTGGTGTTCCATACTGCAAACTCTAGTGCCTGAGTTCCGGAAGCCGGCCCTCTGAAGGCAACCCTTATACTGATGTGGCTCTCGGTGAAAATGAGTGTGACACTCCTGTTTTACACCTTGAAATTGCCTCCAACGAAGCAGTTGAATTTTCTTGTAGGTATTTATCTTTTCAAAATATTTCAAAAGACACTGTCGAAAATAGATCATATCACAATATATAGATAGCAATGCCTCCTATGACATATAGTGTCTGTTACTCAACATCAATGAACCTTCTCCTGTGTCATGGACAGGCAAGTGAGGCAAGTGGACGGCACAGACCATCTGGTGCTTCAAAATGAACAGCATAAAGCAGATGTTATGTACAAAGAGTTCCTGATATCCTCACCTTGCTGCAGACCTTTCTTGAGTTACTTTGCCAGATGGTCTATGATCTTTTCTCCTACCCCCATGGCAGGCTTTGCTGAGACTAATACTAATTACAACTGGCACAGTCCCAGGTTCTATGGGAGTTTGTCAGTACCAACTGGAGGCACTCAAGTTCAACTTGTGGAAACCCAAGATAGTCCACAAGCTCATCAGAGCAAAGGAAGTAATCTATTCTAGATTCCACTTTAGAAAATGTAAAGACTAATGTGGCTTATGGCTGGTTAACCATCAGTAACAAGCACTTACTTATCTTGGGTGACTACTCAGGAAGGCTTTCCTCTGAGGTTGTTCATGCAGACCTGCAACCTGTGTAAATTCCAGTACTGCTCAAGGTGTCCTTCATGCTGGAACAGCTCTGCAACCCTTTTGGCAGAGCCCCATTGATCGGGGGTCTGTTGTCTTTCCTGGAACATTAACTTAAAGAGGACCTTTCATCAGGGTAAAAAATGTGTACTAAGTGTGCTGACATGTAGAGCGGCACCCAGGGATCTCCATGTACTTACTATTATCCCTGGGCGCCGCTCCGTTCGCCCGGTATAGGCTCCGGTATCTTCTGGGACTTGGTTCTACTAGGAGGAGCCTAGTATCACTTGGTTATAGTAGGCGTATCCCAGGCTGTAGCACTGGCCAATCGCAGCGCTCAGCTCACAGCCTGGGTGTTTTTTTTCTACGAGGCTGTGAGCTGAGCGCTGCGATTGGCCAGCACTACAGCCTGTGATACACCTACTATAACCAAGTGATACTAGGCTCCTCCTAGTATAACCAAGTCCTAGAAGATACCGGAGCCTATACCGGGCGAACGGAGCGGCGCCCAGGGATAATAGTAAATGCAGGGAGATCCCTTGGCGCCGCTCTACATGTCAGCATAGTTAGTACACATTTTTTACCCTGATGAAAGGTCCTCTTTAAAGACCCAGAAGGACAAAGAGGATCCTAACAGCCCTTTTCCTCCCTTTCTCCTATTTATGTGTCTTTCAATAAAGCTTCAGGCTGGTGGTTTCCTTTCTTCATCCCCTTGTTCCTACTTCCTCTCCCTGATCACTATCTATAATGCTTTTTTGTTTTACTTGTGTTTTATCTATGCACAAATGTTAGTGTAGCATATGGTATATATTTAGGGAAACTTTCTGTATGGTGTACCATTATGTTATGTATGATGACTGAAATTGTTTATTATTTGCACTAGATTTTATGTATTTGCTTTAGTTTTAATAAAGGTATTTCAAACAAAAATGTATTTGTACTTACGCCAATACAACCTTGACCCGGATGATTTATTTTCTGTGCTGTTGCTGGTCAGTTAGTGATATGCTATTGGCAAAATGAAATGTAACTAATACCTATACATATTCAGCTTGGCAGCATATACGTTGCCAGCTTCCACCTTATATGTGCTAGCTCCTTTGCTGTATCTGACCTTCCCATCCCCCTTAGACAGAAAATGGGAATGGAGTTTGCAATGGTGTGAGCTCATCATATTGACAAGACATAAACAACACATCTCTTCCCATGCAAATGAATGGTTCGAGAACAAACATCAAAATGAATGGTCTGGGAAGATAATAAAGGTATCAAAACTTGGAGGCCAGACAATATTCTTTTTTTTCTGTAAATCAACACCTTTTAGTTCTTCACTTCTTTAATGCTTTGATCATTTACTCTGTCAAAAAATATTTGGAAATGATTCATAATAGGACTGAAGTAATGGAGAACTCAGACTTAGACTGGAGAATTCAGTTATTTATATTCAAACAAAAAAGGAGCAAGAAAAAAATTGAGCAAGGAGAAAATAGAGCAGACAAGAAGCAGGAAAGTAGGAGGCGGAGAAGAAAAGGAAAAAGAAGGAGAGAGATGAGGAAGAAAATGTGAAAGGGGGAGGGGCGCCAGAGGATGCCCACTGAAGATGGTCAGTGGATTAGTGTATGGTTAGGCAGCTTCACAATAAACGGCACGTGGATCTGGCCATACGAATAAATGGAAAGAAGAAAAAATTATCGGAGCGCCAAGAAAGTCAGGGAAAGAAGAGGTTCTCGGGCGATGTGACGCCTTAAGCTATCAGCCAGCTAGGTCCTATAAGGTTACATAAGAACACATAGGATATTTCACAAGTGGCTTCAGTAATTACTCACTTCACCAGAGGGGTGGGTCAAGATAAACTCAAGACACTTGGAGCTCACTACCCCCTCGCCGAGATCGCCTGTAGGTGGTTGTATTCCTTGGTGTCCCGCAAAAAGATGACCAAGAGGACCTTCTACTTCTCAAGGAATTTTCTTTATTTAAAGCTCGACGCGTTTCGGGGTTGCACAAACAAACCCCTTCTTCAGGAGCATATAAAAACATACACATACATGTGCACATTAAATACACAAATGTCAAATACCTTACTGGCACGTGGGGAAGGTTCACTTCCGGTCACGTGATTCCTAAACCGGAAGTGTGTCTTTTGTCAGTCATACAGGATGTTTATTCTATTAATCTACACCCCAAGGAAAACTTATATGAATCCATTATTCAGTTGTAGATAGTCTGTTAACTGTAATAGGATCTCCATCTTTCAGTTTTGGGTCCTCCGAACAAATCCCTCATGGCCGCAATGTCCGGTCCTGTGACACACATCCGGTCATGTGACCCGATGTGCGTTCCAGCGAGGAGCGCATAGAGAAGGGCGGCGTATATCCCATATCCGCCGGTCACTTCTAATCACGTGACCGGATGTGCGCTCCAATGTGGAGCGCACAAAGGATGGCGGCGGACACATTACATCGGCCAGCTCCTTCCGGTCACGTGATCAGCGCCCCGCGTTCCACCGTGGAGCGCAGAGCAGGACATGCGCATCGCAGTGGATAGGGAGCTGAAAAAGAGTTAATCAAGCAACTTGTCCAGGTGCTGATTTTTATATAAAGGGGCATGTAAGGTTGATGTATATATAGATAATGACTGAAAACTGTACAGATAATTCAAAAAAAAATTTTTCAATATATACTATATAAACAAATACATACACCAACCGGAAATAAAATGGATTCTTGAATAAATAAATAAATAAATATATAAATATATAGATATCATAATCTCTGGGTGAGTTGATAATAAAAACATACAATATGAAATTTGGATCATAAAAAATTCGGATTATAAAAAATTCATCCTAAGAAATTTTCTGTCATTCATAAAAAGTACGTGTAAATAAAAATTGAAAAAAAAAAAAAAAGACCTGATTTCTAGTCTTGGTGCCTGTTCAGATTGTGCCTGTATTTTTGGTGGGTTTTCTGTCTCCCGTGCATCCTTGTGCTTGCACCAGAGTTCCTGAGTCCATGGGTCAGCTGCCAAATATACCGGGCACATCTCTGGAGGCAGCCTCTGATCGTTAACCCGCAGAAATATCCGCATCTCTGTATAGAGGTTAAAAGGGGTTGTAAAGCGATGCAGAATATGTTGGCACTATATAAATAAAAATTATTATTATTAAAAGGGTGAATACAGGGGAGGCACCAGAATAACACAGTTAGGGTTTGGCCCAACGTCAAACCAGTCACTTGGCACAATGGTTCCACACTACCACTGATCTATCTTGATCGGTATCTGTCAAACTGAAACACCTGATCTCATAGACCTTCTTTTTTATTTCAGAAAAGGGAGGTTTTCTTACATACTTACAATTTAAAAAGTAATTACAAGGGTCATTAGCCCAGTTACTGCATAAGGACTTCTGACTGTAGTGAAAATTATTGGGCACTAGGCAAGATCCCTCATAATCCCTCACACAGTTGATTATGGAGTTTGCAGTACCCTGACTTCTCCATCCCAACAAATAAACTTTTTGGGTTAAAAGGATTGTCCAAAGTCAACAACCCCTTTGTAGAGGATTTTCACGTTTTGGAGCATTTTGTTGGCATATTAAACCCCTCCACCTTGAAGAATCTTCAAAACGTCATTACTTTTTAAGATGATAATATTTGCCAATGTGAAATAGAACAATGTATTTTACCTCCTGAAGGCTTTTTATATTTTATTTAGAAGTATAGTAGTAAGATGCTTTCCTTGCCAGCATGCCTATTTGATCAACTAGCCTTGTTGTTGCCTTTAATATTCAAATTAGAAAATGAATTTTGTCAGCATTAACATTCATAGTTTGGAAAGGTAAAATTGCGTTGCAACCGTTTCTGTGGATCTTTCTGTGAAAGCTTTGTGATTGCCCTCCCCTTTGCTTTACTGTTAAGCTTATCTTTATAACTAAATCTACATGGGGCAGGCAATCCAAACAGAACCTCAGTCAATTCAGTTATAGGATCTCATCCATTATATGTACTTCATGTACCAGCCTACACTAAGAAGAAAAGAGAAAGATCATGTTTCTAATTAGTATCCGGACTCTCAATTAGAAAGGCAATTATGTAATACTGACCACAATAATTGGTTTACAAGTACTCAGGTAAGCTGGCACTGTATAAAATTACATTTAATTAGTATTTCCTTGTAGAAAATAGACCAAAGGATTAACATTATTATTTGACAGATAAAGAAGATGGTACCGCGCTAGAGAGGAACAGCAATCCGCAGCAATCAGAATCCTTATCTTGGAGTAGTCCTGGAGACGAAGTTCACATTCAGTCTCTGGTCTCGAAGTGATCGTGGACACAATTTCTTATCCCGAAATGGACCGCATAGGAGATCTCACACACCGTGCAGATTGTACGGCGTCCCGATTCAGCCACCAACATCCGGTTCCGGGTAGGAGTACTGGACCTTAGATCAGGGAAAAAGACAAGACCACTGGTGCGGTATCTTTGATAGAATGTAAAAGCGCAAGTTTATTTTACTTACAAAATCCACGATAAAATGAACATATATATAAAAAGGCCCGACCCGGGTTTCGCCGTAAAGGCTTCATCAGGGGCGTACATCTGATCTACCTTGGTCCGTAGTTGGTAAAATACATGTCAATAATTGGTGTGACCCGGAAGTATACGCCCAGTGGGGTCAGTATTGATCCCCAATGCATAACATTATCATAAGCAATTGCTGCTATATAAGAATTTCATTACTAAATATATAAAAAAATTTCATTAATAAATACATTAAAAAACACAAAAAACCAACAAAAATCATAAATAATCAAATATAATCCTAACAACTCACTCAGAATCGGGGCCGCACCTAAAGGCTCCACAAAACCTTTACATCCACCAGATAGTACCTCGCCCTATGCCATACACACATTCTTTATATCCCACTCAATATTAAGGCCCCTCGGTTGCAGCGTACCCATCTTAAAAATCCACTCCGCCTCTTTTTTGTTTATATAGGTGACAGGATTCCCCCCCCTCCAATGATTTGCGACTGTTTCAACCGCATAGAACTTCAAGCCCACGGGGTTCTTTTGGTGATGTTGTTTAAAATGCGCAGAAACACTGTGTGTTTCCAATCCCTTTTTTATATTTCGGACATGTTCAGCCACTCTTACTTTCAACTTCCTCAAAGTCCTGCCTATATATTGGAGCCCGCAAGGGCACTCCAGTAAATAGATGACACTTGCAGTTTCACAGGAAGAATTCCCTATGATCTTCAATACTGTTCTATTCGATGTGGCAGTAACTGTGTCCACCTTGTTCTTCTTCTTATCCTCCCGTCCCCTATTCCTGCACGCGATACAGAAACCGCACCATGTGAACCCGCTTCTAACTTTTGGTGTTGATGTCACCTTTTCAAACATCCATGGACCACACGGTTCCTGATCGTAGGTGCTTTCTTAAAGACAAAGGGGGCTTGTCGGGTATAATGTCACCTATTATATTATCACCCTTTAGAACTTTCCAATTACTTCTAATAATCTGTTTTATCTGGGGGCAGCATGTTGAGAAAGTGGTGGAGAAAGCAAATCTAAACTTCTCTGCATTCCCCTCCCTTTCCGAATTCCTACCACTTGTATCGGGGATGGTCTTAATAACCTTATCTTTTAGAAGCACCTCCTCCTTCTGCTTATATAGTGTGTCAGCAGTATAGCCCTTCTCCAAGAAACGACTAATAATGACCTCACTTTGGACCTCAAAATCCTTGTCTTCTGTACAGTTGCGTTTTATGCGTTGCAGCTGACCCTTTGGGATATTTCTAATCCAGGGTTCGTAATGGCAGCTGTTTCTTTCAATATATCCATTCCTATCGGATGGTTTGAAGTATGTGTTGGTTTGCACCCTGCCATCTACAATCCTGATCACCAGATCTAGAAAATGAATCTCACTGTCACTGATATCCGCTGACAGAACAATACCCCAAGTATTAGCATTTAACCTGGAAATAAAGTGGTCCAGTTCAATCGCAGTTCCTGACCAAAAACACAAGCAATCATCTATATATCTTTTCCAGGCTAAAAGATGACCCCCTTTCTCTTTTTCTTGTAGCAGGGGATCGATATTGTGATATTCCCAATAGGACATAAATAAATTCGCAAAACTGGGTGCGAATTTCGCACCCATTGCCACTCCTGAGGTCTGAAGGAAGAAATCATCGTCGTACCAAAAATAATTATGTTGAAGACAAAAAGAATACAATCGACGATAAATACCTTCCTTTCCATTGTCATTTGGGGTCTTGGTCCATATAAAATCGTACGGCTTCTATTCCTATCTGGTTAGGTATTATCGTGTACAGGGAGGATACATCAAGTGTGCACATTAGTGTCCCCTCCGATAACTGTCCAAACTCTTTTAATAAACTTAAAACATGGCCCGTGTCTTTCAACTGAGAGGGGGTGGTAGGCACAATTTTTTGTAGAAATAGATCAACATATTCAGAAACACGGCTGGTTATGGAGTCTATCCCCGATACGATGGGTCTTCCTGGCGGTTTTTCCATATTTTTGTGGACCTTCGGCAGGTAATAAATAACTGGGGTCCTCGGATGGGCATTATTTAAATATTGATATTCCTTTTTATTTAGCACACCTTGGGCTAGACCTCTGTCTAAAAGGGCTTTTAGATCATTTTTATATTGCGTAACAGGATCGCTTTTAAGTTTTTTATAGGTGACAGCATCACTCAACAATCTTTGCATCTCCTTGTCGTAGTCCTCCTTATTAAGGATAACTACCCCGCCTCCCTTATCAGCGGGTTTAATGACAATTTCTTTATTATTTTCCATTTTTTCGAGTGCTTCTTTTTCTTTTTTATTTAAATTGGTTCTCTTATTAGTCCCACCTTTTAGACGATCCAAGTCTTTTAGCACCCCCCTTTTAAAAGCCTCAATACATTCATTTTGTTGATGTTCCGGATAAAAGGTGGATTTATTCCGAAGATTGGTATGTATACCGGTATTACCCGTCTGGGAGTTATCCGTAGGGTTTTTTTGTACATATTTACATAAATTGAGTTTGCGGATGAACCGATGAACATCCAAGTACAGATTAAATTTATTGCCCCTATAGGTCGGTGCGAATTTCAGCCCCTTATTCAAGACAGAGATCTCTTCTTCCGATAGTACATAGGTGCTAAGATTGAAAATGCCTATAGGTTCCCCCTGCCCTTTTTTGCTTCCGGACTTATGGTGTCTTCTCCCTCCCCTCTTTCCCCTATACTTCTCTTTTTCTTTGTGGGTGTGTCCCCTTGATGTATATCTGCTTGATGGGTCTTCCCTTTCATCATTTGGTGGGGAAAATTTTCCGTGTGTACATTGATTACCTCTCCCCGATCTTCCCCCTTCTCTGGTATTATCCCACTATGTGTGGCTGGGCGGTAGTCATTTGGAGCTATTTGGGCGGTCTTATTGTTCATTCCCATTCTGTCGGGCTCTCTTATATTAGACTGATGTCCTCTGGTGGTGGTTTTATCCTCATAGGGCCTTCTGTCATAATTGCGCCCCCCATTCCGGTGGTTAGAGTAATTGTTATGACCGAAGGATTGGTATCCTCGGTAATTATGATAGGGTCTATATTGATACCCGATCCCCCCTCTAGGGTCATAATTATGCGAGGCTCGCCGGTGAAAACCGTTAAAGGATCCCTGGCCATGATGATAGTTATTCTGACGGTAAGGAGGATAGGATCCATACTCACTTTGACCATTAGGCCTATATCGATTGAAGTCCCTCCTATAGCCAGGTTGAAAATCTCGATTACAGTTCACCTTAGAGCTCTCCACATAATCATTCCGGTCTGTTTTCCCTTGATAGGGTAACCTATAAAAAACTTAAAAGCGATCCTGTTACGCAATATAAAAATGATCTAAAAGCCCTTTTAGACAGAGGTCTAGCCCAAGGTGTGCTAAATAAAAAGGAATATCAATATTTAAATAATGCCCATCCGAGGACCCCAGTTATTTATTACCTGCCGAAGGTCCACAAAAATATGGAAAAACCGCCAGGAAGACCCATCGTATCGGGGATAGACTCCATAACCAGCCGTGTTTCTGAATATGTTGATCTATTTCTACAAAAAATTGTGCCTACCACCCCCTCTCAGTTGAAAGACACGGGCCATGTTTTAAGTTTATTAAAAGAGTTTGGACAGTTATCGGAGGGGACACTAATGTGCACACTTGATGTATCCTCCCTGTACACGATAATACCTAACCAGATAGGAATAGAAGCCGTACGATTTTATATGGACCAAGACCCCCAAATGACAATGGAAAGGAAGGTATTTATCGTCGATTGTATTCTTTTTTGTCTTCAACATAATTATTTTTGGTACGACGATGATTTCTTCCTTCAGACCTCAGGAGTGGCAATGGGTGCGAAATTCGCACCCAGTTTTGCGAATTTATGTCCTATTGGGAATATTACAATATCGATCCCCTGCTACAAGAAAAAGAGAAAGGGGGTCATCTTTTAGCCTGGAAAAGATATATAGATGATTGCTTGTGTTTTTGGTCAGGAACTGCGATTGAACTGGACCACTTTATTTCCAGGTTAAATGCTAATACTTGGGGTATTGTTCTGTCAGCGGATATCAGTGACAGTGAGATTCATTTTCTAGATCTGGTGATCAGGATTGTAGATGGCAGGGTGCAAACCAACACATACTTCAAACCATCCGATAGGAATGGATATATTGAAAGAAACAGCTGCCATTACGAACCCTGGATTAGAAATATCCCAAAGGGTCAGCTGCAACGCATAAAACGCAACTGTACAGAAGACAAGGATTTTGAGGTCCAAAGTGAGGTCATTATTAATCGTTTCTTGGAGAAGGGCTATACTGCTGACACACTATATAAGCAGAAGGAGGAGGTGCTTCTAAAAGATAAGGTTATTAAGACCATCCTCGATACAAGTGGTAGGAATTCGGAAAGGGAGGGGAATGCAGAGAAGTTTAGATTTGCTTTCTCCACCACTTTCTCAACATGCTGCCCCCAGATAAAACAGATTATTAGAAGTAATTGGAAAGTTCTAAAGGGTGATAATATAATAGGTGACATTATACCCGACAAGCCCCCTTTGTCTTTAAGAAAGCACCTACGATCAGGAACCGTGTGGTCCATGGATGTTTGAAAAAGGTGACATCAACACCAAAAGTTAGAAGCGGGTTCACATGGTGCGGTTTCTGTATCGCGTGCAGGAATAGGGGACGGGAGGATAAGAAGAAGAACAAGGTGGACACAGTTACTGCCACATCGAATAGAACAGTATTGAAGATCATAGGGAATTCTTCCTGTGAAACTGCAAGTGTCATCTATTTACTGGAGTGCCCTTGCGGGCTCCAATATATAGGCAGGACTTTGAGGAAGTTGAAAGTAAGAGTGGCTGAACATGTCCGAAATATAAAAGGGATTGGAAACACACAGTGTTTCTGCGCATTTTAAACAACATCACCAAAAGAACCCCGTGGGCTTGAAGTTCTATGCGGTTGAAACAGTCGCAAATCATTGGAGGGGGAATCCTGTCACCTATATAAACAAAAAGAGGCGGAGTGGATTTTTAAGATGGGTACGCTGCAACCGAGGGGCCTTAATATTGAGTGGGATATAAAGAATGTGTGTATGGCATAGGGCGAGGTACTATCTGGTGGATGTAAAGGTTTTGTGGAGCCTTTAGGTGCGGCCCGATTCTGAGTGAGTTGTTAGGATTATATTTGATTATTTATGATTTTTGTTGGTTTTTTGTGTTTTTTAATGTATTTATTAATGACATTTTTTTATATATTTAGTAATGAAATTCTTATATAGCAGCAATTGCTTATGATAATGTTATGCATTGGGGATCAATACTGACCCCACTGGGCGTATACTTCCGGGTCACACCAATTATTGACATGTATTTTACCAACCACGGACCAAGGTAGATCAGATGTAAGCCCCTGATGAAGCCTTTACGGCGAAACCCGGGTCGGGCCTTTTTATATATATGTTCATTTTATCGTGGATTTTGTAAGTAAAATAAACTTGCGCTTTTACATTCTATCAAAGATACCGCACCAGTGGTCTTGTCTTTTTCCCTGATCTAAGGTCCAGTACTCCTACCCGGAACCGGATGTTGGTGGCTGAATCGGGACGCCGTACAATCTGCACGGTGTGTGAGATCTCCTATGCGGTCCATTTCGGGATAAGAAATTGTGTCCACGATCACTTCGAGACCAGAGACTGAATGTGAACTTCGTCTCCAGGACTACTCCAAGATAAGGATTCTGATTGCTGCGGATTGCTGTTCCTCTCTAGCGCGGTACCATCTTCTTTATCTCTCAATATATACGGAAGGGACAGAGCCCGTTCCTTCAGGTTACCGCCGCTCTCTCCGGTGTGTACGCGGACAAATATTGTGTTGACTCACAGTTGTTGCTTGATTATTATTTGACAGGTTTTCTTACTTGCATTTAAGGTACAACGTTGAGTTTATTTTGGTAAAAATCAAATTTTTAAAAATATTAGCAGAGTTTACTGTAATATCACAATCCTGTTTCTTCTCTCTTCTGAACTCATATAGAAATTTTCTAATAAAAAATTAATGTACAATACCCTCTGGGCCATCGTGCAGTGACTGGAAGGGCCCACCGGTTCTTCCCTTAGGGGCACACTCTGGTTCTGGGGTTCTCCTTCTTGATGGCAGTTGAGGTGCCCTTGATGTTGCTGTGTTACGGTGCAAGGCATGGTCCCGTTTGTCGTGATGCCAGCACCTTGAGGTGCAAATGCAGTGTGGTATAATGATGAGACCAGTGTTTGTATAACAGATCCACTGTACTTTTCTGAAGCTGATCAGCAGGTGATCCACACAAGCACTATTCACATGAAATGCAGTCTTAACCAAGTTGAATCAGTCAAATCAAGTAGTTCCTAAAGGTTGTATACGGAGGCTAGCTTCTCTCTCTCTTTCTCGCTCTCTCTCTCTAGTCAATCTCTCCTTTTCTCAGCCCGAAGGGATGCACTTTCTCTAATATATATATATATATATATATATATATATATATAATATCCATTGTATTCTCAGTCTATGAACAGGGGGCCCTCATGTTCTTGGTTATGGTAGGCTGCTTGTAGCTTACAGTGTTTCCACCACATGCAGAGGAGGCTGTAGCCAGATTAGTGGCAATTACCTTTTTTGCAGAATTCAGCAATCCCTTTCTGTCAGCTAAAGTTTCTGTAGATCTTTCCCCCTCTGAGGGACTGGCACATAAGTTGCTTGTGGGCTGTAGGGGAATGGAATCTCCCTACAAGAATTGCTCCTTGCAGTGTTCACTTCTCAGCAGTCAGCCATTAACTCCAGAGTCTTCCTCCTAGAGAGGAAGGCTGGAGCCAACCCTGACTGGCATCATGGGACCTCCCATTCCCTATACGACCTTATGGGATTTGTAGTATCTGCACATAATACATAAAATACAGTAATATTAACAATTTCAATGCTTTGCAGTGTATTTAAGGACACTGCACACTCACTGACAAATAAATAAATAACGCACCCAGGTATAAATGTCGGATTACTGAAAAACTCTGCATGTAGTTATGTCTCAGGAAGACATATACCGCAAATTATTACAGATGTGGTTTGAATGGACACTGGGTCTTGCCACAAGAAGGTGTAAAAGTGATCTTGTGGCAAGAGGCCCCACTGCCCTATACAAAGGCTCTCAGAGGCTACTTTTGTGCAGTGTACCTCTTGTTGACAGACAACAGACAGATCATTGACTGCTAGACATACATCCACTAAAAATGCTACAAATGCTGGATAGATGTGGGCCCCACCTCTGGTACCCATACATATGAGTGGAACAGGATCCAATTCCTGGTTGCCACATGCTCCAATGTGTTGAATAGAATGGCTTCTGTTGCTCTAATCTTATAGACTTCAATTAAGAGGGCTGTGCAAAACAACTGCCCCAGCTCTTCCCTTCATTCTTCTGCAGTAAAAATAAAAAATTATATATCAGCAGTTGGTAAAAGTGTTGTACAGGCTACAGTTATTGATGGTCACCAATGTCAAATTGGTGGGATTCCGACTCCCAGTAAGAAGTGTATTCTTTTTGTAAGTAAACAGCACTATTTATTATTTAAAAAAAGGCATAGAACCCCTTTAACTTTTAGCCTCAAGATCACTAAATCAACAATATTTGATCAAGTATTTTTAAACTATCAGCAATTACTAGGTTTTATCAGTATGCTTACCTAGGACCCATAGGTGCCAGGGCTCATTCAAGAAAAGTAGTGGCCCCTAAACACATGAAAGGTTGCCCATTCCAATTTTTGGGTAAAGGAAAGTAGGAAATTGAATTGTGCCCAGCATCAGATCAAGGTATGTGGAGTTTCCTGGGCAAACCACTCTCTATTGTGTCCAAATAATAGATACAGGGGGTCATTTACAAAGGCTGATCGCAGTTTTCTAGCATACAGAAGCTAAACATTTTCGTGCAAACAGCATGTTTCTCGCCACTGACACCACTTAAAAAAGAGTGAATAGCTTAGTGCAAGGGGATGAGACCACCAGACCCATTTACAATAACATATGCCAAATACAGGCATAAATTCTAACTGAAGTCTATGCCAGCTCCTAGCTGGCGTAGATTTCAGTCAATGTGCAGTGCCTGGAGGATCAGTGCAAAGGTTTAATTATTGCTTAAAAGTTAATTTAATGTTGTCAATTTAAATATTGTAGTTTCGTGTTAGAGACCTTATCTTTCTATGGACTGGTTATGTTACCAGGGTGATAGACTTTGCCTGCCCCTAGTTAGTTGGTACATGAGTCTAGTCTTAGGAGACCTACAGGAAGGATGTGTACGAGAGTTCTTGCAGGCCCAGGTCCAAATAGCCTCTGTCTCTGAGACTACAGTTGCCAAAGAAGCTACTCTGCTACCAGAGTACCCCTGAAAGAAATAAATCAGATGTCTATAGAAGGCCAGAACCATCCATGCCATGCCATGCCGTGCGGAATTCCAACAGCAAGGTATTCGCTTGTTTATGGGATTGTGACTTTGCTTCTGTTGAAAGGATTATTGCCTTCAGAACCTACCACACTACCACTGAGATGGACTGGCCATCCTGCTCTAAATTTTGCACCCCTGAGTCCGGGAGTTGCAGGAGTTAACAAATACAGACTTAAATGCCTTTGGGTATTTGGGGAGACTGCAAGTGTCCTTAGAAGGAGAGCCAGGGACTACTACTACCATCATTCTTGCTGCCCAGCTTTTGGGAGGAGACTATACTTAGATATACTTTGGACTGTGCCTTTTGCGATTTACTACTACTCACATCATCCATTCAGTAAATAAATACTTTATTTATTGCAACCAATGGGCATGATTATGATTATTGACTCCATCAATTATCCACCAACCCTATATCTATATTCCTACCTTGCATCCTGCCAATCACTTAGCATCAAGGGCACCCCAACTACCATCAGGTAGAAGTCCCTGAAATTCAAGGAGTGTCCAGATGGAAGAAAAAGTGCATCCTTCAATCTGTGCATGACACAGGGACAGCCAGGGTAAAAATTGCCTATGTGAACTGTGAGTACTACTACCACCATCATAGTCCATACCACTCCTTCTATCCTTGCCTCCCCTCTGGGACGCTGCAGATGTGCCTCTTAAAAAATGATCACATCTTACTGCAGCAGACTTGTGTATGAAACACTAATCTTTAGTAAATGTACCTCACAGTGTCCACATTACAAAATGCAAAAAAATAATGCCACCATAGTACCTGTAAACCATAGCTACATAGTGTCTTAAAGGCTATGGACACCTTTGTGCACTAAAATTCAATAACCCCATATCTTACCGTAATGCAGCGCATAATAAAATTGCACTTTGATTACTGCTATCAGCTTTGCTTCACATGCTCTTAGAAATGCTCTGATTTGAATTTGGCTAAGGGCTGTCATCTCCTTTGAGGCTCTGTAGGTGTTCATGTTGATTTCACATACACCAGCACAAGCTCTGCTGCCCCGCCCCCACATCCTGTTACACAGCACAGCTAGCAGCCACTTACATATAGGCTGCCGGAACTTGCAAGTAACTTGGTAGTAAGATTTATTCTAATCCACAACATGGTGAGTCTTAAAGTATGCTACAGCCTGTAATCAGCAGATCTATTTCTCACTTTACATTCTGTAGAGTCCATTATTTGTAGACACAATAGATATTTCTGCAGGTAACATTAGTGCAGCAATCTACAGTCAGAACTAGGCGTTCTGGATTTAGATCTTATTACTGACACCTCTCACTACATGCACTCTCTTCTGAATGCAATATTTTTGTGCAGTCCGCACAGTGAGTGGTCACTTGTCCCACACAGATTAGTATAGTGTAATGACACACAATGCTATGAACACATATAAGTACACAGTGAGATTGCTCAAAACTGGTGTACAGTAGAACTGGCTTAGTTGCCCATAGCAACCAATTAGATTCCGCCTTTCATTTTCCAATGAAGCAGTGAAAAATGAAAGGTGGAATCTGATTGGTTGCTATTGGCAACTAAGCCAGTTCTACTTTACACCAGCAAATTGCAGTACCCAATGCACGGAACGGCCGCACAAAGGCCGTGTGCATGAGGCCTTACTCATTTTGTGTGGCAAGGTAACTAAAAAATGGCTGTTCTGGCACAGTTTTTATTTTTTGCTTTTTACGATGTTCACCTGACAGAGTACATAATGTGATATTTTTATAGAGCAGGTCATAACGACGCGGGGATACCTAATATGTCTATTTTTTAAATTTTATTTTGGATTTACACAATAATTTTTTTTTTAAAAAAACTTCATGTTTTGGTGTTTCAATTTTGTGAAAGCCATATTTTTTATTTTTTTGGTGATTGTCTTAGGTAGGGTCTCATTTTTTGCGGGATGAGATGATGGTTTGATTGATACCATTTTGGCGCACATATGACTTTTTGATTGCTTAATATTATACTTTTTGTGATGTAAGGTGATGTAATGGCTTTTTTGGCACATTTTTTATTTTATTTTTTTATGGCGTTCACCAGACAGGTTGGATCACATGCTATTTTTATAGAGCAGGTTGTTACGAACACAGAGATGCCTATATGTGCATTTTTTCAATTTTATCAAAGGATTTTAAAAAAATATAATACTTTTTGTGTATCAATTTTCGGAAATACATATTTTTTATATGTTTTGGACTATTGTCTTACTTAGACAATGCGGGATGAGATGATGGGTTTTAGTCTTACCATTTTGGGGCATTTATGACTTTTTCATCGCTCGGTATTACTTTTTTGTGATGTAAGTTGATAAAAAATTGGTTTTTTTTGCACATTTTTTTTTATTGCGTTCACCAGACGGGTTGGATCACAGGATTCTTTTATAGAGCAGGTCGTTACGGATGGGGTGATACCAAACATGTTTGCTTTTTTATTTTTGAAATTTTTAACCAATTATATGTGCGGATGTAGGAAGAAGTCAGATTTTGTTTTTTACTATTTTACTTATACTTTACTTTTTTTTATCTTGTTTTACTGTATAGTGTACTGCAGTGTATTTTCATTCACAGTAAGCCTGATCAGGCTTCTGTCTTTAGCCAGAGCCTGATTAGGCTTAGAGATAATATGGCAAGCTGGATACCTGTTAAGGCGTCCGGTTGCCTTGGTAACCATCGGGATGCTGCCACAGCGGTCCCTAAGGACCGCGGCATGGAAGGGTTTAAACGTCCGACATCGTTGCCAGCACCGATATCGGCCATTTCAAGCAGAGTGTCAATTGTATGTTATAGCTGGCACTCTGCTCACCACTCGGCCATCCTGAATGGGAGGGCAGCAGTCTTGGTGAGGGGGGGGGGGGGTTGTTCTGCTGCATCCAACCATCCTAAACAAAGGGTGGGGGGGGGGTTTGCATGTGGCCGCAGCTCTCATATCATAGTCAGACCAGTCCCTTCTGTTCATCACTGATCACACCCCCCTCCCCCCCCCCGTGCCTTCCATCCTCCGCTGCTCTCACATAATAGTATTATAGTCAGACCAGCCCCTTCCATTCATCACTGATCGCACCCCTCCCGTTCATGTGCCTTCCATCCTCTGCTGCTCTCATATCACAGTCAGACCAGTCCCTTCCAATTATCCAGGCCAATTGATACTAGTCGTGACGTCACTGGGCCAGCTGTAAACAGTGACAAGGCCGCGGCGCTCCTGGAGTGCCGCTGCCTTCTCAAACAGCTGATCGGTGGGGGTCCCGGGTGTCGGACCCCCACCGATCAGATGCTGATGATCTATCCAGAGGATAGATCATCAGCTTAAACAAACTGCAGAACCCCTTTAATAAGCTCTGCACAAATTATTACACCATTCACTCTAGTTTTGAACAGTGGGTGTAAAAATGGGCATGGTTAGCTTATCAAACAGATTTAAACCAGGTTTATCAACCTCAACTTTTCATTCTTACTCCAGTGAAGGGTTGGCAGATAAAGTGGAGTAACATCTCCAGACAGAAATGTTAGACTTAAAGATCCACCAAATTCATCAACCATTGTGCGGTATTAGATAGATTTGGAGCAAATTATGGCAACAAAGACTCCTGCAAAACTGACGTTAAAAATCCCTCCCCCATTAACTGTCCTGATGAGGGTGGTTGGAGGCCTCAGGTGATCCCTCAGGATATTTGCCTTCTCCCTGATATTTCCATACAAAACAGTTTGTTAATAGAGCACAGCTGAGTTTGTCTACTTAGTGGAAATTAGAAAAAATGTTTTCTACCAGAAGTATAACTTCAAATCTATAGTCGCCTTTGTCTGAAAAACAGCAAGCAACGACTTACAAAATCATAAACCAAGGATGCAGCTGACCGCCAGTCAACAGACAAGTTGTCATTTAGATTTTATAGGACTCAGATGACATGAACCTCTAAACAACAAAAAGTTATTCAAATAACAATAGGATCCGCCAAAAATATTTTGATGCTCTGTTACACTTGGCTTTCATTGTCAAGTGTCTAGCGCGATACATAGTTGGCTAGACGCTTTTGCTGGAATAGATGGTTTTTCTATTCACCAATTCCTGTGGATAGAAATGAGCAAATTTGATATTTTTAAATTTGTTCACGCTTCATTTGGTGGTAAAAGCAGAATGAATAGCGTTATGGATTCCGTTACCACTGACCATAACACAATTCTATGACGTAGTACATAACGGAATGCCTTTGGAGGCATTCCGTTATTCATTCCGTCATAATAGACGTCTATGAGCTGCAAAACGGATCCGTCCCGTTTCCGTTATGCAGGGAAGTAGTAACCTGAGTAGTCTGATCTTGTAGTCATACTCCTTCCATGCATCACCTACTTCTTACTAAGGGCTGTGTTAAATTTCTGTTCCATTAGAGAACAGAAATAATATATCTGTTAAAAGTATTGTCGGGAACACACATTTCTATCCATCATCCATTGGCTATTTTCATTCTATCATGTATCATTTATTTTGAGTGGAAAGAAAAGTCCAGAACAGGACTTTTTCTTGTGCCAAAAATAGTGGAAACTATGTAGCTGCTTACCACATGTACATCTTTCCCATGCTTTTTTTTAGTCTCCTGACCTCTTTTCACAATGTAAAGAGTTCACTCTGGTTTGTTTCCATCCTGTACTGTACCACTTCCTGTTGTGGTATCCAACCAAACCCATGATGCACTTCTCCTTTTTCTACCTCAGCTCCAGCACCCCTCCTAACAACACCCAGCTTGTTACATAGACATTCCCCTATCACTGCCCCTAACAATGTCCACCTAGTTTATAGTGCAGTCTTACCAGCTAGTTTATAGCTCCTCCCACCAGCTAGTTACATAGACATTCCCCTATCACTGCTCCTAACTACACTTAACTAGTTTATAGCTCCCCACACCCAGCTAGTTACATAGACACTGTCCTATCACTGCTACTGTTGACCTCAAAGACCTGCATGGAGATGATTAGAGATGAGCCAATTGAAGTTGACGAAGTGGAATTCGATTCGAATTTGAGGAAAAACTCGATTTGCACCAAATCCGAATTTGTTCAAACTTCGTGGTAGTGAATCGCATTTTTTCCCTAAATGGCTGCTGCAAGTGTGAGGACATGGAACAAGAAACTCGGGGAAAGCGGGACCAGCCATAATGCCATGCATGCAGCCAATCTGCAGCCAGCCAGCCCTGTGATGTCACAGCCCTATACAGCCAATGAGCAGCCAGCCCTGTGATGTCACAGCCCTATAACTAGCCTCAGCCATCTTGGATTCTGCCATTTTCCATTGTACTTAGTGCAGGGAGAGACGTCAGCCGGCTGCTAGGGACAGTGCTAGAAAAAACATAATTGTGCTGAAAAGAAAGTATTTACAAGTTCAGGGAAAGATTATTCAAGGTGTAGGGAAAGGATAGGGAGAAATCATTCCATAGCATTTATGTTGAACAGGGTTCAGTAGGGGAGGTTACAGCCTGAGTAATAGGAACAATCCTATTACACCTTGCTGCACTGACTGGGGACCCAAATTGCCATTATACAGCTCTGTAATTCCAGAAAACCATTCTTGCTATTAGGGGGCAGGTTCAGTTTGATACAGCCATTAACAGGGTTTATCACAGGGAAATATTTCTATGTCTTATTTGCCCTTGTGCAGTGCAGTTATATGTTCTAAAGCATTTTTTGGCTTGTATTAGTGGTATAAAAGGGTTTATTAGCCGTTGTGTGGTGAAGTCCGAAAATTACAGCACTTTTTTGTGTGTATTAGTAGCAAAAGAGAAATATATTTGCAATTCAGCGGTGCAGTTATATGTTCTTAAGCCCTTTTTGTTGTGTATTAGTGGCAAAAGTCAAATAAATTTGCTGTTCAGCGGTGCAGTTATATGTTCTAAAGCCGTTTTAGTCATGTATTAGTGGCAAATGTAAAATATATTTGCCGTTCAGCGGTGCAGTTATATGTTCTGAAGCCTTTTGCGGAGTGTATAAGTATAAAAAAGAAATATATATTTGCGGTTCAGTGGTGCAGTTATATGTTCTAAAGACCTTTTTGTCGTGTATTAGTGGCAAAAGAAAATATATTTGCCCTTCAGCAGTGCAGTTATATGTTCTAAAGCCTTTTGTGGCGAGTAGAAGTTGAAAAAAGAAAAATATATTTGCCCTTCAGGGGTGCAGTTATATGTTCTAAAGCCTTTTGTGGCATGTATAAGTGAAAAAAGAAAAATATATTTGCTGTTCAGCAGTGCAGTTATATGTTCTAAACCCTTTTGTGGCATGTATAAGTGGAAAAAAGAAAAATATATTTGCCGTTCAGCGGAGCAGTTATACATTCTAAAGCTTTTTGTGTCGTGTATAAGTGGAAAAAAGAAAAATATATTTGCCGTTCAGTGGTGCAGTTATATGTTCTAAAGCACTTTTTGTCGTGTACTAGTGGCCAACGTAAAATATATTTTCCGTTCAGCGGTGTAGTTATATGTTCTAAAGCCCTTTTTGGCGTGTAATAGAGGCAAAATAAAAATATATTTGCCGTTAAGCGGTGCACTTATATGTTCTAAAGCACTTTTTGTTGTGAATTAGTGGCAAAAGAAAAATATGATTGCCGTTCAGCAGTGCAGTTATCTGTTCTAAAGCCCTTTTTGCCATGTATTAGTGGCAAAAGTAAAATATATTTCCCGTTCAACGGTACAGTTATATGTTCTAAAGCCTTTTGTGGCGTGTATGAGTTGAAAAAAGAAATATATATTTGCCGTTCAGCAGTGCAGTTATATTCTAAAGCCCTTTTTGTCATGTATTAGTGGTAAAAGAAAAATATATTTTCCGTTCAGCGGTGCAGTTATATGTTCTAAAGCCTTTTGTGGCGAGTATAAGTGGCAAAAAGAAAAATATATTTGCTGTCAGCGGTGCAGTTATATATTCTAAAGCCTCAGGCGTTCCTGCAATGAAAAAAGTGCAGGAACACCGTTCCCTTTCAGGGCCGTCTTTAAAGGGATTCTGTCTGTCACCATGTTTGAGCCTATATAGATGCGGACATGACCGGCTAGATCGCCGCTAGCATGTCCGCACAATATCTGTCCCATAGCACTGCGCTTTTTTATTTAGTATAAAAAAGATTTTATATGTATGTAAATGAGGGTGTAAATGTGCCCAAGGGGAGGTACGAACCTTCCTTGTGCCCAGCACCTCCCCCCTGTGAAGGAGCCTCCGTTCTACTAATCTCCTGCTTATTCTAAGTGAGATCGCCGTAAATCTCGTGATGCGCAAGATCGCGCATGCGCAGTTCCGACATAGTGTTCCTTCCCTGTGCTCACGCATCGCGAGATTTACGGCGATCTCACTGAGAGCAAGCAGATGATTGGTAGAAAGGAGGCTCCTTCACTGGGGGGAGGTGCTGGGCACAAGGAAGCTTCGTACCTCCCCTTGGGGACATTTACACCCTCATTTAAATACATATAAAATCCTTTTTTATACTGAATTAAAAAGCGCAGCGCTATGGGACAGATATAGTGTGGACATGCTAGCGGCTATCTAGCTGTGCATGTCCGCATCTATATAGACTCAAACGTGATGACAAAATCCTTAACGCCGGTGTTCTGTTATATTTCCCTACCTGTGAAGTTTCCCTACCCTCATAACTTCCTGTTGTGACGCAGCCGCACCGGACCTGACGTTCACAGGTTTGACGTGCACTGGGAGCTGATGGAGAGGCACTGGGGGCTGGTGAGAGGCACTGGGGGATGATGGAGAGGCACTGGGGGCTGATGGAGAGGCACTGGGGGCTGATGGAGAGGCACCGGGCGCTGGTGGAAAGGCACTGGGGGCTGGTGGAGAGGCACTGGGGGCTAGTGAGAGGCACTGGAGGCTGATGGGGAGGCACTGGGGGCTGATAGAGAGGCATCGGGGGCTGGTGAGAGGCACTGAGGGCTGCTATGAGGCTACTGGGGGTTGCCATGAGGCTACTGGGGGCTGCTATAATGCTAATTGGGGCTGCTATAAGGCTACTGGGGGCTGATATATGGCTATTGAGGGCTGCTATAAGGCTACTGGGGGCTGCTATAATGCTAATGGGGGCTGCTATAAGGCTACTGGAGGGTGCTATGAGGATACTGGGGGCTGCTATGAGACATGGGAATCTTATCTGAGGTCTGATTGGGGTCATTTATATTGGGGTATGAGCTGAGGTGTGATCTGAGGTCTTATTGGGGTCTTATTAACATTGGGGATCTTATTGGGGCTGGTAGCTGAGGTCTGATTAACATTGGGGGTCTGATTGGTGGTCTGACTTGAGGTGTAAAGTAAAATATTTTTTTCTTATTGTCCCCCTCTAAAACCTAGGTGTGTCTTATGGGCTGGTGCATCTTATAGGGTGAAAAATACGGTACTTCCTTGCTCCTTCTCCCGACCTCCCCTGCCATTTGCATACACCGCGCGCTGTGACATGTTGCGGAGGCACTGCAGTGGATCTTGGGTGATTTCCCACACTTTTTTCCCAGGATTTGACCCCGGGGTGCAGTTATATGTTTTAAAGCCCTTTTAGTCGTGTATTAGTGGCAAAAGTAAAATATATTTGCGGTTCAGTGGTGCAGTTATATGTTCTAAAGACCTTTTTGTCGTGTATTAGTGACAAAAGAAAAATATATTTGCCGTTCAGCGTAGCAGTTATATATTCTCAAGCTTTTTGTGTCGTGTACAGTATAAGTGGAAAAAAGAAAAATATATATTGCCGTTCAGTGGTGCAGTTATATATTCTAAAGTGCTTTGTGGCATGTATAAGTGGAAAAAATAAAAATATATTTGCCGTTCAGTGGTGCAGTTATATGTTCTAAAGCGTTTTGTGGCGTGTATAAGTGGAAAAAAGAAAAATACATTTGCCGATCAGCGGTGCTGTTATATATTCTAAAAAATTTAGTGTCGTGTATAAGTGGAAAAAATATATATATTTGCAGTTCAGCGGTGCAGTTATATGTTCTAAAGCCCTTTTTGTCATGTATTAGTGGCAAAAGTAAAATATAGTTGCCATTCAGTGGTGCAGTTATATGTTCTAAAGCCCTTTTATGGTGTGTAATAGTGGCAAAATAAAAATATATTTGCCGTTCAGCAGTGCAGTTATATGTTCTAAAGCCTTTTGTGGCGTGTATAAGTGGAAAAAAGAAAAATATATTTGCCATTCAGCGGCGCAGTTATATATTCTAAAGCCCTTTTTGTTGTGAATTAGTGGCAAGAGTAAAATATATTTGCCGCTCAGTGGTGCAGTTATGTGTTCTAAAGCCCTTCTTGTTGTGTATTAGTGGCAAAAGTAAAATATATTTGCCGTTCAGCGGTGCAGCTATATGTTCTAAAGCCCTTTTTGGTGTGTAATAGTGGCAAAATAAAAATATATTTGCCCTTCAGCAGTGCAGTTATATGTTCTAAAGCCCTTTTTGTCGTGTATTAGTGGCAAAAGAAAAAGATATTCGCCGTTCAGTAGTGCAGTTATATGTTCTAAAGCCTTTTGTGACGTGTATAAGTGGAAAAAAGAAAAATATATTTGCCGTTCAGCAGTGCAGTTGCATTCTAAAGCCCTTTTTGTCGTGTATTAGTGGCAAAAGAAAAAGATATTTGCCGTTCAGTGGTGCAGTTATATGTTCTAAAGCCTTTTGTGACGTGTATAAGTGGAAAAAAGAAAAATATATTTGCCAGTCAGCAGTGCAGTTGCATTCTAAAGCCCTTTTTGTCGTGTATTAGTGGCAAAAGAAAAAGATATTTGCCGTTCAGAGGTGCAGTTATATGTTCTAAAGCCTTTTGTGGCGTGTATTAGTGGAAAATGGAGAAATATATTTGCCGTTCAGCAGTGCAGTTATATATTTAAAAGTCTTTTGTGTCGTGTATAAGTGGAAAAGAATAAGGGCCTATTTGCTGTTCAGCGGTGCAGTTATAAGTTCCAAAGCCTTTTGTTGAGTGTATAAGTGGAGAAAATAAAAATATATTTGCTGTTTAGCGGTGCTGTTATATATTCTAAAGCCTTTTGTGTCGTTTATAAGTGGAAAAAAATAAGGGCCTATTTGCCATTCAGCTGTGCTGTTATATGTTATAAAGCCATTTTTGTCGTGTATTAGTTGGAAAAAAATATATATTTGCCATTCAGCAGTGCAGTTATATGTTCTAAAGCCTTTTGTGGAATGTATAAGTAGATAAAAGAAAAATATATTTGCCATTCACCGCTGCAGTTATATGTTCTAAAGCCCTTTTTTGTGTGTATTAGTGGGGGGGGGGGGGCTTATTAGCCGTTGTGTGGTGAAGTGAAAAAATTCCAGACTCTTTTGGGGTGTTTTAATTTCCTTTTTATTTATTTATTTGATCTAACAGTGTGTTAGACAGAGAACTGCCAGGCCCTGCACAGGGGAGTGACAGAGGCCTAAAGTTTTCTGGCTCAGGCACAGGTTGCAGCAGAGTAAGGGGATGTGGCAGCAGGAGTCGCAGTGAGAGGACTGCGCTCCAGGTGTCATCTAGCGGTGGTGTCTTAACCAGCAACCCAGCGGTTCTTGAATGGTTGACTCGATCTTCGACTTTGTCCCAAGTGACATCAGACACCCCCAGCCAAGAGCCGGTGGGTTCGTCAGACACAACCCTTAGTTGGCATGGCCCGGGAGCAGGCCCTGTGCCCTCACCTGTCCTCAACCTGCCTCTGTCCTTTTCTGTTCCCTCAGCCAGAGAAGTATTGTATGCTGTGGGCTCAGCTCCACTATACCGTGAAGACAAGCTACTAGAAGACAGTAACTAGCTACTAGCAAGCCAAGATGTGGAGGAGACATCCGCCGCTTCCTCCACTAGGCGGGCAAGTAGTGATGAGGAGAGTGGTGTGGGAGCTGGTGTTACAAGCGGTCAGGCTCCTGACCCAGAGACGGTTGAGGAGGACATCAGTGAAGAGCACACAGTACTCCATAATGATGATGTAGCTGATCGCACTTGGAAGCCAGGTGACGAAGCGGCTTCATCATCATTGGGAGAAGAGGGTGGCAATTTGCCCGTGAGGCAGCGGCGGAGCCAGCAAGTTGCTTGCGTGGCCGGGAGTCAGCAGGGTGGCAGCAGTGGGAAGTCGGGAGCCAAACGTGCCCTGGGGAAGACCACCCGCTTTGCAGGAACCTACATGCCTGGAAATTAGTGGTGCAGGGGTTCAAGGAAGCAGTGGTAGTAGCAGTCAGTCAGTGCGGAGTGTTGGGGGTAAAATGACCTACTCGGCACTGTGGCAGTTTTTTGTTAAGCCACCGGAGGAGGTGAACATGGCCATTTGTAGAATCTGTGGGCAGAAGGTGAAGCGTGGCCAGGGTGCCAATGGCACCACGTCCCTGTGTCAACATATGCAGCTTCACCATAAAGTGGCCTGGGAGAACCGTGGCTCCAATGTGGTGGTCCAGCCTGACGCATAACGGATCTTGTAGCAGCCTGTATGGTCCCATCAGAATTGGCTTCTGATTTGGTAGCCAAAAGCAGGAGTGGGTACAAAACACAGAAGAAATGCAAATATTCCATTTACATGTCATCTCTGACAGGACAGTTTTTTGTGGGTTACTGTTCTGACGGATCAGAGGAAGAGCAAAATAATCAGTGACGTCAACACAAACTTACTGCTGACACCCTCTCCACTCTGTTGGGGGGCTCTACTTGTATAAGCGTTTAATAGAACAGGTTCTGTAGACATCTATGTGGAATCAGCTGACAACAGTGTAAAAGGAGTGCGCTTCTCCTTGGCGCTAACATCAACCTGTAAGGCTGAGTTCATACTTGAGTGATTTGGTCTGTTTTGGCCCCGTGACTGCCCAAATAAGTGAAGTGTGCAGTGATTCTAAGAGCGACGCCTGCCATGTGCGTGTCATACTGACTCACAGTATTGTTTCACTACCACAGCAGACTCCCTATGCAAGGGAGTTATTGCAAGGCACAGTGTTCTACACCACTATAAAGGCTCTCTGAAGCCAGGAAATAGCCGTTTTTTTAACGCGATTCACCACGAATAAATTTAGATCGAACCAAACTTTTTCAAAAAATTCAGCAAACTGGCCTAATCGAATTTTTGACAAATTCGCTCATCTCTAAACATGATCATGTGACTACATCCCAGAGCGGAAGATAGGAGGAATAAAGGTAAAATAAATACATTACAGCTACCTTCATAAATAATTATTTGAAAGAATGTTGTTGCAAACCGGAAGACCCCTTTAGGCCTCATAAATATTCCAGTATTTTTAGTCCATGTCTGACCTGCATTTGTTGCAGATCGCACACAGACCCATTCTTTTCTGTAGGTCCTCAAAAAAAAACGGCCAACACATGGATATCATTGGTGTTCTGTCTGCATCCATGCAGTCGGGCCACAAATGATAGACCCTGTCCTATTCTTGTCCATTTTGCAGACAGGATTTGTACAGTGGGTCTCTTGAAAATTGCGGGATGCACATGAACAGCATCCGTATTTTGCAGATCTGGGATTTGTGGACTGTAAAACGGATACAGTCATGTGCAGGAGGCCTTAACGACACAAACACTAACTGAGCATAAGTGATGTTCGAACCCTCTAAGCCAGGCATGCTCAACCTGCGGCCCTCCAGCTGTTGCAAAACTACAACTCCCATCATTCCCTGACAGCCTACAGCTATCATCCTACAGAAGGACATCGTAGGAGTTGTAGTTTTACAACAGCTGGAGGGCCCCAGGTTGAGCATCCCTGCTCTAAGCCAATGGACAAGGGATCTCTCTCATAGATTGTAAACTCTTGCAAGCAGGGCCTTCACTCCTAGTGTTTCAGTTGTATTAGCCAGTAACTTTGTGATTTCTTTTGTTTTGTACATGAACCTTCTGGATTGTAAAGCGCTGTGGAATATGGTGGAGCTATATAAGTAAACATTATTATTATTTATAGTTGAGCCATTTTTGAAAAAAACAAACAAATGCAGACCCTTTTGTCCAGTGCGGGACAACCCCTTTGATGCTTCCTGTAACAATGTGTAAAAAAGCTGTGATGTATAATTCATCATAAAGGTATGACAGACATCATTCAGATGCTTATATGACCAACTGAAAAGATATTCCATCACCGCTAAGAAGATTCTGGATATATTGTTCCATTCAGGCAGTACAAACATATCACACCCTTCCAAATTATGCTGAACATTTAAAACATTTCAGAGAAGCACTCTAAACAATGGATGCCGTTAAATGTGGTGGTAGAGTTCAAATGAAAGAAATTGACATTAAAGAGAAACAACACTGAGAGTCTTTATTTTTGTTTTATTTAAAGGGAGTAAGTATTATTAACTTGAGATCCGAAACGCGTCGATTGTGCATCTGACTGTTTTGTATGGATTTTAGAGCATCGAATAACAGATATCGTTTTTTCAGAAACCCGAACCTTCTACTTTTTACAAAGTGAGAAAAAGAAACCACCTTTTTTTTCCCCAAAAAGCAGCGCCACTCCTGTCCCTGGCCTGTGTCTGGAAGTGCAGCTTAGTTCTATTATTGAGGTAGTTATATCCATTTCTGGCGGCTAAATAATTACCCAATAAAAATTCTCTCATACACCGCTGTGGGCAGTTGGGGTCTTTTCATACTGCGCTGCAGTTTTTGATTTACTGTATGCACCAGGAAAGACCCATAGGCCCTCGTTATACTGACAGAGGCCAAAATAGTGCTCTTTTTGTCTCTGTACAGCAGCACCTGCTGAGGTTTCTGTTTTTTTACTACATGGAATAGCACAGCAGAGTTTGCTGTTCCATCCAGTGCAAAAAAATTAAAAAAGCATGTCGTATACATTTTTTTTAACATAGGCAGCCTTGCTTGGAATCCATGAACACAAGCACCAGAGGTTTGGGAAATCCTACCAATGGAGACCTTGGATGGCCACTGCAGATGCAGTGTGAAAAAAAGTAGCTCAAGCCTATTGTCTGCTGCCTGGAGATGCATCTGCAGAACTAAATAATTTGGGATCTCTATAACAATCTGCATAGGGAACAACATTTGAGAATAAAAATATAGGCTTACCATCGTATTTCCATCCTTTCCTGGTCTTCTACAGAGAGAGCCCACTCCATACACTTACACTGTACTGATGACATAGGGGGAGATTTATCAAACTGGTGTAAAGTAGAACTGGCTTAGTTGCCCATAGCAACCAATCAGATTCCAACTGTCATTTTTCACAGCTCCTTTTGGAAATAAAAGGTGGGATTTGAATGGTTGCTATTGGCAACTAAGCCAATTCTACTTTACACCTGTTTGATAAATCTTCCCCAGACAGAGTAAGGCCCCTTGCAGAGCAGCGTCACGGATTAGGTCCGGATAGGTTCAGTTAAAAATACGCGATTTTGCAAGCAAGTTCATTCAGTTTTGTCTGCGATTGCGTTCAGCTGTTTAGTTTTTTGCGCGCGGGTGCAATGCACATTGATGCGTTTTTCACGTGATAAAAAAACTTAAGGTTTACAGACAACATCTCTTAGCAACCATCACGGAAACCTCACTCGTCTGAAAGGGGCCTAAGAGTTAAAGGGGTTATCCCATGACTAACATAAAAAGTGAAAATCAGACATCATTATGCCTGTCCAAAAGTGCCTTAAAGGGGTTATGCCATGATTAATGTAAAAAATTGAAATCATTTAGTACATGACAATCTCTTTCCTACAAAGAACCAGCCCTGTACCTTACATGGATCCAGAGATCTCCCCAGTCATTGCTCTGCTAGATTTATATCAAGCTGGCAGCTCAATGGAAGTGTCTTTTCTGCTGCAGCTCAGGGGGCGTGTCCCTGCTCTCCCTATCACAGCTCAGGAGGCAATTGAAGGATGAAACTGAGCATGTACGGCCTTCTTATCGAGCAGGACAAAGAAATAAGAAAAAGGACAACCAGCAGGTGGCGCTATACAGATACATTTTATTGAATAACTCACCGGCTATGCTAAATTTTTAATTAAATGCAATTAAAAAGTATTCAGATCCAGGTTTGAAATCTGTAAAATATTTTTCCGTGGGACAACCCTTTTAACCTCCAGCTGCCCACTCCTGTAGTTTAGTTCCCATGATACACACATATTGAATGTTTTAAAAGAAAACACCGCCATCCACAGTAATATTATCTTTGTCCTACTCAGTATCACATATTGCATTCAGAAACATCAAAATTACAGTAGATTCCCATCAAGAACAAAGCCTAGGGCAGGGCTGAAACATGATGACATTTCAAAGAAGCCGAAGTTTTACATTTCAAGCTCACATTCTTTGTGAATCTACAGTACACATTTGGGTGAAGAAATGAATCTGTGTGTAAATGTAATTAGCCCTCTATTGCAAGACTAAACCAAAAACAAACCGTAAACTGTAAAAAGGGTTAATTCTCATGCACACAGTCATATTATGGTTCAGCTTTGAACAGGGCAGTAATAGGTCTTCCATAAATATCTACGGGACATCTAAATCTATATTACTCCAATTTAGTCCTTTCACTGCCAAGGATTTTTGGACATTTGGCCCCTCTAGTTACCAGGACAATTTTTACAACTCCGACATGTACAAATAAAACCTACATTTATTTGTCAGGATGACACTCAGCAATTTGCATGAACAGTCCCCTCTTTGGCATTTTAATTCAATGTGCAATAAAAAAGCAGAAAAGTTTACATTAATGTCTTAAAATATGACCCAAGCAGACCGTCGTATACCACAAGTTAAACATGTGCAGAGTTCATACGTACCACTTTGGCCTAAATTTACTTACTTTTACTTTACATATTAGAAAATCACTAAAACTGGAAAGACCATAAACCTAGCCTTAAAAGGGTTACCAGGAGGTGAATGTAAAGTTATACAGGGAGAAGAGGATCTATGCTGCTTCTTTTCTTCCTTCTATCAGCATGCCCCCCACTGCCCCCCCCCCCCTCTTTTCTTCTATGCTGACTGAGATCATAGATTGCTGGGTCTATTTTAATATGCTTTATCTCTAGAGGTAAAAGCCAGGTCTTGTTTAAAATCTGAGAATCTAGGCTTGTGGTGCTAGCTGATTTACAGCCAGATATTGCATGCTTACATACAGGAGTGGGAGTGAGAGCTACAGCTATATAAAGCTCCCATATTCACCAGGCTCTATCTCCAGCTGTATTGCGGCTAGCTCTGCAATTCCTGTTTTTCTTTAAAACTTAGATTCTCAGTTTTAAAACAACACCTAGCTGCTAAACAGCCTGGCAGAGAGCAGTTAGCAGCAAGGATGCATCTCATACAATCTTGGCCAGGACATTTGAGATACGTCCTTGGCAGGGGAAAGGGTAATACAGAGGTGCTTTAGGCATATTGTGTACAAATCTGACAGGAAAAAAGCATTGTCTGTTCTAATAGTATTTTTGCAAGGAAGACTGGAGTCCAAAAGAGTCTGGTCACAGTGCAGGAAGATACTATACCGCTCTGTGGACAAGGCTCTGCCACGTGCATAAGCCCTTCAGGTTTATGAACACTAGTCTTTCAGCTAATTAGCCTCAATATTTTTAAGCCCTGAGGGTACTACAACACGGTGCAGTTATGTCATGGTTGTGACACGGCCGTGTTGTGTTCAAGTGCAGCCAAAAGGGCTATAGCAAATATATAATTAAACTAATAAAGACTACACGGTTCAGTGGGTCTGTATTGTTAACAGCCGTGCGACACCTTCAATAACACTATATGGTTTTACCTTTAAAGTCAAACTATAAGATATTTTAAACATTATTTATGGGGCAGAAAAAGGGAAATTATTTTCTCTTGCTTCACCCTTGATCACTCATGGTGCTGCCTCATGTCGCGACTGTGCTGCATTTTGGATGCTTTAAAAAAAACACGTAACCGTTTTTTTCCACAAGATATCTGAGGTTATGGCGCATTTTCTTCCATCAAAGGAAAAACAGACTTAAAGAGTCACTGTACTTTCACACAATTTCATTTTATAGAGAATGGTATAACTAGTAAATTTCTAACTCACAGGCCCAGGGGTCTTACTTCCAACTAAGTTGCAGTCCACTGCCTGTTGACAGGCGAGATACACCCCTGGTAACAAAAGACTCAGAAAATGATTCACAGGAAGTGGGGACAGGTCAGAGCTAGCTGAGCTCCTGAGCCTGATAGAAGCACTGCTTTTACACTGCTTCTGAAGATCTGAGAAGCATCTGTGCATCTGTAAGTGTTTTTTACCTTTCATTGCAGATTGATGAGCTTCCTAGATGAAAACAAACATAGTGAGAAGTAAGTTAAGTGAGGTCACAGCAGTACAATACTGGCAGATTCAACAGCAGGGAGACACGCACTGCTTCTGAGTGAAATGCATCTAGCTGTGCAGCTGAAACAGGGAATAATATGGCTGAAAAGACATTACGTAAGCTCAAACATAACTGTTCATTCACAGTTATGATTGTACAAAGAAGCACAGCCATCATGCTAACTTTTTTTTAAAAACTGAGGAACACTTTAAATTACATTAATGCAACTCTATTTAGTAATTAATGGAATTTATCTTTACTGTAGGTATAGTTTCCCTTTTTTCCTTTTGCTGGAAGAAGAAGCACCATAATCGCAGCCACATGCATTTTTTAATGCATTTTTTTGCCGTAGCACAACCATGGAGTGTGCCAGCAGCCCTAAGGGGTGTTTGCAACTGTAACACATTGCACATGTCTGGCATGGACTCCACATTTCGATATAGAGACAAATATTAAATGACGTATACCTGCCAAAGACATTTACCTGCCAGGAGAGACACCCTTTTAGCATATGTTTGGCATATGTTTGGCATGTAAAATATATACAGAAATTGTAAGCATTGTATGGGATTATTATTTGAACAATGTATCTGGGTCCTAATGTGCAGCATTGTGTGGGGGATATATGACAGCGTTATGGAGGCACTATATGAAATAACCCTAATATGAGCATCGGAGTATTTCATGCTTCGATGCTCTCCCTTGCCCTTCACTGGATCGCGCAGGAGAAGGGCTTCTTTGTTTATGTTTTTACACTGCTAGACGGAGGCTTCAGCCCAGGAGCGTGTTGCGCAATTCAGCACAGGGCAAAGGAGAGCCTGGGAGTATGAAATTCTCCGATGCTCATATCAGGGTGGCTGCCTGGGTAAGAATTTGAGTATGTCCAGGTTCAGCTCTGAACCAAGACAAACCCTTTAAAGGGGTTGTCCAAGTTATATTTATTGATGACCTATCCTCAGGATAGGTCATCAATATCAGATCGGCGGGGGTCCGACACCCGGCACCCCCGCCGATCAGCTATTTGAAGAGAAGGCGAGCGCCGTGCCAGCGCTGCCTCCTCTTCATTGTTTACCTACTCGCCGTTGCATCTGCAGCGTTCAGCAGGTGTAATTACACCCAAGCCGTTCCATTCATTTCAATGGGACGGCTCGTTTCTATACAAGTGTATACTACAGAGCCGTCCCATTGAAATGAATGGAGCGGCTTGGGTGTAATTACACCTGCTGAACGCTGCAGATGCAACGGCAAGTAGGTAAACAATGAAGAGGAGGCAGCGCTGGCACGGCACTCGCCTTCTCTTTAAACAGCTGATCGGCGGGGGTGCCGGGTGTCGGACCCCCGCCGATCTGATATTGATGACCTATCCTGAGGATAGGTCATCAATAAATATAACTTGGACAACCCCTTTAAGCTTTGTAGTATTATTTAGGACGTTTTGTATGGACATTGTGTTAGTGTATTTTTGTATGGCTGTAATTGGGTTGGGTAAAAAGAACATCTGGCTAAAAATCAAACAAGTAAAGCGTCGCATTACTCATCACCCCAGCCTCCATCTAACCAGCCCTGAGTATATGATAAGTAATTCAATGTATTTTAAAGCTATTATGTATGGAGGTGAATTCTCAATGCAAATAGTGAACCCATGCACAACTTGGGCTTTTGCTCTGGGTCGTTTTTGCCTGTCATGAGTGATCCATTTGCATTGATCTATGCAATATGTTCCTAAGGAAATGCAACCCTTTAGAAATATGTAAGCTAGGATAAGCAAAGATTGCAGCTCTGAATGTATTTCTTAGAATCAGGGATCTGTAATTAAGTTTCCACGGTAAAAGGCATTTCAGATACAAAATATGTTGATAGCAAACTCCAAAGGAAAACTGGAAAAGCGGATGACGTTTGTTGATTTGTTTGTTGAGGCTTCTCCAGTTTTTGCATAATGGATAATTCAATCCAGGTCACTATTTCAAAAGATTGTAATATGTGAAAGTTCACTTGGAGCATGACTGTGTGTTCTGCCAAGGGAAGTTTGGGTGTGGGGGTGTGGGATGAAAAGGAAGTGACAGTAACACTGAGCGCATTTCATGGCTGCCTCTTCTCTAAACATTAGGCTTGTCAACTTATAAATCTATGGGAAACTACACTCAACCATTGATCAATGGAGATAACAGGAATCGAAAACACTTCCAGCCTTGGACTGGGATTTGATGTTTGTTAGACTTGTAGAGGTTTGAGAGCTGCAGTTAAAGGAGTTGTCTGAGTTAAAATGTACTATGAGAAAATAACAAAAGAATCAATGATCAATCCTCACCCCTTTTTCTCTGTTACTTCTTCAAGCGCTGAGCTCCAGTCCTCCCTGCTGCTGCAGTGACATTCCATGCACACAGGTCACTGCTGCATCCAATCACTGAACTCAAAAGTGACGTCCCATGTAACTCTGAGGCAAATGATTGGCTGCAGCAGTAACCTGTCGCCACTGCAGCCAGGAAGATGACATCAGCAGTGGGAGGACCAGAGCTCGGTGCTAGAGAATTTTTTTTTATTTTACCACATTTGCAGGTGCTGCCTGAATATTTGTTCATCCTGGACAACCCCTTAAAGGGCATCTGTCAGCAGTTGTACCTATGAAACTGGCTGACCTGTTACATGTGCGCTTGGCAGCTGAAGACATCTGTGCTGGTGAATACATCATCATGTCTGGTCCTGTTAATCAAAGTACAAAGGGCACAGAAACGCCCCCATTGCTTCTAGAGGCTCATTTGCAGATATAATAACTTCATTTTCTCAGCAATGCGGGCACATATGAACATGGGACCAAGACAGATGCCTTCAGCTGCCGAGCGCACATGTAACAGGTCAGCCAGTTTTATCTAATACTGAAAAGAATCCTGACTATAATGACTCCATTACAAGCGTTATATGGCCGTGATACGACAGTAATGTTATCCTATGGGGGTTTCTGTAGCTTCATGGGCCAGTGTATGTTTGTACAAAGGTTTTTGTATGCACTCCATATGCTGCTGTATAGAAAGGTTTTGCCATGCTCCATAGGATGTCATATAGATGGCATTTCTTCCCACAGAATGAAGAGACTGAAAAATGCACCCACATCCCATATGCATCTATGAATTTCTGTATAAAAACTCCATAGGGGTGTTGTATGAGTATTTTATTCCACATTGAAAACACATCTCGTACTTATACATAGCACCATATAGAACTCACCATACAGAAGTACAAACAGGGGGACATTTATCAACTACCGGTATGCCAGAAAACCAGCATCAAGAAGTCACAGACTTTGGAGCATGCAATGCTTACGCAAAAGTTTGCAACTTTCTGTAGGTTTAGAGCCTGGTCATTACTTTACCAAAAAGTGGGAGGAACTGAGCATGGAGGGGGTGATGCAGTAGCAGCCATAGCCGGCCTGGCACATTAATTATAATCAACACCAGGAAACTGGCAGAGATTTATAATAGAAATGTGCACCAGCTTATTTGCTGGTATAGATTTATGTTTGGAGCACCAACCTGCACAATTATTAAGAGATGTGTGACTCATAATAATAATTGTGGCACATTAAAGCATGTAATACTCCAGTCTTAAAGGGGTTGTCTCATCGTGGACAATGGGGGCATATCGCTATGACTTGCCCCCATTTTCTTATAGGTGCAGGTCCCACCGCTGGGACCCGCACCTATATCGAGAACGGAGCCCCGCAAGTGAAGGAGGGCGCACTGCGCAAGCGCAGTCGCCCTCCAGTCATTTTCTATGGGGTCGGCTAAAATAGCCCGCTATTTCCGTCGGCCCCATAGAAATGAATATGAACAGGGACCGTGCATGCGCAGTACACTCCCATTGACTTCTATGGGGAGCCGGCTTGGTGGTGGCCAGACCGGAGTACTCCAGCCACCACCTTGCCGGGCTCCGTTCTCAATATAGGTGCTCACCTATAAGACAATGGCGGCATATCCTAGCGACACCCCCATTTAATAAATGAACCTCATGATTCAACTGTTGGTACCCATAGACAATACAGTACAGAAAAAAATGGTCAAAAATACGGTACCATAGAGGAATCCAGTGCAGTTTGTGCATCCGTGCAGAATCCCATATGATAATGATTTCACCAGGCGTGAGGCCTGATAGTAAAAACAAAAACGCATATGATGTGTCTGTTTTTAATAATAATCATTAGAATATGTATACAGACAGTTTCTAAGTAGATATGAAAATTAAAATTTGTATATGTATAGTAACCTACTGTAGTAATTCAGCATACAGTAACTGAAATAAAGATGTCATTATACACTGAGATCTATGATAACTCACTACCAATGTTTAAAAACATTATCCATGAAAATTGGTGTCAGCTGACAACCATGCAAATATTTTACCTAATGTAATGAAACGTGTAATGAATGGGGAAGCATTCCAAGAATTAAATTGTCATAGCAAGCTATAACTATAACAAGGGAGTCAAGCTGCTTTTTACAGAAGACTAAACATTTTCAGCTGTAATGAATCTAGTGGCTTTAAAGATGGTGGTTGGAAGCATATGCATCTATTAGTGCCATAAAAAGACATTTTACCCTTACAGACAACTTTTACACTCATTGGCAGCTCAGAGCTACAAGTGTTTGATGTACTTTCCACATGATCCACACGTCTTCAGCGCTTTGCTTTAAATAGGTTTTTACTGATTTGGTTTCTACTGACTGTCCTGTTTCAACTCTAGTCAGCTGACAACTGACCATTTGGTCATCCAGTAAGGTCTGTAAGCTCGCACTGGTTTTCTGTTGTCTTACTACACTGATGGAACCGGGTCCCTAGAAGCCAAGTCCATCTGGTCTTGCAATGGGCATGGCATACCTGGCTCCCAACTAGAGATGAGCGAATTTCTCAAAAATTTGATTCGGCCGCTTCGGCCAATTTTTCGAAAATATTTGGTTCGATCCAAATTTGTTTGCGGCGAATCGTGTTAAAAAACTGCTATATTCTGGCTGCAGACAACCTTTATAGTGGTGTAGAACACTGTGCCTTGCAGTAACAGGCATAGAGAGTCATCCAAGAAGAAGCGCACTTCTTTTACACCGTCGGCAGCTAATTCCACATTGATGTCTACAGAACCTGTTCTATTAAACGCTTATACAAGTAGAGCCCCCCCCCCCAGACAGAGTGGAGAGGGTGTCAGCAGTAAGGCCTAGTTCACACTTCAGTGTTTGGTCAGTAATTTCCATCAGTGATTTGCAGGGCTGGCCTTTGGGGTGTGCGAGCTGTGCGGCCACGGCAACAGGGGTGCCCGGCCCGGCAGCCTACACAGCTCACAGACACTACAGGCTACCAGGGCCGTACTGGCTTGCCGTGGCCCTGGTGACAAGAGGGGGCGGCCGGCGGCAGGGCAAAGCAGGAGATGACCGCTTCCATTGCGCTCATCTCCATAGTCATCTGTAACGCCGTCCGCAGGACGGCGATACAGGTGTCTGTGCTGCGGCAGAGGAGGGAGAAGCGTGTCCCCTCCCTGTTCCTCTGATAGGCTGCCAGCACTAGGCCGGCAGCCTTTCAGAGGCCAGTGCAGGCGGCGCCACCGGAGCCGTACAGCGAGGGACACAGGCGGAAGAGGCCTGCATCGCACCACTGACATGGAGGTAAGTATAAGTGTTTTTTTTTGTTTGTTTGTTTGTTTGTTTGTTTTTGTACAATACTGGAACATGATAGGGTGGGGGCTACTGGCACATGATAAGGGGGGCTACTGGCACATAAGGGGGGGCTACTGGCACATGATAAGAGGGGGCTACTGACACATAAGGGGAGACTACTGGCATATGATAAGGGGGGGACTACTGGCATATGATAAGGGGGAGCTACTGGCACATGATATGGGGGCTACTGGCACATAAGGGGACTACTGGCACATGATAAGAAGGGCTACTGGCACATGATGGGGGCTACTTGCACATGATAAGGGGGCTACTGGCACATAAGGGGTCTACTGGCACATGATAAGGGGGCTACTGGCACATGATAAGGGGGCTACTGGTACATAAGGGGGCTACTGGCACATGATAAGGGGGCTACTGGCACATAAGGGGTCTACTGGCACATGATAAGGGGGCTACTGGCACATGATAAGGGGGCTACTCACACATAAGGGGGGCTACTGGCACATGATAAGGGGGGCTACTGGCACATGATAAGAGGGGCTACTGGCACTTGATAAGGGGGGGCCACTGGCACATAAGGGGGGCTACTGACACATGATAGGGGGGGCTACTGGCACATAAGGGGGGACTACTGGCACATGATAAGGGGGGGGCTACTGGCACATAAGGGGACTACTGGCACATAAAGGGGGGCTACTAGCACATAAGGGGGGTACTGGTACATAAGGGGGGCTACTGGCACATGATAGGGGGGCACTCTGGCTACTGGCACATGATATGGGGGGGCTCTGGCTGCTGGCACATGATGGTGGGGGCTTTTATTACTGGCACATAGAAATTGTCTAGAGGGGGCCAAACAAAGACGTGGGTTGAAGAAATGAGGGAGAGGCTATACATGCTTAGTGTTGTAAAATGGTTAAATATAGTGTACTGACAACATTGCTCTTGTTTCTACAACACATAAACTGACTTTGTGGTTATACTATTAAAGTGGCATTGTCACTGTCTGGGAATTAGCAAAATTCGCAAAGACCTCCGACAGTGACATTGACAGACAGTGACATTGAAGCTGATCTATAGTTGATCTATGCCTTCACTACTGTGTTTAGGTGAATGGGGGGGGAGGAGGGGGGGGGATTTGTGAGCCAAGACAGGAAGTGAAGCCTCCACAAATATAAGGTATAAGGAGAAAGATCTGCACCTGTTCTAAGTTTGTGTTGACGTCACTAATTATTTTGCCCTTCCTCTGAACCGTCAGAACAATTACCCCCAAAAAATGAATCCTGTCTGTGGAGCATACGCCTTCACTCAGTCAGCATTTGGTCAGTAATCCATCAGTATTGCTAAAACAAAAAAACAGGAGTGGATCCAAAACAGAGATGACACATAGATGGAATATTTGCATGTCTTCTGTGTTTTGTACCTACTGCTGCTTTTGGCTACAAAATCATAAGCCAATTTTGATGCAAAATAAGGACCATGTCATGCAGGACTTACAGCTGTTACATAGAAAGGATCCGTTGTGCGTTTCATTTTTCCTTCCTTCTGTCCTTCTGACAGATCAGAAGAAGGGTCAAATAAATTATGATGTCAGCCAGACCGGCGAAATAGTGGCCCAGTCATGAAGTGGTAGGGTGGGAACAGCGTGAGAAGTCCACAGAGTGGCCCTATGACATAGTGGTGAGGTGGAAGCAGCATGAGGAGACCACAGAGTAGCCCAATGACAGAGTCTGGAGGTGGCAGCAGCATCAGGAGGAGGCCACAGAGTGGCACAATGACAGTGTGGAGGTGGCAGCAGCAGCATCAGGAGGAGGCCACAGGGTGGAGGTGACAGCAGCAGCTTCAGGAGGCCAAAGAGTGGCAAGGTGACATAGTGTGGAGGTGGCACTAGCATCAGGAGACCACACAGTGGCAAGGTGACTTAGTGTGGAGGTGGCAGCAGCATCAGGTGACCACAGAGTGGCAAGGTGACAGTGTGGAGGTGGCAGCAGCATCAGGAGACCACAGAGTGGCAAGGTGACATAGTGTGAAGGAGGCAGCAGCATCAGGAGACCACAGAGTGGCAAGGTGACATAGTCTGGAGGTGGGTGGCAATATTAGCTGAAGATGGTTAGTGAAAGAAGGAGCACTTGGCATCAGATGTGTGGCATCAGGTGGGTGGCAGCATCAGAATAGTAGCTACGGCAAGTAGCCAGAAGAAACCGGTCTCTTTTGTCAAAGTGTTGGTGTGGCACCATAGATGATCTAGTCTGATGCATCAGGCATTGGTGGGTGGAAATCCTGGCTGATCCACACCTAATCCAACAAGGTGGAGAGCTAGAAGTCATCACTCTGCCGAATGGTGACAATTTGTCTGTCACTATGCAAGCAAGTGAGCATGCATCGGGCCATTTGTGCAAGTGACTCGGAAGGACTCACCGCCTCCATCTCCACTGCATAATGCCACGTTGTGTCTGGGTCCTCTGCCTCATCTTCCTCATCGCCCTGTAGCTCCTCTGGCTGCTCCTGCTCCTCCTCTCCTGTCACATGTGTAGAAAAATCACCCATTTCGCTACACATTGCTTGTGCTCCAATGTCCTCCTTCAGTTAAGCCCCCACAGGGCTCATGTGGCCGTGAGATCTAGGCACCACGTCTCTAGACTCAAGTTGCTGCTGATGGAGCTGGAACTTTTTTAAGCCCTGCCACAGCAACCATGGCAGAGGAACGTGAGCTCAGAGGGCCCCCCCAGTCAGACCTGCGAGAGCATGGACGATGGCGCAGATAGGCAGGGACCAACTGACTACATAGGATGTCTCTATAGTAGTTAAGTTTGTCCTCCCTCTCAGCGGGTGTAAAAAGGCCCCTATTTTGGACCAGTAGAGAGGGTCCAACAAGGTGGAGAGCCAGAAGTCATCCCTCTGCTGAACGGTGACAATTCGGCTGTCACTACACAAGCAAGTGAGCATATATTGGGGCATTTGTGCCCAAGTGATTCAGAGGGACTCCCTACCTCCATCTCCACTGCATACTGCCACGGTGTGTCTGGGTCCTCTGCCTCATCTTCCTCATCGCCCTGTAGCTCCTCCTGCTCCTGTCACCTGTGTATATAAACCACACATTTCGCTACACATGGCTTGTGCTCCAATGTCCTCCTCCTCTATTTCAGCCCCCACTGGGCGCATGTGGCTGTGAGATCTAGGTGCCACATCTCCAGTCCCCTGACAAGCCAGTCCCCTGACAAGCCAGCATCTGTTCCAGGACATGAAGCAGTGGAATGTAGTTGCTTATCCCATAGTACTGGCGACTGACAAATAACGTGGCCTCCTCAAAGGGCCTGAGCCCTGTCACGCATGAGCTGCCACTGGCTAACATCGAAGTTACACGGGGGAGTACTGCTGTCCGTTTGGATCATCAAGAAATCATTTATGGCCTTTCTCTATTCGTACAGTCGGTCCAACATATGGAGGATGGAATTCCAACGGGTGGAAACGTCGCACATCAGCCTATGTTGGGGGATGCCGTACTGCCGCTGGAGCTCAAGGAGGGTGTGCTTTGCTGTGTACGAGTGGCTGAAGTGCATGCAAAGTTTCCTGGCCATTTTTAGGATGTCTTGCAGATGGGTGGAAGACTTCAGGAACCGCTTGACAACCAGATTGAACACTTGTGCCATGCAGGGCACATGGCTCAGCCCTCCTTGATGCAGCGCCGACACCATGTTATTCCCGTTGTCGGTCACCATGGTTCCTATTTTGGGTTGTCGCGGAGAAAGCCAGGATTCGATTTCTTAATGAAGGACACGGAGCAGTTCCTCCCCTGTGTGACTCCATTCACCCAGGCAAACGAGGTGCAGAACAGCGTGACACTGCCATACCCTGTGGTATGCTGGAGGGGCACTGTGAATTGTCCCTGCAGTGGAGGCTGAGGACATGGTGGAGGATGAGGAGGCAGAGGCGGACATTGTCACGGGACCAATGGTGTGAGAACATGGAGGTGGAAGCGGCGTCACCTGGCCAAGTTGCTTGTGTGGCTGTGCAGGAACCACATTCACCCAGTGGGCTGTAAAGGACATATATTGTCCCTGACCATAGTTACAGCTCCACACGTTGGCGCTGCCGTGCACTATGGCAGAAACCGACAGGCTCCAGGACTGGGCCACCTTCTGTTCTACATACGTGTGCAGGGCTGGTACTGCCATTTTGGCAAATAAATGACAGCTTGGGACTCTCCACCCCGGCTCGGCACAAGCCATCAGTTCTCTGAAAGGTGCAGGGTCCACCACTCTGTAAAGGACTGCAGCACCAGCAACTTGGCCAGTAGCACATTCAGCTTCTGCGCCGTTGGATGAGTGCACACATACTGTTGTCTCTTGGCAATCGCTTTGGTGATCGATTGCTGACGAAATGACTGACGAGGAGTAGCAGGAGCATACGGACCAGCAGATGATGGGAAGGACAGACAGCTCCCTATGGCTGAGGTGGTGGAGCCTTGACTGCCTGAAATCGGCTGTGTGCCACTGGGTGATGCAGCGGTTGATGCAGCAGGCTGGACCACTACATCGGAGCCACGGTTCTTCCAGGCCCTTTATGGTGAAGCTGCATATGTTGACGCTTCACCTTCTGCCCCAAGAGTCTACAAATGGCCATGTTCACCTCCTCCGGTGGCTTAACAAAAAACTGCCACACCGCAGAGTAGGTGATTTTACCCTCAACACTCCGCACTAACTGACTGCTACCGCCGCTGCTTCCTGCACCACTTCCTGCTGAACCCCTGCACCACTAATTTCCGGGCAGGTAGACTCCTGCGATGCAGGTGGTCTACCCCGGGCATGTTTAGCTCCCGACCTCACACTGCTGCCACCCTGCTGACTCCCGGCCACGCTTGCGACTTGCTGGCTCCGCTGCTGCCTCACGGGCAAACTTCCACTCTCTTTTCCCAATGATGATGAAGCCCCTTCGTCACCCGGCTCCCAAGTGCAATCAGCTACATCATCATCATCCATTACTGTCTGCACGTCACTGATGTCCTTCTCAACCGGCTCTGGGTCAGGAGCCTGACTGCTCGCAACACCAGCTCCCACACCACTCTCCTCATCACTACTTGCCCGCCTAGTGGAGGAAGTGGCGGATGTCTCCTCCCCCCATCTTGGCTTGCCAGTAGCTGAGTAGTGGAGCTGAGCCCACAGCATACAATACTTCTCTGGCTGAGGGAACAGAAAAGGACAGAGGCAGGTTGAGGACAGGTGAGGGCACTGGGCCTGCTCCCGGGCCATGCCAACTAAGGGTTGTTTCTGACGAACCCATTGAGTCTTGGCTGGGGGTGTCTGATGTCACTTGGGACGAAGTCGAAGATCGAGTCAACCATTCAAGAACCGCTGGGTTGCTGATCAAGACACCACCGCTAGATGACACCTGGAGCTCAGGCCTCTCACTACGACTCCTACTTCCACGTCCCCTTACTCTGCTGTGACCTGTGCCTGCGCCAGAAACATTTAGGCCTCTGACACTCCACTGTGCAGGGCCTGGCACTTCTCTGTCAGACATACTGTTAGATCAAATAAATAAATAAAAAGGAATTAAAATTCCCCAAAAAAGTCTTCAATTTTCTCACTTCACCTCACAACGGCTAATAAGCCCTTTGTTTTCCACTAATTCACGCCAAAAAGAGCTTTAGAACATATAACTGCACCGCTGAACGCCAAAATAGGCCCTTATTTTTTTCTACTTATACACGCCACAAAAGGCTTTAGAACATATAACTGCACCACTGAACGGCAAATATATATTTTTTTAACATTATAAACACCACAAAAGTCTTTAGAACATATAACTTCACCCCTGAATGGCAAATATATATTTTTTCATTACGGGAGGCTCGTTTCCGACACAGCCTGCTACTGGCTGCACCCCCCATTGGGCATAAGTATTATCTGTATGCGGTGCCTGGGCATTTTGGGGGGCATAATAGGGGTTAGATAACCCCATTAACCCTTAGGATACCGGAGGTTTTTTCATTTTGCATTTTCTTTTTTCTTCCCTATCTTCCTGGAGCCATAACTTTTTTATTTTTCCATTTACATAGTGTGTAGTGTGAAGTGGGCAAAAAAATTCCAAATGGGGTGGAATTTGAAAAAAATAAGCAATTCTTCCACCATTTTACGGGTTTTGTTCCTACGGTATTCCCTTTGCGGCAAAATTGACCTGTGCCCTTCATTCTCTGGGTTAGTACGATTACAATAACACCACATATGTATAGGTTTTTTATGTCTAAATACTGTAAAAATAAATTCAAACTTTGAAAAAAATGTTTTATTTACATCACTGTATTCTGACCCCTATAACTTTCTTATAGTTATATCTACTGAGCTGTGTGGGGGCTCATTTTTTGCGGGATGAACTGTAGTTTTTATTGATACCATTTTGGAGTGTGTGTGACTTTTCACATTTTATTACATTTTTTGGGGTAAGAGAAGTGATGAAAAAATGGTTCTGGTAGCAAAGGGGTTAGGCTATGTCAGGCATTAGCACAGTGGACACAGGCAGGAGGAGCGATATGTATGCGGGCTCCTGCCCTGCACTCGTTCAGCTGTGTTCGCACACATATCGCTCCCTGTGTCCACTGTCGTGTGCCCACTCTGCTAAAGCCTGACATGGCCCGGCCTAACGGTTTCAGTAGAACATGTATACATTTCTTTATTGGCAAATGGGGGTGTGGCAGGGGAGGAGCCAGGACAGGAGGTGGGATGGACCAGGGGTGGGTAGTGGGGGCCCAATTCAGATTAGTGATTTCTATGTACGCCCCTGTTTGTGCGTTTTGATTTTCTTAGGTATTATAGACTTTTTGCTATTCAACTCCAACTATAATTTTAGAGCTATTTGAATCGGCAAGTGGTGCTGGAGGGAAACCCCCATTATTTTCCTATAATTTGACTGCATCACTTTTCAATTGATCTGGAACGCCTGAGGCTTTTAAACTTGGGTAAACATCGGCTACAAACAAAGCACACTTTCCTGTTTCCTGCGATTAGCTCGGGTTTCAGCCTTGTTCATGTGCTGTTTACTCAGTCACTGTTTGGCAGACACTTCTACAGCGCAGTATTTGCTTCCACATGCCATAGGCAGAATGAAGACCATGCAGCGCGTCAGATAAAATAAGAGTAATACTCCTCCTGCACATGTGTCCTCAGTATTGTTATTCTTATGATGCTACCTTCTACCAGATATTTCTATAATAACATACATACCGTGGCATTAAGACTTGTGCGTACAAGCCCGATTTAAAGAAACAAAAGACGGGGCTTTAAAAACTCCATTCATCTCTTAATCTTACACTGATGACACTACTGAATTATGGAATGCACGTGTACAAAGCCCTGAACTTTTACAGTATGATTGGTGCCGGAACAAGGAAGTGGAGTTTGGCATTCTGACCGTACTTGTGCCGCCAGCTGCTACAACGTGGAGAACGTACTGTAAGCTTAGTGAATGCTCAAGTCACCTCCAAACACAAGGTGATATCTGATTATTCATATTAGTTTTATACTGGACATATCTGCCTTTATTAAAAGGTTTTTCCAGGCTCCTGATATTGATAACTTAGCCTCATGTATGTGTGTAAGGATTCCAGGGGTTTGCCGACGAAACGCGTCAGTTTTATTATATTATTTTTATTGATAGATTTTTTTTTTATTCTGAGTGTAGCTATTCTTACTCTTTTTTCTTCTATCCTCAGGATAGGTCATTATTTCTGATCAGTGGGAGCCCAACACCTCGCACCCTCCCACTATAAGTTGCTCCCTCCAGCGCAGAAATTAGCTCTTGAATGGAGTAGGTAGCATGGCTCCATTGAAAGTGTAGTGACCTATCCTCAGGATAGGCCATCAATATCTTACTTGTTTATTTTACGTATAGAGCGCTGACATATTCCACATTATCATCACTCGTTGTCACCAGTGGAGCTCACAATCTAAATTCCTTATCAGTATGTCTTTGGAGTGTGGGAGGAAACCCATGCAAACACAGAAAGAACAAATAACAAATCCAGGCAGATGTTGTCCTTGGTCAGATTCAAACATAGGACCCTAGCGCTGGAAGGCACCAGTCCTAACCACTGAGCCACCGTGTTGCCCAGCAGCAGCAGTCTGACACACCGCACCTCAAGCTGATCGGGTATGTGTGTATGGATTCCAGGGGTTTGCCAACGAAACACGTCAGTTTTATTATATTATTTTTATTGACAGATTTTTTTTATCCTGAGTGCAGCTGTTCTTACTCTTTTTTCTTTTATCCTCAGGATAGGTCATTAATTTCTGATCAGTGGGAGCCCAACACCTCGCACCCCCCACTATAAGTTGCTCCCTCCAGCACAGAAATTAGCTCTTGAATGGAGTAGGTAGCACGGCTCCATTGAAAGTGTAGTGACCTATCCTCAGGATAGGCTATCAATATCTTACTTGTTTATTTTAGGTATAGAGCGCTGACGTATTCCACATTATCATCACTCGTTGTCGCCAGTGGAGCTCACAATTTAAATTCCCTATTAGTATGTCTTTGGAGTGTGGGAGGAAACCCATGCAAACACAGAAAGAACAAATACTAAATCCAAGCAGATGTTGTCCTTGGTCAGATTCAAACCTAGTACCCCAGCGCTACAAGGCACCAGTCCTAACCACTGAGCCACCGTGTTGCCCAGCAGCAGCAGTCCGACACACCGCACCCCAAGCTGATCAGCTGTTCTGCAGCAGCAGTCCGACACACCGCACCCCAAGCTGATCAGCTGTTCTGCAGGAGTTGCAGGATCTCTGACTATGCTTGAGCGAATCGAGCTACAGATCATGGACACAAAGTCGAAGCGTTAAAAATCTTAATTTGTAATGCTGTTTCCATACAGCATTAAAATGTATGGGCTCCGTGTAGCAAAACTTCATCTTGGCCGAAATTGCGCAAGACTTTGGTGAATGATTTCAGCATTCCTATCTGCGTATTTAGAAACATTGTAAAATAGGAATACGAAGTCGGCCTTGGTACTGAGGTACCAGCTAGTACCAAAGACGACTTCGGATTCCTATTTTAAAATGTTTTTAAATACGCAGATAGGAATACAGTAGTAATTCACCAAAGTCGGAAAAACAACTTCGGCCGGGACAAAGTTTTGCAACATGGAGCACATACATTTTAATGCTGTATGGCAACATCTATGATCCGAAGCTCGATTCGCTAGAAGCCTAATTCTGACACCAGAAGTCGGTGCTGTAAGTTAACACCTCCGACCATTGTGTAGTTCAGGGATTGGTAACCTCTGGCACTCCAGCTGCTGTGAAACTACAACTCCCACCATGCACATTTACTCGGCTGTTCTTGTAACTCCCATAGAAGTAAAAGGAGGATTCTGGGAGTTGTAGTTTCTGAATAGCTGGAGTGCCGTAGGTTGCTGATCCCTGGTGTAGTGTCTGAAGCTGGGAACTGTAGCGCTGCTGCTGTTGAAGTGAATGCAGTAACCAGTTCCATCCACTACAAAAATGGATGGATATGTGCAGTTCCAGCGCTAACTCACATTGCTAGAGCTACTGCAGAACAGCTGTTCAGCGGGATTAGTGGGGTTGTACCTAAGGATAGGCCATCAATATTAAAGTCCCAGTAAGTTAAAAAAGATTAGAATACTGTAAACTAGTTATTGTTTTAGTTTATTGCCATCAGTACAGAAAGGCCACATAAAACATTTTGTACATTTTTCAAATCACCTGGATCTGAATACTTTTGTAATTTCATGTAATTGAAATTTTGCATAATGAGTTATTCAATGAAATGTACCTGTATAGCGCCACCTGCTGCTTTTCTTTCCCTTATTTCTTGTCCACCTCACTAACATGGTCACATGCGCTCAACTTAAATCTTCAACTGCCACCAGACATATCTACTGTTAGAAGATGTGGCAGTCACAGGAAAAGAGCGGCAGCAGAAAGGACACGCCTCCTGAGCTGCCAGGCTGAAGATAATCAAATAGAGCAACTGGAGCAATGAATGGGGAGATCTCTGGTTCCATGTCAGGCATAGGGCTGGTTCTAGCCTTGTTAGAAAGAGATTCTCATGTACTATAGGATTTTGTTGGATTTTTTTTTTTATGTCAAACATGGCATAACCCCTTTAAGGATGGGTTGACACTGCATGTTGCAGTGTCCCATTTTCATATACTGTACATTGGGAAAGTTCCCACCTGATGCATATGTCAAATATATCTATAGGCCCCCATACGACCAACAAAAGCCAAATGAAAGTTTGTATACAATGGAAGCCTATGGGTGACAGATACAAACTGCACCAACAACTATACAGTTGGGTCCTTTGAAGGTGTAGTATCCCATCAGTTCTGCAGACTATTTTAGGAAATAATTGCACTTCTCATGAAATAACAATCTTGGAGCATCTTTTCCTAGAACTCAGTGTTGTGCTGAGTTCAGGACAGGGGACAGGTCTTCTTTAAGAAAAGTGCCAAGTGGTCAAGTCATAATTTAACAAATACTGCTATAAGGGATTGGATAAAGAAAATTTAGTAGATGGTGTGTACTTATCCCCCAGTCAAGGTGCACTGAAAATGGTGCACTACAATGGTAAATGCAACTGAAAATATTTGGCTAAACCCTCACGCTGATATTAAAATGAGACTTTCGCCAATATATTCTTACATCAAGAACATACTGGAGCCCACACATCCCGTCGAGGTCTCTCAAAATGGCACCTAATGGGACCTAACGCTAACCTACCTATGCCGTATGGACAATTTATGATTGGTGCATAAAGTCCTGCTTAGGATCCTCCTCTATGCGCCAGAACTGACAGGTTCATTTTCTGAATGCTTGACTTGGTTGAGCATGCATGTGCTCCCCCTTGGATGGGGAGAGGAATGAAAGCCACTGTGGAGGATGCCGGCAGCGGACCACATGTACCACAAAAACATCCTACACAGGTCTTAAAAGCAGAAAATGCTCAAAACCCCATATGCTGTTGTGCATTTATAACCGGGGGAGAAAATCCTGCACATGGGGATTGCTCTTAGCAACGGATCACATGGATCATCTGCTCCCCCAGGTACAAATGTGCTACAGCATTTGGGGTCTTGAGCATTTTTTGCCTTTTAGATCACTTTATTCTGTGATTTTTGTCTGTATATGTATGCCTGGAGGTGGGGCAACCTCAGGTTTGAATGTGCCTTGATTTTGATCTATGGGTAACATTCAGGTGCACCTGGGCAGCTTGCGTCACATGAGCCAGTTATAGGTAGGACTCACAGCCGTCTCCCATTGTATGTGTGATTTTACTCTGGAGGTAACTGGGAGCTGCTGGCTGTGTGTCGGACTTATCATAAATTGTCTATACGGCATAGGTAGGTTAGTCTTAGGTCCCGTGCCATTTTGAGAGACCTTGACGGGGTGCGCGGGCTCCAGTATGTTCTTGATATAAGAATATATTGTCGAAAGTCTAATTTTAATATCAGCGTGAGGGTTTAGTCAAATATTTTCAATTGCATTTAGAATTGTAGTGCACCATTTTCAGTGATTTTCAGTTTTTTATAGCCCCATCCGCACATTTGTCTTACATGTGGTCCGTTGCAGGCATCCTCCATTGTATGGATTTTTTGCAGGGGATTGCTGTTAGCAACGGATCACATGTGTAGGATTTGCACCCCCAGTTATAAATGCGCAACAGCATATGGGGTTTTGAGCATGCTTTTAGGACCTGTGTAGGATGTTTTTGTGGTACATGTGGTCCGCTGCCGGCATCCTCCATTGTATGTATTTTTGCTGGAGATTGCTGTTAGCAACAGATCACATGGGCAGGATCTGCTCCCCTGGGTAGAAAGGCGTAACAGCATTTGGGGTCTTGAGCATTTGTTCCCTTTTAGACCACTTTATTCAGTGCTTTTTGAAGGTTTACTTGCTAGCAGAAAGATTTTTTAACCTATCTGTAGCTATACATACAGATAAATGTCAGCCAAAGTAACCAATTTGTGTATAGGACTTTCTGACTCTTTACTGATGGCAGATATCTGTGAGATAAAAATCGGGCAGCTGGATTTCGATTGACCAGTCTATTTGTTTTTGGTGAGATAATCCATCACTTGAGCTGTCTAGCAGTGGCTTTTATTTCTCTCCCCATTCAAGGGGGAGCATATGCATGCTCAGTCAAGTCAAGCATTCAGAAAAAGAACCTGTCAGTTCTGGCACATAGAGGAGCATCCTAAACAGGGTCTATTAGGGCATATGTCCAGGGGGTTAATTATAAAAGGCAATAAAATGATAAAATAGATACCAATAACGGTAAAATAGAACTTGGTACCTCTGTAATACGAGACTGCAGCGGAAAACCGTACTGGAATTTAATTTGATACAGAAAAGAAAATTGTGCAATCATTGTAAAACACACACATAGTCCAGATTAGGAAGAATATTCCGATGGCAGGTCTTGGTCTGGTCAATAACTTTAATCTAGGTGACTGACAACCTGAGTTAAATTCTGTGAGTCCAGCAGTGGATGCCATCTTGAAGGATCTGTGCACGGTTTGGGCCCAGGCTCACAGGAGCCTAGAAAAAGCTCAAAGCATCCGGAATGAACAAGCCAATAAGAAATGTTCTATGAGTCCAAATTTTTGCTCCGTGAGAAATGGAACGGCTTTCTACTAAGAATTTATGTCTGAAGGTTCATTGGGGTAAATTAGCTCCTAAGTTTATTGGCCCATATAACATCATTCACCTCTATTATTAATTCAGTACTTTTTGATCTTCAGTTGCCATCCTCCTTTAGGATACATAATGTTTTCCACAAATCACTACTTAAGAAATACATTCCACCTGTGATTCCTCCAACTAAACCTCCTGATCCAGTTGCTATCCAAGGTGAACTAGAGTACGAGGTAGAGAAAATTCTTGACTCCCAGAGAGCTCAGGGGTCTATGCAGTACCTTATCCATTGGAAGGGATATGGTACTGAGGAGATAGCATGGTTTGCGGCTCGGGATGTTCATGATCCTCATCTGATTAGGAAGTTTCATCTTGAGTTCCTTTTGAAGCCTGCTCCCTATGTTGAGGGTCCAGTGGCCCATCTTAAGAGGAAGGGTAATGTAACAAACTTATCTGTTCGGGCTCCAGCGGCGTGATGCTCAGCCTCGGCACGGCCTCACCAGGAGAGATGCGCTGCTGAAGCATGTCCCCTGGTGACGCGACGGCATCCTTAGCAACAGGATGCAATACACTGTTTCTCCCTGCAACGGGCGTGTGATGGTTGAGATTAGCAGTGGGCTATTTAAATCCCTTTCTGGCCATGCACCAGTGATAGGCTTTGACTCACTAGCTGTGTTCCTGGTACTTGCTCCTGTGCTTGTTTGGATTGCTCATGCTGTCTTCTAACCCCTCTTTATTTCTAATTTGGTACTGTGAAGCCTCACTGATTTTGACCAATTTACATACTACTCTGTATTGTATTGTGTTTGTCTGTTTTTGTTTGTTAGTCCATCTCTACACTTCTATAGCGTAGGGACCGTCGACCAGTTGCGGTCTAGCTATCTATTATTTATTCTATTTCCTGGACATTATTATGGGTGTTGCTATCTTACCTGAGCTGTTCTTTAGGCTACTTTCACACTGGCGTCAGCAGAGTCCGGCGGGGGAACAGCCTGCCAGATCCGTGCTAACGCTGGACCACCATGCCACCAGAAGACCACTCGACATGTTTGCCGTGCTGCGGCCGCACCACCCATTATAGTAAATGGTGCCAGAGCGGACTTCCAGGATAGCGTAGCATGGATCTGGCAGGCTGTTTCCCCACCGGAACACCCTGCCGGGCCCTGCTGCAGCAAGTGTGAAAGTATCCTAACAGCATTTACAAAGCATTAAAAAAATTGCTTAGTGGCAGCCTCATGGGCCATAGACACAATGGTCAGGAGGGGACCCTATTGACTTACATGGGAACGTTTTCCAGGCATGCTCTGTGACCTGTGCAGAGGTCATTGCACAAAGAAAGAATAGATAAGCTTTGACAATTGCGTATTCTGAATAGTGGATCCTGTCATATCTATACACAGAGGTGATATCATTACAGTAAGGATTAGAATGACTTAACTACTACAAAGGGATCTATATAAACCAAGACATGGCGCCAAGTATTAGACATAGTGGCCAGTGCAAAAACTGCAGGATTTTTGGTTTTAGTTTAAATATAAAAAGTGACATGAAAAAATTAAAAATAACATCACCAAAAATTATTTAAAAATATGTTAAAAATAAGCAGATTTTATATTAATCAAACAATTAGTGACTTCAGTGTCTGGTCACTATCCATAAGACTGGTATTAACTAAGGGTACTTTCTTCCCAGCGTTAAGAGGATCCAGCAGGCAGTTCCGGCAATGGAACTGCCTGCTGGATCCGGCAATTCGTGTGTAAACGGATATTGTTTTTTTTCCAGATCCGTTAGATGTATTTAATTTTTTTCAAAGATCAAAAACGAAACTAGCTCCTTCTATATCCTAGAACAGACGCAGACCAGAAAAACAGATCTCCATAAAATTAATGCCGGATCCGGCAAGCTGGACAAAAACTGATCCAGGACAAAAGTGATCTGTTTTTTTTCCGCTATTGAGACCCTTTACCGGATTACAATATCGGAAAAGAATGACGCTAGTATAAAAGTACCCTAGGAAACATGTGGCAGCACTTAATCTTTACCTTTCATATCAATAAATCTTTTATGAAATGAGCTTATATTAGGGTATAATACCACACTTTGCTTCAAGTTAGGACTTCAGGGGTTTTTCCCTTCTTAGCCATTCACAGTGTAACGCCCTAAACTATGCTATTTCCGTAGCTTACAAATTATGAAAACAGTGCTGTTTCAGTTTCTCCCTGGTATCCTGCATGGGGCTACATCTAAAACAGCTGAAATAAGAAGAATATAGAAACATCACAGAGTTTAATACCATATAAGGCTAATTTTACACTAGCGGCAAGGAACTCCGGCAGGCTGTTCCGGTGGGTGCTATGACATGCTGTGACATTTTGTGACATGTCGTACTTTTATTCCGGCCGCCTCTCGGGATGTTTGCCGTGCTGCCGCCGGAACTCCGGTAGTCCGGGGGCACGTGTACACTAGCGGCAGCACGGATCCGGCAGGCTGTTCACCCGCCAGAAAAGCCTACCGGAGTTCTTGCCGCTAGTGTGAAAGTATCCTAAAGGTATCTTTAGAAATCAAAATTCAGTAATAAACATTACAAGCCTCATGCAAATAAGGAAAGATAAAATGATGCTGGCAGCTGATTGGTTGTTAAAGGCAAGACCTTCATTTACTTTTACAGTAGGTAGCTCCATTATGTTTTTTGTCAGATGTAAAACAAACCTTCTTACAAGTGAGGCCCAAGTAAATCAAATGGACAGGTCTCCTATAGAACCACTGGTGATCATTTTATTGATATTTTTTCCAAGACGCTTCACTTCTTATACTTTTTGGGTAACCCAGTGTGTCACTAACTTTATGAATAGGAACTATAATTTAACTTGATTTAGGATTGACTCTTTTTTCCAAATCAAACTTTCCAGAAAAATGTATCTAAATATGTAGACATATATCTTCTCAAGCCAGCAAGAATCCCAGACGTGAGCAAACTTGTTGGCTTATCCTTTTCTATGTTTTTTGCTCCTAGTCAATTAAAACTGAAATCTACATAACATTACTGTATATCATCTAAGCCACCCACAAATATACCTAAGAGGGTTCAATGTAAATGCATTGGGGTGTCTCTATGAAAAAGTACAAAATAAGTGGAGGCAGGGTCTACAGCAGCAAATCCTGTGATTGTTTGTTTACAAAAAAAAACATATTCTTTATTCCAAAAATATTTTAACTCCTTTAAATACATTTAAAGGGAGATTGTGACCATGAAATTCACTCTTGCACCAGGCACAGTGCCTTATAGGACTAGCTGATCTGTTCATTATGGAGAAAAAGCTTTTAATCCATACGAAAATGGACAGTGATGTGCACAGAGGGTGGGCTCAAACCACTCTGTGCACTTTTAATCCTGCTTCCTCTTTGAGCCCCTCCCTTTCCTTCTAGATTAACAGAGCCAGATTCCTGTATAGTCATCTTGCCTGGTCCTGTTAATCAGGAAGGAGAGGGAGGGTCTGGCAGAGGAAGCAGGAGGAACAAGTGTGCACAGAGTGCCTTGGGTCCACCCTTGGTGCACATACTGTAACTGCTTATTTGCATATGGATTCAAAGTGCTTTTTCTCTATAGTAAAGCAATGGATCACTAAGTGAAAGGTATCATTACATTCAAGGTGTTCTGCTGGTTTAACCCCTTAAGGACACGGCCATATTTAACCTTAAGGACCGGGCCATTTTTTGCAAATCTGACCAGTGTCACTTTATGTGTGAATAACTATAAAATGCTTTTACTTATCCAGGCCATTCTGAGATTGTTTTTTCGTCACATATTGTACTTCATGACACTGGTAAGATGGAGTAAAAAAAAATATTTTTATTTATAAAAAAAATACCAAAGTTACCAAAAATATTGAAAAATTTGCAAATTTCCAAGTTTCAACTTCTCTACTTCCATAGTACATAGTAATACCGCCCAAAAAAAAGTTATTAATTTACATTCCCCATATGTCTACTTCATGTATGGATCATTTTAGGAATGCCATTTTATTTTTTGGGGACATTACAAGGCTTAGAAGTCTAAAAGCAAATCTTAAAAATTTTCAGAAATTTTCAAAAACCCACTTTTTAGGGACCAGTTCAGGTTTGAAGTCACTTTGTGAGGATTACATAATAGAAACCACCCAAAAATGACCGCATTCTAGAAACTACCCCCCTCAAGGTATTTAAAACTGATTTTACACACGTCGTTAACCCTTTAGGTGTTTCACAAGAGTTAATGGCAAATGGAGAATTGAATTGAATTGAATTGAAATTTTTGGGAACATTTTCCATTTTAGTCCATTTTTTCAAGTCACCAGGCAAGGGTTAACAGCCAAACAAAACTCAATATTTATTACTCTGATTCTGTAGTTTATAGAAACACACCATATGTGGTTGTAAACTGCTGTAACGGCAAGGCGTAGAGGGAAAGGAGCGCCATGTGGTTTTTGGAAGGCAGATTTTGCCGGACTGGTTTTTAGGCACCATGTCCCATTTGAAGCTCGCCTGATGCAACCTTAGAATAGAAACTCCAAAAAAGTGACCCAATTTTGGAAACTATGGGATAAGGTGGCAGTTTTATTTTAGGGTAAATATGATTTTTTGTTGTTCTATATTACACTTTTTTTGAGGAAAGGTAACAAAAATCGAAATTCTGAAATTTCATCTCCATTTGCCAGTAACTCTTGGGGAACACCCAAAGGGTTAACAAAGTTTGTAAAATCAGTTTTCAATACCTTGAGGGGTGTAGTTTCTTAGATGAAGTCACTTTTATGGAGTTTCTACTCTAGGGGTGCATCAGGGGGGCTTCAAATGGGACATAGTGTCAAAAAAAATCCTGCAAAATCCGCCTTCCAAAAACCATATGGCGTTCCCTTCATTCTGCGCCCTGCCGTTTGGCCATACAGCAGTATACCACCACATATGGGGTGTTTCTGAAAACTACAGAATCAGGGCAATAAATGTTGAGTCTTGTTTGGCTGTTAACCCTTGCTTTGCTACTGGAAAAATGGAAAATTTGAAAAAGAATTGCTTTTTTTGGGACCGTTTTTATTTTTTGTTATTTACATCATTGATCTGACAGGTTAGATCGTGTGGTATTTCTTTAGAGAAGGTTGTTACGGATGCGACAATCCCAAATATGACTAGTTTTTGTTTCAGTTTTTCATAATAAAGCATTTTTGAAAAAAATTATTTTTTAGTATCTCCACCTTCTGAAAACCATATTTCTATTTTTTTGATGACAGTCTTATGTAGGGGCTAATTTTTTGCGGGATGAGATGGCGGTTTGATTGGCACTATATTGGGGTGCATATGACATTTTGCTCGCTTGCTATTACACTTTTTGTGATGTAAGGTGAGAAAAATGGCTTTTGACACCGTATTTATATTTTTTTTTTTGCTGTGTTCACCTGAGGGGTTAGTTCATGTTTTATTTTTATACAGCAGGTTGTTACGCATGCAGTGATACATAATATGTATACTTTTTATTTACTTATTTATTTATTTAAGTTTTACACAATAATATCATTTTTGAAACAAAAAAAAAATCATGTTTTAATGTCTCCATAGTCTGAGAGCCATATTTTTTTTTATTTTTGGGGGGTTATTGTCCTATGTAGGGTATCACTTTTTGCGGGATGAGATGACTGTTTGATTAGCACTATTTTGGGGTGCATATAAATTTTTGATCACTTGCTATTACAATTTTTGTTACGTGAGGTGACAAAAATGTTTTTTTTAACATAGTTTTTATTTACTTTTTTTACGGTTTTTACCTGAGGGGTTAGATCATGGGATATTTTTATATAGCAAGTTTTTACGGACGTGGCGATACCTAATATGTATACTGTTTTTTATTTATTTTACTTTAACACAATAACAGCATTTTAGAAAAGAGAGAGCCATATATTTTTATTTTCTTGGGCGATTTTCCTATGTAGGGGCTCATTTTTTGCGGGATGAAATGGCGGTTTCATTGGTACTATTTTGGAAGACATACGCCTTTTTGATCGCTTGGTATTACACTTTTTGTGATGTAAGGTGATAAAAAATGGCTTTTTTTACACCATTTTTTTTGTTTTGTTTTTATGGTGTTCACCTGAGGGGTTAGGTTATGTGTTATTTTTATAGAGCAGGTTTTTACGGACGCGGCGATACGTAATATGTGTGGTGTATTTTTTTATTTATTTTTTTATTCAGTGATATGTGTTTTTTTTTACTTCTTTTCACTTTTTTCACATTTTTTTTTACCCAGACCCACTTGGTTCTTTAAGATCCAGTGGGTCTGATGTCTGTATAATACAGTACAGTACACTATATAGTGTACTGTACTGTATTTTTTTACTTTAGGCTTAGTCTGACCAGACTTCTGCCTTTAGCAGAAGTCAGATCAGACTTACATTACCATGGCAGCATGCCAGCCATTTAGTGCTAAACCACTAGCCACCAATTTTAAAACTGCCCGGGGTTTTAAAAATATAATCCTAGATATTTTTAAGTTTCTGATCCCCGCGATTGCCAATACAAGGGGGTTACAGGACCCTCCTAGGCATTGGGCCAAGATACCTGCTGAGTGATTTCAGCAGGTACCTTGTTCCGATCACCGCCGGCTGAGCATTGGTGATCGGAAGTAGTCAAGACGTACCGGTATGTCCTGTGTCCTTAAGTACCAGGACATCAGGACGTACCAGTACGTCCTGTGTCCTTAAGAGGTTAAGAGTGAATTTCCTGGTGGCAGATTCCTTTTAAGGTGTTACCCAAGAAAAAATTGAGTCAGTTAAAGGTGCCACAGGTGCACATAGCATCAATGCAGTTCAAAGCTGTTACAGTAAGAGCAGTGAGACTATGGAACCCTCTGCCTGAGGAGGTGGTGATAGTGAGTTCACTGAAAGAGTTCAGGAGGGGCCTGGATGTATTTCTGGAGTGTAACAATATTACAGGATGTAGTTAATAAGATTTTGTTGATCCAGGGAGTTAATCTGATTTCCTGATTGGAGTCGGGAAGGAATTTTTTTCCCTAAAGTCATAAAAATTGGATTTTACCTCGTGAGTTTTTTCGCCTTCCTCTGGATCAACTTGCAGGATAACAGGCTGAACTGGATAGAGAGATGTCTTTTTTCAGCTTTATTCTGTAAACTATGTTACTTTGCAATCTTGGCATGCCACATATTCAGACTTTTCAACATTTTTCAGTAAGACATAAACCAGTTTTTGTGTCAAATTTCAAGCTTTCGTCTGTCTTATGACTCAGTTATAGTACATAAAAAAATAGAACATAAAATATGTGCTGTGTGCACAGGGGTACATTGCTCACTCTGTATCTCTTCCCTAACCACGCATTTACAATAAATAACCCACATGTCCAAAATCATTTTGGTTACATAACATATATTCTATGCAGTGTTCAAATTATGAAAATTTTTTGCCCTAATAACTGAACACAATGGCCACATAACAAGGTCTTTTTGCATTATAAATATAATACTTGGAATAAAGTGGTCAACTATTGTGGCTTTTTCATCTTGGATGTTTAATGCTCCTATCTATTCAAATTTGTTTTTAATTAGTGTAGAATAAAGCTGGTTCCTATATATATATATATATATATATATATATATACTGGGAACATTTTGTAGGCTTAGGCCCAAGATAGAGGTATGTCTTCTTTTGTATCACTATAATGTTATCCTATCTGAATGAGGTTTTATTTGTTGTGACAACAGGTAAGTTGACCCAATTTTATGAAAATGTATGTGAAGAACCCCTTTTCTTCTAGGGGAGAATGTGATGCCCTACAGGTGCCTAGATTGTGACCTTAGTACATGGTATGTCTTTCAATGTGTAATATGGACCCATAGGGACGACTTGTACCGATGTATGGGCTCTGTGCCCTGAGCAACTGCTTTGACAGTGTCCACACACAGGAGTGTTGGTGACCACTGGTTATTTTCTTACTCTATGAAAATAGTGATTTTACTAGGTTAACTTTTCAAAAGATGTATTTTGAAACAGTTTTTTGGCCCTGCAGAACCATTGTTTTATTAGGTTGGCCATATGCTTTAGACAGCTGCCAGCCAAACTGACAATAGCTAACACTTTTGACACCCACACACACATACACACTTGGCTGAGCATGAGGGAAAAACAGGACGCTACCATACATATTAGAAAGCTGGCCAGTACCGCCTAAATTGATGAGTTCCACCAACATTAGTCAATTGAGTATGACTAACATTCATAAGGGAATGTAAATGATGCGTTCTCCTTTGTGAGGCCTCTATATCTTCCTGGACTCGGGATCCTGTGAGTATAATATAAATGATTGGCAAAGTGAGATTTTAGGGCAAATTGGTCATGATAACTTTATGTGTTTGGTCATAATATCTGTCCAGGAAAAAAGTATCAAAGTATCAAAGTGATGGCACTTCCCTCCTACTTTTTGGTTGCATTTTATTTTTTAAAAATTCCATTAGCTATCCTTCTGATCAGTTCTTTCACACTGATCAATTAGCAGGCAATTATCGGGAACAAACAAAACTGTTCCAATAATTGCCTGATCGTCAGGGAGATGAGAGCTGCATTTACCTTAGAATTTCATTATTTCTGGGCAGTAGATCCCTGTTTACACAGGTTGATTTGCTGCACAGAAACCGACCAAAAGGCAAGGTCAACGATGAATGAGTTTACTCGTAGGGCACCTTTTACACAAACCAATTACCAGGAACCAGCATTTTTACTCTCATCCCCAATAATGGGCCAGATTGTCAGTCCCTGTAAAAGGATTAGGCTCCGTTCATAGTACTACTAAAACAGCTATGCTAATCCTATAGATCCTGACAGATCCCACTGATTTATATTGGAGTCATTTGGGTAGACTTTGCCAGACTCGGATTGGCCAACAGTGGATCAGGTGAATTCCCCCGAGCAAGGTGGGCCCCTAGTCCCCCACCCCATGCACAAGTGGCACATGATACAGTAGACTGACTGCACTACATATACACAAGCAATGCACAGCACTTCAACCAGCCCATTGTCATATACAAAACTGGGCAGAAAATATTTTAGCAAACTAGTCAGTTTATTCTTATAGATACATCAGGTGGCTGAGATTGCTTCTAGGCAAAGAGGTAGTCTTGCCAGTATCCTCTTTCCCCAGGGACCCGCCTTCTCAAAGTTGCTGCAGGGACTCCCATAATCAGTCAGTCTTGAGCATTCTGCTTCTGCCTGCCTCTGTCTGCGCAGGTAATATTTACATGTAGCTGTACAGTGGGCCCCCTGAAAAACAGTTTTACTAGTGGGCCCCAGGCACCCTAGTCCAACACTGGACTATGCTTTTCTTGGCATCAAAAATACCAGGTCCTCTGATACAAAGGGAAGACAATATATACAAGCCATAATAATATTAGGTGTCAAGACGGTCAAGAGGAGCCTCTTATCGTGCTCTATGCTTCAAACCCGTGCAACAAATTCCTAAAACTCTGTAAATGACATAGTTTTCATAGAAAACACTTTCTTTTCATCTCAGCTTGACTTTGAACTAAAAAAAATGTCAATCTAATGTGAGTAGTCCCAGTCTTCCTGCTGCCTGAGGCTATCCGTGTAACAGGGCTCTCTATTCACTACAATGAGCACCAACCTATAGAGACTTATTACTACTACTTCTGTCTTCCAGGAATGAACCTGCATGCAAGATTAGACAGGACATGAATCATGATTCCACGTTTATGTGAACCGGGAAATGCTATCAGTTATTCCATCAATTAAAGTTTATTTGCCGGCTTCACAGTCCTGTCCTTTGTAGAAAAAAACATGTACAAAGTGCACTGCTACTACGAAGCCTAATATGACCACACAAGTAGACAGTGGTTCAGTATACACTGGGAAGCAAGTGGAAGGGGTTAAGGTGAGAAGTGTAGCTGGCCAGCTAAGACCTGTCCTAGGTTGCCAATATGACTTAAATGTTTATATAGCTAGACTTGCCAATACATTTAATACAGTTCCTATGTTTATATATTAGAGACAGAAAGAGAGTTATTTACAGTGACTTCATGTTTCTGGATGTCATATAACAGTTATATATTGTGTTCACAGAAGCAGAAAAGATAATATGCCTTTAAGATTCAGTAAATTAATGTAAGGTAAGTTCAATGACACAGCAGAATTAACAACAGAAAGCATAGAGTTAAACTGTTGTTATTGCCCAGGAGTCTTAACCAATCACAGCCAACCTCACACTGAGCCTGTGTGGGAAATCCCCTAGCAGAATTTTCTGGAGTCAGTATAGACCAGAGAAGAGGAGCTAGACAGAGATTTGCAGTCAGAGCTGTGGTTTATGTAAACAAAAGGCTAAATAGGTATTTATAACAGTTATATGATGTTCATATCGTTAATACTGTGATCAGAACTATATACTGAGACCAGTTGTATATGTTTGTTTACAGTTCCACTAAACTGTGACCAAACTATGCAAATCATATTGCAAACTGCGCAAATAGAACTATTGGTTCAGCCTCAGAAATACCTCTCAGAGTGATTATAAAGTGCTTAAAGAACTTAGAGTGAGAGTACAGATACTGAAGAGAGAAATTTATCCACCATTTATGTTGAATAACAAGATTGAACAGTTGAACCACCATTTTGAGATACTTTATGCAACACGTGTTTGTGACATGGACTATCTGCTGCGGAGGTGGCAGTGTTATATATGAAGAAAAGTTGAAGTTAATATAGAAGTTATGTTAAGCATTTGGTGTGCTCTTTAAGCCTACTGTTTCCATAGAATGGCGCTAGAAGAATTAGCTTAAAAGAAACAAGACTGGAGCAGAGTAATAGACAGTCTGGTTGGACTAAAAAGTTAGAGATATCAAATTCTTCTAATGTCAAAGCGCAAAAGGCACTTCATAGTGCTGCGCCTGTCACAAGGAGCAGCCAACATTACAACAGAATGGTATGATTGAGAATTAAAGTGTGTTTACAGGGTGGTCCAAAAGTATGGGGACATCTAAATTAATGACAAATGGTGGTTGGGAAAGCCATCTTGTGTGTGGCATGTCCCTAAGTGGAAGGAGGCCATTATCGGGGTATCTAAGGGTATTTTACAAGGGACAATTTCAGCTCTGAACAAATGCAGATGGAAGGCTCGTTATTATTCGTTATTATTCATAGGGGATGAATAATCGTTGCTACATTTGTCCCCCATTCAGTTTGCAAATTGTCAGTAGCACTTTTTGTGTTTACATAGGGTGATGTGCTGCTGACAAATTAGGATTTTTCATGCTGCATGAAAAATGGGATAACCCTCTTGCCCATAGGTTGTGTGTGGTATTGCAGCTCAATCCAATATACTTCACTGCAGCGACCTGCAATACGAGACACAGCTCATGGACCTCTGCTTAGTTAAATGTGCAGGTGTAGCACTAGCCAATATGCAAACTGCTGGTATCAGGGGATTTCTGAAAAAAAGTATATTATGTTATTGGCAAGGCCGCGTGCAAATGTTCCTATGGTTTGTGAAAGTTCATGAAAACACATATGCTTTCTTCATATGAAAAAATAATAAGAAAATCAAGGAAACATTTTTATGAAGACAGATGTCTTATTAAATAGGGGGTCAAGGGAATAATAATAAGCTATACCTGATTGTTATATGCAGTGTTGTACTTAGCCGATCGCATTCCTGAATATGATACATCTGTTTTAGATTTGTAAGCCATTCACAAAATGAACATAGTACTTCATTCATGCTGTAAGATCTGCAAAAATCAAAACGAGCTCAAAGACCAGAACAGCCATTGAATCAAAAGCAAAAACATAAGCCAAAGAATCCTACAGGAGACACTTAGGGGGGATTTATCATCTACTTGTGCCTCTTTGTACCGTAATAAAGTTGGAAACCCAGTTTTTGCAACTTTTTAAATGCAAATTTTGACAAATTTTGTCGCAAGTGGCGGTTTTTCATCTCCCTCGACGCTTTCCCGGAAAGAGGTTGTGGTGAGGGGCGGGACCAGCAGGCCCAACACATTTGTCTTCGCATTTACAAAGAGCCCCAAGCTTCCGTAGATTTCATTCTGACACAAGGACAGCAGGGATGCACTTAATCTGTGCCTTAGTCTGTCCGGCAGCACTGTAAAATCCCCCCCCCCCCCCTTAATTAGAATATTAATAAATGTCATTTCAGCCAGTATTTTGAAAACTGCAGCTAAAAACAGTGTTAATATGAGGCTTTTGGTTAAAATTTACAGCTGAATTTTAATGACTGTGTAAAGAGATGTTCCTTATTGAAGCTATATAAAGGGTCACTAAGTTTTCATAAAACGTCTGAAATGTTATAGAGACCCCGACCGTTTGCTAGATTGACAAATGAGAAGCACTTTATTATATTGAACTCTATCCTCACAGAATCGAGACTGCCCGTAGATTTTCTATTGAGTCTGCCTCGCTTCCTGTCCTGCAGCGAGCAGAGAGAGCGCTATATGCGAGTGCTTGTTTCTCCTTGTTCTAGCGATTGCAGGGGTCTCGGCACCCAGACCTCCACTGATCAAAAGCTTTAATATACCTCTATGACATACTGTATCAAAAGTTTTATGCAAACTCGGTGACCCTTTAAAATAATATATTACTAAATTGTCTTAAACATGTAGGTTTGTGCCTACAGCTCCTGTGCAGATGTCTTCATAGCAACAGACAGCAAATAAACCCTGAACAGTCTGATCCTGCCAACCATGTCCCACCTACTTACTGCTAATGTAACCTACAAAATCTATGTTAGAAAAAAGTGGGGGGCAGTATGACTGAGGGTTATGGCGCACAGTGCAGTTCTGACATGCAGTTAGGATGCAGGTTTCAATTTAGCCTCGTTAACCTGGTGTTCTGCATAGTGAGAATTATTTAATCTATTTCAGCTAGCTACAATAAAAGATGCATGTCAGAACTGCACTGTGTGCCATAACCCTGAGGGATCTGACTACACAGAGTTTATTTGTAGTCTGTTACCATGGAGGCACATAGGGGAGGGGATCCAACTGTAAAAAGTGTTCACAATGTCAGAGCAGTGTGCCTCCCCCATAAGTGGGAAGACTATGGTGAAAAATAAAATGTAAAAAATGAAAGCCCTGTACAGTATGTCATGAAAACTGAACAAATAGCACAAATGACAAGCCAATAGTGTATGATAATGCTGTAACATTGCTGAAAACCGTTCATTTCTTGTAATTTGAAATGTCATATAGATAAATTCAAAATAATAATACATGTATTTTACCTTAAAATGTAAGAAGATTCTCCACTATTGAGAATACAAACCTCTCTAAAGAATGAAATAAAATGCTCAATCTCTTTGTAACAGATTATTACATTTCCATTACCAACTTCTCTTTTGTCATTAAGTGTTTCAGATTAGTTGCAAATTCTTAGACGCTGACTAGCATGATTCCAAAGCACATTTTGAAGGCAATTACAACTGTTTACCCTGCCCTTTCATTTGCACACAATTAGGGCGCATTCACACGACTGTACGTGTTTTGTGGTCCGCAAATTGCAGATTCACAAAACACGGACACCAGCTGTGTGCATTCCGCATTTTGCGGACCGCAAATGGCCGGCGCTATGCAGAGAATGCCTATTCTTGTCCGCGACTGCGGGCAAGAACAGGACATGCTCTATTTGTTTTGTGCGGCTGCAGAAAGGAACAACAGATGCGGATGGCACACGGTGCAAAATTGCGGAATGGATGTGGACCCATTTATACAGTCGTGTGAATGCACCCTTATTTTGTGATTTCTTTACTTAGAGTAATGGTAGAATACAACACAAACCACAAACATGTTACACTATATGATCTGTATACTGTATATTTATCTTAAATCAAGTGACTGAGAGAGCTGCAGTAACATTCATGGCCACTGCAAGATATGTGGACTTTTTAGATAGAATTGAAGTTTTCCTCTTTGAATGCTTTGCTTCGCTCAACACTAGAGATGAGCGAACTTCAAAAATTAGTTCGGCGTTCAGGTTGGGGTAATCGCCGCATCCCGTTATGGATTCCACTACCACGGACTATCCCGGCATATGGAATCCATAAGGGGCGGCTTCCACGAACCCGAACTTTGGAAAAGCCGAAGGACCTGAGGTGACGTCACCGTCATGTGATCAGTGCAGGGGGCATGGCTCAGCACTTGGATAACACTAAGGACCTGGGGTGACATCACCATCATGTGATCAGTGCAGGGGGCGTGGCTCAGTACTGGATTGGATAAGAGGTGGTAGCCTCCTCGTGGTAGCCACGATAACCCCAACCCGAACTTTGGATGCCGAACTTAAAATACAAGTTCGCTCAACACTAGTCCTTAGTAAAAACAACATTATCCGCCACTCAGAAACAGTCTGATAGGATGCACAAACAAATTTAAAGCATACATGAACTTTCCCCGAAAAAAGTTTGCATAATGGCTATGCTTCTTTGTACAATCATAACTGTGAAAGAACTAGTGTTTTTTGGCTTCTCTAAAGTCTCTCTCAGCCATATTATTCCCTGTCTCAGCTGCACAGCTAGATGCATTTCGCTCAGAAGCAGTGGGTCTCGCACTTCTGCCAGTACTTTATACAGTGAACTCACTTCCCTTAGTTCCCACTATTTTTGTTTTCTTCTAAGGAGCTCAAAAAGCTGCTAAGAAGGAAGGGATAAATCACACTTATAGAAAGGAAGGAAGCTCTAGTGATTTTCAAAAGCAGTGTAGAAGCAGTTCTTTTATCAGGCTCAGGATCTCAGCTACAGTAGTTCTGACACGCCCCCACTTCCTCTTAGCAGTCTTCCGCCAGGGACAGATCTTGCCTGACAACAGGCAGTGGACTGCAAGTTAGATGGAAGTGAGACCCCCTAGTGGCCATAAATTTACAGATTTTTTTCAGGTGGATGCAGGCATACTTTTTAAATGAAGTGATTTAGAAATTTGCTAGTTACACCATTCTCTATCTAATGAAATTAAGTTGTATGAAAGTACAGTGACTCTTTAAGGGCAGAGCATTTGTTTTAAAATAGATCATTTCCAACCCCCCCCCCCTCTCCTCTCCCCTTCCATTCACAATGGTGTCCAGGCAGCTGTCTACTCTGTAACCCAAATTACTGTTTAAAAAAAACATATGGAAGTGCATTTTGAGAGTAAAAAAAAGCAAGAGCCCTACAGAAGGTCGTATATCTCTAATGCACTACCTTCTCAAACTCAAATAAGTCCCTTTCATTAAGTCTGCACTTCAACCATAGTTGAGGGTCTATTTGTTCAAACTGGCAGATAATATGGAAACAGACAAAGCTTCTTTCTAAGACCCAACACAGTCAATTCTCCCAGTCTAATAATAAAATGTTCTACCGGGAAAGTTACCAAATCCTTGTCCTTTCTTGCTGACGAGCATTTTTTAAATTCCATAAGATGACTCTTTTAAATGGCATTATTTGTTCTCTACAAAAGTATTCCCATAAGTTCACATCTTTTCTTTCAGAAACTCAAAATGACATTTCCAAAGACAAAAAGTCTAAAGAGAATATGTCAGTAATTGTTATACCAATTGGGTTTCACATTGGACTTCTGGGTAAGATGGGCTTATTTTCTTAAATAGCATGTCTACTTTTGCAAACTGTTTTTTGCTCCAATGCATCTAAAAGTAAAAAGAGGCAACTGTGTGCTGTCTTTATTAATAGTATCCTTTCATTTTGTGCCCGCAACACCTGTGCAGAACTATGGGGATCATTTATTAAGACCGCCATTTTAGACGTCGGTCTTAAAAGGTACCTGTGCTGGCGGTGGATCGTCTACATAACTTCGGCGTATCCACCTCTGCTTGCTAAATGTGTAAGACAGCTCCCTTGCTGGCTTACATTTAGACAATTTTCTACGCCTTAAAACAGGCATAGAAAATGATAAATGAGATGGGCCTACCGGCCCGTCCTCCTCTCTGCTGACGTGAGCCAGGAAAATCCACAGATTGCAGCATAAATAACCTCTGTCCCTTAATCTGCGCCAGAGGTACGCCTAATATAGGCGTATTTCTGATCGTAAATGACCCCCTATGTGTCTCCAGGGTTGTATACTACAAACTGTGTAATCTAATCTAATTCATCATCACATTCTCTTATCCTGGTAGCATTCATTTATACTTAGATAGCAACAAAAAAATTCATTGCAAAGTAGTACTCTTTATATAGCTTATTTTTGGGGAAACCTCTTTAAAATGGTTTTCCAGGATTTTGATACTGATGACTAGAGATGAGCGAGCTTCTATTTTTAGTTCGGCGTCCAAAGTTCGGGTTCGGGTTATCGTAGCATCCCGTTATGGATTCCGCTGCAGCGGACCATAACGGCATTTGGAATCCATAAGGGGATGCTTCATTGAACCTGAACCTTGGACAACCCCAAGGACCTGGGGTGATGTCACCGTCATGTGATCAGTGTAGGGGGCGTGGCTCAGCACTGGATGACCTCTTATCCAATCCAGTGCTGAGCCACGCCCCTGCAATGATCACATGACGGTGACGTCACACCAGGTCCTTAGGGTTGTCCAAGGTTCAGGTTTAATGAAGCATCCCCTTATGGATTCCAAATGCCGTTATGGTCCGCAGTAGCGGAATCCATAACGGGATGCTACGATAACCCGAACCCGAACTTTGGACGCCGAACTAAAAATAGAAGTTCGCTCATCTCTACTGATGACCTCTCACTGTCCTATACTTGTCAGTGAAAATCAGGACGTGGCCCCATTGAAGTCAATTGTTCCGCAAAAATGCTGAGTGCAATCCGTTTTTTTGCGGACATGCTGAACTGTCCACAAAAAAAACTGATCTGCATTTTTGCGGACAGCAAAAAACATACGGCTATCTGAATGAGCCCTAAATCTGTTTCGTTTTTTTGTTTTCACGTTCAGAACATCTTCATTCTGGATCTCTTTTCTGAGGTGCATTTCAAAAAAACTTGATAAGTTGATAAGATTTACTCAATTATGACATATTGTAAGTGTTTACGCTTTGAATTTGGGAGGATTTAGGTGATATCTCACTATTGCACTGGGAGAATCACTGTGCTTTTACAAGAGAAAACACACACTAGCGATCAGTGCCACAATAATATGGTGGTGCTCAATGCAGCATTATTAATCCAATATGCAATCCAAACCATGGCCCTCACTATAACAATCTTCCTTTATTTAATCCAGCGTGCGTATACAGCAAGGATGGGAGGTTAATGCAGGAGAGCAGTCGGCCTACGCCCGTTTCACACAGTAGACTCTATCGCTGGGCACGTGAAACGGCTGTAAGCTGACTGCTCTCTTGCACTACCCTCCCGTCCTTGCTGTATGTGCATGCTGGATTAAATAAAGAAAGATTGTTATGGTGAGTGCCATGCTTTGGGTTTCTTTTGTCCTGGACATACTTAAAGGGGTTGTCCGAGTTATTTTTTTTTTGCTCTTTCTATGTTCCTAACTAGGCAAATGTAACAACTTTACAATTAACTCACTTTTTTCTGCAGTGCCTGGTTTATCAGATTTCACTGAGGATCACATGACCTGTGATGTCAGCTTCTCTCCCTGCTCTGATAATGTTTGTGCACAAGCCTGAGATCTGTACACCAGACATCACTGTGCTGGCCCCACACCCCTTCACTGCCGGGCTGTCTTCTCTCTCCTAGGAGTCTTAACCTCTTCAGCTGCACAGACTGGGTAGCTGCAGTCAGTGAGGGGAAAAATGCTTGGCACAGGAGCTGACAGACTAGAGAGAGCATTGCACAAGAAGGTAAGGGGGAGATCCTGTGTGTGTTAGCAGTGTCATTATACAGCTAGGACTTGTAGTTCTATACATACAACATGCTGCTGAGTCTGCCAGCACTCAGGGCAGCTCTTGTATCCACTCCCTTAGCAGTGCCATTATACAGCTAGGACTTGTAGTTCTACACATACAACATGCTGCTGAGTCTCCTAACAGGCAGACATGTCACTCAGGGCAGCTCTTGTACCCACTCCCTTAGCAGTGTCATTATACAGCTGGGACTTGTAGTTCTACACATACAACATGCTGCTGATTATCTCAGCAGGCAGACATATCACTCAGGGTAGCTCTTGTATCCACTCCATTAGCAGTGTCATTATACAGCTAGGACTTGTAGTTCTACACATACAACATGCTGCTGATTCTCCCACCATTAGGGCAGCTTTTGTATCCACTCCCTAAGCAGTGTCATTATACAGCTAGGACTTGTAGTTCTACACATACAACATGCTGCTGAGTCTGCCAGCACTCAGGGCAGCTCTTGTATCCACTCCATTAGCAATGTCATTATACAGCTAGGACTTGTAGTTCTACACATACAACATGCTGCTGATTCTCTCAGCAGGCAGACATATCACTCAGGGTAGCTCTTGTATCCACTCCATTAGCAGTGTCATTATACAGCTAGGACTTGTAGTTCTACACATACAACATGCTGCTGATTCTCCCAGCATTCAGGGCAGCTCTTGTATCCACTCCCTAAGCAGTGTCATTATACAGCTAGGACTTTTAGTTCTACACATACAACATGCTGCTGAGTCTGCCAGCACTCAGGGCAGCTCTTGTATCCACTCCCTTAGCAGTGTCATTATACAGCTAGGACTTGTAGTTCTACACATACAACATGCTGCTGATTCTCTCAGCAGGCAGACATATCACTCAGGGCAGCTCTTGTACCCACTTCCATTTGCAGTGTCATTATACAGCTGGGACTTGTAGTTCTACACATACAACATGCTGCTGATTCTACCAGCATTCAGGGCAGCTCTTGTATCCACTCCCTATGCAGTGTCATTATACAGCTAGGACTTGTAGTTTTACACATACAACATGCTGCTGAGTCTCCCAACAGGCAGACATGTCACTCAGGGCAGCTCTTGTATCCACTCCCTTAGCAGTGTCATTATACGGCTAGGACTTATAGTTCTACACATGCAACATGCTGATGATTCTCCCAGCAGGCAGACTTGTCACTCAGGGCAGCTCTTGTATCCACTTTCCTAGCAGTGTCATTATACAGCTAGGAATTGTAGTTCTACACATACAACTGTAAGGATACGGTGGTTTGCGCTCCAGCCTGGATTCATGCCCTGTGTAACCATGACAACGGTCGCTGTTTGCCTCCCAGGCTGGAAGCAGTGGCCGCTGGGCCGTCTAAGGTGGCTCCGCCCATCCACACTTGGTCAATAAATAGGAGCCAGGTGCTGCACAGGGTGTTCCACTAATGGAGTGCACACCCTGCCTGCTCCATTCACCACGAGGACGCAAGCTCCTAACTACCTGCAACTCTGAACCTCCAGGAGAAACCCTCACCTACCTTATCCGGCTCCACCACTGCAGGATCCCTGCATGACTTCTAACAGCAAGTATCAGCCTGTCATTTTGTTTCACTGACATTGCTCACTGAAAGGAAGGGACTCGCGGTGGTGGTTATTAGTACTGCAGACCTGGGATTCCTGAATGTTGTCAAAAGCTGTTATTCACATGAACTCTAATTTGAACTCCCACTACTAAAACGAACTTCCCTCGCTATTAGTTTTACACTCTATCTTTAGTACGCGGTACATGATTTTGTTACCCCATACTCTCCGCTTAAGACTGAGAGAGCCGCCTGGGGTACACACTGAGCAGCCGCAAAAGACACCATCAACACTCAAGTAGTGTGACAGGAGTGGATGTCAAAGGACTCCGCAGTTGAGATCCTAACTGATCAATTTGGTGCGTTACAACAACATGCTGCTGATTCTCCCAGCAGGCAGACTTGTCACTCAGGGCAGCTCTTGTATCCACTCCTTTAGCAGTGTCATTATACAGCTAGGACTTGTAGTTCTACACATACAACATGCTGCTGATTCTCTCAGCAGGCAGACTTGTCACTCAGGGCAGCTCTTGTATCCACACTCTTAGCAGTGCAGGGGGAGGGGCAGAGATTGTTGTTATTGCATGTAAACAAGGGCCAGAAAAGAACCAGGGAAATAAGGAAATATATAAAAAAAAAATTTGCCTAAAACTTGCTTAGATTAGGCCTCTTTCACACTTGCGTTGTGTGGATCCGGCTGATCAGTCTTCAAAATGCTTTCAGTGTTACTATGGCAGCCAGGATGCTACTAAAGTCCTGGTTGCCATAGTAAGTAGTGGGGAGCCAGAGGAGCAGATACATACAGTCCGTGTGGCTCCCGGGGCGCTCCACAATGACGTCAGAGCACCCCACGCGCATGTGCTCATGGGGCGCTCTGACGTCATTGTGGAGCGCAGCGGGACTCGGGATCCACACGGACGGTAAGTATACTTCTCCCCTGCCTCCCCACTACACTTTACCATGGCAGCCGGGACTTTAGCGTCCTGGCTGCCATGGTAACCATTCACAAAAGCGATGCGCTGAAACGACTTTTAGCTTAATGCCGGATCCGGATTAATGCACTTCAATGGGCACTAATTCCGGAGCCGGCATTACGGCATGTCTTCCGGATTTTTGTTTGAAAACTCTTTTTATTGATTTTCCAGTTTTTTCAAGCAATGAAAAGGCGCTATTACAGAAATGCAATCAAATTGTACATAGCCATAACAATAAGCGACAGCATGTGGCTGCAGACCATACAGAGACACAGGTCCAATCAAGACATCACAGACCTGTGTAACTCAGCTGCTAGATCAGCTCATGTCAACCCCCCAGTCAAGCGGGATCCGAACAGAGCATAAGCCTGAAAATGGAAACTTGTGAGGTATCAGTCAAACATACGCACCCAACAGGGTGCCAATAATAGAAGCAGGGGAGCATAACCATTACGTGGAACGTGCGGGGACCAGACCCTAAGCCAGGCGAGTCAGGCACTGTCCGGGTCCGAGAAATTGCCATCAGGGTGTACCCGGAGTGTACCCATCTGCGCACTGCGGGAGAAGGTCTTCCAGGGCTCCCAGATCCTAACAAACCTTGAGTGTTTTCCATTAGCATAGGAGCATAGCTCCTCTAGTCTTGCAATTTGATGGACCTTAGAAAACCAGTGTGATAGTGGTGGAGCAATCGTCTGTTTCCAATACAGTGGTATCATAGCCTTGGCCAGCAAGACTAGTTGATTCCACAGAGGCCTGTTATAGGTCCCTCTCAGTGTCGGTATCAGATTAAGGAAGATTATCTGTGGCGACAAAGGGAGCCCCAGGGCACAATTTTGATATCACCTCAGACACCGAGGACCAGAAAGGTTTAATCAGGGAGCACTCCCACCAAATGTGTGTATACGTTCCTGGCTGTGAGGAGCACCGCCAGCAAGAGTCAGGGATCAAGGGGTTCATGCAATGCAGGACAACTGGCGTTTTGTACCACCTACTCACTAGTTTGTAAGAGGTTTCTTGCAGTAGAACGCAACTAGAAGGTCCCATACATGATCTATATATCCTCCGGACCTCTTCGTCTGTCACATTTATAGAAAGCTCTTTCTCCCATGCTGTAATATATGGTAGAATTTCCACCTTACCAGGACGCGAGCGCATACCCTCGCCAATCTTAGAAAGAGTTTTCTTGGGCTCGGAGCGCTGTGATGCCAGCTTTTCTAACCAAGTGAGTTCCCTGGAGATATCACCTGACTTGATCAGCTTTTTAAAGCTAAGGGAAACATGGTTATACCAAAGGTCATCTACCACTACTTCCGGTATCAAGGATTGGAGAGTTGTTTTATCTGGAAAGGTGCCATCTTGCAATAGGTCACCTATTAGGTGGTTCCTAAGTCTATGCTGTAGAGATAACCAATGAGATGCCTGCGTATCAAATAGGCCTAATAAGTCGCCTATACTGGTCAGAGGGGACGGCATGGGCCACAAGTCAGGGGACTTAGTCAAGCGTCTCCAAGTATGCAAAAGAGCTTTAGTGAGTGGGTTACATGGCAAGGGAAAGCAGTCCGTAATGCGACTTTAGTTATCGCCTGCGTACCAGAGAAAGCATTCGCCTCCTCCTCAATCGGGACATATAATTTCGGCGTCGGTCTCCTGTGCCATTCTACTAACCTCAACAACTGTATATTATCGTATATCAGTTTGACATTCGGCAATCCGATTCCCCCATCCTTCTTCCGCTTGTACAGGGTGTCAAACGCCACTCTATGGTGGGAGGAGCCCCAAATGTATTTTAAAAAGGTGCTTCGGATGGTCTGGAAGAAGGAGGGGGGGAGATAGATTGGAAGGGCTTGCATTAAATACACTAACTTGGGGACGACGATCATCTTCAAAAGGTTGGAACGGCCTACCCAAGATATAAAGGGAATTTTCCAGGAGGAGAGCAAGGAGACTATCGATTTTATAAGTGTGGTGTAATTTAAGGAGAACCAATTCGCTGGGTCAGAAGATACAACAAGACCTAAATATTTAATGGCCTTCGATGCCCAGGAGAATGGTGACAGCCGTGCGGCCTCAGACACTTCGCGGGGGGAGCATGTAATGTTTAGAGCCTCAGATTTAGAAGCATTAATTTTAAAGTTGGATAAGCGATTAAACCGGTCAAAAAGGACGGATAGAGCCGGGAAAGAGGTTGCAGGGTTGGAGGTGATCACCAGCAGGTCATCCGCGTAAGCCGCAGTATGATGTATCCGTCTACCTGCCCAAAAGCCCTTGATGTCTGGGTGCTGTCTTATTGCTTGGCATACGGTTTCCATAGTGAGCACGAAGAGGAGTGGGGAGAGGGGGCAACCTTGCCTCGTACCATTTGCTATTTGAAATGGCGGAGATAGGGTCCCATTTACCCTTAGTCTCGCGGACGGTCTACTATAGAGAGCAAAGATCAAAGTCTGAAAGGTGTCCGGCAGCCCAAACCTACTCAGGGCGGCGCGCATATAGGACCAGTCAACCCGGTCGAACGCTTTTTCAGCGTCAGTGGATAAAAGCGCCAGGGGTAAATTTTTCCTTTTAGCCAGTTGGATAAGCTGTAAGACCCTAAGGGTGTTATCCCTCCCTTCCCTGGTTTTTACAAAACCCACCTGCTCGACATTTACCAAGAGAGGTAAGAACTTATTGAGACGGTTCGCCAAAATCTTAGCGAAGAGTTTGACATCCACATTGAGTAGTGAAATGGGGCGATAGCTGCCACACATTTCCGGATCCTTCCCCTCTTTTGGCAATATCGTGATGTGGGCTTCTACCGTTTGCGGGGGAAACGAGCCCACTTGAGATAGTGAATTAAATGCAAGCAACATGTGGGGAAGCAAGACATCCCCAAACTTCGTATAGTAAGAGATCGTCAGGCCGTCTGGTCCTGGACTCTTTCCTTTGGGGGAGTCCTTCAAGGCCCTTTGGAGTTCGGCCAAGGTAAGTGGACCACTGAGTTGCGCAATTTGGGTGCTATCGAGAGATGGGAGTGAGAGTGTCTGAAGAAAAGTTTCGATCTCTAGGCGTCGGGATGCTAAATCAGAAGCTGATTCATCTGCCCTAAGATTGTAGAGAGCAGCATAAAAATCGGAGAATTGTTTGGCTATGGTGGGTGTATCGGTAGCACAGCGTCCGTCGGGAAGTCTAATAGATTTAATGAAAGTCTGCTCCCTGGCCGACTTGGCCATCTGGGCCATAAGCTTAGAACCCTTGTTCCCGTGTGTATACAATTTATGTTTAGTGTGCATATATGCTTTAGAAGCCTTCACGTTGAGAAGATCTAGGAGGTGTTCCCGTTGTGCCATGAGGTCTGCCTTAGCGGATATAGCCAACGATCGTTTATGTTGCCTTTCTAGGGTTTCAATGCGTTTAAGGGTGTCATTTAGTTCCTTAGTTATTTGCCTTTTTAAATGGGTACATAGGGAGATCAGTTCGCCCCGGACCACAGACTTGTGCGCCTCCCATACCATGGTAGCCAAGGTCTCCCCATCTGCATTCCGAGCAAAGTAGTCTCGGAGAGAGTCCGTAATTTTCTGAACATGATCGGGAGTTGTAGAACCGTCTCATTGAGGCGCCAAAGGCACTCCAAGTCGGGAGAGATCGGATACTCAGGGTAAGGAAACCGGCGCGTGGTCTGAGACCGCTATCGTGTGTATAGAGGATTTAGCGACATCTTGCAGGTGCGTCGGAGAGAGGAAGATGCCGTCCAACCTCTGATAGGAGTTATGTGCATCCGAATAGTAAGTATAATCCCTATCATTGGGGTGCAGTGCACGCCAAACATCTAATAGTTTACAGGAGGAAAGTGCTAATTTTAAAGCTCTTAAGCTACGGTAGGAGACAGCATGATTTGGGTTGGAGGAGTCAAGAACGGGGTCCATGGTAATATTAAGGTCGCCCCCATTATGCATATCCCGTCCTGAAAGGATTCCAGGCGTGCCAAGGCCTTAGTCAGCCAAGGAACCTGTCCCGTATTGGGGAGTACAGACCAGCAATGGTAACTGGTGTATTAGCTATGTGGCCCTTCAAGAACAAATAACGGCCCTCAGTATCTGCAAGACTAGAGGAGATAGCAAAAGGAAGTGACTTTTTGATCGCAATGGTAACACCCCTGGTCTTGGTAGCTGAGAAACAGGAATGGAACCATTGCGAAAAGTATGTCTTCTGTAGTGAAGGCAACTTACCCATTTTGAAATGGGTTTCTTGCAGTATGGCGATTTCGGTGTGGAGAGACCTAAGTGTTTGAAAGATTCTGGATCTCTTGGTAGGTGAGTTCAATCCCCGCACGTTCCACGACACCACATTAACTGTGGACATGTTCCTGCTCTAAGTAAAACAAGAAAAGAAAAGAAAACACAATGAAATCACACAACCAATTGGGTCAGCAACCAGGTTATCAGGTCAACAGAGGGTGGAACGCCGGAACCACCGGCAGCGGGGTCGGGTTGGACCAACGACCGGGACCAGTAGGGAGAGAAAGAGTGCTAGCAAGGAAGGAAGTCGTAGAAGAAGAGTGGAGAGATGCAGGAGTGGAGAAAAAGGGAGGGTAACTAAAGGTACTCCCAACCAATGTGGGGGAGGTATCCCGTTCCCGAGCTGTAGGGGTGGTCACCTGAGTACAGGGAGAAGGGAGAGATGGGGAATAGACGGGCACGAGAGCAGAAAATGTAGTAGAAGGAGAAGAAAACAGCAGGAGAGAGGGGAAGAATAGCATGAGAGAGGGGAGGAGCAGCACTGCAACCCTTTAGTGAGAGCGAGAGCAAGCATATGTGGATGAAAGCATAGGAAGTCCTGAGTGGATTTGTGGGTACGGATGAAACATGAGGGGGGGGAAACGACGTGAAAAGAGGGGGGGGGAGGGGGGGGAAGGAGGGGAGGGGGGAGGGGGGGAGAGGGGGGGGAAGGGGAAGGGGGAGGAGGGGGAGGGAAGGGAAGGGAAACAGACGGGAAGGAACGGAAAGGAGAGGGACAGATGCAAAATGGCAACATACAAATTACAATGGATCATCCCATCCCGAGATGAGAGGTAGGAGATTCGGGACAGCTAAAACACCATAAAGCAATGAACATGAACATGGGGGCCCTGAGCGTCAGCATACAAAGACCCTGTTGTCAAAGGCGTTGAAGAACACCCCATCAGTCCTGCTTAGAGGATGGCCTCTTCCTGGGATGCTTGTTGGCCCACGGGACCGTGGCCGGGAGAGCAGGAAGGTCGGCGATATCCGTAACAGAGTCCCATATAGGAGCTGCGGTGGTATCCAACTCAAGCAGTTCATAAATATGCAGAAGGTCCGTTTGAGAGCGGACAACTTGCGGAGCCCCCGGTAAGTGAAGGCCAAGCCAAGGGGAACAGCCAGCGATATGGGATGTCCATGTTCCGGAGAATGTCCAAGAAGGGTCTCAGCCTGCGCCTTCTAGACAACGTAACCAGGGACAGGTCTTGGAATATCTGGACAGGGGAGCCTTCCACCGTAAGATTGTGCTCATTCCTTGAGGCCCTCAGGATCAAGTCCCTGTGATGCGAGTTAAGAATCTTACAAATCACGTCCCTGGGAGGGTCACCGTCCTTAGGTTTGGGCCGAGCGCTCTGTGCGCCCTTTCAATGACAAGCTGGTCACGGTATGCTGGTGGTAGCAGGGGACGAAGGAGGTCAACGGTAGTTTCCATCACTGCCGATATGGGCACCGTTTCCGGCATGCCCTTCAAGCGGAGATTGTTGCGCCTCCCTCTATTATCCTGGTCCTCCACATAGGAGAGAAGGCTGTTAAGGTGGTATTGGCAGTTATTCAATGCAGCAGTTGTGGCGCCTCCAAAGGATAGGAGAGCTGTTTGATTGTCACTCAGGTGTTCGACTTTGCCTCCTATGTCCCTTATATCCGCTCTTATATCAGACAGTTCTTTGAGGACAGGGGCTAAAGCAGATTCAATAATGCGCCGGAGCGACCGTTGCGAGGTGGATATTGCAGAGTCCATTCCCTGGCTATCCTCCAGATCAGAGGTGTCCCCATCTGGTGTCACCGAGCGGTCAGTAGGAGAGCGAGGCACAGGCGGGTTAGGTGTGGGGTTAGCAACCGGTTTCTTATGGAGATATTTTTCCATCTCTGGTTGTGAGGACTTCAAAGGTTTCGGTGGACCACCATCATATCTCCCCACTTTCCCCATAATTGTCGACCACTTATAGCAGCCAGAAGACACGGTGTTGACACGGTGTTAAAGCCTCAGGAGGCAATACAGATATTGCTTTGGAGCTCGGGCTGCAGTGCTGGATCCCCTAGGTATCAAAATCACATAATGGCTTAGGGTGCCATACGGACGAGGTCCATAAGATGGCTGAGGTCTCTAGCTCGCTGAGATACGCAAGCCACAAAAGATTAGGGCCGGGCCCTGTGATAGTAATAGATGGCCGGGGGCGGTGGAAACCGAGGGCACCTCAGATGGAGCGGTGCGGTCGCAGGACCGGCCTGGGGTAGAGAATATATACGGGCAAGCGAAGCCCCTCAAGCAGCTCTCACCTCGGAGTAGTCCGGTGGTTAGGACAGCGCTCCCACTAGCGCGGCAAGATGGCGGACGGCCGCGTCGCTGGGAGGTGCTTGAGGCTGATGTCTCCTGTCCGGGGCCAAGGGAGAGGACCGAGGACGGTAAGCAGAGCGATCCTGGAAGACGGTGTCTCCAGCGACGATCCAACCCTTGTACTGGGCGCCACCCGCAGGCCTGCAATGGCGGTTCTCGTGGCTGCCGGGGAAGGCCGCAGGCAGGGAGGTCCCTCTAGGTGCCGGTTGGCGGCTGTGACCGCAATCCAGGGGTAGAAATGTCCTCACCAGCTCCCCGATGTAGTGAGATGCGTCTGAGATAAGACGGGAAGCCAACGGACTGCCGATGGAGCCGGATTAGAGATTTTTCAGCCGGAGCTGCAAGGATGGCCGTCTGCTCAGCTCGGCGGTAAGCCACGCCCCCGTCTTCCGGATTTTTGGACGGAGACAAATCCTCAGCATGCTGCGGTTTTGTCAATGTCCAAAAAACGTTCATATACTGAACGGAAGAAATCCTGATGCATCCTGAACGGATTTCTCTCTATTCAGGATGCATTAGGATAATCCTGATTAGTATCTTTCCGTCCGAGAGCCCCGAGGACGGAACTCTAGGACGGAAAGCAAAAGCATAAGTGTGAAAGAGCCCTTAGTCATATATTACTGCCCATCACATTTTAAGTGCAATATTTTTTTTTTCATAACTCGGACAACCCCTTTAATACAATGCATCCTGGATCTGTTCACAGAGGCATTTTACTCACAGATTATATTAAACGCCAATTTGTTTTTAAGGTTAAAATATAGAAAAGATCTTCAGATAAATGTTCAAAATGTTTTAGGGGTCTTTTGATCTGATCCTTCTTCTTTGGAGTTTTCCAAAACTTCACTGGTATTGGGAGTATATAAGTATATAACCAAGAATATATACGTATATAACGGTTCCATTAGTTATATTTGTTCTATTAGTTATATTTGAACAAATACTACATTCCTTAAGGTTCCAAAGTTCATCTGGTGCCACAGTGAGGGCTTTGATGTGTGCCAGGATGCAAATACTTCATAGGCAATTTTTGCATTGCATGTTACTCGTTTTGGTTAAAAATAATTTTTTCTATTGGCCTTAATTAAAAAATACTGAGCTGTTCTGTCACAAAGGGTTAACTGTTTTTCTAGCTAGGTGACTGGTACTTTCACTTCGTGCCAGTCATCTAATAAACCTTATGTCTAAACTACTGAGAGGTCATAAACACTTATTTAAGCCACATTCGTATAAGTAAGATAAGAACTGAGCTATGATGAGTGTTCATAAGGTCAGAGAGCAGATATAAGGAGCCTGTCTGCTCCTAGTCTGACGGAAAAGACAGAAAATCCAAAGGGTGCTACCAGAGCATGTCAGCTCTGTACAGAAAGAAGAACTCCATATTTTTAATAAACCAATTAAAAAAATTATGTTCAGCTCCAAATGAGCAATAATAATAAATAAAAATATTGACCCCAAAGGTGTACATAGCCTTTAAGCTGTGGATGTCGACTAGCATTCTCTCGATTGCAGTTTGGAAAAATATGTTGAACAATATGATTTGGTATGAACAGCGGTTATGTAATTATAAAGGATATGATGATAAATACATAACCGCCTGGTCTCCTTGGATTTTGTCAGTACCTGAAGAAAATAAGAAGTTTAGGGCTTTCTGAAATAAGTATTTTTTTTACTTCCTCTCTCTCCAGTGTGGGTCAAGTGGGGTGGTGGGTGGTGTTGGGAAATATATGTAATTTTAATGCATTTTATTTATCTAATAAAAAAAAAGCTGAATTGACTGCAGGCTAGGACTGTGTACCATCATTTCATCCATGCCCCTGTTCCTTTCATTAGAATTCCCTTTCTTCAGAAGGGTAGGTTTAATAGTGGAGAGTGGTATATACGGGAGTCATCTGGGTGGTGCCACAGGCTTGAAGAGTCATTGAGTCCTCTTTGTAAGCACACCTCTTCTAAGCTGATGGACATTAAACCAAGGGAGGACATGAAACATTCACTATAGACAGTAATGACTCCAATGTAAAATTATTTTATGTAAAACATCTCTTACACATTATACTAATGTTGCAGAATATTTGTTTTCAAACCGTTCTTCCAAGTTGAATCTAAGAATTTTCCACATCTGTCCAATGGCAACCAAAACCCAGGTGTTATAAAGACTAATTTATAATATTCCCATGATGCTGTGCCAAAGCTTCTACAGACAGATCATTACAAGCTTCACAGTGATCCCCTTGGCACAACTATTACTACAGTGTGATTTTATAGGCTGCCTGCAGGGCAGGGAACTATTATACATGTTCTCACAAAATATTGCAAGTTATTCGAAATTGATTTTGCATGAGGAAACGTAATTAGAGAAGGGATCCTTCCTTCTTTTTAGCTTGTTAAATTCACATATGACTATGAGTCATTACTTAAAATTTGCTTTTGACGTCCATCACAATAACATAGTTATTAACAGTGTTATGCATTTTATATTCTAAAGCATTAAATCACATTTTAACCATTTTTTCCTCAAAGGTTTTTGCAATTTTATATTAAATCTTAAATTACTTTTTTGGTCTGTTTAAAAAAATGTACATGATATAAAATATATAATTTGAGATGAAAAAATCACATCTTCATCTTCAGGAACACTCAGCTATAAAAATAATGAACACATTCCAATATCTTAGATATAGTAAAGCATCTGGGATATCTCACACTCCAGAGGCTTTTCAAATATGTCAATGGCTGTATTTGTGAATCCTCATGACTATAGTTAATAGCCCATGCATTTTACTAAATGGACTATTTTAAGAAAAATGAAAACTATTTGAGAATGTAGGACATTTTATTATGGACAACGGTTTTCAATAGTTTGTCTTGCGCATACACTGACGAACAAATGATTAACCCCCTCAGCCCCTCTAGCTTAAACACCCTTAATGATCAGGCCACTTTTTACAATTCTGCACTACACTACTTTCACCGTTTATTGCTCCGTCATGCAACTTACCACCCAAATGAATTTTACCTCCTTTTCTTCTCACTAATAGAGCTCAATTGTATTTCATTGTTGCTGACATTTTTACTTTTTTTGCTATTAATCAAAAATGTTAGCAGAAATGCGTAAAAATGCCCTGTGAAATCCTAAAGGTACTCATTGGAATTTGGGCCCCTTTGCGCACCCAGGCTGCAAAAAAGTATCACACATGTGGTATCGCCGTACTCAGGAGAAGTAGGGCAATGTGTTTTGGGGTGTATTTTTACATATACCCATGTTGGGTGAGAGAAATATCTCTGTAAATGACAAATTTTAAAAAACTTTTATACAAAGTTGTCAATTTACAGAGATATTTCTCTCACCCAGAATGGGTATATGTAAAAATACACCCCAAAACACATTTCCCTACTTCTCCTGAGTACGGCGATACCACATAAGTGACACTTTTTTGCAGCCAAGATGCGCAAAGGGGCCCAAATTCCAATGAGTACCTTTCAGGAGGGCATTTTTACGCTTTTTTCTTCTCACGCTTTAGGGCCCCTAAAATGCCAGGGCAGTATAAATACCCCACATGTGACCCCATTTTGGAAAGAAGACACCCCAAGGTATTCCGTGAGGGGCATAGTGAGTTCATAGAAGAACAAAGGGGCCCAAATTCTCATGAGTACCTTTAGGATTTCACAGGGCATTTTTACGCATTTGGATTCTCACGCTTTAGGACCCCTAAAATGCCAGGGCAGTAAAAATACCCCACATGTGACCCCATTTTAGAAAGAAGACACCCCAAGGTATTCCGTGAGGGGCATGGCGAGTTCATAGAAGATTTTTTTTTTGGCACAAATTAGCGGAAATTGATTTTTTATTGTTTTTTTCTCACAAAGTCTCCCTTTCCGCTAACTTGTGACAAAAAGTTCAATTTTTCATGGACTCACTATGCCCCTCAGCGAATACCTTGGGGTGTCTTCTTTCCAAAATGGGGTCATTTGTGGGGTGTTTGTACTGTTCTGGCTCTGTAAAACCTAAAGAGAAGAAATATGAGAGAAATATCTCTGTAAATTGACAACTTTGTATAAAAATTTTTAAAAAGTTGTCGTTTACAGCGATATTTCTCACACCCAGCATGGGTATATGCAAATATACACCCCATAACTCATTGCCCTACTTCTCCTGAGTACGGCGATACCACATGTGTGCCACTTTTTTGCAGCCAAGATGCGCAAAGGGGCCCTAATTCCAATGAGTACCTTTAGGATTTCACAGGGCATTTTTACACATTTGGATTCTCACGCTTTAGGACCCCTAAAATGCCAGGGCAGTATAAATACCCCACATGTGACCCCATTTTGGAAAGAAGACCCGAAGGTATTCCGTGAGGGGAATGGCGAGTTCACAGAAAAAAAAAAATTTGGGCACAAGTTAGCGGAAATTGATATATATATTTTTTTTTTTACAAAGTCTCATATTCCACTAACTTGTGACAAAAAATAAAATTTTACATGAACTCACCATACCCCTCACGGAATACCTTGGGGTGTCTTCTTTCTAAAATGGGGTCACATGTGAGTTGTTTGTACTTCCCTGGCATTTGAGGGTCTCCGCAATCATTACACGTATGGCCAGCATTAGGAGTTTCTGCGATTCTCCTTATATTGAGCAGACGGGTAATGAGATTTTTTTTTCCGTTCAGCCTCTGGGCTTAAAAAAAAAAATGAACGGCACATATTTCTTCAATCGCATCGATCAATGTGGATTAAAAAATCTCTGCCAAAATCAGTGACTGCGGTGCGGTGGGCTGGGCGCTAACTACCTAACAAGTAGCTAACTAACTGGCGGGGATAAGGGACCCTTATGCCCCATTCACACGTCCGCAATTCTGTTTGCGGAACGCAATTGCGGACCCATTCATTTCTATGGGGACAGACTTTGTCCCGCTCGGATCCGGAATTGCGGATCCGCACTTCCGGGTCTGCACTTCCGTTCCGCAAAAATATAGAACATGTCCTATTCTTGTCCACAATTGCGGACAAGAAAAGGCATTTTCTATATAGTTCTGGCAATGTGCAGATCTGCAAAATACGGAAAGCACATTGCCGGTGTCCGTGTTTTGCGGATCCGCAAAACACATATGGACGTCTGAATGGAGCCTTACAAGGGGTGTGATCAATGACAGGGGGGTGATCAGTGACAGTGGGGTGATCAGGGAGTCTATATGGGGTGATCAGGGGTTAACAAGGGGTTAATAAGTGACGGGGGGGGGGGTGTAGTGTGGTGCTTGGTGCTACTTTACATAGTTACCTGGTCCTCTGGTGGTCGATCCCAGCAAATGGTACCACCAGAGGGCCAGGTAGCAGGTATATCAGATGCTGTTAACAAAACGGCATCTTATATACTTGTTTGATGCGATTTATTTTTCATCTACAGCCTGCCAGCGATTGATCATCGCTGGCAGGCTGCAGTATAACTGCTGAGACGCGATCTGCTGTGAACGCGCACGCGTTCACAGCAAAATCTCGCCTCTCGCGAGATGACGCGCCGCCGCGTCAATGAGGAACGGACCTGCCGCCGCCTGGACTCATCCCTGCGTTAGGCGGTCGGCAGGTGGTTAACAATGTTTTGAACTTTTGACTTTCAGGCTCCATATCTCACCATCCTCTACAGCTTTGAATGTGAGACTACCATCATTTTATAGACATTAATCTTGCTTATCTCATACATAAATTGGACTTGTAACTATTTAGCATATAATTACTTATGCAGATTCTTGTCATGTTACTGCATTGTTACTGTTTTGCTCCTAAAATTCTACATTTAAATTTTTATTATTTTGTTTGGCTTTCAACACTGCCTGCATCCTTCTGATCATGCTCTCGATCAGATTTAAGCATGCCTGGACCTAAATCTGTTCCCAGGTCTCTTCTACACGTTCCCAATGTTGGTGCACACTGGTCAACTCACTTGGGTAAGAATACAGCTTTTTCTTCAACTCTATCCTAAAGTGTTCAATTGGGTTGAGGTCTGGGAACTGTGGGGGCCAATCCAGCACCTCTACTTCATTGTCATTGAACCATTTCTTCGCCAATCTCGAAGTATGCTTCGGGTCGTTGTCCTGCTTGAACACTATGTTGTCCTTTTAATACCCATAGTACTCAAGTGTACAAAGTAACTCGTGTTGTAGGATACTCACATATAGCTCAGCATTGAGACCACCATCGATCCTGGTCAATTATTCAATGCCTTTGGCTGTGAAACATTCCCATATCATTAGGCTTCCTCCACCGAACTTGACAGTTCCTTCAATTTCTTGATCCGCTAGCCCCCTTTTCCCTTGTTTCTTCCAGATCCATTTGCACCCATTAGAGCCCAGTCTATTGACATTTGTCTTATTGCTCCAAATCACCCGTTTCCAATCTTCTACTATCCATTGTTTGTACTTTTTCGCAAACTCAAGCCGACACTTCCTATGACGATAATTAAGTCTTCTTCACCTCTTTTTGGGCCACCAACCATGCCAGACTTGTGTCATGTGTGTTGCACAGTGCTTGTATGGATGTCTGTAATCTCACTATTATGAGCGCATGAGAGCCACCTCCACTGCCGTGTTTGTCGGTCCAGAACTGATAGACTTTGTGATGAGCCAACTTGTTGACTCCTATATTTTGCCTAGACGTCCACCTCTTGGTTTTGGAATGGATGAATGGACTTAATTTCATATTCTTCCAACTGTCATGGCAGTCACATAATGCAGTTTGGCAATTTTATTGGCCGAGATACTACTATTGATGGTCTGGATGATGCTGTTTCTCTTTTCTTGGGAAATCTTCTTCATGGTTCAAAACATGGTTCAAGATTCCACCACCAGGAGCAAAACAGTAACAATGCAGTTACATGACAAGAATCTCCATAACTAATCATATGTTAAATAGTTGCCAGTCCAATTTATGTATGAAATAGGCAAGATGATTGTCTATAGAATTATGGTAGTCTCACTTTCAAAGCTGTAGTGGATGGTGAGATATGGAGCCTGAAAGTCAAAAGTTCAAAGCATTGTTATCCTTTTGCTCATCAGTGTAACGAGGAGCACAGTCCGTTCTTCTTTTGCAAGCTGAGCTAGAACTCAGTCTAGAAATGCTTAAGAAAATCATAAATGACTGTATTCTACTTTACTATCATGGATATTTGAGGATGTAACTAGAAATCCTTGAGCCCAATGCAAAGCCTACACCTGCCCTACCACTATAACACCAAATACCACCATATATAGATGAAGATGCAATGATAAAGACCTAATAAGTATTAAAGGGGTTTTCCGGGATTTTGATATTGATGGTCTATCCTCAGGATAGGTCATCAATATAAGATTGGTGGGAGCCTGGATCCCAGCATGCCTGCCAATCATCTGTATGAAGAGGCTACAGCGCTCCATGAGTGCTTAGGCTTCTTCCTAGGTCATGTGATATGACGTTCATCGACCACATAGACTTGGTACAGCTCAGTCCCATTCCAATGGTACCAAGCACAAACACTATTAAATGGATGGTGCTGTGCTTGTTAAGTTGCGAGAAGGCCGCAGTGATCACTGGAGCTTCAGTGAGTACCACAGCTTGAGCAGGGGTGCAGGGAGTCGGACCCCCACTGATCTCATCAGGGGCGTAGCTAACAGCTCATGGGCCCTGGTGCAAGAGTTCAGCTTGGGCCCCCCTTCCTTCAGTGCTTTGTGTGTCTTCTTATGCGGCACAAGTGTCTTTGGGCCCCATCAGGCTTCTGGGCCCGGTAGCAACTGCTACCTCTGCACCCCCTATAGCTACGCCCATGGATCTCATATTGATGACCTACCCTGAGGATGGGCCATTAATATGAAAATCCTGGAAAACCCCTTTAATCCTTTAGACTTCTATGTATGGTCTTGCTCTTTCCTAGCATGACAGGGGTTCTGCAGCCCTCCAAAGAATGGGCACCTGGTAACAACTGTCACAGCTACAATGGTGTATTATTACATTAATGAATGCAATAAAAGTATAGGACAGTACCTTGCATAAAAAAAAATCTGCTGTTATTTTAATGTGAATATAACTAGCAGTGGTTTTATGGTCATAAACAAGGCTGGATCAACGCTGGAGGAGGCCCCTGCAGAAAAAAAAAGTTGAGTGGTGGGCCTTTTTAAATGGAGGCTTCATCATGTTTTTTGATTTTTTTTTAAAGAAAGCATGTATCCAAAGAGTACAGTATATACTGTATATTCAAACAAAGTGCAAAAAAAAACCTAATGTGGGCCAAGGCGATTGCTGGTTGTCGCACACTGTGAGATAGGGTCTAGCCCAACTAAGTTTAAACTCTTGGTGTAGTTAGAGGCTTAAAGGGTTTTACAGTACTTTGATACCGATGACCTATCCTCAGTCTAGGTTATCAATATCAGATCAGTGGGTATCAGACACCTGACACCCCTACTGATCAGCTCCTTTTGTCAGCCCCCAGAAACTATACAGTGGATGAAGCTGAAATCAGAAGCTTCCAGCCACTGTGTAATAACAGTGCCAGCATACTGCACCTGTTATGGAGCAGATGTGGATCTACTTTGCCTGAACAGTTTTTACTTGGAGCTACTCCTAAGTGGCCACCCTGATTTTTACCTTTTAACCCCTATACAGGGATCTGGACCTTGTCACAGGGGAACCACCAGGCTGCTATCTCTTGGAGTAGTCTCTGTTCAAGTGATGGTGATGGGGAGCACAGAGGAGTCAGGTAAAATCGTAGTCAGTTACAGGCTGAGATCAGGGCAGATTTTGTGCCATCCATTAAACATTTTGAGATCAAGGCAGGTAGCTCAGGGTCAGAACTGAGATATGGCAGGAGTCAGGTCAGGCAGCAAAGGGTCAATTCTGGAAAACAGGCAGAAGTTGGTACACGGACAGACAAACAGGACAGCACACCTTTGCAGGACACTAAAGGACTAGAGGACAGGGGAAGGTGCCTTAAGTACCCCTGAGTGGCCAGCCACATGTGAGGAAGATTTAGATGCGCACGCTGGACCTTTTAAAAATGTAGGAAGCACGTATGCACCCTGGAAGTGATTGGCACTGCCCACGAAGAAGTAGGACAGGAAAGCCAGCAGGTCTGGACCCTTAGAGCCCAGAAGTGGAGGGGCAGGTGAGCAGAGCGGCACCTGTACCAACCAGGAAAAGCATAGCCGTGGGCACAAGCCGCCTCAGGATTGACTTGAATTGGAGCCGAGCTGCAGTACACAGACAAGACTACTACACAGTGGATGAAGCCTTGTGCTTTTGGCCCTATGCACTGTGTGGTACTGGCACCAGTGTCTGCTGCAAGCAGCTGATTAGCATGGGTGCCAGGTGTCAGACCCCCACCAATCTGATACTGATGATCTATCCTGAGGAAAACCCCTTTGACTTGTCTCCTTATGTGGTGGCAGGTTCGCTTTTAGACCCCACAGGTCCCATAGCCCAGATGTGACGGCTACTTTTGCCACCCCTACAGCCACTTCCCTGGGCACAGTCTGCAGGTCACACTTGGTAAAATCTAAACTCAGTCCCTGATTGTAAAATGAGATGACATACTTAATTGTTATGCCTCTCTATCCATCGAATTCCTGTACATTAGAATCCCCGTTATTTGTTCTTACAGTACACCGAAATAATGTCTCCTGACACCTGTGCATACTGACAACATAAATAGGGGCGGGCACATTTACTTTCCAAACCAATATTTCTTTCGTCTGGTCAAATCTGTGCATCTGAAAAACTATTACTCAACATTATTGTACACACAGGCGTATATCTAACCCATTTCCTCAGTGGGTCATACATATAATCCAGATGTTTACTAATTTTATGGATGCATTGCAGGAAAATGTGTAAAGTAGAATTCACAAATGAACTGAAAGACATCCAGATTCAACACTGCAAATCTACTTAGCAGTATCACTTTAGCTTCAGGAATGTCAAGAAGTAATACTTTCCATGGAACAGCCAAAACTCAAGGATTTCTTACTGTTTTCAGGACTGTTCAATGTATGGGTGAAGAAGAGGACAACTGAGGGCGCCGTGGTCCATCGACTCCTCACAACGTGATAGCCTCATGCCTCAGGCCCCTTCACAGCTTATTATTTTATGCAGCATTTCCACAATTCAAAAATGAAAGAGCAGATTCACTGACAGACCACGTGAAATGGATGGAACAAGCATCTGAATTAATTTTCCCTTATGTACATCATTTAGCAAATTCTTTGCGTAAAACTCAGCTTAACGTGTCATGCACACAACCGTTTTTTTGGTCCATGTCTGATCCACATCTTTTGCCAATCTGATGCGGACCGATTCATTTCAATGGGGTCGCAAAAAAAATGCAAATAGCACACTGTGTGCTGTATGCATCCGTATGTCCGTTCCCTCACCCCCCCCCCCCCCAAAAAAAAAAAAAGATAGAAAATGCCCCATTTTTGTCCATTTTCCGGACAAGAGTCATTTTTAACATATGGCAGGGTGTGCAGAATGGAAAAATGGGGAAATCACATGGACGGTATACATGTTTTGCGGATCCGATATTTACGGACCACAAAACAGATACGGTCATGTGCATGGGGCCTAAAGGGAATGCCACGTGGACATCATAGAGGGGAGTCCATAGCTCGAGATCCACTATGTTAGCTAGAACACAAAGCCACTCAAAGAGCTGCTCCTCTCTGATGACTTCTGTGTCCATCTGCATCACTCAGATGTTGTTTAGCAGGGACTCCAGCTGTGGTGAAACTACAACTCCCAGCATGAACACTTGTGTGGCTGTTCTCGGATCTCCCATAGACGTTTACTGGGGAATACTGGGATTTGTAGTTTCACAATAGCTGGAGTGCCTAAGGTTGCTGAGTGCTGACCACTGATCTCTAGGTTCATGATGCACACACACGATGCGATAACCACACACAGATTAATGTTAATTGTCAGTCTGTTTTAGTAACTACTAGTGTAATAGCAATTCTGGAGCACCTTTAATCTAGCGCCGTTAATCTATTATTCCTACTAGAAGTTTATGAATGTATTCCCAACTGGAAGTTACTAGTTAAGGGTGTGTACCTGCACAATCTGACACTGGCAGCACTGATTGGACAATGTCAGACCCCAACTGGTAACACCCGGTTAGACCCGATCTGCTACTCAAGATGGTAGGTCAAATAGTGCTACTGAGGCGAGAAAGGGGGAATGTTATCTATGAATTGACATAAACCTCACCCATGAATACTCTGGCCACACTTTCTAAACTGTAACTGGTTATAACCTCACCACAAAGCTCATAAAAAAAGTGCCCATAATGATACAGTACTGTGCAATAGATTTAGGCAGGTGTGGAAAAAATGCCCCAAAGTCAGAATACTTTAAAAAATAGAAGTGTTAATAGTTTAAATTTAAATGTATTCTGCAGCAGGATATTGACCCCAAACATACAGCTAATATCATTAAGGTCTATCTTCAGCATAAAAAAGAACAAGGAGTCCCCGAAGTGATGATATGGCCTCCACAGAGCCCTGATCTTAACATCATCCAGTCTGTCTGGGATTACATGAAGAGACAGAAGGATTTGAGCAAGCCTACATCCACAGAAGATCTGTGGTTAGTTCTCCAAGATGACTGGAACAACCTTCCTGCCAAGTTACTTCAAAAACTGTCTGCAAGTGTACCTAGAAGAACTGATGATGTTTTCAAGGTAAAGGTTGGTCATACCAAACCACTTCTATTTTTAAATGTACTCTCCTTTTACAGCACATTTCCCATAGCTGCTTAGAACTTTTGCACAGTACTGTATATTTTAGAAATATCCAAGACTTACTTTAGTTGGTGCAATGGAGAGAGTCCTGGAAAGAGATATTCTCTGCTCTTGCAATGTGCATACTGACCTTGTGCCCATGTCTGATCACAACTCAAATGTTATTTCCTTGTAAGGGATACCCCATGTGTTACCTGTATATACAATGGTAAGCATTTTCTGGGGTAATAATGCTATGGAATTCCTCTTACACCAGAATACTAATCTATATAATCGCAGTCTTGTTGAACATTACGTTCCGGATAAATCAGGCTCAGAGCCTAGAGCTTTACTGTTTTCAAAGACACTATATATAGGTGCGGCTAAGGTGTGTACTTAAGTGAAAGCTTGCTATTTTGTCCAGTATATAAGAGAATTACTAGATGAAAGTTCACTAATATGTAAGGATTAAAAGATATAACCAGCCTGCTTTATAATACGTTTGACTCCATTGTCTCCTATTGTAAAAAAATAAAAAATAAACTGGACATACATTTGGGAAATGATAGCATATGGGTAAGGTCTACCGGTAAATAGGATCCTCTGGGTTGCCATGGATGGAGGTCAGTTTCTCTGGTGTGGATTCCATGGGCCATGGCTAACGTTTGCAGTACCAAAATCAGGAGACAGAAAATTGGAAATTGTAATCAAGAAAAAGGTGAGGGCTGGCAGAGTTCATGCAATACAATAATCCAAGCAGACAGGCTCAAGGGCAAGCAGCAGAAATTCAAGTCATTCCAGGCACTACGTGAACTAACAAAATATTGTTGAGGCAAGGAGCGGTGGGAGTGAGAGGTTATTAAACAGCCATAGGGTTCAGCTACACAGGGCCGGTGCAAGGATTTTTGCTGCCCTAGGCAAAAGAAAAGTTTGCCGCACCCCCCCCCCTCCCCCATGTGACATCACAATGCCCCACCCATATGATCTGCCATATTAAAGGGGTCCTGCAGCTTATTTAAACTGATGATCTATCCTCTGGATAGATCATCAGCATCTGATCGGCAGGGGTCTGACACCCGGGACCCCCACGATCAGCAGTTTGAGAAGGCAGCTGCGCTGGCAGTAGCGCCTCAGCCTTCTCTCTGTTTACCGCAGGCCCAGTGACATCACGACTTGTATCACTGGCCTGGGTGGAGCTAAGCTTCATTCAGGTGAACAGAGCTTAACCCCGCCAAGGCCAGTGATACTAGTCGTGACGTCACTGCGCCTGCGGTAAACAGCGAGGGGGCCGAGGCACTACTGCCAGTGCGGCTGCCCTCTCAAACAGCTGATCTGCGGGGGTCACGGGTGTCAGACCCCCGCCGTTCAGATGCTGATGATCTATCCAGAGGATAGATCATCAGTTTAAATAAACTACAGAACCCCTTTAACTAACGCCAGTTCTCTCTCTCCCCCCCTTGTCATTCTCTCCCCCCCCCTTGTCATTATCTTTCCCCCCCTTGTTATTCTCTTTCCCTTTTGTGTCATCCCCCCCCCTTGTCATTCTCTTTGTCCCGCTTGTCATTCTTGTCCCCTTGTCATTGTCACCCTCCCCTTGTCATTCTCTTTCTCCCCCCCCTCCCTCCGCTACCTCTAGTGTAGCATGCCCAAGCGCTGTATGGTCCACGGGTACAGAAGCTTTAGTTTCCTGTACCCGGGCGGACTGACAGGAAGTGCACACTGTGTGCGCACTTCATGTCAGCCCAGCCGGGTACAGGAGACAGATGCTCCCTGTACCGCGGACCATACAGAGCTCGGCAACGCTACAATGAGGGAGTGACAGGAGGGAGCGCTGAGCGCTTCCCTCCTGTCAGTCCCTCTCTTTGCTCCGTTGCCCTCCCTTGTGCTGTGCTGAATCGCACAGTGCAAAGGCATTTTTTTTAGATCTGGAGACGTATTGAGCTCTCCCAAAGGACTTCTAGACGGAGGCTTCCGTACAACAGTGAGCCCTTTGACATCACTGGCACTAATGGGCGTGCTTTACCGCTGCCCTAGTCTGTAAAACGGCTAGGGCAGCGCAAAAGCTTGCCCATCAGAGCCGCTGGCATCGCTCTCTCCAGTTCTGAACCCACACAACCCCTTTAATATTTGGATTCATATTCAGCTCCTCTTTTTTACAATGTATTATTAGTTGTAATTTATGCAGGGTACTGGCTGTCCTTAAAGAGACCATCACTGTATAGATACTCACTGGAAGTGGTATGGAGACTTATTGGCAATGCTCCATGGGAAAACAATATGCAAAGAGTTACAGTGCATTGCAAAAGTATTCACCCCCACTGACTATTTTGTTACATTACAGCCTTAAGTTCAATATTTTGTTAATCTGAATTTTATGTGATGGATCAGAACACAATAGTCTAAGTTGGTTAAGTGAAATGAGAAAAATATATAAATAAAACTATTGGTTAGAAATAGAAAACAGAAAATTGGCATGTGCGTATGTATTCACCCCCTTTGTTAGGAAGCCCATAAAAAGCTCTCGTGCAACCAATTACCTTCAGAAGTCACATAAATAGTGAAATGATGTCACCTGTGTGCAATCTAAGTGTCACATGATCTCTTATTACATATACACACCATTTTTGAAAGGCCCCAGAGGCTGCAACACCTTAGCAAGAGGAATCACTAATCAAACACTGCCATGAATACCAAGTGTAGCATCCCCAAGTCAGAGCAATGTGTGTGACTAACCTGGGGAATGCCAGTGATGGAGAGGCCGGCACGCTGTTCCTCTGGGGCACTCTCTGGGTTCTTGAGGGACACAGCCAGGTGGAATGCGAGGTGCCCTTGGTGTTGTAGTTTAACGTGCCTATGGCTGAGTCCCTGAGGTGTCGTGACGCCAGTGCCAGTAAACGGTGGCACACCGTATTTATAGTAGGAATAACAGAGGTGCAGACTTGTAACTTGAAAACAGAATTCCAACTTTACTGATAACAGTGGAAATTACAGCAGGCAACCTCTTAACACAGTTCTTGTTGCAGAAAATAGACGTTTGTACAGTCGCAGTTACAGCAGGCTTACATCCAGCAAGGTATAACAGAGGGTAAAATAACAGGACTTAGAATTGCAGGTGAACCTTACTTTCTTCCTGACTTGTCCTGACTGGAATTGATGCTTCAAGGCCCCAATGCCCTATTTCTGGCTTATATCCTTGAATCTCCAGTTGACAGTGTACCTCCTCTTGACATTTAGTACCTCTTGCTCTAGGGATTGCCTCTGCTTGATTTCTGCTGACTTGCTCAGGCCTGAGACATGTGGCCTACACAGACTCCAGGGTCTGCACTAACACTAGCCTGCCTTGGCCTACCTATATATATCCCTGCTCACCAGTTCCCCTAGTGGTCTAATACCTACATGACGACCTTCACATTGCTGCAGGCAATTATATGAAATACTTAAAGGAACATAACAGATTGGTAGTAAACGGGTATTAAAGTGCCCGTATACTGCATACCCCACGACTTTAAACTGAGTACGACCTCGTACTCCCACAGGGGCCCACCCAGCTGGATTCCTCTCCTGAAAGACAAAAGGAAAACATGCAGGCATACATATACACAAATAAATGACATCTGCATAAATAATCATATCAGGTCCAGCTGGAAAAGGTGGAGCGCGGTGACAAGGGCGACGTCCTCTGCTTGCAGGCTATTAATGCAGAGCTGTGATGCTGACCTGGTACAGCAAATCAATGGTTAACACCAGGATAGTCCATAAGAGAATGCCAGAGTCCATAATAAGAACATATCACAGAGGCTCGCACACAGGAGTCCATCTCTGGGCACAAAGACTTAAAAGGATGATGCTCACACAGAGGTTTCCTGTCGGGAAACACTTCCAGTACAGTCATAGTTTTCAAAACGTACTGGTAAGCGCCCTTGTAGACCGGGTAGACCTCCTTAGGGCCAAGGTCTCCTCTTGCCCGGATACAGGGGGACAAGAAGGATCCACATCAGTGGGACCCCTTTCAGTAGCACCCTGAGCGGGGCCTGCTACGGTTGCAGGTTCAGCAGGTGCCGGGCAGGCACCCCAAAGTTTAACCAGGGTGTAAGGAACCAGTGGAGCGGCTCAGGATCATTCAGCAAATCCGCTATGGCCTGCATAGGTTCAACAGGCCGAGCAATGGAATCTGACTCAGAAGACTCGGATCCGGAATCTCCAACAACAGCCTCCTTGTCACTGCAGAGTTTTAGGCGGTTTCTGTGAACAATTTGGGGACCCTTACCCTCTCTGGTGACCTCATAGGTATGAGTTTCAGCATTAGGGATGGCAGACACAAGATAGGGAGTTCTCTCCCATTTACTGTCCAGCTTACTGGTACGGTGATTGTTCTTCAACCACACGGTGTCCCCCACAACCAAGGGCTCTGCATGGGCCGCCAAATCATAGTCTTTTTGTTGTCGCTCCCGGGCACCTTCCATGCGCTCCTGGACAATTTCTTTGGCATTAAGCAAGCGCCTTTGATGTTCCGTTACCCAGTCAGTTTTAGGCAGGGGATTAATGTCATCCAGCACTTGTACATCCAGGGAATGGTCTGCAGGCAATTTACCCTGACGCCCAAACAACAGGTAGAAAGGAGTGTATCCAGTGGAACAATGGATAGTATTATTGTACGTATACATGAGCTGTGGTAGCAGGTTAGGCCAGTCTCCTCTGGTCTCAGGAGGCACGGCTCTCAACATTTCAATCAAGGTCTGATTCATCTTTTCACAGAGTCCATTACCTTGTGGATGATAGGCCGTGGTCCGGACCTTTTGGCAATTGTGTAGTCGGCACAGCTCCTGGAACAGATGAGACTCAAACGCAGACCCCTGGTCGGTGAGGATCTTCTCTGGGCAGCCGTAAGGCAGGAGGAAGTGTTTCCAGAACAATTCCGCGGTCGCCTTGGCTGTCAGGTCCTTCACAGGCACTGCTACGGCAAACTTAGTGAAATGATCAATAATAGTCATAGCATAGGCATACCCTGAGTGACTGGGCTCTAACTTTACGTGATCAATAGCAACCAGTTCAAGAGGGGCGGTACTTATAATAGGGTGCAGCGGTGCTCTCTGATCATGGTGTTCACCTCTCTTTAGGGCACAGGCTGTACATTCCCGACACCACTTCTCAATGTCCTCTCTGATTCCAACCCAGTAGAACCGCCTACGGATAGTGGCCTCAGTCTTTTGCACCCCAAAATGTCCAGACCTGTCATGATACATTTCTAAAACCATACCTGCATCACGACGCGGGATGAGGATCTGGTGCACTCTGTCGCTTGACACTGGATCCAGGCTTCGCCGCAGCAACAGGCCTTTCCGAAGGAACAGTTGTTGACGTTGCCTCCACAATTTGACGAGTTCTGGGTCTGCGGTCTTTCGCCTAATTCTTTCAGGGGTTCTGCCACTGATGAAGAAGTCCAGCAGTTCACCGAGAACTCTACTCTCTGATTGCAACTTAATCCACTTTTCTTCTCTGGATGCAGGCTTATCAAAGGATGGAGGGTCAGAGGTTCCACTGTTGGCAGCTTGAGCTTGGTCCTGTTGAGCAAACCTGTTATAAAATGCTGGCATCTCCACATCTTCCCAGGCATCCCGTTTGTCATCTGGTGCTATTTCAGTGGGGAGCCTTGACAGGGCATCAGCATTATCGCTTGAACGGCCAGCCCGGTATTTTACAGTGAAGTCGTAATTAGCAAGGCGGGAGGCCCATCTCTGTTCTAAGGCCCCCAGTTTAGCGGTATTCAGGTGGGCCAGAGGATTATTATCAGTGAAGGCAATAAATGGAGTGGCAGCCAAATAGTCTTTGAATTTTTCTGTTACCGCCCACACTAAGGCCAGAAACTCTAATTTGAAAGAGCTGTAATTCTGATCATTCTTTTCAGCTCCCTTTAAGGACCGGCTGGCGTAAGCTATCACCCTCTCTTTCCCTTCTTGCACTTGAGCCAGCACTGCTCCCAGGCCTTTCTTACTGGCATCTGTGTAAAGGTGAAATGGCTTACTGTAATCTGGGTACCCCAGCACAGGAGGTTCAGTCAACTTCTTCTTTAATAACTGAAATGCAACCTCCTCTCTTCATTCCATTCAATGGGGACAGGAGTCTTTGGGCTCTTTTTGGTTGCCCCTCAGAAGTTCCTGGATTGGATCCGCTATTTGAGCGAAGTGGGGGATAAAGCGCCGGTAGTAGCCAGCGAAGCTAAGGAAACTCCTCACTTCCTTCACTGTAGTGGGGACCGGCCACTTTCGGACAGCAGCCAACTTATCAGGATCAGGCTGGACCCCTCTGCGCTTACAACATGTCCCAAGTATTTTACAGCAGGTTTCAGCAGGTGACATTTGGACGGTTTAATTTTGAGGCCGTATTTAATAAGGATTTCAAACACCTCAGCTAAATGCTTTAAATGGTCCTCATACGTTTTAGAATAGATGATAACGTCATCCAGGTACAACAGCACCGTCTCAAAGTTCTTATGGCCTAAGCACCGCTCCATTAATCTTTGAAAGGTCCCGGGGCATTACACAGTCCAAATGGCATGCAATTAAATTCAAACAGGCCCATAGGGGTGGTGAAAGCAGTCTTTTCCCTATCTTCAGGGGCCATGGGCACTTGCCAATATCCGCTGGTTAAATCTAAGGTGGAGAAATAGGCGGAGGAGCCTAGAGCAGTTAGGGACTCCTCAATACGTGGCAATGGATAGGCATCTTTGTGAGTGATCTGATTTATCTTTCTATAGTCTACACAAAACCGGATGCCACCATCTTTCTTTTTACTAAAACCAGGGGGCAGCCCAGGGACTACGACTGTCCCGGATTACGCTTTGAGTCTTTCATTTCTTGGATCATCTCTTTAACAGTTTGGTATGAAGTTGGTGGTATGGGTCTATACCTCTCTTTAATGGGAGGATGAGAGCCAGTGGGTATGGTGTGTTGGATGACACTGACCTCTCCATAGTCCGTTGCATGCTTACTGAAGGCTTGATGGTGTTGCTTTACTAGGTTCAGGAGTCCTCTAGTTGATATTGCGGGGTAGCTTCGTCCCCGACATGGAGTTCCTTCCACCAGGGCACTGGAGAGTCGTCCGCAGGAAGAGGTCCTCGAGTGGCAGCTGATGGCTCCTCGGTGACAGGCAGGCGGATGACATCCTGGAAGGATACCTGGGAAAGCTGGGCAACAGGACAGTGCTTAGTAAGCACAGCAGGATGATCGCTGAGGTTAATCAGACGGACAGGTACTTTACCTTGGGAGACGGTCGCCAGGCACTTGGCAGCTCTCACATATGGGTAGTTCTCCATCTGGACAGGCTCCACCAGGGCCGGATAATCTTGGCCCTGGACTCCCAGGACAGCACGGCACCACAGGAGGGTTTGAGAGTTTGGAGGTAGAGTCACTGGTCTATTATCACGGATCCTGGCGGTGCAGATCTCTCCTTTTCATTTGCAAACCTCTGCTGAGCACACAGTACGCTGATAGTCTTTTGAAGGACCTTCTTGGAGGCAGAGGAAGCTGCAGGCAGGGACTGATGGAGAGCTTCAAGTACCTCAGGGTAGCAATTTTTGAAAACATTAGTCCCAACAATCACAGGGTGACCCCTTTATCCCCGGTTTGTACCACGATCACTCCTTGCTGTGGTAAAGTGGCTTCTCCCACCTGGAGCGTGGGTTCCCAGTATCCATGGACTTTATGGGCTTACCATTGCTTGCAATTATCTCCAACCAGGACTCAGGTGGCTGGGTAAGCAGGCTGGAACTCCAGAACTGATTAAAGGTGGACTGCTGAATAGTGGTGACTTGAGATCCAGTGTCCAGCAACGCTCAAAAGGCACTCCATTGATCCGGACGTTTATTTTGGGACGGGACCCCACATAACGGGGCATCCAGTTTGGATCCCTTGGACCTGTTGTTCTACCTCCCGAGGGGCGGTCCTCAGCCTCGAGGGTGACCCGCTTAACTGCCAGCAAGTAGATTCAGTATGACCCAACTTTTTGCAGTAATTACAGGAAGGCCGCTTGCGGTTCCTAAACCGGTCACTTGGACGTCTTCCAGGATCTCTGGGATAAACTTCTTGATACGCAGGGGGCCAGGCTTTTGAGGCAAAAGGAGTTCATCTTCCAGCATTAAGGGTTTCTCCCACTCTTCCAGTTTCCTGCAGACTTTTTCCAGGCTCTTAGTGAGGTAATTGACCTGTTCCATCAGAGCAGCTACTGTATCAGGAACTGGAGTCTGGGCGGCTTGGCTGGTCCCTGGCAGGCTGGTATCCGTCAGCTTAGGATTACGGACAGGAGGCTCGGGATGGGCCACTGGTTCCGTTGGCAGATGTTGTCCCAGAATACTGATGGCCAGTTCCTTAAAGTCCAGGAAAATACTGTTAGGGTGCTGAGCCGACAACATTTTCAATTGTGTTTTTAAAGATTCGCTATTCACACCCGCAATAAATTGTTCTCTCAGAATTTGATCCTGGGTGTCAACCTCTCTAGGGTCTATATGAATGACGGCCCTCCAGGCCTCTTGGAGAGATAAAGCAAAATCACGGAGTGACTCACCAGGCTTTTGTTTCTTACTGAAGAAGCGCATCTTTATTTCAGACACCGTCCTGACTTCAAAGGTAGTGCTGAGGCGGTCGAAGATCTGCTCTATGGTACTCCTCTCAGAACTGGGCCAGGACATGACTTCTCGACGGGCCGCTCCTTCCAACTGGGCTAACAGAATCTCCATTTGCTGCTCCGGGTTAATAGGATAGAGCCGGAACAGAGCCAGGATTTTGTCTTGGAAGTCTTTTAAATTATGAGCCTCCCGGCGTAGCGGGAAACCATGGGGCCCCAAAATAGTATGGCATCGTCAGCGGCATCATGTTGGCAGGCGCAATACCGTTAGTGGCCACTGGCTCCCTGGGGGCAGGCTGCTCGGCTACTTCTGAGTCCGACATGATGCAGATTAATTGGTTGAGCGGTCCCTTTAAGAGGTAGCGATAGGTCCGATGTCGCGCTGGCGGGGTTACTGGCCGGTGAGCGATCGATGGACAGAGTCCGGTATCCCCTTTTGGGCCTCACTAACCAGGTGACCCTCTCCGGTATGGAATTATTTCTCCCAGGAGTTTGTACTTACTCCGGTGCAGGCGGTCCAAATCTCGCGAGATCCGGGAAGGACGTCTTCGGGAATCCCTTGCGCAGCGTCCCTTCCCGCGAGGACGCCGGGCTGGAGGGGCGGAGCTTCGGACTTGCTCCGACGGGGAACAGCGTCTGCGTTCTTCCAAGTCCAAGGTAGGTGGAGTCCAGCTTGGGAAATTTGAATAAGGTGGTGACGCTGCAGAGTTTGGCGCTAAGTTTTCCGCCAGCAATGAGTGGTGATGGCGCAGTAGATAAGTCCACAGTTCAGGCGGCCATCTTGGGCGCCATGATGCATCAATTCAGTGACAGCAAGCAGCGATAGCATAAAAGTCCACAAAAACACACTTTGAAGTGGCGATTTTCTTCCTCTTGACAGCGCAACACTGCACAGCGCTTTTAGAGGTTTTTGGGACACTTTTCTGTACGTTTTAAGTCCGCAAAGTTCAATAAACAAACAGGCGTTTTGTCACTTGGCAAACTGGTTAAGGCACAAAGTTCACGCTTTTGCTCACAGTCCGTAAACGTGCGTATCCTGTCTCGTGACGCCAAATGTAGCATCCCCAAGTCAGGGCAATGTGTGGACTAACCTGGGGAATGCCAGTGATGGAGAGGCCGGCACGCTGTTCCTCTGGGGCACTCTCTGGGTTCTTGAGGGACACAGCCAGGTGGAATGTGAGGTGCCCTTGGTGTTGTAGTTTAACGTGCCTATGGCTAAGTCCCTGATGTTTCGTGACGCCAGTGCCAGTAAACGGTGGCACACCGTATTTATAGTAGGAATAACAGAGGTGCAGACTTGTAACTTGAAAACAGAATTCCAACTTTACTGATAACAGTGGAAATTACAGCAGGCAACCTCTTAACACAGTTCTTGTTGCAGAAAATAGACGTTTGTACAGTCGCAGTTACAGCAGGCTTACATCCAGCAAGGTATAACAGAGGGTAAAATAACAGGACTTAGAATTGCAGGTGAACCTTACTTTCTTCCTGACTTGTCCTGACTGGAATTGATGCTTCAAGGCCCCAATGCCCTATTTCTGGCTTATATCCTTGAATCTCCAGTTGACAGTGTACCTCCTCTTGACATTTAGTACCTCTTGCTCTAGGGATTGCCTCTGCTTGATTTCTGCTGACTGGCTCAGGCCTGAGACATGTGGCCTACACAGACTCCAGGGTCTGCACTAACACTAGCCTGCCTTGGCCTACCTATATATATCCCTGCTCACCAGTTCCCCTAGTGGTCTAATACCTACATGACGACCTTCACATTGCTGCAGGCAATTATATGAAATACTTAAAGGAACATAACAGATTGGTAGTAAACGGGTATTAAAGTGCCCGTATACTGCACAAGGAACTCTCCAAACAAGTAAGGGACAATGTTGTTGAGAAGTACAAGTCAGGATTAGGTTATAAAAAAATATCCAAATCTTTGATGATCCCCAGGAGCACCATCAACTCTATCATAACCAAATGGAAAGAACATGGCACAACAGCAAACCTGCCAGGAGACGGCCACCCACCAAAACTCACGGACCGGGCAAGGAGGGCATTAATCAGAGATGCAGCACAGAGACCTAAGGTAAGCCTGGAGGAGCTGCAGAGTTCCACAGCAGAGACTGGAGTATCTGTACATACAAAGATGGCTGGTGCTAAATACAGGAATATTCTTGAGCAAAACCTGTACCACTCTGTGTGTGATTTGAGGCTAGGACGGAGGTTCACCTTCCAGCAGGACAATTACCCCAAACACACGGTTAAAGCAACACTTGAGTGGTTTAAGAGGAAACGTGTAAATGTGTTGGAATGGCCTAGTCAAAGCCCAGATCTCAATCCAATAGAAAATCTGTGGTCAGACTTAAAGATTGCTGTTCACAAGCACAAACCATCCAACCTGAAGGAGCTGGAGCAGTTTTGCAAGGAGGAATGGGCAAAGATCCCAATGGTAAAATGTGGCAAGCTCCTAGAGACTTATCCAAAGCGTCTTGGAGCTGTGATTGACGCAAAAGGTGGATCTACAAAGTATTGACTTTAGGGGGATAATTAGTTATGCACATTGACTTTTTCTGTAAATTTTTCCTATTTGTTGTTTTCTACACAATAAAATAAAAAAAACATCTTCAAAGTTGTGGGCATGTTCTGTAAACTAAATGATGGAAATCCTCAAACAATCCATGTCAATTCCAAGTTGCACTAAAAAGTCAATGGGGGGTGAATACTTTTGCAAGGCACAGTATCTCCCTATAAAAGAGAATTATCTCACTAGTGCCACTTTGTGGTAGTGGAGGGAACATATTATTAGTTTTAATGCACAGGTCTACACTGACCTGAAATGTTGCCTGTAGCCTGTAGGTGTGAATACCCTGCACCACACCCAGTAGTCACACCCTAAAAATTATTGCCTTTTTGTGTGTTTTGTCAATGTCAATGTGTTACCAGCTTCCGTCTTGTTTAAAAGTGAATCTGACATGGTGGGATCCAGTTTAACAGCTCCTACAAATACTGTACACACAGAATACAAAGGTCATGATACAGTATGTACAATTTTAGAAGCAGAGTAAAGCGCATTATTCTTCAGCTTCAAAGGTGTCCACTGAGAGTACATGAAGAGCAAAGATGGGGGTCTCACGTACAGCACCCTCTGCTAATCCCCCCTGACTTTTCTGATCATTTTTAAAGAGTGAATAAGAGCAAAACAAGAAACAGTTGTACATTTTGTGCACATGTGATGCCCCATAATAAGTGACTTTTATACACCAAAAAGTTGCCATTAAGGGGTCAGTAAATTTTTGGTGTGGCACCGTCAGGTCATAGCATACAGCCCCCACTGATTTTTCATGGACATCAATAATCTCTATTATTTTTAAGCTCTTCACTCCATTTCCTTAGGTATTTAGACTTTATGACTGAGCCGAGAACACTTACTATCCTGTGTATGCAGAAGATATACTGCCCTCTGGTGTCCATACTGTTAAAAGTGACGTGACCATGGGTGTTTTCTATCACAGGATAGGTCCGTCCAAAACTAATAAAGCTCGTCACTGGATGCTGATTTTACTCACGTCCTTAACATAACTAAATAATTATTTTCCGTTGTCTTTCAGTCCTAAACATCTAAACATATCTCATCTTCTGCCGCTGCATTCATCTCCATCATCCACACAGAGTTTAATACAGCAGCATGCCTATGCTCGGCTAAAACTCCTTTTATTCTGGTTGTGCAGTGAGCGAGAATGGGGGCTAAGGACTCCTATTTTAGTGATTGGTGGAAGGCCCCCAGCAATCGGTCTTTTAGCAGCTATCATGTGGATAGATGACAAGTGTCAGTTGTCAGATACCAGATACCTGAAATGTAGCCTGTAGGTGTGAATACCCTGCACCACACCCAGTAGTCACACCCTAAAAAATAAAAATATTGGCTTTTTTGTGTGTTTTATCAATGTCAATCTGTTGACAGCTTCAGTCTTGTTTGAAAGTGAATCTGGCATGGTGGGATCCAGTTTAACAGCTCCTACAAATACTGTACACACAGAATACAAAGGTCATGATACAGTATGTACATGTTGTCAGTTGTCAGATACCCTCTAAAGGGGTTCTCCAGGCTCCTGATATTGATGACGTATCCTCAGGATAGCTCATTAATATCCAACCGGTAGGGGTCTGACACTCCGCACCCCCACCGATCAGCTGTTCCCTGCAGTGAGTGAGTGGCCTTGTAGTAGTTGTCCTCACAGTCCTGCAGCTCCCTGGGCCTGCATGCAGTAATGTGGAAGGGCGCACCTTTGGGGCACACTCCGGTTCTGGGTTTCTTCCGCCTGGTGACAGTCGAGGTGCCATTGGTTTTGAAGGTTTAGCAGTGCAAGGCAGGGTCCCGTATTCATGATGCCTTTTCAGTATAGTAGTACTGCAAAAAGCAATGATGAGATCAAGTTAGTTGCAACAACGTCATTGTACTTTACTGCAGCAGTCATTGGAATAGTCACACCGACACTGTGTACATCAAATGCAGCTTTCACATTTGGTATGTACAGTTCCCAAAGTTGTGTATGGAGGGCTAGTCTCATTCCCGGGTTGTCCAGGTTCAGCTCTATCATCAGCCCTCCGGGCCCCCTGACATGAGCATCGGAGAATTTCATCCTCAGATCCTCCTTGTTTGCCCTGCGTTGCATCGTGCAGGCCAAAGGCATTTTTAGGAGATCTGGTGAAGTTCCGGGCTCTCTATAAGAACTGCTAGGCGAGGCTTCCACCCAGAAGTGGGCCCGGTGATGTCACCAGCACTAATAGGCGGGCTTTAGCGTTGCCTTAGCCTGTAAAATGGCTAGGGCAGCGCTAAAGCCCGCCCATCCGAGCCGGTGACATCACCAGGAACACTGCTGGCAGCTCCATCTTCTGTAAAGTCTCTTTCTTTCAAAAGGCTGGCATGTAAATTGTTCCTTTTTATTTTTGCAATCCATAGATGAAAGGCAGCATTCCTGTAGCTATGCTCCACACCGCTTCCTAGCTGCTTACTGGTCTGCAGCTCACAATGGACTGACTTCTATTTCCTCTTAGTGGGGGTGGTGCTGCCAGCCCTGCCTCGCCACTAGGGACCTGCTCACTCTCCGTACACAACTTATGGGAAAGTTCATACATGAAATACAGTAAGATTCACACTTTCACCACTTTGCGTGGGGGCACTGCATATACATATGTTTTTTTAAATGGGTCACAAAATGATAAAAATGAAAAAGAAGCATTACTCATCTCCACCGATCTCCTGCCACTGCTGTTCCAACACTTCTCCGGTTTCCACCTCTTCCTGTCCTGACTTTAAGTGTCAGGAAAGGCAGGCTCGGCCAATCACTAGCTGAGACGGGTTACCGCTAATGCCTATGATTTACTGAGTGGGCTATCCTGACATTTCTGATGGGTTAACCCCGGACAGAAAGTTAAGAGTAGCAGGGACCTGGGCAGCCGTGGACAATCAGAGGTCATCAATATCTGATTGGTAGGGTTCCAACACCCAACACTACTCCGAACAGCAGTTTAAAGAGGCTGCGACAGTTGAATGGGACTGAGCTGCGCCTAGGCCACGTGACTGATGAAAGTGACGTATTTGGCCTAGGAAGTGGTCGGGGCACTCAATGGAGTGTGGAGACCTCTTCAAATAGCTGATCGGCAGGAAGCCAAGAGTCAGACCCCCACTGATCAGATATTGAAGTCCTACCTTGGGGATAGGCCATGTATATTAAACTCCTGCAAAACCCCTTTAATTAGTAGTCATTTGGTTAATTCCTACCAGAACGCCGCACAGTAGATCCACTTAGTAAGGCCTCATGCACGCGGCCGTCGCCCAGCCGTGGCCGCATTGCCGCCCGCAAACAGCGGGTCCGCAATATGCGGTAACTGGCTGTGTGCTCACCACTTCCCGGATGCAGATCCATTTACTTGAATGGGTCCGCAATCCGGAGCTGCGGTGCAGAACGGAGGCACTGAACCCCACGGAACCACTACGGAGTGCTTCCGTGGTGTTTCTGTCCGTGCCTTCGCACTGCAAAAAATAGAACATGTTCTATTTTTTTACAGTGCGGATGGATCACGGACCCATTCCAGTTGAATGGGTCTCGATCCACCCTGTCCGCCGCACGGATGTTGGCCGCAAATTGCGGTCCCCAATGCACGGAACGCCGTGTTCATGAGGCCTAAACAATACAGATCTGCACTGTAAGAAAACACAAATCTTGTTTACATCCAAAGCAAAAGAGGATTAATTAGGAGCCCATAGTAATGAATGCGGGATTTAGAGTCGGCGAAATATTTATGTTTCATGGGACTGAGTCTCTTTGAAAGAGGTTTACTAGTGAAAACGAATCTCTTCTTCAGCATTCATGAAGTCTGCTTTGAAAGAAAATGTTAATTGGCTGCTAAGAAGATTCAGCACAGTTAATGCTTGTTGTTTTAACGTCGCTTTGACAGGAGGAGGTCCGGGGTCGAGAGCGAAGGTTTAATAGAAAACAGTGCAAGAGAAAAAAAAAACTCAACACGCATCACAGGATTATGAACCCGCCTCAAACGCCGTTCTTTCAGCAGCCAAAATATGCTTTATAATTTCCACATGTCGTCTGGCACATTCAGTCAGAGAAATGTAGCAGAAAACCAATTCTTCCCGCTTTGCCAGGAAAAATATCAAAACTGCTATCAAATGACATGAGATGGAAAACGTCAGCAGAGGAATGCACGCAGCGAGTCCAGGAGCTTGTTTTATTTTAGATGAACTTCTTTGTGGTGTCTTTAGGGCTGCCACCTTTCCCAACAAAAAATACCAGCCAAGTTTACACAGTTAAAAAGGGAAGTGGCTTAAAGGGCATCTGTCAGCAGTTTTGTACCTATGACACTGGCTGACCTGTTACATGTGCGCTCGGCAGCTTAAGCCATCTGTATTGGTCCCATGTTCACATGGCAGTTGCTTCAATGCATTTCGGGGTGTGGTCCTGGTCAAGACAATCTCCTGAACTCCAAACTGAATGTCATAATGGGAAAGAAAGGTGATTTAAGCAATTTTGAGCGTGGCATGGTTGTGGGTGCCAGACGGGCCGGTCTGAGTATTTCACAATCTGCTCAGTTACTGGGATTTTCACGCACAACCATTTCTAGGGTTTACAAAGAATGGTGTTAAAAGGGAAAAACATCCAGTATGCGGCAGTCCTGTGGGCGAAAATGCCTTGTGGATGCTAGAGGTCAGAGGAGAATGGGCCGACTGATTCAAGCTGATAGAAGAGCAACGTTGACTGAAATAACCACTCGTTACAACCGAGGTATGCAGCAAAGCATTTGTGAAGCCACAACACGCACAACCTTGAGGCGGATGGGCTACAACAGAAGAAGACCCCACCGGGTACCACTCATCTCCACTACAAATAGGAAAAAGAGGCTACAATATGCATGAGCTCACCAAAATTGGACTGTTGAAGACTGGAAAAATGTTGCCTGGTCTGATGAGTCTCGATTTCTGTTGAGACATTCAAATGGTAGAGTCTGAATTTGGCGTAAACAGAATGAAAACATGTATCCATCATGCCTTGTTACCGCTGTGCAGGCTGGTGGAGGTGGTGTAAAGGTGTGGGGGATGTTTTCTGCGCACACTTTAGGCCCCTTAGTGCCAATTGGGCATCGTTTAAATGCCACGGGCTACCTGAGCATTGTTTCTGACAATGTCCATCCCTTGATGACCACCATGTACCCATCCTCTGATGGCTACTTCCAGCAGGATAATGCACCATGTCACAAAGCTCGAATCATTTCAAATTGGCTTCTTGAACATGACAAAGAGTTCACTGTACTAAAATGGCCCCCACAGTCACCAGATCTCAACCCAATAGAGCATATTTGGGATGTGGTGGAACGGGAGCTTCGTGCCCTGAATGTGCATCCCTCAAATCTCCATGAACTGCAAGATGCTATCCTATCAATATGGGCCAACATTTCTAAATAATGCTATCAGCACCTTGTTGAATCAATGCCACGTAGAATTAAGGCAGTTCTGAAGGCAAAAGGGGGTCTAATTAGTATGGTGTTCCTAATAATTCTTTAGGTAGGTGTATGTAAATGAGCCTCTAGGAGCAACATGGACTGTGCCATTACACCTAGAGGCTCAGCTTTCTCTGTACTTTCTGCACTTTGACAGGGCCAGGAAGTGAAAATGTGCTCATGCCTGGCCCTGACTTCTCTTAAAGTCAGTGAAAGTGCAGAGGATGTGGCAGTTGCAGAGAGAGCAGAGCCTCGAGGTGTAACAGCAACGCCCCCGTTGCTCCTAGAGGCTCATTTGCATATATTAAAACCTTACTTTGCTCACCAAAGCGGGCACATATGAACATGGGACCAACACAGATGCCTTCAGCTGCCAAGTGCACATGTAACAGGTCAGACAGTGTCATGGGTACAAATCTGCTGACAGATGCCCTGTCGTTAGAGAAATAGTTGACCAAATATTATGCTAAAGATCGGGTATGGACAGGATAGGCACACTGTAAAATGGAAACTTTATTCATGTTTGTGAGTGTTGCCATTGTTTGGTGCGACTTATATGATGCAGTGATCTGGACGTTGTTAAACCTCTGGCTCGTGCCATCAATGAACGGCCTAATTAAGTGCAGAGGAGAGATTAGATGAGCAAGCACTTATCTTCTTACTCCTTTTCTTTAAAAAGAGACCCTCCTCCATACAATTAGAGAGCAAGTATGTAACAGCGGCTGCAGTACGCCGCTGTTCCCCTGCTTATCGCCGCGGTCCTGGGCACCGCGTTCAGCGGTGACCTGTGACCGCTGCTTCCATTTCACTGCTGCGGTCCTGGGCTCTGTTTGTGTAGCTGTTATTGCTTCTGAGGATTCCGAGCCTCAGCTTCCACTCAGCCCTGGACACAGCATGAGTTTGGCTGCTCTAGGGGCATAGCGCATCACTCCCTGGGCTGTGCGGGTCAGGTAACCTCGCTGACCAACTCTGGCTCTCCAACACATACTTAAGTGGCTCAGCCCCCTTCCCAGATGCCTCAGTGTCAAGGTCCTTGTGTTTGCTGGTTCCTGATGCTGGTGTGTGCTCCTGATCTATACTTTGTTCCTGGATTCTGCTTATCGTCTGATCCCTGCCTGCTTGCTTTGACTCTCCTGTTGCCGACCCGGATTGCCTTACCTGTACCTGTGCTGGCTGCCCTGACCTATTGCCTGTCTGACCATGTCTCTGCCTCATCCTTATGTCCTGCACCGTTGCTCGTGGTAACAACTCTGACTACGCTTATACTTCAGGTACCTACTCAGGTAACTCCTGGTCCGCCCGGACCAGCTGCCACTGACTGCTCTGGAGTAGCCCCTGGCAACTACCCTAACAGCTCAAGTCTATCCTCACCATCAGAGGCTCTAATGAAAACCGGGTAGTTGCTTAGACACGCCCCTCCAGAATATAGCCAGGCAGTGGCACAGTGGGTTCACACCCGCTGATCTGTGACAAAGTATGCTCTCTGTTTGATGGGAAGGGGGGGATAACATGCACAGAAGTCCATGTTACCCCTGAGATCTATACCTCTCCTCCTCTCCCTGTAGCCTGTTAACAGGTCTCCCATTGCCTCTTTCTCCTCCTCCATGCAAGCTGAGATTACACCTGGCTGAAGGGAGGCCCTGCTTCAACCTCGTCTATCTCTCACTGTATAGCAGCTAAAGACTTACCAACAAACTTTTTGGATGGTCAAAGAGGGACAATTACGACTCATTGTGTGAAAGATCCAATCACTGGCTGAGGCGGGTCATGGCTGTAGCCAGTGATTGGTTGAGCAGCATTTACAGCCATTTTCTGCTGTCATGATACAGTAGCAGGAAGTTGGGTGCATCGGGCCTGGAACTATGAGAACTGCAATAGCCGGGGATCAGTAAGATGTGTATAAGTTTTGTTATTTTTTTACAGCGTGTGCAGCCCCTGGACAACATTTTTTTTGCGCTGGACTACCCCTTTAAATGTTAGCACACAAATCATCTGAATATAGACATTTTATGGTCCAAATTGCAACAAATGATGAAAAAATATAAACGTTGAGGTCTCATACAGATAGGAAGCAGACAGCAGTTTAGTAAGGGGAATGATGGGAATATTATTATTGCTGGTACAAATTAAATACCAGCACTGAACTCCCAGTGGTAATAACAATTGGCAGCCTGTGGTTTATTGTCCAGGTGGCAACCTTAGGTGTGTTTGGAGGAAAACTTGCTGATGACTTCATTAACCTCCAGAGCATTACTTCATAGGGAAGACAAGCAAGAGTAGACACCTAGGTCTCATGCACACAGGCATATATGTAGGACCTCCACAGAGCCGTAATACAGGGTGGCCCACGAAAAAGTAGCCCATCTCCAAATCAGACTACCTAATAGTAAATCTGTCTTAGTTGTCCATAGCAACCAATCAGAGCTCAGTTTTCATTTTTTCAGAGCCCTGGAGGAACTGAAAGCTGAGCTCTGATTGGTTGCTATGGGCAACTAAGAGGATTTATTATTCAGTTTGATAAAAGTGGCCAATTGTGTCAGAAAGTAGGCCACCTCCAGCGATAGCAGCATCCGTTATGTGTCCGTTCATAAAAACGGATCAGTCACTGAAAACAATGTAAGGCAGGGGTGACAGATCCCTTTATTTAGGAGCCTAAAAAAACGGATTCGTCACCTGTTGACTTTTAACGTATTTACTGACAGATCCGTTTTTTCCGGTTTTGATTTCACACAACCGCATCCTAACATAACGGATGCCTCCTGATGTGTAAAATCAAAACAGATCAGTTTAATTTCGGTGTTGAGGACGTCTGCCGGATTTCAATACCGGAATTAACAGCGCAAGTGTGAAAGTCGCCTAATGCGTCAGTTTTCACTAGGACATCGAGCTGTTGGTGTAAATGGTGTACTTTCTTCTGTAACCGGTTACTTGCAGTAGATACATGAAGGTATAGATGCAGGTAATATGGCTGACTGCCCATGACACCTAGGTCTCATGCACACAGGCATATATGTAGGACCTCCACAGAGCCGTAATACAGGGTGGCCCACGAAAAAGTAGCCCATCTCCAAATCAGACTACCTAATAGTAAATCTGTCTTAGTTGTCCATAGCAACCAATCAGAGCTCAGTTTTCATTTTTTCAGAGCCCTGGAGGAACTGAAAGCTGAGCTCTGATTGGTTGCTATGGGCAACTAAGAGGATTTATTATTCAGTTTGATAAAAGTGGCCAATTGTGTCAGAAAGATGGTGTTCTCCCTGGAACAGCGAAAAGTGATTGTGCAAGAGACCCTTGCCGACAAGTAGGAACAAAGCCACCATCTACACGTTGTATTCAGAGTCTGAATAGTATTATAATAATGTATCCACTTGCTCCTTCATCTTGTCATGCTATCGCTGGAGGTGGCCTACTTTTTCGTGGGCCACCCTGTACTTCTGTAATGGCTTTTGTTTGGCTTTACTGTGTTATTCATTTTCCATCAGGATTTTGGTGTTTTTGATCTATGTAAACCACAATGGGGGACGCCATTATAAATCACTGGGATACATGCGGATTTGTAGGACTCCATTATGGCTATAATAGATCCAGGATGAATTAGCTTCCTCCTACTGGCTTCTAAAATGACCATCAGTTTGTTTTTTTACAATATGGGGGATTTATCAAAACTATAAAAATTGCAGGAGTTGCCAGTAGCAACCAACCAGATTGCTGCTCTCATTTCCCTTACAGCGTCAAAATATGAGAATGAAAATCCTGATGGGTTGCTATGTACTAAACTCTTTATACAGAACACATATCACTTATTCAGCTTTCCACATGAACATTCAGTCAGAGGACCTAAGAATGTTAGGAGCCCTTTCTGAAATGCCACAGGATTATCATTTTGTTACTATCAATAAAGCTGTTACAAATAGTAGCAGAAAAAAAATTGTGAAACCAAAACGAGGCGCGGAGCGCATCAATGCCGGAAGTAAACAAGTTGAGGTTCTTAGAAAGAGTCGGTTCACGTGGTTCCATGGCTGATGTACCGGAGGGCGCTCCGCAGCGTGAGTGAGGCGGGCACCGGGAGCTGTGGCTGCGGTCACTGGTTCAGCGTGGGTTAACCCGTTCTGTTTTTGTTTTTTTTCCACAGACTGTCCCGGCACGGAGAGCAGTGATGCGGGGAAGAGCTCGGCCTGTCAGGGATGTCCCAACCAGTTAATATGCGCCTCCGGGGCGGCGGCAGGACCGGACCCAGGTGATGAATACCGCGGGCGGCAGGAACTCTTCCCTGTCTATTATAGCAGTGGGGTTCAACCTGTGACTATCAGGCTACTGCAAAACTACAATGTCCAGCATGCCCTGACAACTTGGAGTTGTCAGGCAATGCTGGAAGTTGTAGCTCTGCAGCAGCAGAGGTCTGAACAGAGGCTTAGGCCAGTTTCACACTTGTGTTGTTGTTTTCCGGTATTGAGATCCAGCAGAGGATTGCATTACCGGAAAAAAAACTTTTCAGTTTAGTCTGCATGCATTCAGGATGTCTCCCGTCCCGGCAGCATCCGTTATGTGTCCGGTCATAAAAACGGATCCATCGCTGAAAACAATGTAAGGCAGTGGTGACAGATCCCTTTATTTAGGAGCCTAAAAAAACGGATCCGTCACCCGTTGACTTTTAACGTATTTACTGACAGATCCGTTTTTTCCGGTTTTGATTTCACACAACCGCATCCTAACATAACGGATGCCTCCTGATGTGTAAAATCAAAACGGATCAGTTTAATTTCGGTATTGAGGTCATCTGCCGGATTTCAATACCGGAATTAACAGCGCAAGTGTGAAAGTCGCCTAATGCGTCAGTTTTCACTAGGACATCGAGCTGTCGGTGTAAATGGTGTACTTTGTTCTGTAACCGGTTACTTGCAGTAGATACATGAAGGTATAGATGCAGGTAATATGGCTGACTGCCCATGTTACGGGGCCACCCTCCTTACTGCTATGACGGATTTCTGGATTTGTCATAGCGACGAGTGCCCCATCAGGATTTTGGTGTTTTCGATCTATGTAAACCACAATGGGGGACGCCATTATAACTCACTGGGATACATGCGGATTCGGGGCAATAGGTGTAGAGATTCATAGAAAGTTTATCTGCACATCACCCAAACCCAACAGAAGGAAGATGCTCAGCCAGACGGCCCTTATTTCAGCATGTGGAACACCACTGATCAAGGCCTCTGACGTGGTGGGACTGTGATATGTCAGAACTTTATTAACATGATAGGTACTAGGGATGAGCGAATCGACTTCGGATAAAGCATCATGCGGCTGTCCTCCATTCATTTCCGTGGGAGCGCTGAAAATAGCCGAGCGATGGCAAACATGGCTATTTTCGGAAGCTCTATAAAATTGAATGGGGAGTGCACCAAACAAGTGCGGCCACTACTCCATTCCCGTAGAAATGAATGGCGAGTGGCCACGCATGCTCAGTCTGCCCTCCCTCACATTGCGGGCTCTGTTCTAGGACATTGGGGGCATTTGCTAGCAATGTGCCACCAATACTTGAGACGACAACAAGCCCTTTAATGTGTGTGTTCACAGATTGTGGATCCATGTTGACACCACGGAAGCAGGCCCTGTTTTGTCTGTGATTACAGATCCCTCACACACATTATAGTCTATGGATCCGTGGAAACCACAGACACAACATGGGTGCCCATCCGTGTTTGGTCTGTGGCTTTCACAACTAATACTCAGCCTAGCAGTGTCTGTTGATGCATAGACCAAACACAGGTTCTTCACAGATGAACTACTGACCATCTTGACACTGATGTCATCGCGGACACAGACGTGGGAATGAGACCTCGTATGTGATAAGTGGTTGCTCCAAAGTGAGAGACGCCATTTTTAGCAGTGCTGCACATGGATTGGGAGAGATTTAAAGGGATTGTCCAGCTTTGAGGATAGACCATCACTGTCTGATCAGTGAGGATCCAGCACCCTGCATCGCCACCGATCAGCTGGAACACAGCTACGTCCACTGTGTAGTGAATGGAACTGGTTATTACTGCATTGCTCCCAATCTCTTCAATGGGAGCAGTGCTGTCGGAACCAGCTCCGTCCAATACACAGTGGATGGAGCTGTGTCGTTTTGCAGCTACGTTGAAACTTCTGATTGGCGGGGGTGCGGGCGTCAGACCCTTGCCAATCCTGGAGACAGGCCATCACTGGTAAAAACTGGACAACCTTTTTATGTTGTATGGGTACGTTCCTCCATAACCTCTGTTTGCCCCATTAGATCTTTATTTTCCATTAAAGGTCTTATCTGGTTCAGAAAACCAGAATTCTGATTTGGTAGAGTTCCTGGTTCAGAACCGTCACCTGTCACCAGAGTGCATGGCATCGGTCTGTAATGGACCCATTAACGAAGCACTCCCGCAAACATTTTTATTCTCTGACTTTTTAGAAAGTTCCATGATGTAAGCTGTAGTGAAGGTAATCTTTTTACCGGTGACTGTATTTGTGAGTTATAACCCCCCCTACTGATCGTCAGGTGACCAACACTCTGGCTCTCCAGATAAGGGTCCATTCACACGCCCGTAGAATGGGTCTGGATCCGTCCGCAATTATGCCGAACGGGTGCGGACCCATTTATTTTCAACTGGGATGGAAAAGATGCGGACAGCACACAACTTACCAAGCACAGCGCTGTACATTGTATAGTGGCTGTACTTGGTATCGCAGCTCAGCCCCATTCACTTCTATGGGACTGTGCTACTCCTAGGCCGTGTGACCGATGAACGTGTCATCATTGGCCTAGGAAAAACTGAGAAGAACGTGGCGCTGACAGGAGCACAGGTGCCTTCTCAAACAGCGTGGATTGTGTGGATCCCGGGTGTCGGACCCCCACCAATCAGATACTGATGACCTATCCTCTCAGAAAACCCCTTTCAATGGGTGGCATGCAATGCTGTATTTCCCCTGTGGTGGCGCTGCAGGGGAACTGAACACTTGCTGCAGTGTTTCCCACAGATTACAGCTGACCGTTGTATGGAATCGGTGGTCAATATCAGACATGTATAGCATCTCCACAGCCTCTGGCTCCCACATCCAGGCCCCAGGAGGTGCCCGGGTTTACAGGAACAGCCCCGCGTGCTTTGCTACACTTTTTCATAATGTCCATAACTCACAGCCCATTGGGTTTGTCTGTTCCTGTGAAACAAGCCACCTCTCGCAGGTCGGGGGCGGGCACCTTTTTTCATAGATAGGTGAGCGTCTCAGAGGTAGGACCTGCACCTGTTAGACATTTATATCCTGTGGATATGCTATAAATGAGATGAGAATACCCCTTTAAATGAATTACGAAGAGGATGGAAACCTCATGCGGCGGATTCCTTTTGTCCCATGGACACTTCTGGTACTGGAATTGGGAGACTGTGTACCTCCATTTTGGAATTGATTCACGGTGAATGGGCCCCCACAAATGTGTATCAGGTACCTTCTATAACCAGGCTGGGGGTTTGCCCAGTGCCATAGAGGAACATTCCATTCTTTCATTCTCTATTGCCATCCCCCGACCAGAGAGCCTAATATTGTCCCATTTCATATTCCATTTTCAGCAATAGAAGAAATCAAAGAAAAAATGTCATCAGTGAAACACAAGATTCTGGTTCTCTCAGGGAAGGGAGGAGTTGGGAAAAGCACATTTAGTGCACATTTGGCTCATGGCTTGGCGGAAGAGGAAGGCAAGCAGGTAAGATCATATGTATGTCTTCTAGCTACTCTGAATGTAAGCAATGGCGTTCCCATTCACAGTGGAAGGGACTAAAATCCAAATTGCACTCAAATACCTTTTGCCTCTTTATTTCATTATCCTGTGTTCCCCCTTTCTGGCCTCCCCTACTCTGACAGGATCACACAGCATGATACTGATTTATAATGCTGTGTAACCCTTAGGCCTCTTTCACACAAGCGTGTCCGGATGCGTTCAGTGAAAACTGTGCGATTTCACAGGCAAAGCCATTCAGTTTTGTCTGCGATTGCGTTCAGTTGTTCAGTTTTTATCACACAGGTGCAATGCGTTTTGATGCGATTTTCACGCGCGTGATAAAAAACTGAAGGTTTACAAACAACATCTCCTAGCAACCATTATTGAAAAACGCATCGCACCTGCACTTGCTTGCGGATGCAATGCGTTTTTCACACAGCCTCATTCACTTCTATGGGGCCAGGGCTGCGTGAAAAAATGCAGAATATAGAGCATGCTGCGATTTTCACGAAACGCAGAAGTGATGCGTGAAAAAAAACGCTCATGTACACAGACCCATTGAAATGAATAGGTCAGGATTCAGTGCGGGTGCAATGCGTTCACGTCACGCATTGCACATGCGCGGAAAACTCGCTCGGGTGAAAATCTACTGAATTACACTAACATAATGCTGTCAAGTGGAGTACAATAGATTCCAGGACCCTCAGGGTTACATCATTATAAATCAGTATAAGGCCCACAAAACACGGATCCGCAAAAAATACATATGACATTCCCATGCATTCCGTATTTTGTGGAACGGAACAGCTAGTCCCTAATAGAACAGTACTATCCTTGTCCGTTATGCGGACAATAATAGGACATGTTCTATTTTTTTGCGGAACGGACATACAAAAACGGAATGCACATGAGGTTCTGCATGAGGTCCACAAAAAAAAAATGGAATGGACACGGAAAGAAAATAAGTTTGTGTGCATGAGCCTTAATGCTGTGCAATCCCGTCAGAGGAGCAGAGGCGCATCTACTGGTAATCTCTCCCTGCACATAATCAGGACATTTGTTGTCTTTGTGACTCAAGTTTACGTACAGACATGAGTGGCGTGTATGACCTCTGCACATCTTGAACCTTTAGGCTCCATTCACACGTCCGTGCGGACCCATTCAATCTCTATGGGGACGGAATGGATGCGGAGAGCACACTATGTGCTCTCCGCATCAGCCTTTCCCGCCTCTTATCCGAACTTCCGCTCCGCAAAGAAATAGACCATGTCCTGTTCTTGTCCGCAGCTGCTGACAAGAATAGGACTTCTCTATTGGTGCCGGCCATGTGCGGCATTGGTGTTTTGCAGACGTGTGAATGGACCCTTATATTTACGAGGCGTTGTTTGTCTTAGGCTTGACATTTCTGCCACAAACATGAATTTTTATGCATTTTTTACGAGGCGTTGCAAAATTGCATAAAGGCACCCATGATTGTAAAGTTCTGGGATTTGGTAATGCGCCGTTTGTCTACTTTCAGAATAGATATGGGTATCATGGTGTAATATGAATTATTTATTGTATGATTCAAATTTAAATTGTATTGTTCACATGTGTGAACATTTCCTGTAGCAAAATGCTTAATAAAGTTGATTTTGAAAATGTTAATTTTAGAAATTGCTTTTCAAATTCTAAGCCTCCTGAAAAAAATAAAATGATATTTACAAGATGCCAACATAAGGTAGATATAGTGAATGTTAATTAATAATTATTTTATGAGGCATCACTATCTGTCTTAAAAGCAGAGAAATTCAAATTTCAAGATTTTCCATTTTTTTTGAGGGCTTGTTTTTTGCGGGACAAGTTTTACTTTATAATAGCACCATTTACGGTTGCATACAATGTGGTGAGAAGCGGCGGAAAGAATTCCAAATGGGGAGGAATTATAAATAAAACATCATGCTGCCACCGTTTTATGGGAGGTTTTTGAGGGGCAATCTGTACTTTTCATTGATGCCATTCTTGGGTGTGTATGACTTTTTGATCACTTTTTGTTCAGTTTTTTGTGGGAGGTGACGCTAAAAAAAAAAAAAAGGCAATTTGGCCATTTTGAATTTTTTGCCGCTTGCGCGGCCACCACTCCCGTTCTCTTCTAAGGGCCCAACGGATATAGCTGAGCCAGCGCTCAGCTATTTTCGGCGACCTCATAGAAATTAATGGAGGGCGGCTGTTCCTGCACCATTCTCGACGTAGCTGTGGGCCCCAGGGGTGGGACCCGCACATCTCCCTCAATGAGGGCATATCCCAGCAATATGCCCCCATTGTCTGAGATGGGAAAACCCCTTTAATCATTTAGGTGTTCCACAGGAATTAAAGTTAAATGGAGGTCAAATTTAAAAAAATCCATTTTTTCCTCAGATTTTACATTTTTATTCAATTTTTCCTGTTACACAGCAAGGGTTAACCAAAACAAGGGTTACCAATTTTTTTTTTTACCTATTTCTTTTCTTTGAATATGGCAACACCCCATTTGTGCTTGTAAACTGCTGTATGGGGAGACCACAGGACTCAGAAGGGAAGGAGCACTATATGACTTTTGCAGAGCAGATTTTGTTGAAATGGTTTTCAGATGCCATGTTGCATTTGAAGAGACCCGGATGTACACCTACAGTAGAAACCCCCAAAAAAGTGACCCCCGCTTTAGAAACTACACTCATAAAAGAATTTTTCATGGGGTATAGAGGATTTGGACTCCCAGGTGTTTTGCAAAACAGATTATACAAAGTGATAATTACCATTTTTTTCACAGAAACCTTCTTTCCTGTCAGCTGCTCGTTCAGTGAAGGAGACTGCTGCATTTACGTGTTGGGCAAAATTCTTGCTGTTGAATGTTAAGTGTGGAGTATATGGAAAGAAGTTGAGCAGTAGCTTTGATACCTTTACTGTGTTCTATGGACGTATAGAGACTGTTGACGTCCATAGTAAGCAATAAAGAGTTTGGTTCGGGTCTGCACTGTCTGAGTTTAGTGATAAAGTCATTGGTGCCCAACAGGAAGGAGTGTGATGTCTTAATTAAAGGGGTTCTGCAGTTCTTTTAAACTGATGATCTATCCTCCGGATAGATCATCAGCATCTGATCGGCAGGGGTCCGAAACCCAGGACCCCCTGCCGATCAGCTGTTTGTGAAGGCAGCGGCACTCGCTGCTTACCGCAGACCCAGTGACGTCACGACTAGTATCACTGGCCTGGGCGCGCTAAGCTCTGTTCACTCTAATTTAGTTGGCGATACTTGTGGTGGGATCGGTAGCGAGTGGTTCATAGCTGACTTTGTCACTTAATAGATTGGTGATGTCACTGATGCACATGGATTTATCCATAACCACCAGTGCTCCCCCTTTATCTGCTGGTTTGATTTATAACGTCTTTGTGTGTTTGTAATTCAGAAATTGCCCTTTGTTCTGCTACTGTCAAATTTTGAGCGTGTTTAAATTCACCTCTTTTGTGGGATTTTAAGAATTGTTGTATAGATTGTTGGGTAAAGGAAATGTAAGTTTCGACCAGAGGATAGGTTCTAGGTGGCATGAAAGAACTCTTATTCCTCAGGCCGTGAGCATTTCATGTTTAGGCATTGTCGGTTGCCATATCCCTCGTTCTATTTTGATTATCAGGCTGGCCAGAATTGGTCTTTAGTCTAATGGTTCCATAGAACGGAGGAGGAAGGTGTCAAGGGGGGTTGTGGGGCAGAATGATAGACCTTTTTGTAACATGGAAATTTGAGCAGGGGACATATTAACAGAAGAAATGTTAATTACCAAGTTGTCCATATTGCCTGGGAGCAGGTTGGTTCCTCTTCCTCCTCCTCGGCCGTTTCTGTCGTATCTGGGGTGTGTGCGTCCTCTTCCTAAAAAATGTTGTGATCGGTATTGACTGTGGGGTCTCGCTGTCGGAGCCAGAGGGACTCAATCCTGATGAGAATTGGTGATAACGGTTATCCCACGAAGGTTGGAAATTTGGGTCACGTCTCCTGTAGACACTATTTAATCTGTAATCTTCTGCGTCTCTGATAAATTTTGATCTTTTGGTTAATTCGGTTTGTTTCTGGTAATCAGAGATCTGTTTGTTCATCTCTACGTTATAATTAATATTTATGCCTACAGTCACAAATTAACTGTCTCGATTGTTCTGTAAATCAGGGCTCGACAAATCCCAGGGTATTTGTCAGCCCTGTTTTCTAAGGTGCCAGGGCGTAGGGCCAGCACGGACTAGAAGCGCCAGCCCCCGTCATGCTGCAGCCGCCCGAGCGCTCTATAGAGAGCCTCAGGCGGCTGCAGCACTGCTCAGGCTGGCGCGTCCATGAGGGCGCACCGCCCGGGCTCAGCATGAAGAGAGGGAGTGACAGGAGGGAAGCGCTCAGCGCTCCCTCCTGTCACTCCCTCATTGTAGCGTGGCCGAGCCCTGTATGGTCCGCGGGTACAGGGAGCATCTCTCTCCTGTACCCGACCGGACTGACAGGAAGTGCGCACACAGTGTGCACTTCCTGTCAGTCCGCCCGGGTACAGGAAACTAAAGCTCCTGTACCCGTGGACCATACAGAGCTCGGCCACGCTACACTAGAGGTAGCAGAGGGGGAAGGAGAATGACAAGATGGGGAAAGAGAATGCCATGGGGGAATGACAAGAGGGGGAAAGGGAATCACAACGGGGGGGGGGAGAGAATGACAAGAGGGGGGGAAAGAGAATGACAAGAGGGGAAAATAGCTGGGGGTTGTAGTAATTCGGGGACTGCAGAGGCTGAGCCCCAGTTGGGGGTTGTAGTGATGTGGAGACTGCAGAGGCTGAGCCCCAGCTGGGGGTTGTAGTGATACAGAGACTGCAGAGGCTGAGCCCCAGGTGGGAGTTGTAGTGATGTTGGGACTGCTGAGGCTGAGCACCAGCTGGGGGTTGTAGTGCTCAGTAAAGTGTCATGGGGCCCGCTGGGTTTATGCCCTCCGGACCCCTCTGCCCTTCCCTCCGGACCCTGTAATCCTTGTAAGGGTTTCCACATGTCATGGCGGCCGCCAGGGGCGATCACTTGGATGCTGGCAGCGTCTGACGTGTCATATAACCAATTAAAAGGGGGAAGCACTATGGGGGGCCCTATATACTGGCACATTATGGGGGGCCCTATATACTCGCACATTATGGGGGGCACTATGGAGAAGAGGGGAAGGACCACCATGGAGCCCTATGTACTGCCATGCATCATTGGTTGGCTCTATGGAGAAGTGGAGGGGAGGAGAAGCACTATGGGGGCATCTAATGGGGGCTTTATGACGCGGCTCCGTCTGGCTCCTAACTTTTTTAGCTGGCTCCTAGATTCCAAGGAAATTTGTCAAGCCCTGCTGTAAATCATATGCATCCTTTTATGAATTAATGTATTTCTGCCGCTCTCACCCTCTACTTATGAGCTATAGTTGTATTCCACACATAATACATAACTATTAATACACCACCAATACCACTTGTCCTCCTTTTAATAGTGCCTTCATTATATCCCATCCCACACTTTCCCTTAGGGCCCTTACAGTCTCATAACTCTCTACGCGAATGCGTGCGCCTCCTGCCGCGTTGACCTCAGTTCCCCTGTGCATCACCTCCCGGGTGGCGCTACAATCTATTCCCCTACAAATAGGCGGCATGACCATCCTGGCGGCCGCATCCAGAACATGTTTCTCTTCCTTAGGCCACAGGTAACTCATTCTTTCTGCCCTATGCTTCTTATAATACATTTGTTAGACGTCCATATTACGATTTTTGTATTATTGTCCCCTATTTCCTATATGTGATCTGAGAATACATCCTATAACGGGTTCTTACCTTATGTATATACTTGCCTATCTATATATTTACCTACCTATAGCCTTACTTTATTATAACCTTGCTTACTTACCCAATACAATATATAAAAACCCATGGACCTGCAGCAATATTATACATACATATACTTATACTCCTTTCCTTCACCTAGCACCTGGTATACATATCCTACTACATGTTTCTGCATTTTTACACATGCGTATGGTAAAGATCATTTTGTAAACTCAAATTTTCCACATATGCTGTATTTTCTACAGATCCCTTGATCAAGGTCGTCACCCGACCGAAACGTTGGGATTTTTCATGGCCTTTAAAGTCTATTGTAAATTCTGCATAAAAAGCATGTACAAAATGATTTGAATATGTACACTATGAATTAAAGCATCACTTGAAAATAATTTTGGTGTGCCATAATCTGCACATTTATGGCATATTGATAGGCTACACCATGAATGTCCTATTGTTGCGGGTCCCACTTGTAGGACCCACTCCTATCTCAAGAACAGCTTGCCCAATCCTGAGGTTAGTTCAAAATCGCTTCATTCGGATAAAGGTAATGAGTATAAAAGGTTCTTATTTAATCCGGATGATATTGAGAAACTTATTAAAGTAATCGGAGCAACTGTCAAAATTGAAATTCCTAGGAAACTTAAATCTGTACAGGAAATAATTTTTGGAGGACTGGGGGAGATAATGTGATAATGTGCAAAAATGAATCAAAGCAGAATGGCAGATACCAGAAAAGGGTTCCTTTATTCCCAGTGGGATTAAAAGACTCTACCCTTTTGAGGAGGAGGATTGCACTGATTGGGAAACTATCCCTAGGGTGGACGCATCGGTGGCGAAAGTTGCTAAGCGCACAGAGCTTCCCTTTGAAGATGCGGCCCAGAGAAAAGACAGAAAAGACAGAAAAGCGAGCCTTCTAAAGAGAACCTGGGAGGCCACGGCAGCATTATTGAAGCCGGGGGTAGCTTTAACTTCTGTAGCCGGCACTCTAAATGTCTGGCTAGAACAGTTGGAGCTTCATATAGAAAATAGGACCCCGAGGGATCAGATATTAGGTAGCCTCCCACTACTAAAGATGGTGACCAGTTTCTTAAAAGATGCCTCAGCGGAGTCTGTTCATCTTTCTGCCCGCACGGCAGTACTATCCAAAACCATTTGGAGAGTACTTTGTTTAAAGGCCTGGTCGGGGGACATGGCGTCTAAAAATAAGCTAATTTTCCTACCCTTCCACGGTCAATATGTGTTAGATCCAGACCTTGACAAGATCTTGGAGAATGCCACTGATTAAAAAAAAAAAAAAGGTTTCACTCCAAGACCCAATTTTTTCGTGGCAAACAATACCATCGTGATGAAAAACAAGGGAAAGGAAAGGCAGGGAGGTGGAGCTCTGCAAATGGGGGGAAAAGGGCAAAGTTTTCTCGTTAATCCCAATAACTTGGCTCATTTGTAGACATCTGGGAGCAGACCATGTTAAATCTTCGGATAATCAACATAATAAGAGAAGGGTACCAAATCGAACTTCACTCTCCACTCAAAAGTTTGTGGAAACGCTTCTCCCTCCTGGTCAACAATCCTGCCTAACTTCAAGCATAGCAGAGCTTGTGCATTTAGGAGCGATAGAACCTGTCCCCAGGTAGAACATGGCAGGGGTCATTATTTTAGACTCTTCAAAGCCAAATGGGAAATTCAGGACTATAAGAAGTCTAAAACCTCTAAACTAATCTGTGGTCTACCAAAAGTTCAAGATGGAGACAGTAAAGTCAGCGGTAAAGTTAATTCGGAAAGGGGCGTTAATGGCTACACTAGACCTAAAGCATGTCTATTAACACATTCCAATCCATCCCAGATCCAGGTACCTTCTTCGGTTTGCATTCCCACTAAAGGGTCACACTCATCATTTCCAGTTTACCTGTCTCCTTTTCAGAATCTCGTCAGCCCCCAGAATATAAGCAAAGTCATAGCGTAAGTGGTGATAAGCCTCAGACAGCAGGGCATTCTAATAATCGCATACCTAGACGGCTTGTTAATAGTAGCAGACAACAAAGAACTTCTCCCGGTTCTTCTACAGACCGTCATGTCACATTTTCAGACCTTAGGATGGATGATAAATTGGGAAAGCTCCAGTCTGGTACCAGAAAGTCGCAAAATATAGAGATCGTTTTTCCCTGCTGGCCTTGGCCAATTGAGAATCTGTGGAGGGAGCTAAAGATCAGGGTGATGGCAAGAAGACCCTCCAACCGCAAAGATTTGGAGCTCATTGCTAAAGATGAATGGGCAAAAATACCTGTGGAGACATGCAAAAGGCTGGTCTGCAATTATAGGAAGCGTTTGATTGCTGTAATAGCCAATAAAGGCTTTTCTATTGATTATTGAGAAGGATAGGAATCATTTTGGACTGGACACTTTTTGCTCAAATGTAAATAAAAGCTGAGAAATGTTTTTTTTTTTCGACAATAATGTCTCTTGTACATCGTCTTATTATCTTTTGGGAGACACCTATGTCATTTCTCGTCAAAAAATTACTTGCTGGTTGAATAAAAGTAACTTTAAGTCAAAATTTGCCAGGTGTATGAATAATTATGGGCAGCACTGTATACCCACAGTAGCTTGGGCCCAGTTCCATATGAGACCCCTTTAGCAACTCCTCAGTTGGAACAGATCTCAGATGACCCTGGAACAAAAGATTATCCTGACTAAGGGAGTCAGAAAGTCTCTGAAGTGGTGGCGGCAGAACAAGAACCTGGAAAACGGAGTATTTTGGGAACAGAAGTCTGCCAATTCCCTAACAACATACCCAAGCTCTTGGGGCTGGGGAGCTCACACAGACTAAGGCCTTATTCACACGTCCGAAATGTAGTCCGCATGTATTCCGCAATTTTGCGGAATACATGCGGACCCATTGACTGTGAATGGGGCCGGGAACGATGCGGAGAGCACACACTGTGCTCTCCGCATCCGATTTTGCAGAGCGCGCCGCCGATCTTCCGGTCCGCGGCTCCGCAAAAAAAATAGAGCATGTCCTATTCTTGTCCGCAATTGCGGACAAGAAGAGCCATTTTCTATGGAGTTCGGGCAATGTGCGGTCCGCAAAAATGCGGAATGCACATTGCCGGTGTGTCCGTGTTTTGCGGATCCGCGGCTCCGTGGATCCGCAAAACACTTGCGGACGTGTGAATGTAGCCTAAGAAGTATTTCATGGATTCTGGACCAACACCATAAGGCCGCTTTCATCCAATTACAAGAAATTAAGAGCAATTTGGGAAGCCCTGAAAGTGGTGCAAAGTCACTCAAAATACCAACATGTTCTAATCCATTCGGACAATTCGACAGCAGGAGGAAGGACATGCCCCCTGAGCTGTGCTAGTGAAAGAGCTTCGGCAGAAAGGATACGCCCCCTGAGCTGTCAGCTTAAAGAAAAGCTAACGGAACAATTGGAACAATGAATGGGGAGATCTTTTCTTTTTTTTGTTATTTCTGGAATCTTCCTTGGGCCTGATGAACAGTGAATTTCCTGGTAATAGACTCCATTTAAAGGGGTTTTCCACGTTCGCGGACCTTTTAGCCTGACCCCCCTCACATCATCGGACTTGCAGAGGGAAGCATACCTACATGCTCCCCACTGCTGAGTTCTGGCTCTTTCAATGCCCCACTGACACATTCTGGCCCCCTGTGCCAACATCTGGTTTGATAGGAGGGGTCACATGCTCCCTTACGGCCAATGACTGGCCGCAGCAGTGATGTATCCCCTTTGCGTCACATCAATGTGTCACATGACTCCCGTCAAACAGGATGTTGACACGCCGGTCTAGAACCTGTCATTGGGGGACCGAATACAGCAGAACCCAGTAGCAGGGGAAGGTAAGAATGCTTTGCTCCCCAGGTCCAGAGTCATGAAGGCTGAAAGGCCCAAAGTATGGACAACCCCTTTAATTTACATTTCATTCTAAATTGAAAACTATAAGGATGGAATCGGTCATAAATGTTAAAATGGTCATTTGAATCAGAACTAAACATTGAAATGTAAAAATATATTTAGGTGCGAGCTCTGGACTGTCCGCTTCCCTCTGTTCTGTGACCTGCATCCAATTAGTGATTTTTTTTTTTTCTTTTTTCTGTCATTCTGCTAAATTATTTTTTCGGCAACAGACAGATGGTGACAGAGGAAACCCAAGCTTTAGATCCCATCTGTTTCCTGGAATTATTAACGTCTCGCTGCTGTATTGTCTGCCTTTCTCGTCAGTAAATATCCTCGATTTATATAATGGTGTGTAACATTTGCATGGGCTCTGCGTCACACGTACAGACTGCATCCGTCCACCTTTCTGGAAAGTCAAAATGGCTGCCAATATCTAGACTTATGGGATTCAACTGTTAATAGTTGCATCTTCCTGTTTGTCATTGACATTTACATTCGGGAAGTGTCCAGATACCTTCATTCTTTAGGGAGCACTTGCGCGGAGTATTGCATACCAGGGTGGATAAAAATTCAATGATTTAAAAAAAAAAAAAAACGGATTTTTTTTACATGGATTTCAGCCTAACCTTGATTATTTCAGTATACGAAACCAGCTATTATGGGGGCCTAATGGCAAATATCAAAGGAAGTACGGACCAGACTGTTGGATTTTGGCATGTCCAATCCTTTTGTTCTTAGAGAGATACCTAAACTGGTGCCTTCCCACGCTACATATTTTGTTCCAGAAATTTCGGCAACAGCGAACCAGTTCCATTCACTTGACTGGGGCTTGCAGAAATCCGTTTGCTTGCTGCCCCATTCAAATGAATGGAACGGATTCTCAGTTGCGGAAACTTCTGCAACAGAATCCTCCCTATGGCACTAAGCTGCCACCACTGGAGTCTAGCAGCTGCTTATTTCCCTCTCCCCATTCAGGACACATGTATGGAGGGGTTTCGAGAGATGGGAAGAGTTTGCCTGACAGGTATTGCATGTGCAAGCCCCCTCCCCCACTTGACTGGACCTGTAAAGGGAAGATTACTTACCTGCTTCCTAGCACCAGCTCCCAGCCATTTCTCCCGGCCTGCAAAGCTCCGTTGGGTTCCCTCGATGTAAATATCTGGTTTGAAATCGCCGCAGCCAATCATTGCCTGAGGCACTCACCGGCTTCCCTTACGTCATGACAGATGGTCACATGACGCATGGGGATCCAGTCTCTGCCACGGCCAGTGATTGGCTGCGGTGATGTCAAACCAGTTGTTTACATCAGGAGAGCCCAGCGGAGCATTGTAGGCCGGGAGAAGAGGCTGTGAGCCAGTGCCAGGAAGCAGGTAAGTAATCTTCACCTTACAGGTCCAGTATGTTTTTTTATTTTTTTTTGCATTCTGGCACATCCCCTTTAAAAGGGTGTTCCAGTAATTTCCCATCGGGGGGGTCCTACCACTGGGACCCTCACTGATCACAAGGATGGGATCCCCTTATCCCACAGGGCTCCCCAAAATGAATGGAAAAGCAGTTTGAGCACGCTCACTGATGCATTTTTTTTTTTTTTTTTTTTTCTTTCTACCTGATATGCTAGAAATGGCCAAGAGCTGTATTCTGCCGTTTCCAGTAGTACCATAGAGATTAATGGTGTGGCAGTGCGTATGCTCAACCTGCTGCTCCGTTTATTTCAGAGGACCTTGCAGAATACGGGAGCCCAGCTTTTGTGAATAGTGAAGGTCCCAGAGTAAGGATCGTCACTGATCTAATAGTTTTTCAATGGCTTGAAATTGCTGGAATACCCCCTTAATGTAATCATTTCTTGGGTGAAGTAAAAGCCAAGCTATTTCTCTGCCCAACATGTAAAAAAAAATGGATGACTATTTTACAGAAAAAGTGTAAGCACACTAGTATTAAGTATTAAGCACATTTCTGGCATGTTTCTGATATATTTTCAATAGAGCAAAATTCGCCTTGTTGGCCATTCTAGCTCAAATTTCAGCAGTTGTCATCCGCGTGCAGTGTAAAATATATGCTAAAAATGCATATGCTTTAACCACAAATTAATTTATTTTTAGTATACAGTTTTAACAGTGTGGCTTTTTACAGGCAGAACCTATGAAGCTTTTGGCTGCATGCCACACTACCTCACTGTATGTGGATACACCCTTAAAGAGAACCTATCAGGAGATTCATGCTTCCTAACTGGTTCCCTTATTACAAAATGCTGTGTTTTACTATTAAATGGTGTAGTGTTTCAGAGAAAACATTGTATAATGATTAGCCAAGAATGGGAATGTTTTACAGTGAATTCTAGAGTACGGGAATAAATAGGCTTAAACAATGGCTTAATAAATAAAAGTTTTACTAAGCAGTGATAAGACATATACATATAAGGTACATACAGCATACAGTAAAGAGACAATTACTTTAGCTAGATTTACATGGCCCAACTGAGTGGCCTATTCCTTCTCAACAGTTGGCTGCTCGTTTAGTGAAGGAGACAGTTTACATGCAGCGATCTCCTTCACTGTATGAGGACAAGGGATCGCTATTGCTTTCCCTTGCCTCATACAGAATCATGGTTTCTGAGCAGCAGATCGCTGTTTAGACAGCAGAATCTGCTGCCCAAAAGCCATGATTGGTGGTGCCTGCATGAAGGATAGGATTACCCGATGAACAAGCGTTTTGCATCGGCGGCACAATAACGTGGCCAGATTGCCGGGGAAGACCGCGTTCGCAATAATCTGCCCGATTCTTGGGCCTTGTAAATGCACCTTTAACCTGCAATCAGTGGACAAGCTCTTGCTGTCGTCTACTACCCAATGGTGACTACAGACATCTTCATTGGCTTCCTATCTACTAGGCTACATTAACACGACCATATGTACTTTATGGTTTGCAAAATACAGATGACGTCCATGTTTTGTTTTTTTTGCCGACCCATTGGTTTCTATGCTTTCGTGGTCTGCATTTTCGGGTCAAGAATAGGACGTGTTCTCTTTTGTAGAATAGACATAAGGATGCGGAAAACACACAAATCATCCGTTTGCTTTCCGCATCCGTATGTCTGTTCCGCAAAAAGATAAATGCAGACCACAGACCCATTGAAGTAAGTGGGTCCACAAAAAATGCATGCCCCACGCATGTCATCTGTATTTTGCAGATCTGCATTTTGCGGACCGCCTATTACATACGGCCATGTGAATGTACACTTACATGTAGAGAACTTTTATACCCTAGCCCAGTGCCCCCTGGTGCTTCCAGTGTATCGTGGAGCACACATGTGCAGTGAACTCGGCCCTTGGGAACGCGGCCTGCTCACACCATAGAACAATAGGGTCTTCTATCTGTTCACTACATTACAAAGAAATAATTAAAGAGAAAGAACTACTAAAATATACCTACAACACAGAGAAGAACTTCTCCGTGCCTGGCTTGACTAGATTGACAGGTTTCTCCCTGTTTGTATATAGGGAGTGACCTGTCAGTCTAGGTGAACTGGGCAGGGAGCTACCCAGATGACTCTTTTTCACATTCCTGTTTTTTCTAAATTGTGGGGGTCATTTACTATCCAGAAATACCCCTATTTTAGGCAGATTTCTGGCACAGATTGCAGCGCAAAATCTGTGACTTTTCCCTGCTCAGGACAAAAAAAGTGGGCTTGAAGGCCCGTCTTATTCATCATTTTCTACACCCGTTTTAGATGTAGAAAATGGTCTGGTGCCTTTTCATAACCATTCTTTTTTCAGGTCTCCAGTAACCTTTAAACCGGAGGTTTTTTCGTTTTTGTGTTTTCTTCCTTATCTTCCTTGAGCCATAACTTTTATATTTCTCTTCACATGGCTGTATCACGGCTTAGTTTTTGCAGGACAAGTTGTACAGTCGTGGCCAAAAGTTTTGAGAATTACATAAATATTAGTTTTCACAAAGTTTGCTGCAAAACTGCATTTAGATCTTTGTTTCAGTTGTTTCTGTGATGTACTGAAATATAATTACACGCACTTCATACGTTTTCAAAGGCTTTTATCGACAATTACATGACATTTATGCAAAGAGTCAGTATTTGCAGTGTCGGCCCTTCTTTTTCAGGACCTCTCTAATTCGACTGGGCATGCTCTCAATCAACTTCTGGGCCAATTCCTGACTGATAGCAACCCATTCTTTCATAATCACTTCTTGGAGTTTGTCAGAATTAGTGGGTTTTTGTTTGTCCACCCGCCTCTTGAGGATTGACCACAAGTTCTCAATGGGTTTAAGATCTGGGGAGTTTCCAGGCCATGGACCCAAAATGTCAACGTTTTGGTCCCCGAGCCACTTAGTTATCACTTTTGCCTTATGGCACGGTGCTCCATCGTGCTGGAAAATGCATTGTTCTTCACCAAACTGTTGTTGGATTGTTGGAAGAAGTTGCTGTTGGAGGGTGTTTTGGTACCATTCTTTATTCATGGCTGTGTTTTTGGCAGGGCTGTGGAGTCGGTAGATAAATTTTCCGACTCAGACTCCTCAGATTTTGAAACTTCCGACTCCGACTCCTCTGTATTTAATATGCAAATACGAAGCTGTTCCACCAAGTTCTTCTAATCTCCTCTAGCACAGAGAGGTAGTTGAGCAGAAGCTGCTGCCTTCTCCTTTGTGTGCTGATCTTCTGCTGAAGATAGAGCAGTGGGAGGATCCAGGAAGGGGCAGGGGAAGGGGCATTTATTTTAAAACATGATTTTCCTAGTAGAATCCCATAGTCATGTTTAAAATTTAAGCTAACAATCTGAGTTTACATGTTTTATAGCCTTAGCTGAATGATAGCAGTTTTTCAAATGGTTTACAGCTTCAGTCTTGAACTATTGACTATCCATTCCCTTCACTTATACAAGTGTCTCCAGTCCTTAATCAGTTATCAGTGAGAGGCGAGGATAACCATGGGTTCCCTGTAACAGCAGACCACAAGACAATGGAAAGTGTAAGTATTGCCGCTCCTTAAAGGGACACTGACAGGCTGATTTTCCAGCTAAAGATATATATATACTGGTATTCATCAGAGAATTAGGAATAAAACTATACTAATGTTACCCCCAGTTAAACTGTACTTGTGTTTAAAAAACATTTTAATCTGTATGCAAATTCACTATCTTTTTGCCCAATGGGGCAGCGTCTCCTGCGGCTTTGTGCCCAGCCGCGCCCGAAGTACAGCTTCCCAGCGCTGTTCCCCTCGTTATTATTCACTGCACTGGCCTTTTTTTTTCAGGCTAGCCGAACGCTGAATTCCTGCGCAGGCGCACGTGTAGAGTGCTGGCAGCAGCCTCGTCTGGCTATGCTGAGGCTGTGCCAGCTTTCTCTCTTCCTCCTCGCTACCTAGTCCTGTATAGTGCTGCCAGTACTCTACATGTGCGCCTGCCCCCTTGGGCACAAAGGTAGAGAATTTGCATATTGATTAAAACGTTTTTAACCAGTTCCCGACCGCCGTACGCAGGATTGCGTCCTGCGGGCGGCCGGGATCTTCTGTTTGGACGCGCCGGGGCGTCATCTCGCGAGACGCGAGAGTTCCTGTGAACGCGCGCGCATTCACAGTGAAGCGCGGCTCGAGAGTTGGACTACAGCCTGCCAGCGATGATCAATCGCTGGCAGGCTGTAGATGCGATATAAATCGCATCAAACAGCTATATCAGACGCTGTTTTATGAACAGCGTCTGATATAGCTGCTACCTGGTCCTCTGGTGGTCCCATTTTCTGGGATCGACCACCAGAGGACCAGGTAACTACAGTAAAAGTTGCACCAAACACTACACTAACCCCCCACCCCCTCACCTATTAACCCCTTGATCACTCCATCTAGACCCCTGATCACCCCCTGTCATTGATCACACCCCTTGTAAGGCTCCATTCGGACGTCCATATGTGTTTTGCGGATCCGTGGATTCACGGATCCGTGGATTCACGGATCCGCGGATCCGATCCGCATGGATCCTCAAAACACGGACACCGGCAATGTGCTTTCCGCATTTTGCAGATCCGCACATTGCCAGAACTATATAGAAAATGCTTTTTCTTGTCCGCAGTTGCGGACAAGAATAGGACATGTTCTATATTTTTGCGGAACGGAAGTGCAGACCCGGAGCGCGGATCCGTAATTCGGATCCGAGCGGGACAAAGTCTGTCCCCATAGAAATGAATGGGTCCGCAATTCCGTTCCGCAAACAGAATTTCGGACGTATGAATGGGGCATAAGGGTCCTTATCACCGCCAGTTAGTTAGCTACTTGTTAGGTAGCTACCGCCCAGCCCACCGCACCGCAGTCACTGATTTTGGCAGAGATTTTTTCATCCACATTGATCGATGCGAATGAAAAAATCTGTGCCGTTCATTTTTTTTTTTCAGCGCAGAGGCTGAACGGAAAAAAATCTCATTACCCGTATGCTCAATATACGGAGAATCGCAGAAACTCCTAATGCTGGCCATACGTGTAATGATTGCGGAGACCCTCAAATGCCAGGGCAGTACAAAAACCCCACATGTGACCCCATTTTAGAAAGAAGACACCCCAAGGTATTCCGTGAGGGGCATGGCGAGTTCATGGAAAATTTTATTTTTGTCACAAGTTAGTGGAATATGAGACTGTAAAAAAAAAAAAAAAAAACAATTTCCGCTAACTTGTGCCAAATTTTTTTTCTGTGAACTCGCCATGCCCCTCACAGAATACCTTGGGGTGTCTTCTTTCCACAATGGGGTCACATGTGGGGTATTTATACTGCCCTGGCATTTTAGGGGTCCTAAGCGTGAGAATCCAAATGCGTAAAAATGGCCTGTGAAATCCTAAAGGTACTCATTGGTTTTAGGGCCCCTTTGCGCATCTTGGCTGCAAAAAGTGTCACTCATGTGGTATCGCCGTACTCAGGAGAAGTAGGGCAATGTGGTTTGGGGTGTATTTTTACATATACCCATACTGGGTGTGAGAAATATCGCTGTAAGCGACAACTTTTTACATTTTTTATTCAAAGTTGTCAATATACAGAGATATTTCTCTCACCCAGCATGGGTATATGTAAATACACCCTAAACACATCGCCCTACTTCTCCTGAGTACGGCGATACCACATGGTGACACTTTGCAGGCAAGATGCAAAGGCAAATTCCAATGAGTACCTTTAGGAGGGCATTTTTACGCATTTTTCTTCTCACGCTTTAGGGCCCCTAAAATGCCAGGGCAGTATAAATACCCCACATGTGACCCCATTTTGGAAAGAAGACACCCCAAGGTATTCGCTGAGGGGCATAATGAGTTCATGAAAAATTAAACTTTTTGTCAAAAGTTAGCGGAAAGGGAGACTTTGTGAGAAAAACACTAAAAAATCAATTTCCACTAACTTGTGCCAAAAAAAAATATTCTATGAACTCGCCATGCCCCTCATGGAATACCTTGGGGTGTCTTCTTTCAAAAATGGGGTCACACGTGAGGTATTTCTACTGCCCTGGCATTTTAGGGGCCCTAAAGCGTGAGAAGAAAAATGCGTAAAAATGCCCTCCTAAAGGTACTCATTGGAATTTGGGCCCTTTGCGCATCTTGCCTGCAAAAAGTGTCACTTATGTGGTATCGCCGTACTCAGGAGAAGTAGGGCAATGTGTTTTGGGGTGTATTTTTACATATACCCATGCTGGGTGAGAGAAATATCTCTGTATATTGACAACTTTGAATAAAAAATGTAAAAAGTTGTCATTTACAGAGATATTTCTCTCACTAAGCATGGGTATATATAAAATACACCCCAAACTACATTGCCCCACTCTCCTGAGTACGGCGATACCACATGAGTGCCACTTTTGCAGCCAAATGCAAAGGGACCCTAAACCAATGAGTACCTTTAAGATTTCAGAGCCATTTTTATGCATTTGGATTCTCACACTTTATGGGCCCCTAAAATGCCAGGTGAGTATAAATACCCCACATGTGACCCCATTTTGGAAAGAAGACACCCCAAGGTATTCCGTGAGGGGCATGGTGAGTCCACAGAATTTTTATTTTTGGCACAAGTCAGCGGAAATTTTTTTTTTTTTTTTAATTTTGTTTTTACAAAGTCTCATATTCCACTAACTTGTGACAAAAATAAAATTTTGCATGAACTCACCATACCCCTCACAGAATACCTTGGGGTGTCTTCTTTCCAAAATGGGGTCACATGTGGGGTATTTATACTGTCCTGGCATTTTAGGGGCCCCTAAAGGGTGAGAAGAAGTCTGGAATCCAAATGCGTAAAAATGCCCTGTGAAATCCTAAAGGTACTCTTTGGTTTTAGGGCCCTTTGCGCACCCAGGCTGCAAAAAGTGGCACACATGTGGTATCGCCGTACTCAGGAGAAGTAGGGCAATGTGTTTTGGGGTGTATTTTTATATATACCCATACTTTGTGTGAAAAATATCTCTGTAAACGACAACTTTTAAAAATTTTTATACAAAGTTGACAATTTACAGAGATATTTCTCTCACCCAACATGGGTATATGTAAAAATACACCCCAAAACACATTGCCCTACTTCTCCTGAGTACGACGATACCACATAAGTGCCGCTTTTGCAGCCTGGAGTGCAAAGAGCCCAAATTCCAACGAGTACCTTTAGGTTTCATGGCGACTCACAATTTAGCCCGCCCAAAATGCCAGAACAGTAAACACACCCCACAAATGACTCCATTTCGGAAAGTAGACACCCCAAGGTATTCACTGAGGGGCATAGTGAGTCCGTCTGAGATTTTTTTTTTTTTGCCAGAAGTTATCAGAAATTGAAACTTTTTTTTTTTTTTTTCTCAGAAAGTGTCAATTTCCGCTAACTTGTGAAAAAAATGAAATGATACATGAACTCACCAAGCCCCTCCGCGAATACTTTGGGGTGTCTTCTTTCTAAAATGGTGTAATTTGGGGGATATTTATACTATCCTGGCATTCTAGCACCTGAAGAAACATGACAGGCGCTCAGAAAGTCAGAGCTGCTTCAAAATGCCGAAATTCACTTTTTGCACCATAGTTTGTAAACGCTATAACTTTTACCCAAACCAATAAATATACACTTATTGGATTTTTTTATCAAAGACATGTAGAACAATAAATTTAGAGAAAAATTTATATAGAAATGTAGTTTTTTTTGAAAAATTTTACAACAGAAAGTGAAAAATGTCATTTTTTTGCAAAAATTTCGGTAATTTTTGATTAATAGCAAAAAAAGTAAAAATGTCAGCAGCAATGAAATACCACCAAATGAAAGCTCTATTAGTGAGAAGAAAAGGAGGTAAAATTAATTTGGGTGGTAAGTTGTATGACGGAGCAATAAACGGGTAAAGTAGTGTAGTGCGGAATTGTAAAAAGTGGCCTGGTCATTAAGGGTGTTTAAGCTAGGGGGGCTGAAGCGGTTAAACACAAGTAAACCTCAACTGGGGGTAACAGTCGTCTAGTTGTATTCCTAATCCTCTGATGAATACCAGCAGATATATCAGCCTGTCAGTGTCCCTTTAACTGCATAGTAAAGCATATGAAAAGCGTGCTTCTTCACGGTCACTTAACGTCTTTGTTTAGTGGTAACGTGACGCACTGCATGCATTGGCCTTTATTCTTACAGTAGAGAAGTAATTAATTATAACTTTATCTGAATTGGGACATTTAAACTTGCTTTTTTTTTATTCCAATTTTTTTTTATTCCAATTTAAATCTAGTAGGAGTCGGAGTCGGTCCAATTTTTGCCGACTCCGACTCCAGGTACCCAAAATTGCCTCCGACTCCACAGCCCTGGTTTTTGGGCAAAACTGTGAGTGAGCCCACTCCCTTGGATGAGACACAACCCCACACATGAATGGTCTCAGGATGCTTTACTGTTGGCATGACACAGGACTGATGGTAGCGCTCACCTTTTCTTCTCCAGACAAGCCTTTTTCCAGATGCCCCAAACAATCGGAAAGAGGCTTCATCGGAGAATATGACTTTGTCCCAGTCCTCGGCAGTCCATTCACCATACTTTCTGCAGAAGATCAATCTGTCCCTGATGGGGTTTTTTTGGAGAGAAGTGGCTTCTTTGCTGCCCTTCTTGACACCAGGCCATCTTCCAGAAGTCTTCGCCTCACTGTGCGTGCAGATGCGCTCACACCTGCCTGCTGCCATTCCTGAGCAAGCTCTGCACTGGTGGCACTCTGATCCCGCAGCTGAATCCTCTTTAGGAGACGATCCTGGTGCTTGCTGGACTTTCTTGGACGCCCTGAAGCCTTCTTAACAAGAATTGAACCTTTCCTTGAAGTTCTTGATGATCCTATAAATTGTTGATTGAGGTGCAATCTTAGTAGCCACAATATCCTTGCCTGTGAATGTGATCATATCCTGCTGTGATCATAATGATCTCCAGCCTTGTGCTCGTCAACATTCTCATCTGAGTTAACAAGACGATTACTGAAATGATCTCAGCAGGTCCTTTAATGACAGCAATGAAATGCAGTGGAAAGAAGGACTATGCAATTCATCTGATCACTCTTCATAACATTCTGGAGTACTTGCAAATTGCTATTATAAAAACTTAAGCAGCAACTTTTCCAATTTCCAATATTTATGTAATTCTCAAAACTTTTGCCCACGACTGTACTTTCTAATTCCAAATGGGGTGGAATTAGAAAAAGAAAAAGAAAATTCCTCCACAGTTTCAAGCGTTTTGTTCCTACAGCTTTTCATTTGTGGCAGAAGTGACCCATGCCCTTCGTTCTCTAGGTCAGTACGATTCCAACGATACCACATATGTATAGGTTTTTTTTATGTCTAAATAGTGTAAAAATAAATTTAAACCTTGAAAAAAACAAAACTCATAACTTTTTTATAGTTATATCTACTGAGCTGTGTGGGGGCTCATTTTTTGAAGGACAATCTGTAGTTTTTATTAATACCATTTTGGAGTGTGTGTAACTTTTTGATCACATTTTATTACATTTTTTTGAGTAAGAGAAGCAATGAAAAATTGCCATTTTTTACTCCTTTTTTTTTTCTTTCTCGTTACACCATTCACCGTATTGGAAAAATATATTTCTATTTAAATATTAAAGCTGTTTTTGGTCGCGGAGATACCCATGATGTTTATATTTTTTGTTATTTATGTATTTTTGTATTATACAGAAAGCGGGGTGATTTTTTTTTTTTTTAACTTTCTCTAATGATTTTGAAGCTCATATTTGAGTGTACAAAATTCATTTTTTATTTATAAATTTTGAACAATCATGAATTTTTAAAATGCATTTATTACTGACTATTGCTCATTTCTCATGTTGGTCTGTCACCTGGTGGCCAAAATAAGAATTGCAGCTTCAATGCCCTCAGCCTCTTCAGCGAGGCTGAGCGCGTTTAATACCAGAAGCCTGGAAGCACAGAAACATCGAAAACTGCCAGACATGACGCCCGCTGCACATGCGAGTGGGCGCCATGTTTGCCTATCGCTCCAGCACTGTACATGTACGGTGCTGGTATCGAAAGGGTTAACAGACTAATTGTGAGCACTATGTTCTCTTCACTGCTTTCCGTTGACATTGCAGAGATGAGAAGGAGTAATTGCAGCTTCTCCGTCCCTTTCTCTTTGTTGGGAAGGAGCAGGTACACTCCGTTTGCTCCTTCCCTGAGGATAGGTCATCACTATAGGAAACCGTGGTTGTGATCTCAGTCAGCCAGGTAGAGGGGGGAGGTCAGTGTGGGAGTGCTGACAGGCTGCAAGACCAGAATAAAAAAGATTTTCTCTCCGTTTTACCAGTACATGTCCCCAGTCGGATGTTATCATGGACTTATGTGCATTTTATCAATTCCCTCATCTCCCATCAATCAAAATATACAATAAAGTAGGTGACATTTTCAGGAGGGTGTTCCTAGTTTTGATGTGACTGTTGGGGGGGTTATGTGCTGCCTTTGCTGGCTCTACACACTCTTACTGGTGGTGCCATTGACCAGATGGATTGTCACACTTATAGCCCAGTACCGTCCTGTGGCAGGAAACTGAAATAATTGGTTCCTGTCCCTCTGGGCCACTTCTGGACCCGATTGTTGGCTAGTGAAGCCCTGTTACATCATCACAGGCATTCCCTCTACAGAGGGGTTTGAGAAAAACCGAAAAATAATGCAATGAAGAAAGAAATACTATTATACCTTTATGGTCATCGGTATAAGGCACCCAGCATGACCTAAATGCGTTGGGTCCGCTCCCATTTTAAGTATCACAAAAAATCATGGTACAGTAAGAAAAAAAAGCCTTCAACAGCATTCCAAAAGGTGACTTTTACGCCAGAAAAGTGGCACACATTGCTTAAAAATTTCCCTCTTCATTTTTAGTCATACACACAAAATTATACAGACGTCGACTTTTGCACATTAAGATTTATCAAAAATGGTGTAAAGGAAAACTGGCTTAGTTGCCCATAGCAACCATTTAGAGTTCACCTTTCATTTTTCAGATCTCCTTTGAAATATGAAAGATGGAATCTGATTAGTTGTGATGGGCATCTAAGCCAGTTTTCCTTTATACTAGACTTAATAAATGATGTCCGAACTTTTCACCAAACTGAGACCACTCGCATGTAGCATACATAAAAAGGCAGTCGCTGCCGTGTAGACTACCGCAGGGGTCCTCTGCTCACGCAGTCCATGGACTACATATTTCAGGTTGTGATTCAGTGCTGGCTGTTTACACTGAACGTCCTCTGTCTGCAGTTTTGTTTTCTGAGTGGGAAGGTGGGGTTCCTTCCTGTAGAAGAATTGGCAGTAATAGACTAGGAAGTTCAGGGGAGCTTTGCCAGATTTATGGAGAGGTTGAGCTAAGATGATTTCTCCTTGAGCTGCCTATAACAATAGTTTGGAAATGCATAAGTACCCTTCATAGTAACATAAGCATGTTTTCTCAACCATGAACCGACCAGCGCGTCGCCACCTTAAGAATAGTAACCTATTAAAAAGCTGTGGAGCTCCACAAAACGACAAAAACTTACTGAAGCCACAAGTGTTTTCATATTCGGACATTTATGAGTGAAGGTAAAAGGACTGCATTATGCCTCTTTCACACTTGCATTGTGAGGACCTGGTATGCACTTCCATCGCCGGAAATGCCCGCCGGATCCGTTACACGCAAGACAACTGAAAGCATTTGAAGACTGATCAGTCTTCAAAATGCTTTCAGTGTTACTATGGCAGCCAGGACGAGGACGCTACTAAAGTCCTGGTTGCCATATTAAGTAGTGGGGAGCCAGGGGAGCAGATTCTGTGCGGCTCCCGGGGAGCTCCACAATGACATCAGAGCGCCCCACGCGCATGGATCACGTGATCCATACTCATGGGGCTCTCTGACGTCATTGTGGAGCGCCCCGGGACTCGGGAGCCGCACGGACGGTAAGTATACTTCTCCCCTGCCTCCCCACTACACTTTACCATGGCAGCCGGGACTTTAGCGTCCTGGCTGCCATGGTAACCATTCACAAAAGCTAAACGTCGGATCTGGCAAGGCGCCGAAACGACGTTTAGCTTAAAGCCGGATCCGGAATAATGCTTTTCAATAGGCATTTATTCCGGATCCGTCCTTCCGGCATGCCTTCAGGATTTTGGGCCGGAGAAAAATCCGCAGCATGCTCCGGATTTTGCTACGGCCAAAAAACGTCTCAGTACTGAACTGAAGACATCCTGAACGGATTTCTCTCCATTCAGGATGCATTGGGATAATCCTGATCAGTATTTTCCGTCCTAGAGCCCCGAGGAGGGAATTCTAGGACGGAAATATATAACGCCAGTGTGAAAAAGCCCTTACTGGGACTGCGCTGTGAAATGTGGTTGCCTCAAAATTTGGCCGAGTGTTGCAGTGGTAGGCTTACAATTATTTTTCTCATAGTGAAACACTATGAGTTGTGTTTGAACCATGAGATTTCTACGACTTTAGCACCATGTCGCTCTAGCCTATCTTTTGAATGGATGACATTTTTGGCATAGCTATGTGTAGTTTGGTACTTATGTCTTTTCAGCTACTTTCAACAAGTAAACTCAAAAAGCAGCAAAGATCAACTTTTTAATATCTACTTGACTTTGGCCGGAAACTGTCTTGCTCCGTTGCGTTGTAAAAAAATAGCAACTGTCAAAGGAGAAATCTGACTTTTCAGCCATCTATATTTCTAGTATAAGGTCAGCTTTAAATGATCCTCCATTTTCTCTGTGATTGTAGCGTTTGAAGAGCATCGGAAAGAGATGTGAACAATCATGCCATTTTCAAGATTAAAAACTATATTTGATATCTAAAAATATCTGTGTAGTAAATGGCCAGATTTTGAAATTGCTACAACCGGTCAGACGGGGTGGCCAAGTCGCATGGTGGAGATCTTATTTTTCTGGTTTACAGTGATTTTTAAAAAGTGGAGTCACGGCTCACCGATTGTGGCAGATAAGGAACTCCACTATATTATACACATACCACTGACATTGGATAGACCATTTTATGAGTTTAATAGGCTCATATCTCTGTGGCTCTTACAATCTGATTGACCTTGTTGCAGTCAGGTGTGTGGGGCCTGGTCACTGTCTTTAAAAAGATGACATTGCATCCACCACATGCAGCAATTCTTGGTTGCCAGAGTGTACTATAAAGACTGCGGTGCAACGTATTCTAGTCTCCTGATGTACCATTTTTAAAAACTGTGGGTGAAGACACGTCAAGTTTTATTTTGGGCAAATACATTAACATCTCTGTCTACTGTATCAGCCTTTTATCTCTATTCTCTATCACTGGTAAAAAGAATTGTTACCGATTTAGTATCTTAGCTCTAGGTGCTGTGGTGTATACAGGTGGAATACCTTTAAACAGTAGTGTTGAGCAGTGTAGCTGTGAATCCAGCATTGGGACCTGCAGCAACACTTTGTGTGTGTCTCTGTATCCTCCCAGCAGCTCACTTCTCTCCTTACCCTCTTTATAGACTTCTATAAGCAGCATGTAACATGATTCCTCAGTCAGCTGATAGCTCATCTTCTCTCTCAAGACACATTTTGAGTTGAGGGTAAATCATCATTTCAGGGGTAGGGAGAGAATTAATTAGATATTTATCTAATAAGATATAATACACAGATTTTTAGATTCACTTGTACTATTGATTTATGCAAAGGTTGAAACGACAATGATTTTCTTAAAGCTATTCCATACTACTATGATAAGTGTAGCTGTGTGCAGAGGCGTTAAAGACTATGGGCCAGATTTATCATTACTCTTGCAGTTCACTCCACTTTCAAAGAAGGCGTATGTGTATTTGAGTCAAGTCAAATTTATCATGGGCTCTTTCAGAGGTTGATAAATCTGGTGTATTTCTGGTTCCTAGTTGTATTTTGGCTTTGTCTTTGGAAAAGTCACAATTTTAAAAAAGTGATTTTGTCAAACATAAGCATGGTCATGAGTGGAGTGAGTTTGCGCAATTTTTTGCGACTTTTTTGCGACTTTTTAAAAAGTCGCAATAATAAATCTGTCTTGCAAGTGATTTACATACGACAAAACGCCCATAAACTTAGTTTTGGAGTGAGTGGCGTAAGTCTCCAAAAAGTCGCAAAAAATTGCGCAATTTGGCTTTTTGCGCAATTTTTTGCGACTTTTCGACTCCAGAAAAGTGACTTAGGCTAATGATAAATCTGGCCCTATGTACACCTTCGGAAGCAAAATATTTTTATGATTGCATTTTACTCATTTTAGGCTAAAAAAAATCATTTTGTCAATTGGTCTTTATTAGAAATATTGAGCCGTACTGTCAAAAAGGGTTAACAGCTGTGTGAATTGTACTTTTTACTTACACTTTGTGCCTTTCTAATAACCCTCATCTCCAAACTAATAAGAGCTCATATTTTGTCTCCATCTTTTCAGTTAGCCATTAAAAGGTATCAACTAGGGATGAGCGAATCGACTTCAGATGAAACACCCGAATTCTATTCGTATAAAACTTTGTTTCAATACTGTACGGTGCGAGCCCTCTATACAGTATTAAAATGTATTGGCTCCGATGAAGCATAATACCTTCAGAAATTGATTTATACTGTAAAAAAACATTTCCTGAACTCTGTTTCAAGGTACCACTTGGAACTGAACCCGAGTTCGGGAAATGTTTTTTTTTTTTTTTTTTTTTTTTTTTACAGTATAAATGAATTTCTGAAGTTATTATGCGAAGTCTCTCGCGAAGTAATAACTTCAGCTCATCGGAGCCAATACATTCTGATACTGTAAGGAGCGAGCGTACATTATTGAAACAAAGTTTTATGCGAATCGACTTCAGATGCTCATCTCTAGTATCAACCACTGAGGAATCTCAATCTTTTTTCATCTTAAAAGGTCATAAACACTTATTTAAGCCACATTTTTCTCAGTAAGATAACTGAGCTTATTATGTCAGAGAGCAGAGATATTCAGATCTGTTAGAGCATCTCAGCCCTGTACAGAAAAAAGGGTTCCATACTTGTGATAAAGACCAATTAAAAAAATAATTTTAGCTCAAAATTAGTACAATGCAATAATTAAAAAATAAAATCCCCCTTAAGGACATGAAAAAAATTTTTGGTAGCATCTTTTTCTATACACATACTGTATACACTGAATTTAGGGCTGACTTACATGATACAAAGGGCAATGATTGGGAGCAAACAGTTGTTCCTGATCATTGCCCACTTGTTCAAGTGTGTTTACTGCAGCAATCATCCCCTCTTTATGAGGATGAACAATGGTAACTGTGATCGTTCATCCTCATACAGGTTCACTGTCTTCAGCTTATCTCTGGTAACACAGGGCAATGTACTGCCGAAAAACAACGATTTATGTGCCACATAAACGACGGATTATCCGAAACGCTAGTGTTTTGTTGGGTGATTGTCGGCACATGGACCAGTTACCAGAAACGAGCATTCATACAAATCTTCATTCCCAACAATTGTCTCAATAATCTGCCCTTGTTAAATAGTCTCTTAGACTTAGATGCAGCCCGCTCAGTAACGTTGGGCCCTATAGTCTGGGTAAAATGAAGCTGACAGTCTCTGCCTCTTGATATGTGCCTCTATGGTGAGGCTGTCGTCGGTGATGAGCCATTATGTCAACCAAGTTTTTGACCTGCAAGCATTTTGTAGTGACATGACCTCAGTCTGACTAACAGGACGTTCATAAATGCTCATAGTAACAGATTATAGAATAGTCATGTTGGAAAGTTTGGTTTAGAGTCAACTACCAGATTAAGTCAAATACCTTCTGAGCCGTGCAGCAGTATCTAAAAAATAAGTTATTAGCAGTAATTGGGAGCAGATGGTTGTTTCCGAGAGTTCTGGGCTGTAGTGTGCCAGGGCAGCCACGGCATTAATCAGTAAATTTCACATTTGGCCTTCGGAATTGGGCGCATTTACTGGCAGCGCCTTCCGTTGAACGTCAGTGTTAACCATTCCCGTAGAGACTTCCCTTGGGTGATTATTAGTCACTGAAAGTGATGTGTACATTTGTATGTGAAGTGAGTAGAGCTGAGGTAAGCCATGTAATGCTGGGGGCTATCCCTGACATTAGATAGAGAGAGAGAGCGATATATAGATAGAGAGATATATATAAAAAATTTGTATCGTTTGATCCTTTTTAAGGATGATTTTAGGGGCATTAACCCATGTGAACAGCGTATGGCACAGATGAAGTCATACCTGTAATTAACGCGATTCAAGTACTTTTTGAAGGCCCATTATTTCCTTTGAACTTTCTGAGCATCACTTAATCTGTCCTTTCTGCTAAATCTTATAAGGATCTCTAAGAGCAGTCCTCTTTAAAAATGAATTAGTCTCAGCAATTACATCTATTTATAGGCCATTTATTGTCTTCCATCTTGTGCCCTGCAGCAGATTTATTCTACCTGCCCCCCCAATATAATCATAATCCTATATTTATATAGCGCCAACATATTCTGCAGCCCTTTACAATCACAGGGTACATAGACATCACAGAGTAATAAACTAATCAACAAGAAGAGTTAGGGCACTGCTCGCAAGAGCTTACAATCTGCGTCAAAATAGGGGTGTTTGGTACAGCGGTTCAAAGGGGTACTACACATAAACCAGCCAATATCTGTGTACATACAGGCATTAAGGGGAATCTATCATTTCCCCCCTCACCAGTTTTCTTGCATTAAAAGTATCAAAATCTGGTTTGCACCTTTTTAAATGCCATTGTGACTTTTTTTTTTTTGTCGCCACTGGCATTTTTACTTTGCCCTCGCCAGGTTTCCAAAAAGGGGGCATGGCGAGAGCAGAGCCATTGGTGCCAGAAATTGGCGTAAATATAGACTGCAATTTACTGCCGTGGGTTTCAGTCTGGCACACAGACTACCGGAGGAGCCATTTAAATTATGACTAGGGCTCGCCAGCTTGCATTTACCTGGTAATTGCTGTTGTATAAGATGTAGTGGAAGCTGGAAAATTCCCAATGGGTTGGGATTAGTATTGGGCAATGTACCAGTATTCACAATATACTGCGGTATTAAGAAACAGCGATATTACGGTAATTAATAGGGGAGGTCACACAGTGACTGCACACTTCCATGGATTTAGTGCTCAGTGTCAGGAGGCTGCACAACCCCCTCCCCAACCATAGAGTGGCAGGTGGCAGGCCAGAGCGGCGGCAATCATAAGCGGGAGTAGAGAGAACGGTGAGGCTGGGGCAGGAAGGGGACAGTTACTGGGAGCGGACAGTATACTGACCAAGTACACAGTGCTGTACACCATCTGTATACACTGACCCTGTATACACTGTGCTGTGGAAGCTGATGTATGAAAGCACTGTTCACTGCTCTCTAGCCTGGGCCTCATTACATGGTGTGGGACAGAGGGGCCACAAGGAGGCATTACTATAATGTATAGGGGAAACTTGGAGACATTATACTGTATAAGCCCCATACAGTATAATGTCTCCTTATAGCCTTTATAGGACAGCAAGCCTGGACTGCACAAGGACCAGACAGGGCAGTGAAAGTGGGCGGAGTCTGTCACATTTCCTTCATGTTTTGAGTGTTTTTTTTTTTTATTATATATCGCAATAAATCCCTTTTTAGATCATTATCACGATCATTATTGTGGGTATATTTCAGAAATTGTCCAACACTAGGTAGAATTATAATAGCTAAGTCTTGGAAACAACTGGCTCCTAGTATGCCCAAAGAGGTTTTTATTTGACACTGGATAGATAGATGGATAGATAGATTATATATATATATATATATATATATATATATATATATATATATATATATATATATATATACACAGTTGTGTTCAAAATTATTCAACCCCCACTGAAATTGAGTGTTTTGGCCAGTTTGACATTGATTTTGATCATTTCAGTCATCTTGTTTACAATTAAATCAAAGAGGCACTTGTAAGTCAGACAAATATAACAACATTTATAATGAAATAACCACAAATGTCTTTTCTGTGCTCACATCATTATCAGTTTTATTCAACCCCCAAGTGACATTCAATCTTAGTACTTAGCACAACATCCTTTTCCAGCTTTTAAACGTGAAGCATAGCTTGACACAAGTGTCTTGCAGCGATCTACGGGTATCTTCGCCCATTCTTCATGGGCAAAAGCCTCCAGTTCAGTCACATTCTTAGGCTTGCGCGCTGAAACAGCTTTCTTTAAGTCCCACCAGAGGTTCTCAATCGGATTTAAGTCTGGTGACTGCGATGGCCACTTCAAAATGTTCCAGCCTTTAATCTACAACCATGCTCTAGTGGACTTGGAGGTATGCTTGGGATCATTGTCCTGTTGAAAGGTCCAACGTCTCCCAAGCCTCAGGTTTGTGACGGACTGCATCACATTTTCATCCAATATCTCCTGGTACTGAAGAGAATTCATGGTACCTTGCACACGCTGAAGCTTCCCTGTACCTGTAGAAGCAAAACAGCCGCAAAGCATGATTGACCCCCCGCCATGCTTCACAGTAGGCAAGGTGTTCTTTTCTTCATAGGCCTTGTTCTTCCTCCTCCAAACATAGCGTTGATCCATGGGCCCAAACAGTTCTAATTTTGTTTCATCAGTCCACAGAACACTATCCCAAAACTTTTGTGGTTTGTCCACATGACTTTTGGCATACTGCAGTCGACTCTTCTTATTCTTTGGAGACAGCAAGGGGGTGCGCCTGGGAGTTCTGGCATGGAGGCCTTCATTACGCAGTGTGCGCCTTGTTGTCTGAGCTGAATCTTCAGTACCCGCATCTGACAAATCTTTTTTCAGTTCCTCAGCAGTCACACAGGGACTTTTCTCCACTTTGCGCTTCAGGTAGCTCACAGCAGTCGAAGTCAGCATCTTCTTTCTGCCACGACCAGGTAGCGTTTCAACAGTGCCCTTTGCCTTGAATTTGCGAATGATGCTTCCTATGGTGTCTCTTGGTATGTTTAACATCTTTGCAATCTTCTTATAGCCATTGCCCTTCCTGTGAAGAGAAATCACCTCTTCTCTTGTCTTCCTGGACCATTCTCTTGACTTCACCATGTTTGAAAGGCTCAGTGCCTGCGATTGGCGATAACAGCAGGAACAGCATAAAACAGAAACCTATCAGCTATGGTGCTGACTGCACTTGCAAGTGGGCACCATTTTTGAAGACCGGACTTTTGCCATACAGGTCCGGAAAGGGGTTATTTTCCATATCACTATCTATATTTTCCCAAATCCTGCACTAAGCCTAGTAATAGGTGCCACTTCTTGTTCTGTACATATCACTTTTCAGCACACAGGGTTACAATTATGGATATCCTCTCTGTATAAAGTACAGGATCCACCGTTTACAGTAGGTGATGGTCACAGCTTATCTATTCCTCCTCCCTGTACAATGACCCCTGCACAGGTCACAGAGCATGTCTAGAAAACTCTTCCATAGAGAGGTCATCTTCTATCCAATGTATCTATGGCCTAAGGTGGCTGCTGTAAAGCATATCTCTAAAGCCTGTTAACAGTGTGGGCAAGATGGTAGCCCCCATAATAATGTGTAGGCAAGATGGTAGCCCCCATAATAATGTATAAAAGAAAGTAGAATAAAAAAAAAAGAAAGAAAAAAAAAAAACAAAGAATTAAGCAATTGACAATCAGAAAATTAAAAAACGGCTTAGAAATAAAGGGTAAATGTCACAATCTGGTTTAACCGGCAGAGACAATTATGGGAGGCACATTACCCTTAAAGCCTTTAAGGTCCTTGTTGAACCAAGAATGTATATATTATATGATCGTGCTAAAGTTCTTAGATTTACTTCCCCACTCAGACATTAGATTGTGATTATGTGCAGTCTGAAATATGTTGGTGCCATATATAGTAAATGGCAATTAAAGGGCTTGTCCGATCTAGCAATATGCTTGTCTTACAGGTAGTAACTGGTCTTGCAGCTCATACCCATTAATGTATTGAAGCTGAGTAGCAGTACCAGACACAACCAAAGGGCAGGCGTGCTGCTGTTTGTTTGGTTTTTTTTTTTGGCAGGCTCCCCACAATCTTTTTTTTTTTTTTTTTTTTTATGGCTTTTTTGCTGTTTCTTTGCTTTTTTTGGTGGATTTTTCCAGTGCCATTTAAAAATATTAGCTGAAGGGCTATGGAGAATGTTGAAACAATGGACACTCATCCATGGTTCCAAATATATATCCTTCTCTGTAGGAGGAAAATAAAATCCGGACAAACTACATTTCACACATTGGAAAAATCTTCATCCAAGCTGCTGCAGGACTGCCAGGGAATTTTTAAAATTCCCCCGTTTCATTGATATCTTTCAGCAGTTTTATGCCATTGTGTTATCTGAATATCAAGGGCAAGGAAGCTTAGGGAATTTGGATTTCCCCATAGACCTGCAGTTTCTATTGCATTTAGGCCTAATGCACACAACCGTATGTGTTCAGCGGTCCGCAAAACACGGAAGCTGCTCCGCGTTCCATTCCGCAAATTGACATTGTAGAAATGCCTATTTTTGTCCGCAAAATGTGCAAGAATAGGACATGCTCTAATTTTTTTGCAGGGTCACGGAACGGAGCAACGGATGCGGACAGCGCACGGAGTGCTGTCCGCATCTTTTGCAGCCCCATTGAAGTTAATGGGTCCGCGCCCGAGCGCAAAATATGCGGCTCGGACGCAGGCCAAGCGTACGGTCGTGTGCATAAGGCCTTACTCCTAAAACTGATGTGCAGATTTGTCAGGGAACTTTTTTTTCTCGCTGTGCACCTAAAGAGATTCCCGTTGCACTACTGTACTGTATGTTGCCGGCTTTTTCTTTTTTTTTTTTTTTTTTGCATACCTTTTTTTTTTTTTTTTCGAGTCCTGTCTCTGAAGTAATTGCTTATGGAGCTGCATTCTTTGAGCTCAGTGGTTGCATCAGCGGCATCAACTTCATGCCCCGATGCCAAGGTGCCCATAGCCTTTACACCAGGTGCTGTATAAAAACGTGCCATTCAAAAGGATGTCATTGCTATACCACTGTTTAAAGGGAACCTGTCACCATGAAAATGCCGGCAATCTACAGGCAGCATGTTATAGAGCAGAAGGAGCTGAGCAGATTGACATGTAATTTTATGGGAAAAATATAATTTTTTTCATAATTTATCCATTAAAATAGTTGCTTTTCCTATGCCAAGGAATCCAGTGGATTATCGGTGACTGACATCCTTCCATGCCTGTGCATACAAAGATACATCAGTCACTGGTTAGGACCACCCACTGGACTCCTAAGCACAGAAAGAGCAGGGATTTCAGTGAATAAATTGTAAGTTAGCCTTCATGCACACAGCAGTGTCTGGTTCGCAGACAACAGATCCGCAAAATATGTACATTTTCTGTGTTCGCTGCATTTTTCTCACTCCCATCAATAGAAAGGACTCTTCTTCTCGGCATATGGACCAGAAGAGACATGTAATTTGCAGCATGTCCATATGGACCCACAAAAAATACGGATATGTGCATGGCCTCATAGAAATTAATGGGTCAGTGTGTGATCTGCAACAATGCAGATAGCACTCGGATAAAAAAGTGGTTGTGTACATGACGCCTTATACTGAATCTTTTGCCAAAAACCTATGGGGGCATTTTAAGCCATTTCCTGCCCTTGTGGAGAAGGGAGTCAAGAGTAGAGACCACCAGGGACCCGAGCAGGGTTGGAAAGGCAGCAGTAGGGGCGAGTATCACTTTTGTATGCCACTCACCCCCCTGTAGAGTATTTTTATTTTGCTGGAAATCCCCTTTTAGAGCGCTGCCACGCACTGCTTTTTTATGCAGTTTTTTTGAGCAAAAGCAGAAAATGTGGTGGAAGGAAATGAGAAATATAAAGGAAGGACTTCTACTCCTTCCTGCTGGATCCACTAATACCTTATACCTTTCATTTAAAAAACCGCCACTAAAAGCTGTCTGACACCCCCCTAAGAGCTTCAGTTTAAGCCTACATGCAAACGTGAGTGGTTTTTTGCGGCCTCCGTTCGGTTTTTTTTTTTTTTTTTGCGCGGATCCGATGGTTTCCTATTCATTTCTATGGATCCGTTAAAAATGTGGATGCCTCTTCCGTTGCCTGTCCGCATTTCACGTCCGCAAAAAAAATATGGCATGTCCTATTCTTGTCTGCAAAAAACAGTTTGCGGACCCATAGAAGTCAATGGGTCCGCAAAAAATGCGGATGACCAGCGGAAGCCATCCGTTTGTCATCCGCATCCGTTTTTTTTTTTGGCGGATGGTTGCTTGGAAACAAGGGCACTTGTACAGGTACTTTAAGAGACTGGTTCAAGTCTTCCGGTTTTTTTTTTGAGGATCCGCAAAAAAAACGGAAGACACACACAAACACAACCTACAAAATTTGCGGACACGCGGAACTGATGTGGATGTGAAAAAAAAGGAAGACTGATCCGCGATTTGCGGACAGCAAAAAACAACTGTCGTGTGCATGTAGCCCAACACTGTATTGAGGAGTGATGGATTTGGTTAATGCTATATGTGTTCTGACACTTTTTTTTTTTTTTTTTATGTATCTCCTCTTTAAGCAATTCCCTAATTTTTCTATAAAGGGGCTCATCCAATTACATGCATCACTCACGGATTGTATTGTACGGCAACAATATCCTCTTGAATGGCAATGCTTATACAACACCGGGTGGTCACTACAGGAACTGCAGATCCTGATTTTTCAACTACTTGTTGGCTTTTTTATTTTTTTAAGGTGGTAATTGGTACAAATATGTCCAGATCATGAAGTACATACACTGTCAGCTGTAATATAATTGAAAACACATTTCCTCAATATCCTACCGCTCCCAATTTCCTTAGGTTTATTCATTTTCTAGTGAGCAGAGGGTAAACTGAGGACAGAGTAATGATTGGGAGTTCCTCGGAAATGGATGAAGTATGGCAACAGGTGCTTAGAGGTGTTACAATAATCCCCATTATGTTACCGATTCGTTTTTAAGAAGGGCTGCATTTTGGCAGACGGGACCCTTTTAGCTTGGATCAAAGTTGCCTAATGACATTTCAGGCTGGGAAGCGCTTGCGTTTGCTTCCGTTCCTCCCTTGCTTGGAGTTATGAGTGCAGATACCGGGATCACGGTGATCAATTCAGTGACATGGGCTGGAGTTGGATCCTGCTTGCTGTTACATGCTGTACGTGTTAAGCCAACATAGGGAACGTCCTTACTGTTAAACGGAAATACAACGTTGTTTTCTTGCCAGTTACAAATTGTGCCATTTCCCAAGATGATGATTTTTCCTCTTAGAAATTCATCATATTTGCCATAGTGTAATTTACTTGGAAGAAACTGCTCGATGGTTGTGTTACACACAGCTGCATTGTATGGGACATGTAGCCGGTAGTGGGATGACCATAGAGACCTGTGGGAAACGGACCTAGTAAAGGAAGGATTTACCATTTTACAGCAGTTCTTATTGGTCTGTTTATGAAGTGGAGTGGTTCTGGTAATACAGCAGGGCAGCAGAAGGTGATTAAAGGGAATGGGTCACCCTGATTTTGGACTGTTGTCTACAGTAATTTAGTATTGACAGCGAGGGAATGGGAGGCAGTAGGAAAAAAAAAATAGTGATCTGGACTCTACGGCCCTGATTTATCACACCTTCACTCCAAAATTCTGGCATCAAAAAGTCGCAAATAATTTTGCGACTTTTTGCATTTTTACACCACTCACTCCAGTTTTGGAAAGTGGGTGTGGTTAGCGATGTTGATGAGTTTCACTCCAGATTTATCATTACGACATTTTTAAAATGTCGCAAAAAAGTTGCAATCTTACTCCAGGAAAAGTGTGGAGTAGGAAAAAAACTGGAGAAGCTTCTCTAGACAGAAGTGTTAAGTTTAGGGAAAAGCCAAATTTATAAGTATTATGAGACATTTGATAAATGTGGCATAAAGTACTCCAACACAGACTTGAGCAAAGCTGACTTCAGATATTCCCCTCATGATAAATTCCCCCCTATATCTGCAGTACTACTCCATGTATTACTGTAGATAATTGACCAAAATCATAGTGACAGATTCCCTTTAAAGGGGAGGCTTACGTTGAATATGGTGTTTGAGCTGCAGGCAGGAGGAGCTGAGCAGATTGATATGTAGTTTTATGGGGAAAAATTCACTAAAATTTGTATTTCATTCATTTAAATTCCTGCTTATTCTGGGCTTTGAAGTCCAGGAGGCGGTCCTATCAGTGATTGACAGCTAGTTCTGTATGCACAATCATAGGGGGAAGGCTGTCAATTACTGATAGGACCACCTCCTGGACTTCAAAGCTCAGAATGAGCAGGAATTTAAAGTGTAACTGCCATTTCACTACCAAAAAGGAAATTCCTAACATATATGATGCTGACGGGAAGATATTCATGAAGCTTTATTTTTCAGTTCATTTTACCTTTCTGATGTCTGTATTCAGCCCTTAGCAACTCTATTTCTCTGTGCCGCTATTTCAGAGATTTTTAAAATGGCGTCTGCTGCACTTCCTGTGGTGATCGTTGCCCTGTCCTTGAAGCCATCCAGTATTTCCCTCACCTCACATAAGCCCTTGCTCCCCTCACATGAACTAGCAGGACCAATCAGAATGCAGATAACCTCCCTCACTACCCTAGAGCAGTGTGTATCCTCTCGCATACAGCTAACCAGAGACAGACAAGACCAATCATAATGCAGATAGCCTCCCCCACTACCCCAAAGAAGTGTGTATCCTCTCGTATACAGTTAACCAGAGACCAGCCCTGCATTACATGAAATCAGTAAGCATTTGTTTTAGCCTCTTAATAGTCACCTGTCAGCTCTGCAGCTGCTCCCTCATTTTCCTCCACACGGACTCATTTCTCTGGTTTGGTATGACAGCAACATGTTCAGTACAGGGGAAGATATCACTGATAGAAATCTGGATACTGTGAATGCAGCTAATAGTGAAAATAAATGCAGATTTCATCCACGATTATTCCTGACTCAATTTCTAGCAGTGATTTCTCATCTGTTGCTTGGACTTTAGCTGTCATTCTGGTCTTGTATAAAGGCCTGGAATGTCTTTCAAACAAGACCAGTTGCATGTTTCTAGCTGTTATCATTCAGGAGAAAGCAGCATGTAGAGCAGCCCAACTCCCTCCACTCTACCCAAGCCCAGTCACTGAGGGCTGAGCTCCACCTCCCAGTGCTCTCCCAGGCACTCAGGGCTGAGCTCCACCTCCCTGTTCTCTCCCCAGCACTCAGGGCTGAGCTCCTCCTCCCAGTGCTCTCCCCAGCTCTCAGGGCTGAGCTCCTTACTCCCAGTGCTCTCCCCAGCACTCAGGGCTGTGCTCCTCCTCCCAGTGCTCTCCTCAGGACTGAGCTCCTCCTCCCAGTGCTCTCCCCAGCACTCAGGGCTGAGCTTCTCCACCCAGTGCTCTCCCCAGCACTCAGGGCTGTGCTCCTCCTCCCAGTGCTCTCCCCAGCACTCAGGGCTGTGCTCCTCCTCCCAGTGCTCTCCCCAGCACTCAGGGCTGTGCTCCTTCTCCCAGTGCTCTCCCCAGCACTCAGGGCTGTGCTCCTCCTCCCAGTGCTCTCCCCAGCACTCAGGGCTGAGCTCCTCCTCCCAGTGCTCTCCCCAGCACTCAGGGCTGTGCTCCTCCTTCCAGCGCTCTCCCCAGCACTCAGGGCTGTGCTCCTCCTCCCAGTGCTCTCCCCAGCACTCAGGGCTGAGCTCCTCCTCCCAGTGCTCTCCCCAGCACTCAGGACTGAGCTCCTCCTCCCAGTGCTCTCCCCAGCACTCAGGGCTGAGCTCCTCCTCCCAGTGCTCTCCCCAGCACTCAGGGCTGAGCTTCTCCTCCCAGTGCTCTCCCCAGCACTCAGGGCTGAGCTCCTCCTCCCAGTGCTCTCCCCAGCACTCAGGGCTGAGCTCCTCCTCCCAGTGCTCTCCCCAGCACTCAGGGCTGAGCTCCTCCTCCCAGTGCTCTCCCCAGCACTCAGGGCTGAGCTCCTCCTCCCAGTGCTCTCCCCAGCACTCAGGGCTGAGCTCCTCCTCCCAGTGCTCTCCCAGCACTCAGGGCTGAGCTCCTCCTCCCAGTGCTCTCCCCAGCACTCAGGGCTGAGCTCCTCCTCCCAGTGCTCTCCCCAGCACTCAGGGCTGAGCTCCTCCTCCCAGTGCTCTCCCCAGCACTCAGGGCTGAGCTCCTCCTCCCAGTGCTCTCCCCAGCACTCAGGGCTGAGCTCCTCCTCCCAGTGCTCTCCCCAGCACTCAGGGCTGAGCTTCTCCACCCAGTGCTCTCCCCAGCACTCAGGGCTGAGCTCCTCCTCCCAGTGCTCTCCCTGCACTCAGGGCTGTGCTCCTCCTCCCAGTGCTCTCCCCAGCACTCAGGGCTGAGCTCCTCCTCCCAGTGCTCTCCCCAGCACTCAGGGCTGAGCTCCTCCTCCCAGTGCTCTCCCCAGCACTCAGGGCTGAGCTCCTCCTCCCAGTGCTCTCCCCAGCACTCAGGGCTGAGCTCCTCCTCCCAGTGCTCTCCCCAGCACTCAGGGCTGAGCTCCTCCTCCCAGTGCTCTCCCAGCACTCAGGACTGAGCTCCTCCTCCCAGTGCTCTCCCCAGCACTCAGGGCTGAGCTCCTCCTCCCAGTGCTCTCCCCAGCACTCAGGGCTGAGCTCCTCCTCCCAGTGCTCTCCCCAGCACTCAGGGCTGAGCTCCTCCTCCCAGTGCTCTCCCCAGCACTCAGGGCTGAGCTCCTCCTCCCAGTGCTCTCCCCAGCACTCAGGGCTGAGCTCCTCCTCCCAGTGCTCTCCCCAGCACTCAGGGCTGAGCTCCTCCTCCCAGTGCTCTCCCCAGCACTCAGGGCTGAGCTCCTCCTCCCAGTGCTCTCCCCAGCACTCAGGGCTGAGCTCCTCCTCCCAGTGCTCTCCCCAGCACTCAGGGCTGAGCTCCTCCTCCCAGTGCTCTCCCCAGCACTCAGGGCTGAGCTCCTCCTCCCAGTGCTCTCCCCAGCACTCAGGGCTGAGCTCCTCCTCCCAGTGCTCTCCCCAGCACTCAGGGCTGAGCTCCTCCTCCCAGTGCTCTCCCCAGCACTCAGGGCTGAGCTCCTCCTCCCAGTGCTCTCCCCAGCACTCAGGACTGAGCTCCTCCTCCCAGTGCTCTCCCCAGCACTCAGGACTTAGCTCCTCCTCCCAGTGCTCTCCCCAGCACTCAGGGCTGAGCTCCTCCTCCCAGTGCTCTCCCCAGCACTCAGGGCTGAGCTCCTCCTCCTAGTGTTCTCCCCAGCACTCAGGGCTGAGCTGCTCCTCCCAGTGCTCTCCTCAGGACTGAGCTCCTCCTTCCAGTGCTCTCCCCAGCACTCAGGGCTGAGCTTCTCCACCCAGTGCTCTCCCCAGCACTCAGGGCTGAGCTCCTCCTCCCAGTGCTCTCCCTGCACTCAGGGCTGTGCTCCTCCTCCCAGTGCTATCCCCAGCACTCAGGGCTGAGCTCCTCCTCCTAGTGTTCTCCCCAGCACTCAGGGCTTAGCTCCTTCTCCTAGTGTTCTCCCCAGCACTCAGGGCTGAGCTCCTCCTCCCAGTGCTCTCCCCAGCACTCAGGGCTGAGCTCCTCCTCCCAGTGCTCTCCCCAGCACTCAGGGCTGAGCTCCTCCTCCCAGTGCTCTCCCCAGCACTCACGGCTGAGCTCCTCCTCCCAGTGCTCTCCCCAGCACTCAGGGCTGAGATCCTCCTCCCAGTGCTCTTCCCAGCACTCAGGGCTCAGCTCCTCCTCCCAGTGCTCTCCCCAGCACTCAGGGCTCAGCTCCTCCTCCCAGTGCTCTCCCCAGCACTCAGGGCTCAGCTCCTCCTCCCAGTGCTCTCCCCAGCACTCAGGGCTGAGCTCCTCCTCCCAGTGCTCTCCCCAGCACTCAGGGCTGAGCTCCTCCTCCCAGTGCTCTCCCCAGCACTCAGGGCTCAGCTCCTCCTCCCAGTGCTCTCCCCAGCACTCAGGGCTGAGATCCTCCTCCCAGTGCTCTCCCCAGCACTCAGGGCTAAGCTCCTCCTCCCAGTGCTCTCCCCAGCACTCAGGGCTAAGCTCCTCCTCCCAGTGCTCTCCCCAGCACTCAGGGCTCAGCTCCTCCTCCCAGTGCTCTCCCCAGCACTCAGGGCTGTGCTCCTCCTCCCAGTGTTCTCCCCAGCACTCAGGGCTGAGCTCCTCCTCCCAGTGCTCTCCCCAGAACTCAGGGCTGTGCTCCTCCTCCCAGTGCTCTCCCCAGCACTCAGGGCTGTGCTCCTTCTCCCAGTGCTCTCCCCAGCACTCAGGGCTGAGCTTCTCCTCCCAGTGCTCTCCCCAGGCACTCAGGGCTGAGATCCTCCTCCCAGTGCTCTTCCCAGCACTCAGGGCTCAGCTCCTCCTCCCAGTGCTCTCCCCAGCACTCAGGGCTCAGCTCCTCCTCCCAGTGCTCTCCCCAGCACTCAGGGCTGAGCTCCTCCTCCTAGTGTTCTCCCCAGCACTCAGGGCTCAGTTCCTCCTCCCAGTGCTCTCCCCAGCACTCAGGGCTCAGCTCCTCCTCCCAGTGTTCTCCCCAGCACTCAGGGCTGAGCTCCTCCTCCCAGTGCTCTCCCCAGCACTCAGGGCTCAGCTCCTCCTCCCAGTGTTCTCCCCAGCACTCAGGGCTGAGCTTCTCCTCCCAGTGCTCTCCCCAGCACTCAGGGCTGTGCTCCTTCTCCCAGTGCTCTCCCCAGCACTCAGGGCTCAGCTCCTCCTCCCAGTGTTCTCCCCAGCACTCAGGGCTGAGCTTCTCCTCCCAGTGCTCTCCCCAGCACTCAGGGCTGAGCTCCTTCTCCCAGTGCTCTCCCCAGCACTCAGGGCTGTGCTCCTTCTCCCAGTGCTCTCCCCAGCACTCACAGCTGAGCTTCTCCTCCCAGTGCTCTCCCCAGCACTCAGGGCTGAGTTCCTCCTCCCAGTGCTCTCCCGTCTCTTCGTTATAATACAGAGGAGACCGCTGCACATGACAGCGCTGTGAGAAGTGGCTGCAGATTAGGAAAGTAGCGCACATTTTTGGGAGTTATCAGGTAAAACGGAAAATGATTAAATGCATTTATACAGCAGGGTGTACTATACCGTTAGGATATAAAAAATGAAACGGCAGTTACACTTTAAATGAATGAAATACAATTACTGACTCATTTCCCATAAAACTATACATCAATCTGCTCAGCACCACCTGCTCTATAACCTGCTGCCTGCAGCTCAGACACTGTGTTCAATGTGACAGGTTCCTTTGAAAACCCCGGCACTATGCTGAAGCTGGCAGCCAGTACCCTGCCTATGGCACAGCAGAACAGGCTGTCACGATACACCCTGCATTTGCATAAAAGGATTCTGAAAATATTAAGCTAATCTACCATATGCAAAGAGGAGATACAGAAAACCACCTCGCTAGTGCCACCTTGTGGAAGTTGCTCTGTATAAGTGAAAATTTGACTTTTTAATAAACTTTGGGATTTGACAAGGGAATATAGCCAAGCCAAATATCCTTCTGGAGAATGCTGTTTCAGGGTGCTTGCCCCTCGCACAGACTGAGTAGGATTCTAAATCCCACCCTGAAACAGCTGTCTGCAGATGGATATTTAGCTTGGCTATATTGCCCTGTCAAATCCCAAGGCTTATTAAAAAGTCGAAAAGTCGTACGTCTTCCACAAGGTGGCGCTGGTGAGATTCTTCCCTTGCTTAGGAGATACTTCTTTACATATTCTTTTCCCATGGAGCTACCAGTAAGTCTCCATACAGGACTGGTCTCTTTAAGGAGATCCAGCACCTTGCCTTAGCAAGATAATCTACCAAAACTGTTGGCCCCATTAGCAGATTATATATTATATTATCACATGGGGGTCGCAAGGAGGTATTCAACGCATTTCCACAGGGGAATACCACTTAGAAAAACATGTCTGCCTTCTTCCAAAAACAGCACCCCTCCTGTCCGCAGGTTCTGTGCAGTATTGCAGCTCTGCCTCATTGACTCCAATGGAGTAATACCAGACACAATCCATGGACAGGGGATGGTTCTGTTTTTGGAAGACAGCAGACATGTTCTTCTAATCCTGGACAACCCCTTTAGTTCTTCTAAAGCACATTAGATGATTTTGCACAATCGTACAGCTGAACTATGTAAAACACACCTCATCCTGTTTGGCTCAGAGACTGCCAGCACCACGGCAAATCCTGCCCAACGACAATGAGGTATATCTGCAAATCTCTATGTCTGCCGGTGTCTCAGAGACATCTCCGTATCGGGTGTGTAATGCACTGTGTTTTTCAGTTCCTCCAATACATTAGTGCATATCTCTCCCCTGTTCTGTTTGCTAAAACGATATCAGTCTGGAGTCCAAGCGCTTGGCTCACAGTTGTAGAACACAGTCGGTGACAGACAGCAGAGATCTTGCGAGGGTTAAGGAATCAAAAGGCTGTATGCACATGAAGCCAACTGAGGCCTCTTGATGAGCCTTAGCCTGGGGGTGTAGAGGTATCGAAAGTAAAGAAACCCTTTTCTGTACAGTTCATCTTTATAGGAAATGTACAAACACACACTTAAAAGGTGACTTTTCTTTTCCCTTTAGATCGCTTTGCTTGATGTGGACATCTGTGGTCCGTCAATTCCAAAAATAATGGGTCTAGAAGGCGAACCGGTAAGAACCTTCAATTGCCACTTTTTTTTTTATCGCTTATTCAGTATTTTTCGCTTTATAAGATGCACCAGATAAGACGCACATAGGTTTTAGAGGAGGAAAATAAGAAAAAAATATTTTCTATCAAACCTCAGAACAGACGTCCAATCTTCATCAGACCTCAGATCAGACCCCCATCAGAGAGAAAATAAACGAATCAACTTACCTCTCATGCTCTACCCCCACTCTGCAGAAAGCAGCCTCTCCTGCACTCACCGCTCCCTTGTCTTCTCCAGACCTGCGCTGCACTGTGACCTGACAATATGTCAGGTAATAGCGCGCGCACTATGTCTTGACGCTGTACGCAGTCAGGACAGCACAGTGGGTGTCTGGAGGAAGACCAGGGAGTGGTGAGTACAGCCAGCACCAGTAGTGCTATAGTCTGAAATGTTTCACCTCTTTCTTTTCTTTATCCAGTCTATTTTCCTCAAACAGCTCATCCACCATAGTAACATAGCTGAAAATCTATTTTTTACTTCTAGGTTCACCAAAGTGGCTCTGGATGGTCACCTGTTGTAAGTATCTCTCACTCCAGGCTGCCGCCTCCGAATGGTCAAATCTTGTTTCTTGGTATTATTGGGGGTTTAAAGTGTGTACAAGTATGCACACTGTCATGTCTGTGATCCTACAGTGACACCTAGTGTCCACACCTAGTGTTACCGGCTCTCACATTCTACACAATGTTAACTGTATGATCTAGTGATGATTGAGCACCAAAGCATTTGGGTTTTCAGCCCGAACACATTGCTATATTCCTGTGCTATATACCCGAGTATAATGGAAGTCAATGAGAGACAGAAGGGAGGGTGCCTGGTCCATTTGAAAAGGTCAGAAAGTGACAGAAACACCACCGAAATGGATCGAGAACAGCATGGGGACGATGTCTGGATGCATCTTGGACTCTCAGGTCGCTGCTGGGAACCATGACTGACTGACAAAAATACGCACGCACAAACATTCTTTCCTGTATATTCAATTGTATATAAAGTGCAAGTGCTGCCAAAAATTACAAGCAAGAGGCACTGCCTGTATATCAAATAAAGGAGGCACAGGTGTAGTCAGCAGACTGAGTTGTTACCAGGAGCAACAGTGCAGGACAGAAGGATGAGGCAGAAGTGAAGTCAGACAGGCAATAGGTCAGGGCAGGCGGCACAGGGACAGGTCAGGGCTGAAAGGAAACACTGGCCGCAGATCACCGACGCGGTAAGCAGGGGAACCGTGGCGCACAGCAGCCACTGTTACATTCTAAGTATTGTCTTGTCTGTTGCCATGTTTTTTATGACTGTTTGTACATAAACCACTGAATGGTAAAGCGCTGCGGAACATGTTGGCGCTATATAAATAAGGATTATTACTATTTGTCTCATAGAATATCTTGGTGTGCAGATGACGTCACCTCTCTCCAGATATAAATGACATCACGTTCAGTGTTAATTTGTAGGATCAGGATGCCGGCTGTCTGGTCACCAGTGAATTTCCTATGTTTGTATTTCAGTATGTAGAGGACAACCTGGCAGTGATGTCTGTCGGCTTCTTGCTTGGTAGTCCAGATGATGCAGTTATATGGAGGGGCCCCAAGAAAAATGGTTTGTATGACAATATTTGACAATGTACGACTGAATGATTGCTGTAACCAAACCAAAATTACTCTGTCCAAAAGGGCATTGGTTATTAACTTCAGCTAACGCCCACCTTCTTAACTCACATGGGGTATTAAGCCACCCATACACATAAGATAAATGTCAGCCATGAAATTGTACAACTGCCAAAAATGTGATCTGTCAGGTCGTACTCTTTCGAGTGCGTGAAAATGCATGTGTATGGTATGAGCGACCAAATGCAGCCAATAATTTGACGTTGCATATGCTCACTCTGCTGTCTTATGTTTTCTTTTTTTTTAATAGTCCCTCTCTGATCTCCCTGTTTAGTCTGGCATGATGATGGCGGGATTGTCCGCACCGTCATTATAGTCTGGCATGATGATGGCGGGATTGTCCGCACCGTCATTATAGTCTGGCATGATGATGGCGAGATTGTCCGCACCGTGATTATAGTCTGGCATGATGATGGCGGGATTGTCCGCACCGTCATTATAGTCTGGCATGATGATGGCGGGATTGTCCACACAGTCAATCTAGTCTGGCATGATGATGGCGGGATTGTCCGCACCGTCATTATAGTCTGGCATGATGATGGCGGGATTATCCACACAGTCAATCTAGTCTGGCATGATGATGGCGGGATTATGCGCACAGTCTTTTCGGCCAAGCCTTGTCTTAATTGCGTGGCTGGTTTTACATTGCTATACTACAGAGGATACCACCATAAGCACTGGGGAAAGGCCAAGCCAAACACCCCCTTCCCCCTTTTTTTCTGATTAGTGCTGGTCAAGTTTCTGAAACTGCCAGCAATCACCAAGGAAAATTGGGGCCAAAATGCATTTGTACTGCTGCAGCTGCTGTAGTTTTACATGATGGCTGATGAGGTGGAGGAGCACTTTCTAGAACATGTATACGCCCTAACAGGTCATATTGAAAAAGGGTTATGCCTTTTTAGCAACGCGGAACCACTGATTCTCATCTAACGGTCGTCTCTGAAGTGCTGGCTCAGACAATAATTCAACACTTTGGGAGACTCCACAATTGAAGGCAGTCTAGCCATACGCACTAGATGTGTTAGGTATATGTATGTGGGGGTCAGGAGTCATAGCTGATGGCCAAACAAACGTGCAGCAGAAGCTATCTTATGGGTATGGCCAGCTTAAGGATTCTTTTACACAGACAGACTAAGAGCGTCAGTCAACAGTCTAGCAAGTCGATTGGCGTTCGTTAAAGGACCTTTTACATGGGCTGATAATTGCTTAAAGGGGTTCTCCAGGAATTAAAATACTTAAATATTATTTTAAAATAAATATATTCACAAATACCTTTCATTACTTAGAATGGCTTGTTTTGTCTAGGGAGCAATCATTAGGGGAAATAAAATGGCTGCCATCCTATTAGTACACACAGAACCCGTCCTAATCACACAGGAGGACAAGTTACTTCACCACAATGAGCCATAGTGCTGCCTCATCCTCCTCTCTGCTTGTCAGGAATCATGATCCTGAATACAGGTGAATGTCTGTGGGAATGGAGATGATGAGGAGACATGAGAGGAGGGTGAGGTGTGGCTAATGAGCAGCAGCTCATGTATGCAGTCTCCATTACCATAGCAACACATTACCACAGCCTGTCCTGTCCGTCCTCTCTAGAGATGAGCGAATAAAAAAATAAAAAGTGTTTCGGCTGATTTGCCAAAAAAAAAAAAAATGGCTTTGCGATGAATTACTTCGTCACGAAGTGCAATTTTTTTGTAAGTAGTGGGTGCAATGACACGGATCTGCCATAGCGCCACCCGCCAACATTGTACCACTCAGATGCTGCATTCATACATGATCGCGGCATCTGAGTGTAAAAACGGTGTAAAATTAGCATAAAAAATTTAATTTAAACTTACCTCTCCCATTTGCTGGCAACGGGTCAGTCACCGCCATCTGACTCGAGATTACGTCATCACGCCGGCTGGAGTGGTGATGTCATACGTCGCTATGCACGGGATTTCAGCCGAGATCTTCAATCAAGATGGCGGCTGGATAAAGCAGGCGAGTATGATTTATTTTATTTTTTTACACTATTTCAGGTTAAATTGATTCGCTAACACGAAGCACAAGTAAATTCGGCTTCGAGGCAAATCGAATTTGCCCATCTCTAGTCCTCTCTGTACTTCATGTCTTCTCATGAACTAAATTCCGCAGAGATTCAGCTGAAGATGTTATCATCTGTATTTAGGATCATAATCCCTGACAAGTAGAGAGAAGGAGGAGGAGGCAGCTCTTTACCTCAGTGTTGTAAAGTAACTTGTCCTCATGTGTGATCAGGACAGGTTTTGTGTGAACTAACGGGACAGCGGCCATTTTGTTTCCCCTGATGATTGCTCCCCAGACAAAACAAGCCATTATAAATAATGAAAGGTATTTTGGATTATATTTATAATAAAGTGATATTTAAGTATTTTCATTTTCTTAATTTCCGGAGAACCCCTTTTAATGTGGCTAATCATTTACATTATTGTTGGCAGCCTACCCCCTGTTTACATGGGGCCATGTGTTACTGATAAATGGGAATAGTTATGTGTGCATAAAAATGTGGTCAGCCGAAGCTTGTTAGCTGACCACTGTGCCCTTTACCCAGGGCAATGATAGGGACTGAGCATTTAAAATGACAATTGTTCTCTCAATCATCTGCCCATGTAAAAGGTCCTCAAGTCAGCTGAATATATCGTCCGCACCAATTGTAGTTTTATATATGAACTCGCCAAGCATTTCCCATTTCTGAGCAGTATGTGAGACCCACTAACAGAGGTTATACCGCTGCCCACTACGTGGCATTAGGCACTAGACATTTGTTGGAGCTGTTGTTCCAGACATGACTGTCTAGTCCTGCATCTCAGCTCCATTCACACGATCACACTGTGATGGCTCACCTCCAGCACTCCAGCTGTTGTAAAACTACAACTCCCACCATGCCCTGCTGTAGGCTGATAGATGTAGGCAGTCTTTGCATGCTGGGAGTTGTAGTTTTGCAACAGCTAGAGAGCCGCAGTTTGGCCATCCCTGGTCTAGGCCATCAATTGATATTCCTGGAAAACACCTTGCTACATTTAATTTTATTATGGCAAAATAGTTTATAGGTCATACACTACAAAAATACTTCCACCTCAGGTATAAAATATACCGTATGTGATAGAACTCACTGGTTTGTGTGCTTATGGTTTTCTTCCTTTTCAATTGTCTAGGAATGATTAAGCAGTTTTTGAGAGATGTCGACTGGGGAGAAGTGGATTACCTGATCGTAGATACTCCTCCTGGTACCTCTGATGAGCATCTGTCAGTAGTGCAGTACCTTAGTGCGGCCCACATTGATGGCGCGGTCATCATCACTACTCCTCAGGTAAGATTTTACATTCCACACGCATTTTGCTCTGGTTGTAGTTATGAAATATGCTTCTAAACAATTTCAGGGGTCCATACTGTGGACAGCAGTGCCGCCTGTGTTGTGGCACAAGGTTAGGTCTACACAGGTATGTTTGGTACCTTTAGTGTTTCTCTGTGGGGAACTAGGTTGTGGAAGACTATGTGACCATTGCTGAAAGTCTTAGGATCTTATCATTGCGATGGGTAGAAGGTCCCCAATGACCTTAATTTCCCAAAGGAAACATTGCGGTTGCAGAAATACCGGACTAGTGTCACCATGTGATTGTCACCTAATTGTGAATCTTCACTTAGAGGCATGGACCTTATAGTATTCTAGTCACAATGTTGTCCTAATTGTATACAGCAGTTCAGCTACTTCAAAATATTTCTTGTGCTTCTTTTTCCATTTTACCAGGAGGTATCACTCCAAGATGTACGAAAAGAAATCAATTTTTGTCGCAAAGTGAAATTGCCGATTATTGGAGTAGTAGAAAACATGAGTGGTTTTATCTGCCCAAAATGCAAGGTGCGTGTTCACAATTCTAATCGATACCAATACATTGTATTAGGAACCCAGTTTATGGCTCATTATCCAGTATCTGTGGAAGCTCTCCCCCAGATAAAATAACTCGGAGTTATAGAACCCAGCTTCTTAATATACATACACTTAGGGCCCATTAACACGTCCCCAATTCTGTTCCGCATTTTGCGGAACGGAATTGCGGACCCATTAATTTTAATGGGGACAGACGATGTCCCGGCCGGGTCCGCAATCACGTTCCTGAAAAAAATAGAACATGTTCTATTCTTGTCTGCAATTGCTATATAGTGCCAGCGATGTGTGGTCTGCAAATTACGGAACGTACATCGCCGATGTCCGTGTTTTGCGGATCCGCAAAACACACACGGACGTGTGAATGGACCCTTAGGCCTCTTTCACACAGGCGTCATGTTTGACGCCCGGATAGGATGCTGGTGCGTTGCGGGAATATGCGCGATTTTTCCGCGCGTGTGCGAACTTTTGTAATGCGTTTTGCACGTGCGTGTGAAAAATCGGCATGTTTGGTACCCAGACCCGAACCCGGACTTCATCATTAAAGTCTGGTTTCGGGTTGAGTATTCACATCACATGGTCCATCACGGACCATGTGATTGAACCATGTGATGTGACGTCATCACAGGTCCTTTAGACGGCAGCTAATGCTTGAAGAGAGAAGACAGATCGCCAACTACGCGATCAAGTGGATAAGGTAAGTTAAGTTTTTTTTATTTTTAACCCCTCCATCCACATTTTACTAAGCATTCTTTATTAAGAATGCTATTATTTCCCCTTATAACCATGTTATAAGGGAAAATAATAAAGATTGGGTCCCGTCGCTCACAACCATGCGGGAAAATCGCACTGCATCCGCACTTGATTGCGGATGCTTGCGATTTTCCCGCAGCCCCATTCACTTCTATGGGGCCTGCGTTGTGTGAAAAAACGCAAAATATAGAGCATGCTGCGATTTTCACACAACGCAGAAGTGATGCGTGAAAATCACCGCTCATGTGCACAGCCCCATAGAAATGAATGGGTCCGGATTCAGTGCGGGTGCAATGCGTCCTGCTCACGCATTGCACCCGCGCGGAAAACTCGCCCGTGTGAAAGGCGCCTTAGGGCCCATCAACACAGATTTGTAAAAAAAAAAATTTCAGGTTGGATTTGAAGCAGATTCTGCACACAAAAAAGGACGGGCAGCCAAACGTTATCTGCCTCTTATAGTTTTCAAGTGGACACAGTTTATTGGCACAACCATGCCATGGGTGCCCACTGAAAACAATGGATGGCGGTGTCCATGCGGCTTTTTTTAGTGGAATTCGTGCCAAATTCAGCCTGCTAAAAACTCATTATGCAAATTTCCCCAGTTTTTAAGCTCTCTTGTTATCAGTTCATCCTGGTCTTGCACGGCTGCAGGATTCATTTCGAGAAGGACAAGTTTTCCTCTTTGAACCGTAAACCATTCATGAACAGCAAGCAGACACTGAAAATGGTAAGGAATTGAATCACAAAGTACAAGGGGTCTTCAAAAAGTTTCTGCACTTTTTCCACTCTTAAGAATCTCAAAAACAAATGACTTTTCTACTTTGTCACCTTCCTGCGCAATGCATTTTCCCATCGTCGTACCAACTTTTAATTTCCATCAGCAAAAAATATTTTTGGTAAAGCGCGTGTAGGCACTGCTTTCACATCATGAAAATCATCTTCCCCCTTAAAGGGCTTGTCCCACAAATAATATTCTACAGTTTTGAAACCAAAACTGTAATTGCATGTAATGAAAAATTTGGGATAGCTAGTGAGTCCTTCAATAAAATGCATCTGTATAGCGCCACCTGCTGTTTGTTTTTTTTTCTTATTTCTTTGACCTGCTCACTGAGAAGGTCGCACATGCTTAGATCCATCCCTTAACTGCCTCCTGAGCTGTGACAGGAAGAATAGGGACACGCCCCCTGATCTGCAGCAGGAAAAACACTCCCCCTGAGCTGTCAGCTTGGTATAAATCTAGCAGAGCAATGAATGGAGAGATCTCTGGACCCATGTGAGGTGCAGGGCTGGTTCTGGCTTTGTTAGAAAGAGAATGTCATGTATTATATGAGGTCTTTTTTCCTTTTTGGTGCAGTTTATAAGTTCCGCAGCCATCTTCTCCACAGTATGAGAGCTCATTCTAAACTGCATGCTGAACCGGGTTGCCAGACTGGACTAGACTAATCACATGAGACTCTCGGACACGACCAATTACTACTCTTCCCGTCCTCACCGTTTCCAACTAAAATGTAAATGTGCGGTAACTTTTTGAAGACCCCCTTGTATGTTAAAAACTTTTCAATAAAGGGTGTTATTGTTACAGCAATTAAAGCTCATGCATTGTGTAATGAAAAGTTATACAGTTTTCCAATATATGTCCTGTACCAACTCTGCTTGCTTTCATTCGGTGGAAACCTGATGTCCTGGACACAGCTGCTCAGATTGTACTTCTACTTTAATCAGTGCCCATCACACGAACAGGATAGAATTCATCAGGATTCCTATGAAATGACTGCAAGCAGAGATCTTGAAAGCCAAGAGTAATTGATGCAGAAATTATATTGGGATGTTTCCATTATACAATGAGTAACATCTATAACAACGTAATACCCCTTTAAGCGTTACCGATAGTAAAAAAATCACCCTTCAAAGTAATAGAAAAACCTTATTTTCCGTAATAGAAATAATTTGGTAATAAAAATGCTGCAGCAGTGTAAACAGTGGCGGCTTTCCCTCTGGTTGCCATGGTTACTTCCAGGGTCACGGTATATGTATAAGCACAGTTTAGTGTATGCTTGATATACAGATCTACTTTATTAGCTTTGTGCTGTTTGGGAAGCGTGTAGATGCTGATGATGTCCCTGGAGGTTACCATGGCAACCAGGATGAAAGCGCCCATTGTTTCCACTGCAGCCGGAGCACGACTGATGTTTGTCACAAATCCCTGTTCACATCTGCATTGTGGTTTCCATTTATAATGAAAGCCCAGGAGCCATGCCAGACCCTTTTTACAATGGACACCGACAGACCACTTGCTTAGATCTGCTGCAATGTGGAATCTGCAGTGGAGGCCCCTCAGAACCTCAGGTGCTGGTCCAGTCCCGACTCCTTCGCTCTCTTCTGGTGTGTTGAGCCAGGACGTGAAGAGCAAGGGGGACCAGACCGTCGTAACAGCGGCAGGGGATTGGTGAGGGTGAGTATAGTTTATTTTGGACTTCCCCCGAAAAGCTGGACATAACTGGATATACTGTGTCTGATTATTGGGCTTGTGACCCACAACAGTGCCACTCGTTTCCTGACTCTTTGGAGGAATCTCAAGACAATCCCATTTACTTGTGTGAGATATTTATCAATTTTGGGTATTTTACTATATGCCTCTCTGTATAGAATAGCATAGTCAACCATACCTTGACCAACATAGGTATACCAGCCAGACGCCGGCCAAAAGGACACCATTTTGGCCCCTGTCAGGTGAGTGGAGGCCTATGGACACATTTGAGCAGATGTTCACTGCAGTGATCGGTGTATCTGCCGTTCTCCAGGTAAATACCCAACTTGCTGTCAAAGTTAGATATTGCGGAGCGTGTTACTGTCAAGCATGCGATGTGTTTGGACGCGTCACATACTCTGATGATGAGTCGTGTGCTGAGCGCGACATAGTGATTTTTATTTTTCATTTTTTTGTCCCTTTCAGAATGAATCTCAGATTTTCCCACCAACTACTGGGGGAGCGGAGAAAATGTGCAGTGATTTTGGCATTCCCCTGCTGGGCAGGGTTCCCCTGGACCCAAATATAGGTAGATTACTGTTTATTCCACATTCTTTTTTACAGATCAAGACTGGAGGAAAATAACGCAGTTCCGACAACATTTTACTATCTGTCGTAGGCCTTTCTCAGCACAGTGAGGTTAATGGAGGAGATTTATCAAATTGTCTAAAAGAGACACTGGCCCAGGTTTATTAATTTGTCTGCACCTAGATTTTGACTAAAAAGTGGTGCAAATTGGTGCAACTAAGGTCTCTACAACTTTTTTCACAGGAAAACGGCATGGAGTAAGATGCAGCTAATGTACTGTGATTGTCCATATTGCCTTCTTTGCTGGCTAAACTCATTTCTCCATCACGTTGCACACTGCTCGTTTCCATGGTTGTGACCACCCTGCAATCCAGCAGTTGTGGTCGTGCTTGCGGGAGTGGACATGGGCTGGCGCTTTTTTCTACATTGCAATCCAGCATCGATGGCCGTGCTTACACAGAGTGGTCGTATGGAAACAAAGGAGTGTATAAGTGATGGAAAAATGGGTCTAGCTTGTATTAACTTTCTCTACATGAAGTGAGACAACCCCTTTAAGCTTACACCATCTATAGGATTAGTAAATCTGCACCACTGACTTTGTTGCTCATATCAACCAGTCACAGCACAGCTTTCATTTCGTACAGGGCTCTTAAAAAATAAAAGCTGTGCTATGATTGGTTGTTACAGCCAGCAACAAGTTTTTCTTTTAGATGGTTTTAGACTGTAAATCTTCCTCATGCATACTGGGACCTTCCCCCTAAATTTAAATGGATATTCCTACCCAAGACACTAATGGAATATTGCTAGGAGATGCCATCAGTGTCTGAAAGGAATAGGTCCTACCTCTGGGACCCTCTTTTCTACAGAACAGGGGCCCCCGCTGTGAAGAGAGCACTCAGCGCATGCACAGCTTACACGCCATTCACTGCTGTAGGACTTCTAAAAATAGCGAGTGAGTCAAATTGGCTATTTTTGGAAGTCCCATAGCAATGACTGGAGCACAAGCTGTGCACATTTGGCCACCTCTCCATTCACTGATCTGGTGCTACCCCAAATGGCAAAGTGCTATTTCCGGAAGTCCCATAGCGATGAACGGAGGCTCTCCCTTCATTTCAGGGACTCTGTTCTGGAGATAGGTGTGGGTCTCGCTTATGGGACCCGCACCTATCGGACACCGATGTCATAAGGCCAGGATATGCCCTAGATGTGAATTCCCCTTTAAAACTATAATATATTCAAATCATCAAAACTACCATACAGTCCAGAATCTCCGCCAGCCGACAGCAATACCAGATTAGCAAGAAATCTCAGTGTTAACCCTTAGTCGTGGGTGGGATAGTGTTTTGGTTTTCAAGAGATTGTTCTTTAGTTTGGGGCCCCACTTCAATAAAATCACAGTTTACCACAGCCTTAGTGAAAGGTTAAAGTTTAAATTCCTGTGCTAATTGTACAACTTTTTAGACTGCGGGGTGGTCACCTTAGGGTCCATTTATATGTCGGTTGTGTATTGCGGATCCGCAATACACCGGACCGGCACCGCTATAGAAATGCCTATTCTTGTCCGCTATTGCCGACAAAAATAGGACATGTTTTATTGTTTTCGGGAGCCGCGGACAAGAAGATCGGGGCCGCACACCAGAAATGCGGATAGCACACTGTATGCTGTCCGCATCTCTTCCGGCCCTATTGAAAATGAATGGGTCCTGGTCCGGACACATTCTACGAACGTGTAAATGGACCCTTAAGCTGCTATTTTTATTACTATTGCTGAAAAACTTTAAAGTAGATAATTTGTAGTCATTTTATTTTGCTCCTTTTTGTTTAAAGGAAGGAGCTGTGACACCGGCAAATCCTTTTTTACTGAAATTCCAGATTCTCCAGCAACCTTGTCCTACAGAGCAATAATACAAAGTATGTACCCGTTCATTGTAGGCTTTTCTTTTTTTATATTGGATGTTATGTGTTAGCATTGGCTCGCAGGAGATGTTTGTAGTGAACGTAGTGATGTTATCAGGACTAAGGGTGCTGTCACACACAGCGACCACTGAACAGCCATGACTGGCAGGCACACGCCTTTGCTGCTTGCTGATGATGAAAGAAACGCTGTTTGTTAAACCGTACTGCCATAATCGCCAAGGAGTTTACACTCGTGCCTTGGTTGGCGGCGGCAGTTGTGTCTGACAGTGCCCTAAAAGTGACTTAAACTAAGGTCCTATACACACAACCATATAAGTTTTGCAGTCCACAAATTGTGGATGCTCACAATATGGATACCGCCCGTTGCTGCGTATTCTAGTCCTCAAAACGGACAATAATAGGTAGGACATATGAGGGATGGCGGATTGGACACAGATGTGGCTAGCACGCGGTTTTTACGGCCCCATTAAAATTAATGCAGACCCAAAATACAGTCATGTGCATGAGGCCTAATGCTACTGTGTACGAGCAGCAGGTGAACCTACCACCACGACAAGCTCCTTAAGATTACCTCTATCTAATAGGGGATATTATAAAGTGGACTGTAAGGGTGCAAATGAACAAAATAAATGTCATGCTCAAGTAGCAATCAGCAGGCTGGAAAATAGATTGCTCTCTTAAGCCTCATCCACACATCAGTGTTTGGTCAGTGATTTCCATCAGTGATTTTTGAGCCAAAACCAGGTGCTGCTCTAAACCCAGAACAGGTGCAGATCTTTTCCTTATACCTTATCTCTGTGGAGGCTCCAATCCTGGATTTGGCTCACAATCACTGATGGAAATCACTGACGTGTGAATGAGGCATTAGGCTTATAGAGCAATTTCAAATGGATCCTGATGGACCTCATTGGGGTCTGTCAGGAGATAGACAAGGAGGATCACGTGAGACACATGTCCACAACCCTGGTTCTTAACAAACCAGATGCGTCTTGTAATCTTAAGGCCCCCATAATATACTAGTTTGGCTACCATTGTTTTATCCCTGTACTGTAACTGTCAAGGACAGAACTTAAAATGATTGTCGCTGCTCTACATGCCAGTGTTCGAGCTCCCGGTACAATATCTGGGTCACATTGCGGAGCAGACTGAAAAGCGTTACTTCTTGGTTCAGTGTCTGTGTAGGGTTGGGAGTTTGAAGGGGAGAGCTGCAAGAGTTACAGCCTCCAGTGAACCCCACCCCCCACACCACAGCAGGTGATATGGGGACTTGTCACTTGTCTTCTTGTCATCACCCCCTCTTACAAATGAGATAGGATTTTTTCCACTCATTGTCACACTTTTTCTTTTGTACTTTTTTTGGTTTAGATAATGAGCACTTTTACATCCAGTCACCAAGTCAGCTGATTTCTAATGCGAACATTTACTTCAGTAACAAATTTTCAATAGGTCCAGCGCCTTGGAATTTAAATTAAAACATAACTTTTATTTACATGAATAAAATAAACTCCATGGTGTCCTCGGGGGGCCGTTTCACACAGATCGCGCTTCATTAGGGCTTGATGAAGAGCGATCTGCATGAAATGTGCCCCCCTGAGGACACCATGGAGTTACTTTATTCATGTAAAAAAAAAAAAGTACGTTTTATTATAAATTTCAAGGCGCCGGACCTATTGAAAATTTGTTACTGAAGTCTCATGACCTCAGATCCGGGGGATTTATCCGTGCTGCCTTTTTCTTCATATTGTGGCAGTCTCTGGATTACGCAAATTTAGGGTGAGCTGTGCAAAAAAATATTTTTTGTCTTGTTTTTTCTTGCGAACATTTACTGCCATTTAAATGTCAGAAATTTTAATGATTTTGTCAAGACGTGTAAAGTGTCTCAGTCTCTGCTTTAGTCAGCCTTTTAACCACAAACATTATTTTTCCTGCATTTTTTACAAAACGTTACCAGTTGATGAAGAACTGCATGAAGGGAAGTGCAGGGCGGCATTTTCAGAATGTAAACTTATAAGTAGAAAAAATAAGTAGCGGCACTCACCGTTGTATTAACTTCACAGCTTTATTGTAAGTAAAAAAGGGCGGGCGCAGGCACTACACAAAAGGTCAGGCAACAGCCGTTTCCCGCACCTCACGCTGTGTCAAGCCTACTATTTTCAGAATGTGCCCCAAGTCTGCTTTTTCAGAAAATAAACGGTTTAAGTTTTTTTTTTTTTTTTTTATAAATCGCGTTATATTTGTGAAATGTGAAAATCAAAAAAGCATGTTGTGATGCTCCTTGCAAGAAACGGGTGAAGTAGTTGCAAGAAAGAATATGGGATCCATATAGCTAATCGTATCTCTTTTTGGTTCTCCTACAGAAATTCAAGACTTTTGTTCTCTGAGACACTGACCGTAAGTTTCTTTGGACAGGAACGGTACAGAGTAACTCCCTTTCCCGCAAGTGATTGTTTACTATTCGTTTCTGAAATCTCTACAAGGACGTTAAATCATACCATCCGCTTTTTACTATGTGACGGCTTAGTTTGAGTTTTCTCTTAAGTGGAAAATGGCCGCTAAGTAGATGTCGGCTTCTAGACATCGATATATTGCTTAGAACAGACTGCCACTATTTGATGGAGAATCTCCTGCAGTGAAGATAAGATCTATTTTCTCACTGGACAAACAAGATAAGAAGTCAGTCTGCTCACTTAATAACAAACACAGATGACAAAAGTGAAAGCGTAAGAATTGCAAGCCTACCAGACCAAGAAAAAAAGAATATGAAAAGTTTAGTTTCACTGTGGTCAATCATTGTATCCAGAATAAAAATATTTAATAAGCCAAAACAATCTGTAATATCTTTCTCTGCTATATTATCCAGTAAGTGCAGATAGGGCTCAGTTTAGACTTGTGATCCATGGTACAGTTCTAGCATCCTCCACTAGGGGGTGATCACTGAAGACAATACCGTATATGAACTCAAAAAAGAAAAATTTCCTGGACGGAATGCAGCTCAGCCGACCAAAACTGATCTGTTATGATGTCAGCCCAACCACAGGTATAATGTCCTGTACTCAAATGATGCAGTGAGTACTGGAATGTAGGCTCAGAAGTCACAGCATTGTAAATCACTATGATGCATTGAGCTCGGGTCAGTCCAGCCATGTTCAGAGACTGTTTTTCCTGGACCACACACGGCCATCTGAAAGGGCTCATGCAGACAAACGTATTTTTTTTGTCCAAGTGCGTTCTGGACAGAAATGATGTGTTTTGGATTCCGTGTCTGCATAGTTGCAAAAAAATATAAAACATGTCCTGTTAGGACTGTTCTATTATGGGCTGACCATTCTGCAAAAAGCGGAATGAACGCACCACTATCTGTGTTTTGCGGATCCACAATTTGCAGACAGCAAAACGCCAGCAGTTGTGTACATGAGCCTTAAAGGTAGGCAAAGGGTTCAAGAGAAACAGTGACAAGTGGAATTTTTAAATTGAAAGCATCTTGGAGGATATTCACACAATGGCTTTTGCAGACAGAATTTAGTGCGGATTCAGTCCTTTTAGGCGACTTTTTAGCATGGAGTGGCGCTGTCAAAACTGCTGAGTGAACAACCACTTAAAGGCTTCTGGCAGTTTTCCAAGGACAGCACCGTACAGTACATTGTATAGCGGCTGTGCTTGGTATTGCTGCTCGGCCCCATTCACTTGAATGGGACTGAGCTGCAACTAGGCCATATGACTGATGGACAGTGATGTCACTGCCCTGGGAAGATGTTACGGCGCTCTAACAGCTAATTGCCGGGGGTTTCGGGTGTTGCACCCCCACAGATCTAATACTGATGACCTATCCTGAGGATAAGTCCTAAATATCTTTTCCTGGATAACCCCTATAATGAATTATTGTCTGAACGTGATTGCAGTCGGACCGCCTGTCAATATAATGCGTATGGGGAGCTTCCAACTGTTTTCCAACAAATGATGTTGGGGAAGAGAAGGATCGGATGAATTTAACTTTTCCACCCAACCCTTTTGTTCTCCAGGAACATAAAGCACTGCCAGAGGTGTTTGGTGGCAGCTTTCTCCACTCTGAAAACATACAAGCTCAGCTGAACGGAGACGGAAGAAATAGTTGTTAGCCAAGCGAGCACAACTGACGGTGTATGGGGATCTCTAGGCGTATAGTCACCTGTGTACTACACAAATGATAACTGGTTAAAGAAAAAAAACTTTAATAAAAGGTGCAAATAAATAGTTCACTCATAATTAATGATCCTATTATAAGGCACTAGAATTTATACAGGTTCCGGTCATTCCTTTGATGTCCTATTGATGGTAAAGAGATTATTTGGAAAGCTGGCTTCTCTTTTCATAGAGTCTGGAAGAGAAACAGAAGGAAAAAGGTCAAACTAAGGTATTCCTATATAGGGGGCAGGCGCCGTTAAGTTCAGGGCTATGGACAGTCTACACCCGTGACGGCACTCCAGCCGTGGTAAACCTACGACTCCCAAGATGCACACTTGCTTGGCTGTTCTCAGAACTCCATAGAAATTAATGGAGCATGCTGGGAGTTGTACTTTCACCACAGCTGGAGTGCCGGAGGCTAGCCATCACTGGTCTATGCTGTGGCACTGCGCTACCAGCTATAGACCTCCATCTACCACCTCTGTTCTGTCTGTTCGGCAAGGAAAAGGAGTTTTCCGCTTAAAGGTCTCAGACAAGGCCCCAAATGGTCTCATAAAAATGCTGTTATACGAACCTCTTTTTCCAGAACGGTTCCCTGAGCGGCCGGTCCTCGTGCCACTGCTTGTTTATAGACCGCAGCAGGGATGTGCTGGTGTACGGCACGTGACCGCTGCAGCCAGTCACTATCCTCCGCACATCACCTCTGCAGTAAGTAAACGAGTAGTGGCAGGAGGACTGGATCGGAACTGGGGAAAGACGTATTTAAAAAATACGTATTTTAAACCTTTTGGGGGCTTGTGTGGAATTTTTAAATATTTCAGACAACCCCTTTAAAGATACCTGCACGCGGCAGGATATTTTGGCTGCAGATTTGCAGCAATTCCACAGCAAAATCCACATGTATTACATGCAGATTCCACCCCTCACATTGGAAGTAACTGTGAAAAAGTGCAGAATAAGGGTGCACTCACACAATCGTATTTTCGGTCCACGTCCAATCCGCATTTTTGGAGGATTACATGCAGACCCGTTCATTTCTATGGGTCCACAAAAAATGTGAAAAAACAGCACACAATGTCATCCGTGTGCTGCCCAAATTTGTGCTGGTAAGCTGCAAATGATAGAACATGCCCTGTTCTTGTCCGTTTTGCAGACAAGAATAGGGGTTTTTAAATGGGGCCTGCAAAAAGTGTGGGATGCACATGGACCGGGTGTGTGAATGCCCCCTAAATTCATATGCTGTGGATTCTGTACAATATTCTTACACCTAGTATAGACTGTTCAGAGTCCTCTGCTGAAGGTCTCTCCTTATTGGACACTACAGTAGTCACTTACAGAAAACGGTAGGTGTCGAGCTACCTATGCACTGCAGCCTGAGGGCCGTCCCTGGCGAACTTGTAGGAGGCAACCAAAGTCAATTTTTAAATCGCTCCTAGGATTAAAAGCAGTGTCACAGGTAGGTATTACCTCATGTCCCCAACTATATCTGTCAGCAGTTTTACACCAACAAAATTGCTGACAGACGCCCTGTTTGTGGCATTTTTTATAAGCCGGAGTGGATCCAGCAGGTAGGAGAAGATTAAGTCCTTCTTTTATATTTCTCATTCCCATCCAAAAAAAGCTGCGTGTGACAACACCCTTGGGGGATGTTTACAAGGTAGAATTTTGGCGTGGACAGCCACACCGAAATGTTGCTGAGGACCCACCAATGGCCGTGTCCTCTCTGCCTCCCTTACTTCTCAATAGGAGGCAGGATTGATGATCAAGGAGCAATGGCTTTAAGCCACGCCATGAAGGGACATCTCCTTTCTTGCTGGAGCTTTAAGATGCCGCTCATCGATCCTCAGCGCTGCCTCCAATTGAGATGTATGGGAGACGGACAGGATGCGGCTGTCGTTGGGTTTTCAGCAAAATTCTGGTGCAGCAGTACTTGACAATATTTTTTGAATCTCCCCCGATACAGCCTTTAGGAATGCATTTACCAGTATAACTTCCCAGTGATCAAAAGGAAAATGTCTTCCAAAAATTATTCTAAAGGCTTCTAGTTACACATCCAAAAGATCTGCTGGAAACACGGGGAGATTTATCAAAACTGGTGTAAAGGAAAACTGGCTTAGTTGCCCATAGGAACCCATCCGATTTCACCTTTCATTTTTCACAGCTTCTTTGGAAAATGAAAGGTGGAATGTGATTGACTGCTAGGGGCAATTTTGATAAATCTCCGCCAGTTTCTCCTGCCACATGGTTGTCCATTCCTTAGAAATGTTTCGGTGTAATAAACTTCCCCCAATGCTGAATGACAGGGCTACATAACTTACCCGTTGAAAGAGCTGCTGGGACAAAAATCGTGAGGCCGTCCTCCCCACATTTTGATGGCTGCCGGTTTTACAGTGAATGTAACCGTAAAGATTTGCCGACTGGAGGGAGATGCCGGCAATCACCAAGGCCTGTATGGATGAAAGGAAAGAAGTGACAACTACAAAGGATGGCTAGCTCATAAGCATCTGCGTTTGTCCATATATTTGCCATGTCTGGTCCATATACACCTTCAGCATCATGAGGCAAACATCAGAAAAGCATCTTCCCCAAGGGCAAGAATAATTGATATCATTTCCAGCAACTGATTAAGGCCTCGTGTACACGAGCGTAGTTTCTGTCTGCATTTTTTGCGGATCGGATGCAGATCCATTCATTCTGTGCTGTCCACATCCGTTCCGTGGACATAGTAGTTCATGTCCTATTCTTGTCCGTCTTGTGGACAAAGATAGGACATTTCTACGGGAGTTAAAAATAATAACGGTGGCATGCTCTCGGCCGGGACCCATGTCTTGTGCTTGAGCCCTAAACAAAATCTGATGTGGCTGATTCTTCCAGGAGGGAAGGTGTTTTTGGGGAGTCCGAGGTCTGCTTGTTCACACGGTCAGGCTGCTGTCACAAACTTTTTATTAAAAATTTTTTTGCATAACCACTTCCATAATCTGTAAAGCCGGCCATACATTATAAATATATAAAGGTTGGGTGAACATGCAAATTTTAGTGGGACTGATCAACCATCTAATGCAGGCATGCCCAACCTGCGGCCCTCCAGATGTTTCAAAACTACAACTCCCAGCATGCCTGGACAGCCTACAGCTATCAGCCTACAGAAGGGCATGGTGGGAGTTGTAGTTTTACAACAGCTGGAGGGCCGCAGGTTGGGCATCCCTGATCTAATGTGTGCATGCAGGCCTCATGACTCCCCCAACACATGATGTTGGGGGGTAGGAGTCAGTTGGATCTTAACACGCCCAATCCTTTTGTTCTGAAGGGAGACATGACTGTCAGATTACATGCAGTGATTGCACAATGCGAAAGCTTTAGATATTGTACAACATATACATTACACACTAGGACACTACAATACGAACAGTAATTGATTATATGTCACTGGCTGTTCACCAGTTCAAAACATTTTCCATGTAAATGCAACTTAATGCCTCATTCACATGTCAGTGTTTGGTCAGTGATTTTTATCAGCGAGTTTGAGCCAAAACTAGGTGCGGCTCTAAACACAGAACAGGTGCAGATCTTTCCCTTAGACCTAATCTCTGTGGAGGCTCCAATCCTGGTTTTGGTTTACAAAAACTCTGATGTGTGAATAAGGCATAAAAGGGAAATTGTACTTTTCACCATAAAAAACTGATGACAACACCAGGTAGGGCCTCCAGAGAGAAGGACAAATATACCTTTTGTGGAGCTTTTTCAGGAGCAGTGTGAATATGAACTTTTATTCTGCCAGATTCTGCTTCTGCTAGTGCCCACGAGGTGGAGCTTCACTCTGAAGTTCCTTCTTCTCTGTGTCTTGAGCTTCTTCACAGCCCCTCTGCCCTGAGTGACACCTGTAAAGATCTCCTGATTGGATGCTACAGCTTTCAGAGGGGAGAGTTTGGGAAGCAGCTCACTACAGAGAACACTTGTTACTGGGCACTTGCAGGAGTAGAATCTGGAAGAACAAATGTTCATATTCACACTACCCCTGATAATAAAAGCTCCACCAAAGGCATGTTTCCTGTTCTCCCTGGCTCCTATCTAGTGTCAGCAGTTTAGCATGTTCAAAGTCCATGTGTGGCCCGGGTCTAATATTAACACTTTAACACCCTTGATCAACACATACCAGCCATTTTAACTTCAAAGAAAATAACGTGCTGAAGAAGAACACCGTCCAGATCAGGGGGCAGATAATCAAACCCAGCCAGAAGATTCGAGACTCAACTTCTGTTGATGTAGAATTATTAGGTGAAACCTGAAAATGAGGAGTTGTATAATGCATTAACCCCTTCAACTGCACTCCCAAAAGCTGTAATCAATCTGAATTTAATTGCTCAGCTGGCATTACATGACACTGCGCTGTGTGCACTGGGTACTAATGCTTTTGCCTTTCATGAGAAGTCCATTGCTTGGTGCGTCACATGGGTTAACTATATATAGGTTGCCCAAAGGGCAAAAAAAAAAAATAATTAACCATTCGCTACCCACTGATTTCAGAATCATAAAAACACAACCTATTTTAATCTTTTCATTTTGCCCTCCCCACCTTCCAAGAGCAATGCCCTTTTAGCATTCACATAGCCATATGGCTTGTTTTTTTGCAGGACAAGTTATATTTTTAATAGCACCATTTAATTTACCATACCTTATGCTGAAAAACAAGAAAAAAAAATCTTTGTGGCGTGAAATTGGAAAAACAAAACAATTCCACCATTGTTTTTTATGTTTTGTTTGGGATTTAGGATTTTAACTGTTCACTGAATCTATTGAATGGACATGAGAAATAGTCCAAATTGTTACCGTACAATGCTTTGTTTAAAAACTGAAAAGTTATGAGTGCAGATGTATTCACCGTTTTGCTGTGAGACTCGTAAATAAGGTCCAGTCCAACCAATTAAAGGGGTTTTTCACTTCTGCCATATTGATGACCTATCCTCAATATAGGTCAATCAATATCAGATCAATGGGGACCCTATTGCTGGCACCCCCGCTGAACAGAATGCACTGTGTTCTCTTCTCTCACATAGAAGAAGGTTCTCTGGTCAGATGAGACTAAAATTTTACTTTTTGGTCATCATGGGAGACTTTGTGTGGTGCAGATCCAAAACTTCCTATAGCCCCATTATTGGGGGCACTCTAGGGGAATTTTTAAAACTGGAGACAGTAGTATCAGAGGGGCACTATGGGGGACATTACTACTGGAGGATCACTGTGAGGGACATTACTACTGAAGGCCCACTGTGAGGGACATTACTATTGGAGGGGCACCATAGAAGACATTACTATCCACGGGACACTGTGGGGGACAGTAGTATGGGAGGGGCACTGTGGAGGACACTAGCACTGGTGGGGCACTGTGGGGAAAATTATTATTGGAGGGGTAGTGTGGAGGACATTACTATCGGAGAGGCACTGTGGGGGACATTACTACTGGGGGGAGGCACTCTGGGGGACAAAACTGTCAGCATTACTGGGGGAACTCTAGGGTAATTTTTAATACTGAGGCACTAATTACAGGGTCATTTTTTTAATATGAGGGCACTATATGGAGCATTACTGGACGCACTGGGGATATTTTAATACTGGGACACTATAGCTGGATTTTTGGTACAGGGGCATTATTACTGGGGGCACTATAGGAGACACTATCAATACTGGGGGCATTTTTACTGTGGTTAAAACAGGGCATATTAATTCTGGAGGCACTGTAGGGGCATTTCTATTACAGTGGCATATTAGGGGACATTATTTTTGGGGACACTATACAGACATTATTACTAGGAGCAAAATGTGGGTTTTTATTAATATTATTACCAGGGGGCATTATAACTTCTGGAGGCGCTATAGGGACATTATTTCTACTGGGGTCACTATTTCTTCAGCACTGCAGTACGTGGGGGCATTGGGGTGCACAGTATTGGGAGTGGCAGCAGGATAACACTGTTGGTACACCAGGATGGGGAGTTTCTGTTGAAAAGGTGAGGAGGTTGATGGAAAAATTGAGAAATCTAACATGTCTGTGTAACAAACTCTACAGAGATGAAACGTGGAAAAAGAGAGAACGTCTACATCACAGGAGATGTCACTGGACGTTTTGTAGTGCTGGCAGGCAGTATGTTGTATGCGTCTCACCTCCTCCTCCAAGTCTTTTTTTTTTTTTATTATATTTATTTTAAGTTTGGTGACAAAAAATTTAATTTGGCTCCTACATTTTTCAGTTTATGAACCAATGGCTCCTAGGTATTTTTTTTTTAGTCTGGATAGCTGTCAGTCACGGATAGCCGTACATAGGGGGGGTGTTATCAGTGATTGCTAGCATTCTCTGTGTAAGTGTGTATACAGAGATAGCTGTCAGTCACTGATAGTTGTACACAGGGAGGTGTTATCAGTGATTGCTAGCATTCTCTGTGTAAGGCCTAATTCACACGTCCATAGTGTTTATGGATCCGCAAATTGCGGATCCATAAACACACCCAGCCGGCAGCCCCATAGAAATGTCTATTCTTGTCCGCAATTGCGGGCAAGAATAGGACATGCTCTACTTTTTTGCAGAGCTGCGGCCGTAAGATCGGCTGCGCGCTCCGCAAAAACTGATGTGGAGACTCCCCGCATCGTTCCATGCCCCATTCACAGTCAATGGGTCCGCATGTATTCTGCAAAATTGCGGAATACATGCGGACATATATGCGGATGTGTGAATAAGGCCTAAGTGTGTATATAGAGATAGCGGTCAGTCACCAATAGTTGTACACAGGGAGGTGTTGTCAGTGATTGATAGTATTCTCTGTGTAAGTGTATATACAGAAATAGCTGTTCACTGATAACTGTACACAGGGGAGGTGTAATCAGTGATTGCTAGCATTCTCTGTGTAAGTGTGTATACAGGGATAGCTGTCAGTCACTAATAGCTGTACACAAGGGAGGTGTTATCAGTGATTGATAGCATTCCCTGTGTAAGTATGTATATAGTGATAGCTGTCAGTTACTAATAGCCGTACACAGGGAGGTGTTATAAGTGATTGATAGTATTCCCTGTGTAAGTGTGTATATAGAGATAGCTGTTAGGCACTGAGAGCCGTACATAGGGGAGGTGTTATCAGTGATTGCTAGCATTCTCTGTGTAAGTGTGTATACAGAGATAGCTGTACATAGGGGAGGTGTTCTCAGTGATTGCTAGCATTCCCTGTGTAAGTATGTATATAGTGATAGCTGTCAGTTACTAATAGCCGTACACAGGGAGGTGTTATCAGTGATTGCTAGCATTCTTTGTGTAAGTGTGTATACAGAGATAGCTGTCAGTCACTGATAGCCGTACATAGGGGAGGTGTTATCAGTGATTGATAGCATTCCTGTGTAAGTATGTATATAGTGATAGCTGTCAGTTACTAATAGCCGTACACAGGGAGGTGTTATCAGTGATTGCTAGCATTCTTTGTGTAAGTGTGTATACAGAGATAGCTGTCAGTCACTGATAGCCGTACATAGGGGAGGTGTTATCAGTGATTGATAGCATTCCCTGTGTAAGTATGTATATAGTGATAGCTGTCAGTTACTAATAGCCGTACACAGGGAGGTGTTATCAGTGATTGCTAGCATTCTTTGTGTAAGTGTGTATACAGAGATAGCTGTCAGTCACGGATAGCCGTACATAGGGGAGGTGTTATCAGTGATTGCTAGCATTCTCTGTGTAAGTGTGTATATAGAGATAGCTGTCAGTTACTGATAGCCATACATAGGGGAGGTGTTATCAGTGATTGCTAGCATTCTCTGTGTGTAGATAGAGCTGTCAGTCTCTGAAATCACCTTCCCCGTGAACAATGAAATCAAAAATAGCAGAGATTCTAATGTATAAATTACATATAAGAGACCAAATTGTTAGGACTGGGGGACTGCGGTAGGTTGGCCTAGTGCAGGGGGGGCTGCTTAGTACCATGGCTGCGCATCTGGATATTGCATTAGATAATGGTTCTGGTACCAGAGGGATAACATATCTATGGGCTCGATCGTCTCACAGGTTAGCAAGGTTTGGGAATGTTGGAAGGGGGGGGGGGGGTTATATTGAGTGTGCGATCTGGACACAGAATGTCTTATGTGTAACCAATGGAAACAATAATTTGACATGACAGCATTATATGTTTTCAATATTCTGTACTTTATTATGTATGCCATTGTTTGCCGAGGTATACAGATCTCTGTGTTGTACACTGATTTATTTTTCAATAAAAACTATATCGATTAAAAAAAAAAAGTATAAATTACACATTTTACTGACTCTTTTCCCATAAAACTGTATATGAATCTGCTCAGCTCCTCCTGTTCTATAAAATGCTGCCCTGCAACTTTAAGGGGAAACATTTAAACTTCTTAGAATGGCATAATCAAACCCCAGACCTCAGTCCAATTGAAATAAGGCAGTTTTGCCTGGAAGAATAGACAAAAATCCCAGTGCCCAGATATACTAAGCTAACAGGTGGCTCCACAAAGTATTGACTTTCAGGGGCTGAATACTTATGCACATAAAAGTTCTCAGTGTTTTTTGTCTTAATTATTGTTTGTGTTGCAGTAAAACCAAAACCAGACTGTACAACCCTCCCCCCACCAAATCTATTTTAATTCTATGTTGTAATGCAAACTGGGTGGGTGAATACTTTTGCAAGGAAATATACATATAGAGAAAATACCTTTTTGGCTTCAAATATCCAATGACTTTTTCCATCTTCATCAATCTGATTCCACCAGCGTAAGCCAACTAGTAGCCGACCAGTAACATTCTGATGGGAAGAACAACAGAACTGGTTAATACAACAATACTATCTAGAGATGTGTTCACCTTTACTTTATCATGAATTGGGTTTAGAACAAATTCTATACAATATCACCACTGGCTGGCCACACATAGACACATACAGGATTGAGACCTCATGACACAAGGGGTTGTCTCATATCGCCATTACTAAGGCGTCCGGCCGGGAAACAGCAGTGCGCGCCGGTGCTCTGCTGTTTCAGTAGCTCTCATTGCCGTGTTTCTGAGGGAATGGCGAGATGAGACAACCCCTTTTAATAATCCAAAAGCAAAAAATCTAGCACTTCTTAAAATCCTGAATATTTATTTCATATCCATAAAAACAGTCCAAGTCTATGCGTTTTAAACCTAAACCAATTCTTGATCATGACGTATCATAGAACTGTCTCACATTACGGACCCATCACCTGTCACACTTGAAGCAATTATACTATAATATTTGATGCCTTCAGAAAACAACTGTTAAGTTACTATTTTCAGAAGTCCCACTGAAGTGAATGGAGAGCAAGCCATGCATCCGTGGTGGTCTCCTGTTCACTTTGGGGGCTTTGTTCAGGAGATGGGAACTGCTATCGGACACTGATACCCCAGATGGGAATATCCCTTTAAAGATGGAGTTGGTTTCCCATTTGTAGCTAAAATAGCCTCCACTTTTCTAGGAAAGCCTTCTAAAGATTTCTAGGAATTGGAAGCAAAAAATTGTCCAAAATGTCTTGGTATGCTGAAGCATTAGGATTTCCCTTTCCTGGAACTAAGGGGCCTGGGCCAACCCCTGAAAAACAACACCACAGGTTTATCCCTTCTCCACCAAGCTTTACAGTTGGCACAATGCAGTCAGACAGGTAACGTTCTCCTGGCATTTGCCAAACCCCCACTCCTCCATCAGATTGTCAGATAGAGAAGCATGATTCTTCACTCCACAGAACACCTTTCCACTACTCCAGTGTCTACGTGTTTTCCACCACTCCTTCCGACACTTGACATTGTGCTTGGTAAGGCTTTCATGCAGCTGCTTGGCCATGGAAACCCATGCCTTAAAGCTCCCGACACAGCACAGTTTTTGTGCCGATATTAATGACAGAGGAGGTTTGGACTTTGAAGTTATTGAATCAGTGGAGTGTTGGTGACTTTTATGCACTATGGGGTTCATTTAAGACTGGCGTTTTAGACACTGGTCTTAAGCCCTTTAGGCTACGTTCACACGACGACATTTTGTCGCACTATTGTCGCGCTACAATTTTTATAATGGGAGTCTATGGTGTCACATTGCGACATGCCACATGCTGCGACTGTCGCGTCGCAGTCGCAGCATGTCGTTTTTCTGCGACTGTCGCGTCGCAGTCGCAGCATGTCGCGATGCGACACCATAGACTCCCATTATAAAAATTGTCGGGCAACATTGGTGCGACAAAATGTCGCGCAACAAATGTTGCAGTGAAGTTGTGCCCTATTTCGCGCGAGAAATGTTGTCGTGTGAACGTAGCCTTAGCTGGCGGTGGATTGCCGAAGTTATGAAGAGGCGCCGGCCTCTACATAACTTTGGCCTATCCACCGCCAGTCTAAATTTAAGCCAGCTTCCTTGCTAGCTTAAATTTAGACCATTGCTATGCCGAAAACAGGCGTAGAAAATGATGAATGAGATGGGGCTACCGGCCCATCGCCCTGCCCGCCCACTTTTTTAGACCTGTTGTGAGCAAGGAAGTCGCAGATTGCGGCACAAATAACCGTTGCGCCAGAAATACACCCAATATAGGCGTATTTCTTATAGTAAATAACCCTCTATGTGCTTCAGCACTCAGCAACCCTGCTCTGTAACTTTATGTGCTCACCACTCTGTAGCTGAGTTGCTGCAATTCCTAAATGCTTCCATTTGCAGTTGATTGTGGAATCTAGGAGGGAAGACATTTTTACAAACTGACCTTGTTTTTACAAACTGACCTTGTTGCAATGGTGGCATCCTGAAAACCTTAAATAATGCACAAGATTTACAATTAAATGGGGCTGAGCTGCACCTAGGGGGTGTGATGTCACTGACCTAGGGTAAGCAGCGAGCACCAGTCCTTCTCAAACAACTGTTCTGCAGGGGTCCCAGGTGTTGAACGCTCACCGATCAGGTGATGATCTATCCAGAGGATAGGTCATAAGTTAGAAATAGTCGACAAACTCCTTTAACCCTTAACTCTTAAGATTCAGTATATCAATCCAAATTAGGTTTCAGAAGTATGTTCATCTCCAAGAATATACAAATAGATGCATTAAATGTGTTGGAAAGGCAAAGAGCTCAGGCAGTGGAAGGAGGAACTGTACAACAGGTTCCACACCTCAAAAAACTTCTCTGGGCACGGTCTATTCTTATAAACTATTCTCTCATGAAATAATAGCCATGTATGATAACGCCAGTCTTCTTTATCTAAAAGACCCAGTAGGCCAGGGATGGCCAACCTGTGGCTCTCCAGCTGCTGTAAAATTACAACTCCCACCATGTCCTGCTGTAGGCAGTGTGGGCATGCTGGGCGTTGTAGTTTTTCAACAGCTGGAGAGCCTCAGGTTGGCCATCCCTGCAGTAGGCAAACCTTAGAGGTGACCAGAACCGCTCGTGCCACCATTGCAATTAGCAGGTCCATTACAACAGTCCAGAATAACTGCAGCTCAGGACAAAAACATATATAAGAAATTAGCATCTGGGGAGAGGGACATCTGTGTGGTGGGGGGGTCTGCCCATCCTGAGGGAAGTTAAATAACACTGGTGTATTATACGTGGCTGAATACATGTATTATTGGCAGCAGGTGATACAGTCAGTGGAGATGCTACCACGTCAATCCATTCCTTATTAGTAAGATACTCTGCTATTTCCCCTCAGCTCGTAGAGGTGACATGGTCAGTTTCGAATAGACCAAATGAGTATATAATCTTATTCTGGTACAGGTGAGTTAAGGAAGAGATGCCCAGAATTACCCAAAACCTGGAATCTGTGAGGGCCTGGGCGTGTACAGGTCCTCTGTTACCCCACAAAGGTGTTTCAGTAGGAATATCTGTATACCTGGACGTTTTCCTACTCAAATTCCACACATGGATAGGCAGGAGCTGTCTGGGGTAGACACTTGGGTGTTCCAAAACTGCCCAAAGTGAAGTATCTGAATAGAAATGCATAAGGTGATGTTCACTATTTGGTAATGGGGAATCTAAGTAACCGATAACGAATATGACTCAGTTGTCCAGTAATATAGTACAGTAGAAAGCAACTTGGTGCACCTCGTGTAGAAGGCGTCCACCTATGCCCCATATGGAATATGCTTTCTTGCACATGCAATAAATGAAGATTATGTAGTGGTGAGTGCCGCCTCCTTTCTTCTTTTTCTCTCGTTTACATAGTACAGTAGAGAGTCAAGTAGTGCCGCTCCACCTGTGCTATTGGGTCTCTGTAAGGTGTCAACACGGTGACTTAATTTAGCTCTGTTTTTTCCCCCCATACAAAAGAAGATAGGAGGGAGTTAACATCAGTGAAGAACCGTTGCGGCACAATAACATCCACATGTTTAAGAGCGAATAAAAGCTAGGGGAGGTTGATTCACCCGGCTACAGATAGCCAGCCATCTCTCTTCAAAGGCAGAAAAAAGGATTTCTGCCAAAGTGTTGATTAGAAATATGGCATATGGAAGTGATCTATAGTCATACAATGACATACAACCCCATACGATCCTCCCTGAGGACTATGGATATGCCCCGGTATACAGTACTTTGTCTTATGGCTAAAGATAGGGGTTCAATTGCTAGGGAAAATGAGGTGGAGGGAAAACAATTTACCATCATTCTAGCAGATGGCCTATAATATATAATAGAGACCCATTCAATAAAGTTACTCCCAATGCCGACGCCCTTAAGTACTTCCATGACATATGGCTACGCAACTGAATCAAAAGTCTTGGCAGCGTCTAGTGATGCCAGAGCCCAGTCATCTTGTTGTTTCCAGTCTGAGAGACAACTTGTACCTTCCTAACATTCTCAGTGGTGGATTTGTCAGGCATAGATCCTGTTTGATCAGTATGAATAATATCTGTTATAGCTAAGTTAAGTCATAAATGTGACTGAGTGAACGAATTAGCGAATTACTGTAATAATATTTCACGTAAGGCTTTATCAGGAGGCCATCAGGGCCTGGTGTTCCTTTAGCTATGAAGGATATAGCTTCAACTATTTCATCCTGTGAAATCATGTTCATTTGTAAGAGGAGGTCCTCTATAGTGTAGGTTACTTGGGATTGCTATAAATCACTGCTATAAAGCACAATCAGGCCAATATACCAGAGAGGTCTATTATTAGGGTCTGAAGATCTGATTTTGAGTATCAGCAGGGAAGAGAATTGCTGGCAGACTATATGGGCAAGTAGCCTGCTACACGGTCGAGTCACATAATTATGACTACTTCCTACTTTCGATGTCAGCAGCATGTAGATCATGAAGAAAGTCTGGGTCGTGAGCTGACGTGGTGCATCTATAAGGTGTGCGATAGGCTGTCTGTACACATATTCCTTGTTTCTTTCACAGCTAAAAGGGGTAATATATCAGAGTGATTATTGGGATTATTATTGGCTTTCGAGCCAAGAGTTACAGTATTTCTGAAACTGTGCCGTTTGTGCTGCTGTGATGAAAGTGTATTCTAAGTGCACAAAAGGCATCATTGTGAATAAGCAACGTGGAAACTGTGGAGCACCACGTGCTATTGATGTGAGAGGTGAACGTCAGCTTAGAAGGTGCAGGAGGGCGGACTGACACACTACGGTGGAGCAGCTCACCAGCAAAATGAACCAGGGGGCTACCAGACGTGTATCTAAAACAGTGAACTCTTCTGTGTATGGGCTCCGACGTAGATGGATGGTCACTGCACCTCTGCTAATAAAACATCAGAGAACAAACACCCAGCAAACATTGCGGGATGAACACAAACTGGCAGCGATATGGCCTGGGGAATGTTGTTGTGGCATTCCCTGGCCATGTGGAAGGCACTCTCAACCCATCTGTGTATGGATCCATCCTTCCAGATCACGTACACCTATACATGGGGTCTTTCAGCAAGACAATGCAACATGTCACATGGCTAGAAATATCCGACATTAGTTGGAAGAGAATGACCAAGTCCTTCAAGTACTTCCCTGGCCTCCTATTTCCACAAACTTGGACCAAATTGAGCATCTGTGGGACCACCTTGATCATTGTGTTCACTGTGGGATGCAGTCAGCATTGCTCCAGATACTTGTGACAGCCTAACAGGAACTTACTGAGTCATTCCCAGGTCGTATAGCTGCTGTCCGTGCTGTACATTACGGTTATCCTGGATATTAGCTGGTGGTCATAATAATGTCACTCCATTGTGTTGAATTGTTTGCCCAATTCAAAATGAGACTGCTTAAAAAAGAAAAGGCAACGCTGCGTCTTTTCCCTAAGAAGCTGTATTTCTGGCCTGACAATAGCTGATAATAATTGAAGTTCATCAGGGATACGATTACTATCCCCAAATAGGGACCCCGAAAATGGATGTAGTCATCAACTTGTAAGACTACTATTTGAGGATTGTTAGAGTGAATCAATGAAAAGAGCATGGACCTTTTGTGAGGAAACCCGAGCCCTAACATTCCACGGTAGACATGTAATGTTAGCCATCATTGCTGCCATGTGGTGATAAAATCAGGGCGTACCTCAAGGGTCTCAGAAATCGTGATACCCACCACTGTACTAGCATATGCGAGGACATTGACACAGCATAGTATGTACAGAAGTAGTGGAAGAAACACAGTGGTAAAACAGCAATTGGACCAATAGTGGTCAACTAAAGGTAGCAACGGGGGTGTCAAACCTGTATGTGGCAGAAACATAGGGGAAGTGTGTGTAGCTATGATATCAATCAGGAACATAAAAGTGACCAGTGTCACCAACTAGCCTCGTTGGAGTTCCCACCCATTAAATAAATAAGAGCACATATTAGGAATACTAAGTGACATGTCATGGACCTGTGAAGACAGAGGGCAACATAGACCAACAAATAGTCATGTATAGTGGTAGCCCTCATCCCGGCCGTGGCTATCCAAGTAGCCCACAACGAACCTCACGACAGGGGGACTTAGATAGGATCAAGTCTGGAGCATAGACGAAATAAACTAACACAGAAGTCTCTTTTGTCCAGAAGAAACATTACAGAAGTCTCAGGACCTCAGTTTATGCTGCTGGATGGAGATCCATTCTTCTGCTTCAGTTGGAGAACTTCACCTTGTCTTCATCCACAACACACAGATAGCTAGATATGCCATAAAGTATGAAATCTGAAGCTCTCTCTGCCAACGCATAACACTTACAGAGAATGAACTCTGCTTTTGTAAATCCACTGAGAAATCCAGGACAATTTACACATGCGTATCGTAGGGCATTGTCTCGGTCTCTGCAATTCAGGAGATGAGCTGGAATGGGACAAGGTGGTGTGCCAGGTAGAGGAGGTTTTCCAGGGACACGGTGAGCGCACTCTACTATGAAGTGTCTAAAAAAGTGTGCATCTGAAAACAGGTCCGTAGTCATTTTTCAATATGTCCTCTGACCCTCAATTCTCCCAAGCATGCCAAAAATGAGCAAGTTATTCCATCTGGAACTATTGTCTAGGTCATCTGCCTTTTGGCACCAACGTTCAGGTTTACATGCTAGGTCCTTCAAAGGTGTAGGTAGTGGGCTGTACAGTCGTAAATTGTAGAAAGTCTGTCCTCAGCATGTGCAACACGGCATCTCAACTTATAAATATCCTGCCATAGCAGGCCGACATCCATTTTTGCTTCATCTGTTTTGTCAGTTAGAGGCAGTAGAGGATTTAATATCCATCAATAGTTGGTCAGAAACCTGTTTCAAAGTTAACTCTTTCTCCTCCGGGTCAGTGTCAGACAGTACAATTAGCTGAGTCTGATTAATGGTGTCATTTTGCAGGTCCTCTCTTACAAGATCCTTCAGGTGTTCCGTAGCTGTGGATTGCCTTGTGGGACTCATTGGTCCAAACTGTTTGTGACTTATTTGGTGTCTGGAACGGGAGGTAATGTTTTTTGTGTAATTAGTGTATATTACACAGTGCTATGGAGTATGTTACAGCAGTTCAACAACCAGGCCCAGACCGTCTTCTCCACACGGCTCCCCGTAGAGATGACACAGCAGGAGCTTGTGGAACGGCGCACCAATAAAACAGGTACCAAAGTCTATTAAGTAGGCTGAGTCAGACAAAATGTCCATTGGAAGAAAAGAGAGCTACTGGGAGCACTTACCCAGAGAGCACAATACAGGAGCTGCGAGCTTAGCTCAAGATGGAGGAATGTCATTCTCATGCGCTGTTCCTGTATGAAGAGCCTAGAGGCAGACCAGAGAACTGTGCTGTGCCGGAGGGTGAGGTGAGCAGACAGATGATGGATGTCTTATAATGGGTGCAGGATGAGGCAAGAATGTCGGTAGAAGCCGTGGTGGCCCTGAGGCACTCAGAACATACGACCAGCCGAGCTGAGCACAACCCATGCCCCAGACAAGTTGTTTTATGAAAGCCTATAATCTGTGGCCAATGGGTGTACAGAAAAAGCACTTGGTTTTGGTTTCTTCCCTCAACCTTTTCTAGTATAATTTCTGTTCATCTTGGAAAAAAATAAGTGACGGAGAGTCAGTGATGGACTGCCTTCATCATTTGCTGGGTCATATAACATACTCCACATATAATATGTCAGCTGGCTGCTATGTGGTAACATAGGATCACATGAAAACTCTTCCGCTCTAGGAATGCAGAATGCAGAAAAATGTGGATAAAGTTTTAAAGGGGTTGTTCACCTTTCTGAGCTTTTTTCAGCCCCTCCCCAGCATGGTCAGACCTGTAATGGTGAGCATACTTGCCTGATCTCCGGTTCTAGGTTACAGCTCCATCGCTCCCCTTCCCCAGGTCTACCTGCGTCAACATTCTCGTTGACGCGGGTCACGTGATCACTGTAGTCATTGGCTGCAGTGGTCACATGACCTGCATAAACAGGATGTTGAAACTTGAAACTATTGATATGTTGATATTATTATTATTTATTTCAAAGCACCATTAATTCCATAGTACTGTACACCAAGAGGGAGTTACACATACATAATATTAAAAAATACAAATACAATAAACATGAAACTATTAACAGACTGGTACAAAGGGGGAGAGGACCCTAACCGCAAGAGCTTACAATCTACAAGGAAAGGGAAGGACAGTAGGTGAGAGTTAAAACTGCTCATCTGGCTGTGTGGTGGCAGTATGCTCATTGCAGGTGGTAGACTTTCCTGAAGAAGGATGTCCTGTGAGGATCGGAGATTACATGTGGGGATGTATCTGGAAAGCAGGTCAGAGATGTAAGGAGGGGACAGATTGTGGACGGCCTGATATGTTGTTGTTGGTGTTTTCACTGGGCAATGGGAAGCCAGTGAAGGGACAGGCAGAGGTGAGCGGCAAAGGCGAAACATTGGGAGAGGTGGTTTAAATGGGCAGCAGAGTTGAGGATAGTTTGGAGGGGTGTGCGAGTGCTAGACAGGAGGCCACAAAATAGTATGTTGCAGTAGTCCAGGTAGGTGATGAGGACAGCTTGCACTAGCATTTTAGTCAATTCAGGGATGAAGAAGGACCAAATACGAGAGATGTTCTTGAGTTAAATGCAGCAGGTGGAGGTGAGGGTTTGGGGTTTGGATGTGTGGTTTGAAGGACAGGGCAGAATAAAACATTATTCCCAGGCAGCAGACCTGTGATACTGCAGAAAAAGTGCTAGATGGGAGGCCACAAAATAATAATGGATAGGTCAGGTAGGGGGACTGAGTGATATGGGGGAAAGATCATGAATTCAGTTTTAAGACGCAGAAGGCGAAGAATGAAGACATAGCTGACAGAAACGGTGGGATTCTGCATAGCAGGGAAGTGACATCTGGCCCACAGAGGTAGATTTGAGTGTCATCAGCATAGAGATGGTATTGAAAGCCATGGGACTCTATGAGCTGTCTCAGGCCGAACGTATAAATGGAGAAAAGTAGTGGGCCCAGGACAGAGCCTTGAGGGACACCAACAGGGAGGGGTCTCGATGAGGAGGTGATATATGAATGGGAAACACCGAAGGTTCTGTTGGTGAGGCAAGAGGAGATCCAGGAGAGGGCCAGGTCTCTGATCCTGAGGAATGAGAGGATTTTAACAGGAGAGAGTCGTTGACTGTGTCAAAAGCAGAGGAGAGGTCAAGAAGGAGGAGCACAGAGTAATGAGGTTTAGCTTTGGCAGCTAGCAGATCACTGGTTACAGTGGTTTCAGTACAGTGATTGGGTCTGAAGCCGGACTGTAGCGTATGAAATAGTGAATTGGATGAAAGGTGGGAAGACAACTCAAGATGGACATATTGGGAGTAGTGAGATGAGGTGATAGATGGATAAAGAGGATGGGTCCAGGGAGGGCTTTTTGCATATGGGCATGATTGTTGCATGCTTAAAAGAGGAAAAGATGCCAGTTGTTAATGATAGGTTGAAGAGGTAGGTTAGGACAGGAATAACCAATAATAGTGAGGTTAGGGATGAGGTGGGATGGGATTGGGTCAAGGGCACAGGTTTAGAGGTGTGATTCGGAGATTAAGGTGGAGAGCTTTTCTTCAGTGATGGTGGTATACTGGGTTATGTAGGAAGAGTACTGAGCAGTTGTGTAGAGGGGGACTGGGGGTTGTTGCTTGAAACTTTCTCGGATTTTGTCAACTTTATCTTTGAAATATGAGGCAAAGTCTTCAGTGGAGATAAGGAGTGTGGGAGAGGGTATGGGGGGTGCGGAGTAGAGAGTTGAAGGTATTAAACATTTGTTTGGAGTTTTTGGGAAAGAGATGGTATGAGAGTAGTGAAGTAGTGCTGTTTGGAATAGGTGAGTACAGACTTGGATTTGTATGTGGTGAAGTCTTCTTTAGAGTGGGTTTCCTTCTAGCGTCATTCTGATACTGTGGAAGCTTGTCTAAGTTTTTTTGTCTTGTGAGTGTGACAGGGGTTGTCAATTGATATGCCAGGTTCTGGTGTCTGTGAGAGGGGGCGACTGAGTCAAGGGCTGAAATAATTGTGGTGTTGTACCAAGCAGCTGCTGTGTCAGTGTTGTGATGGGAAGGTATGGTGGACAGCGGTGAGAAAGAGTCAGAGTGTGTGACTGGAGAGATGTTTGAGGTCTTTTACGAGGGTGTGGGTCAATTGAAAAGAGAATGTATGGAGACTGTTGTCAGAGAGGAAAGTTTGAGAGACTAGATAGGGAGCAGAAGCAAGTGAAAACCAGATCTAGTATGTGTCCATCTCTGTGGGTGTCTTTGGAGGACCGTTGTGTTAGGCCAAAGGAGGAAGTAAGAGATTAGTGTTTGGAGGCAGTTGAGTTGTGTGTGTCAATAGGGATGTTGAAATCCCCCATGATGATGGTGTGGATGTCAGCGGAGAGGAAATGTAAAAGCCAGGTAGCAGGGAAGACCATGGACCTGCAGTGGCAATGGGGGAGCGATGGGGCCAGAAACCAGCAACAGGGATCAGGTAAGTATGCTCACCACTGTGTCCAGCCACACTGGAGGCGTTTGAAAAAAACCTCAGGAAGGTGAGCAACCCCTTTCAATTCTCACAAAGTCCATATAACCACAATAAACCACATGACATACGGGCAGAAGAGGCATCACACTGCGTTGGCTTTTATACGGTATTAGCGACATAACAGGACAAATACGGCAGTAATTAACATGTTAATGTGGTTAGTACATGGCAGAAATTTTAAGGGAATAAAGACAACTGTTAAAAATGACAGAGGCTTACCTTAACAGACCAAAAGTCAAAGGACAGAAGAAGCAGGATAGTGACAAAACACGTGACAAAGCTTTTGCTGAACCAGTCACAGAACAAATAAGCAACAATAGCTCCGATACGAAAAAATAGATGAAAAAACGTGGCCAGCGGATGCCTATGGAAACAACCCAGAACACTTAGAGGCAAGTACAGTGCAATGTATACAATATCTGTCACAACGTCCGTATTCATGAGTGTACAGCACATACATCACAATAAGCTATACCTATACAATTTATATCACAACATCCCCAGTCATTTGTACAGCATATACAGTGCATACTATATATATACTTAGAACACATTTATACCAATCCTATCCACACTGAGGCTCATGGTCCCATCTCAGACACACACATACGGTATTTTCTGGCGTATAAGACTACTTTTTAACACATGAAAATCTTCTCAAAAGTCGGGGGTCGTCTTATACGCAGGTGTGATGCGTGCTGGTCCTCAACAATTGTTAGATAATGATATGCATGTGTAGAGCGGCGCCCAGGGATCTCCCTGCACTTACTATTATCCCTCGGCGCCGCTCTACACATACGGTATATATCATTATCTAACAATCGTTGGACCAGTGAAAGGTCCTCTTTACTTCCAAGCCGGACTGGAGAAGCTGTCTTTCTCCAGCTTCAGGGACCGGCGCCCTCTAGCTGAGCCACCGTGTGCTGCATCCTGGCCAGTCGCTCCTGAAGCAGCCCCCAATCCCTGCTCTCAGGGGTTTTCTCATGCTCGGATCGTCTGTTTAATTCTTATTTAGTGTGTGTTGGAAGAGGGGTAGTCTTATACAGTGAGTATAGCAAAACCCCATATTTTTAAATATGGTACACACACACACACTAGAGGCAGTTTTTTTTACATGCAGCCTATGTGGCAGGAAACTCATGTAAACAACACAAGGAGAACATCAAAATACCATTCTAAAGAGCTTTTTGTATCTCTGTCAAACTTTACTTTTAAATAATACGTGAGTTTTCAAAGACAGTTTGCATAATGGCTGTGCTTCATTGTAGAATCATAACTGTTAAGGAATAGTTCTTTTTTGGGCTTCTCTTCCGCATCCATATTAGTCCCAGTTTCAGCTGCACAGCTAGATGCATTTCTCGCAGATGCAGGGGGCATCTCCCTTTTGTGGAATCTGCCAGTACTGTATGCAGTGACCTCACTTCTCACTATGTTTGTTTTCTTCTAGGGAGCTCACAGAACAGATAAGGTGGAAGAAATCACACTTCCAGAACGGCAGGGCGCTCCTGTTCTTTTATCAGGCTACATTCACACGTCCGCAAGTGTTTTGCGGATCCACGGAGCCGCAAAACACGGACACACCGGCATTGTGCATTCCGCATTTTTGCGGACCGCACATTGCCCGAACTCCATAGAAAATGCCTCTTCTTGTCCGCAATTGCGGACAAGAATAGGACATGTTCTATTTTTTTTGCGGAGCCGCGCCTGGAAGATCGGCGGCGCGCTACGCAAAATCGGATGCGGAGAGCACAGTGTGTGCTCTCCGCATCGTTCCCGGCCCCATTCACAGTCAATGGGTCCGCATGTATTCCGCAAAATTGCGGAATACATGCGGACTACATTGCGGACGTGTGAATAGGGCCTAAAGAAGTTTTGACACTTCTGAAGACTGAACTTTTTCTTCTCCAGTCGGAGGCAGTGCCCCATTTTACATAGTACACCTTTTAACCATATATTTTGTACAGACCATTTATATAAATTAATCATGTCCCCTCTTAGACGTCTCTTTTCAAGAATAAATAAATTTAGTTATTTTACTCTTTCTTCGTAACTAACACCCTCCATGCCCCTTATCAGTTTAGTTGCTCTTCTTTGTACTTTTTCCAGTTCCAAAGCATTCTATGGACTGGTGCCCAGAACTGAACTGCATATTCCAGATAAGGCCGCACCAACGCTTTGTAAAGTGGTAATATTACATACCTGTCCCACGAGCCCATGCCTCATTTAATGCATGACAATATCCTGGTAGCCTTAGAAGCAGCTGATTGACATTGTATGCTGTTATTTAATCTATGATCTACAAGGACGCCCCAATCCTTCTCTACAAGTGACTGTCCCAGTGTTACTCGCCCTAGGATATATGATGCATGGAGATTATTACTTCCCAGATGCATAACTTTACTTTTATCCACATTGAACCTAATTTGCCAAGTTGATGCCCAATCACACAGAGTGTTGAAGTCAGCTTGTAGTTTATGGACACCTTCCATAGACTGCAAAGTACTACACAGCTTAGTGTCATCTGCAAAAATAGAAATGGTGCTACTATGGTCGCGCAACTCAAAGTTGCAAAAAAAGTTGCTTAACATAAAAATATGTGCAACTTGCCTACAACTTCATGTTGCATGATTATTTTAGAACTGTCGCAGAGTCACGTGTTGCACACGACTTCCATTAAAGTCAACGGTTGAGAAGTCGGGCTCGCCCGCCGCGGTTTCCGGTATCCGGCACCACCAGCTTGATAAAGGGCACCACACTTAGGCCCGAAATGTTGCAATGCAATAAATGTAACAAATGCACCACTGATGAATAAAGAATAAAGTTTCAAATCAAACACTACCCCTGGTGTGCTGTCTCTAAACCTATTTGGGTTTTTTGCTACTATCACGTTGTGTTATGTTGCACTGGGAAATCAATCATAATCAATACATGAAGTGTAGCATATCACATGTCCCTGTGCAGCCATACCCTTAAAAGTAGCAAGAAACCATGACAAGGCTGCACACCACCGCAGATGGAGGCCGCTGGCTGATCCTTGCGTGTAACGTGTCTTTCCATTCACTATAATGTAACCTCTGGGCACCACAGAGGCCGAACTGCAAAAAGACATAGGACCATACACTAAATCCTGCACCCACACAGCCGTCACACTGCAGCATCTACCGCACCTGATTTTCGCTTTACGTAGAGCAAGTTCTTCTTCATTTCCTATATCCAGGGAAACGTCCTCAGTGTCATCTACAGGAACCTGAAAAATAATAGCGCCCAACCATTACAACATGCACTATATGTGTGCTGCAGCATTCCCATAGGGTTAGAAACGTAGGTCAACACGCAGAACTTGAACGGGGGTGTGCAGTCATATATATCATTCCACTCGTATGACTTTTGGTGGGCTCCACATAAAAAACTACACTACTACAAAAAGTTAGGGATATTTGGCTTTCTGGTAAAATTTATGGAAAACGTAAAAAGTTCACACCACAGTGATATTATATCATAAAAGTAAAGCATTTAAGTAGAAGCAGCAATGGTGATTTCCTCATCTCAATTTATTGAAACAAAACCCAACACCAGTGCTGGGTATATCCCCACAAAAAATGTCAGTGTCTCAATAACTTGCCATGTGGCCTTGAGCATCAATTACAGCTTGACAACGATGTCTCATGCTTTTCACAAGTCAACTTATTGTCTGCTGAGACATGGCATCCCATTCTTCTTGAAGGGCGGCCCGCAGGTCATTAAGGTTCTGGGGTGCAGAGTTACAAGCCTCTACACGGCGACTCAGCTGATCCCATAGGTTTTCAATGGGATGCAGGTCTGGAGAAGGCCACTGGCAGGCCACTCCATTTGAGGTCCCGCAGTCTCCAGCAGCAGTTCCCTAATGATACGACCTTGATGAGCTGGAGCATTGTCGTCCATGAAGATAAAATTAGGCCTGCGTTGTTCATGCAGAGGCACAATGACTGAATAAATGATGTTATTAAGTAGTTTGGGCTTGTCCCTGTACCATTCAGAGTGTAGGACAGTTCTGTATTGACTAGACCCACCCGCCCACACTGTAACACCACCACCACCACCAAAGGCAAACAGTGGCTGATGCATAGCACTCTCTTTGACGTCTCCAACATTATTTGCGGCCATCATTTCTACTAAGCATGAATTGACTTTCATCAGTGAACAGCATTGAGGCCTACTGATCCCTCATCCAGCATCAGACGACGACGCCTGTGGTCCGTACCCTTGCAGGTCGTCTAGCACGCAGACCACGCTGATGTAAACAGTTTTAAATGATCTGATGTGACACTTGGGTGCCTCTAACCTCCCTTAAATGTGCCTGGAGTTGTGTGGCATTCATCATCCAGTTCTGCAGGACATTATTCACAATGAAGCGGTCATCAGTGTGGGATGTGGCCAAAGGACGTCCACTTCTATGCCTTTCTGTGACTCTTTCAGCCTCTCCGTATCTCTGTTTCAACCTGCTGATGACACTGTGACACTCGGAGCTCAGTGGTCACTTATGTCTGAGAACATCCTGCTTTAAGCCTCGCAATGGCGAGATACTGTTGATCAATTGTTAGGTGTCGTCTTGGTCTCATGATGTCAAAATGTGAACAGCATGATGAGGAGGACTGTTTAACCACTTCAGCCCCCCTAGCTTAAACACCCTTAATGCACCCCAGGCCACTTTTTGGGGTGTATTTTTACATATACCTATGTTGGGTGAGAGAAATATCTCTGTAAATTGACAACTTTGTATAAAAATTTTTAAAAAGTTGTCGTTTACAGCGATATTTCTCACACCCAGCATGGGTATATGTAAAAATACACCCCAAAACACATTGCCCTACTTCTCCTGAGTACGGCGATACCACATGTGTGACACTTTTTTGCAGCCTGGGTGCGCAAAGGGGCCCAAATTCCAATGAGTACCTTTAGGATTTCACAGGCCATTTTTACGCATTTGGATTCTCACGCTTTAGGACCCCTAAAATGCCAGGGCAGTATAAATACCCACATGTGACCCCATTTTGGAAAGAAGACACCCCAAGGTATTCCGTGAGGGGCATGGCGAGTTCACAGAAAAAAAAATTTTTGGCACAAGTTAGCAGAAATTTATATATTTTTTTTTTTTTACAAAGTCTCATATTCCACTAACTTGTGACAAAAAATAAAATTTTGCATGAACTCACCATACCCCTCACGGAATACCTTGGGGTGTCTTCTTTCTAAAATGGGGTCACATGTGAGGTGTTTGTACTGCCCTGGCATTTGAGGGTCTCCGCAATCATTACACGTATGGCCAGCATGAGGAGTTTCTGCGATTCTCCTTATATTGAGCATACGGGTAATGAGATTTTTTTTTTCCGTTCAGCCGCTGCGCTGAAAAAAAAAAAAAAAAATGAACGGCACAGATTTTTTCATTCGCATCGATCAATGTGGATGAAAAAATCTCTGCCAAAATCAGTGACTGCGGTGCGGTGGGCTGGGCGCTAACTACCTAACAAGTAGCTAACTAACTGGCGGTGATAGGGGACCCTTAGGCCCCATTCACACGTCCGCAATTCGGTTTGCGGAACGGAATTGTGGACCCATTCATTTCTATGGGGACAGACTTTGTCCCACTCGGATCCGGAATTGCAGATCCGCACTTCCAGGTCTGCACTTCCGTTCCACAAAAATATAGAACATGTCCTATATGCAAAATGCGGAAAGCACATTGCCGGTGTTCGTGTTTTGCGGATCCGCGATCCGCAAAACACATATGGACATGTGAATGGAGTCTTACAGGGGGGTGATCAGTGACAGGGGGGTGATCAGGGAGTCTAGATGGGGTGATCAGGGGTTAACAAGGGGTTAATAAGTGATGGGGGGGGGGGTAGTGTGGTGTTTGGTGCAACTTTACATAGCTACCTGGTCCTCTGGTGGTCGATCCCAGTAAATGGGACCACCAGAGGACCAGGTAGCAGCTATATCAGACGCTGTTCACAAAACAGCGTCTGATATACATGTTTGATGCGATTTATTTTAGATCTACAGCCTGCCAGCGATTGATTCACAGCAAATCTCGCCTCTCGCGAGATGACGCGCCGCCGCGTCAAGGAGGAACAAGCCTGCCGCCTGGACGCAGCCCTGCGTTAGGCGGTCGGCAGGCTGTTAAAGGGAGTCTGTCACCACATTTTCACGTTTTAAACAGTTCACATAGCGCTGTAGCCTAACCATAGATGATTGAAATGGTACCTTTCTTTGTTTCTGTTGAGCTTCAAAACAGGCAAAAACGCACTTTAATTCATATGTAAATGAGGGCTCGCAAGTGCCCAGGGAGGGGTTTACTTCGTTGGAGCCCAGGCTGCTCGGCCTCTTAGGCTCATATCCCCGCCCCATCCTCTGCCTCAGCCCGCCCTTCTGTTCCCTGGTGTTCGTCTTCTTTCTATTGCGATACAGTGATCTCGCGATGCCTGCGCTCTCCCTCGCTGGGCGGGGCATGCGCACTGCGATGACCATTGTGGGCACGGCTTCACTGTCGCTACTGCGCATGCCCCGGCCCAGCGAGGAGGCGCAGGCATCGCGAGATCACTGTATCGCAATAGAAGAAGACGAACACCAGGGAACAGAAGGGCGGGCTGAGGCAGAGGATGGGCGGGGATATGAGCCCAAGAGGCCGAGCAGCCTGGGCTCCAACGAGCAACCCTCCCTGGGCACTTGCGAGCCTCATTTACATATGAATTAAAGTGCGTTTTTGCCTGTTTTGAAGCTCAACAGAAACAAAGAAAGGTACCATTTCAATCATCTATGGTTAGGCTACAGCACTATGTGAACTGTTTAAAACGTGAAAATGTGGTGACAGACTCCCTTTAAGTACCAATTCTAATTGAACCAAAAAATGTATTGAGCGATTCATGGATCAAACACCTGATGTGCTGCACGACAATTTTTATAATGATCTATGGTCTATGGTGTTGCACTGCGACATGTGACATGCTGCGACTGCTACACAGCTCAGCAAACAGTATCACACAATAGACTTAGATACACAGCAGACAGTATCACACAATATAAGATTAGATACACAGCTCAGCAAACAGTATCACACAATAGACTTAGATACACAGCAGACAGTATCACACAATATAAGATTAGATACACAGCTCAGCAAACAGTATCACACAATAGACTTAGATACACAGCAGACAGTATCACACAATATAAGATTATTCTGTATAGGTTGGGTGGTGCTCTCCTCGTAAGGTGTGGGTCACAGGAAATGGTTCCCAGGCCAGGTTTATAAGTGAAAAAAGAAGGTTCCTGGACACCACTGCTGTTGTTTTCTTGTGTCTTTATTGTATAGCTTAGATTACAGTATGCGGTATGCCAGTTATAGGTAAATATTGTAGCAACGTTTCGGCGATAAACGCCTTCATCAGGACACTGGTCGTGCCGCACTATGTGGAGATCCGTAAGTATAGTTGTTGTATGGAGCTCTATGGTTCCAGTGGCAGAGCTGCGTGGACTCAATGGCAGCTAGGAGACTTCAAACATTGAGTCCACACAGCTCTGCCACTGGAACCATAGAGCTCCATACAACAACTATACTTACGGATCTCCACATAGTGCGGCACGACCAGTGTCCTGATGAAGGCGTTTATCGCCGAAACGTTGCTACAATATTTACCTATAACTGGCAATCCATACCGCATACTGTAATCTAAGCTATACAATAAAGACACAAGAGAACAACAGCAGTGGTGTCCAGGAACCTTCTTTTTTCACAATATAAGATTAGATACACAGCTCAGCAGACAGTATCACACATGATAGGATTAGATACACAGCTCAGCAGACAGTATCACACGGGATAGGATTAGATACACAGCTCAGCAGGCAGTATCACACAACATAGGAATAGATACACAGCTCAGCAGACAGTATCACACGGATAGGATTAGATACACAGCTCAGCAGGCAGTATCACACAACATAGGAATAGATACACAGCTCAGCAGACAGTATCACACGGGATAGGATTAGATACACAGCTCAGCAGGCAGTATCACACAACATAGGAATAGATACACAGCTCAGCAGACAGTATCACACAGGATAGGATTAGATACACAGCTCAGCAGACAGTATCACACATGTCGCAGTGTGACACCATAGCATATTATTATAAAAATTGTTGAGACAAAATGTTGCACGATACATGTCGTTGTGTAGCGCTAGCATTAAAGAGACAGGACGCTGTGGAAGTCACTGTTAAAGGGGCGAGCACTGTGGAGGTAGGGCCCCTTTCACACTGGCGTTTTTGCTTTCCGTCCTAGAGATCCGTCCTCGGGGCTCTCGGATGGAAAGATACTAATCAGGATGTCTTCCGTTCAGTATGTTAACGTTTTTTGGACGTTGACAAAACCGCAGCATGCTGCGGATTTGTCTCGGTCCAAAAATCCGGAAGACATGCCGTAACTGCTCTGGAGGTCACTGTTAAGGTAGCAGGGTACTGTGAGGTCACTGTTAAGGCAGCGGGGTACTGTGGAGGTTACTGTTAAGGGGACAAGCCACTGAAGAGGGCACTGTCAAGGGAGTGGGGTGCTATGAAACTCACTGTTAAAGTGGCGGGCGGCTGTGAAGGTCAAAGTTAAGGGGATGGGCTGCTGTGGAGGTGCCATTTTAAGGAGGCGGGGCACTATTGGGGTCAGTGTTAAGGGGTAAGGGACTGTGGAGTTCACTGTTAAGGGGGCGGGGTGCTGTAGAGGTCACTGTTATGGGGGATACTGTCGATATCTTTTAACGACAAACATTGAATGAAATAGATGAAATATATCCGTGCGAAGCCGGGTCCTTCTGCTGGTGTTAAATTAAAATTGTTCCACGTTGAAAGCCACATCATGGAGGTAGTCCACCCTACACTTCTTCTCCTATATAGAGGCACTTATGGCGTCACAAGGTTTACAGTTCAGCTGCTGTCGCCATCCATTACTGTTAGCGGCCATATAACAAGGACAGTATATGAGGCGTGACAGGAGCAGAACGGGCGTATCGGGCTGGACTGGGATTACAAAGCAGCCCTGGCACACAAACCCCACCAGCCCACATAAGGCATCGTGTAAAAATAATTGTGTGTAATGAACACTGCGGCAAATTCTGAGTTACATGGTCAGGGACATACGTTTAGAGATGAGCGAACTTTAAAAAAAAGTTCGGCATTCGGGTTGTGGTAACTGGATTTGATCCCGTGCTGAGCCACGCCCCCTGCACTGATCACATGACAGTGACATCACCCCAGGTCCTTCGGCTGTTCAACAGTTCGGGTTGGTGGAAGCCTCCCCTTATGGATTCCATATGCCGCGATAGTGGAATCCATAACGGGATGCGCGACTTAGGGTACTTTCACACTAGCGTTTTGGATTCCGTTTGTGAGATCCGTTACAGGGCTCTCACAAACGTTCCAAAACTGATCAGTTAAGCCCCAATGCATTCTGAATGGATAAGGATCCGTTCAGAATGCATCAGTTCGGCTCCGTTCCGCCTCTATTACGTTTTGGAGGCGGACACCAAAACGCAGCATGCAGCATTTTGGTGTCCGTCTGAAGAGGCGGAGCCTAACGGATCCGTTTTTTTTACAATGTAAGTCAATGGGGACGGATCCGTTGTCAGTGACACAATATGGTGCATTTGAAAACGGATCCGTTCCCCATTGACTTTCAATGTAATCCAAAACGGATCCGTTTTGGACTTTGTCATTTTTCTTTAAACCTAATGCAAACGGATCCGTTCTGAACGGATACAAACGTTTGCATTAGAGGTGCGGATCCGTCTGTGAAAATAAACAGACGGATCCGCACCAACGCTAGTGTGAAAGTACCCTTACCACAACCCGAACTCCGGACTTTTTTTTAAAGTTCGCTCATCTCTACATACGTTACCTCCCCGCCATGCAGCACAAAATACCTCCCACCACCACTGCCCATAGATAGACCACTCCTCCCCCACTGGCAGCAGCACTGTCCCCAGTTAACCCCTTCCTGACGCAGCAATTTTCCTGAAATTTCATTTACTTTGCTGGTACCGTAAATGCTGCAGTTTTTCCACACTCAATTCTGGTAAGTGTGAATGTACCCATCTATCAGCAGGATCAACTCCTTAAACTACACATACTGCTTGCGACTGGTAGGATTGATCCTTCTGATTGAAACGATGCCTTATTTATTCTCGACAATTTTCTGTTTTTATGAATATGCCAATGAGGTAATTGGAGCACTGAGGGGCTGGCCTGAGCCGTCAGGGCACCATATCATCACCACCCATTAGCTTCAGTCACCTTCCCCTTGATTGATAGTGCAGGACGTGTGTGGTCCTGTATTCTTGCGTCTGTTGTTCCAGGCGCAAGAATACAAAACCACAGCGAAGGCGCAAGAATATAGAGCCAGGTGAGATATCTGGCCGTCAATACAGGGGAAGGGGGGAATGGCCGGAGCTGTGAGGTGGTGACAATCTGGTGCTCCGAGGGCTGAGGCCAGACCCTTAGTGCTCTAATAAACCAATCTGCATATTCACAGGAACTGCATCAAAATAAAATCTGAATTAGCAGGATCAGCCCGGCATGCCTGGTTTAATAGGGCTGATCCTGCTGACAGATGCTCTTTAATAAGCGTAGATGTGCTCCTTCTGGAAGTCACAAGGCCGCTCCTGTGTTTTTTGCTGGTATTTGTTGTGGCTCGTCTATAATAAATCTGTGGTGTGGTGTGGTATGAGAAACATTATTTTTCATGCAAAATCCGACAATCTAATAAAATAATGAATAAACCAGTTTGTCACCCGCACAATCCCATTCACTGCTATGCAAACATTTCTCCAGCCTGGTAAATCCACAGAAAACTGAACGTGTGAACAGAGGCAAGAGCTAGAACTAGAACGGGATAAACCATTGCTGGGGGCAAGGAGGGGGGTACAGGGATTATCCCGGGATACCTTCATGCTGTACAGGCCGTGCTACACACACCGTTGTGACACCTTGCGTTACTACGGTCCCAGGCCCCGCACTACGTTTCCTCTTTAAACCTCTGCCCTTTTCCGGGTATGCTGACGCCCAGATTCGGGTGTGTACCCCGGGCTTCACCTTTACCTGCTTCATCCTCTCTGCTGTGGTGATGAGCCTTCACACGTCCTCTCCTCTGTTGCTATGAGGGCGTGGGCGGGTACTGTTGCTAGGGAATATCTGTCATCTGATTGGAAGAGGTAATGGGCCATTCTGATATGATTGGTGGATCCTCTGTGTTGTGCTGACGCTAGCAGCGGCCATATTAGTAGTGGGCAATGTGACCATATGGAAGAAGACTCCGCAGATTACCATTGCCACAAAGCATTATGCTGGGAACTGTACTTCTGTCACGAACCAGCTGTTGTATATGATCTATAGGCGTCCTGGAGAATACAGAGCCGAGCCACGAACCATGAGACACCAGTAACATCGTGGAAAGTCTGCAAAGAAAGGTGGAGGAGTTGCCCAGAGCAACCTTAAAGGGGGTTGTCCACTTTGACCAAGTCCCTTCTTTAACCCTTAGGATACCGGAGGTTTTTTCGTTTTTATTTTTCTTCCCTATCTTCCTTGAGCCATAACTTTTTATTTTTCTGTTAACATAGCTGTATGAGGGCTTATTTTAGTGTAAAAATAAATGTAAACTTTGAAAAAAAAATATCTTTTTTTACATTACCATATTCTGACCCCCATAACTTTGTTATAGTTATATCTACTGAGCTGTGTGGGGGCTCATTTTGTGCGGGACAATCTGTAGTTTTTAGTGATACAATATTGGAGTGTGTGTGACTTTTTGGTCACATTTTTATTTAAATTTTTTGGGTAAGAGAAGCAATGAAAAAATGGCAAATTGGCCATTTTGACCCTTTTTTCCATTATGCCATTTGCCGAATTGGAAATATATTTTAATATTTTAATAGTACGGGCGTTTTCGGTCGCGGTAATACCCATGATGTTTATATTTTTTGTTATTTATGTATTATTTTTTTATTATACGTTAAACATTTAAACTTTTAGATTTTTTAAATATTTTATATATTTTTTACGTTTTTTTACTTTTTTGTAATGATTTTGAAGCTCCTATCTGAGTGTACAAAATCCAACTTGTAAAAAAAACCTGAACAATGTAAGATTTTTAAAATGCATTTATTACTAGCTATCGCTTATTACTTATGTTGGCCTGCCACCTGGTGACCAAAATAGGAGTTGCAGGTTTGATACCCTCAGCCTCTTCAGCGAGGCTGAGTGTATAGAAATCTATTACCGGCATCCTCCCTGGCCGTAGAGGATGCCAGTAAGGTTTTCACCCTATAGATGCCGTGATCTCACTTGATCACGGCATCTAAAGGCTTTATTTCCGCAATCGTCATTATTGCCAGTCTCGGTAATTAGCCGCGGGTCTGTGCAGTTTGAAGCAGCGGAGACCCGCAGGCCATGATGCCCGCTGTGCGTGCGAGTGGGCGCCATGTTTGCCTATTGCTCCAGCACCGTACATGTACGGCGCTGGTAGCGAAAGGTTTAATATAACGCATATACACACTGCCAGGAGGAGAGCTGCGTTTCATAGTGACTGTCTTCGCAGATCCATCAATAATATGGAGAAGGGGTCCATCCACCCATGACTGAAATTCTGTGGATTTGTCACAGATTTCCCTACGACAAATCCGCAGCAGTTTACGGTAACAGGGAGGGGCATTTACCAATATCTTTATACCAGTGGCGTTGAAAAGTCCCAAATTATGGTGCACGTAATATTTGTTCCATAATTTCTGACTTTTTCACCTTCTCGACACTTGGAGCTTTGTTGGAGGGGTGGCCCCGATCACGGCCCCATAGAGTTACTATAACTTACGCCATAAACTGGTGTATGTTATAGTGTATGGACGGGACTAATGCAAATCACGCCCATAAGTGGGTGTTTCTGACCGGGGCATTTTCCGATGGCAGGGCTTATATGCCCCAATTTACCAACTGAGACATTGTTAAGTATGTAAGAGGTGTCTGCCCCTCAATAAATTAGGCACACCTTACTCCAGCCCACACGGGATCATGACTGGTGTATGGGAACTGAGATTTAGGCCTCATGCACACGACCGTTGTTTGATTCCGTGTCCGTTGCTCCGTTTTTCGTGATTTTCTGCGGACCCATTGGTTTTCAATGGGTCCGTGGAAACCTCGGCAAATGCACCGTTTGTCCTCCGCGTCCGTGGTCCGTGATTCCAGTCCGTCAAAAAAATATAACCTGTCCTATTCTTGTCCGTGAAAAACGGTTCACGGACCCATTCAAGTCAATGGGTCCGTGAAGATCGCGGATGGCCATCCGTGTGTCATCCGTGTTCCGTGTCCGTTTTTTTTGCGGATCCCTTGGCAGGCACTTGGGAAACATTGTCAGCCTGTCTTTTGGTAAAATCTTTTGGGTCATGTCCGCTAAAAAAACGGAAGACACACGGAAACACAACGGAAGGCAAAAACGGACACGGATCACTGAACAACGGAACCCCTTTTTGCGGACAGCATAAAAAAACGGTCGTGTGCATGAGGCCTTAAGCAGTTCTCATCCACATGCTGCAGAAAAGAATCCACAGTGGAAACTGACCTATGGTGAAGATTTTAAAGGGGGTCGGTCCCTTTTTCCTTTTTGTACACCAGTATAGTAGTTATGCAATCTTAGTGCCCCCACATAGTAATAACGCCCTCCTTCGTGCCCCTTCACAGTAAGATTGCTGTCTTAGTGCCCCCTAACAGTAATAATGCCCCTTTTGTGCCCAATCACAGTAGTTATGCCTCCTTGGTGCTCCCCCTATAGTAAGAATGCCCCCTCTGTGCCCCAGCATAGTAGTTATGGACCCTTAGTGCACCCCTTACCTGGAAGAATGCCCGCTTTGTCTCCCAACACAGTAGTTACGCCCCCACCCACTTAGTGCCCCCTCACAGTAGTATGTCTAATCATCATAATAATCATAATAATGTCTCTTTACCACCCCCTAGTGGTAAGAATGCTTCTTCAGTGCCCCCAATAAACGTACAAGCATGGGCATAAAATTCTATGCTGCATTTGCGGAGGATAGTGAGAGTTTTTTTTTTTTTTTTATAACAGGCATTACACTTTAACCTCCTAACAGACACATTAAAATTGGAAAAACCCACTCAAAAATCTCACTTTTTTATTGTAGATTTTTAATGTGTCTCAGGGGACACAATTACATTTTAACCCCTTAGTGACATACTGTAATTAATTTAGCTAAATTTGCCTTTGTGTTCCGGCAGTCATAACTTTTTCATTTTTTCTTCTAAGTTCTTTTTGTTATTTTGCGGGATGTGTAGGTTTTTTAGGAACCATTTTGGGGTATATATAGTGTAGTAAATAACATTTATTATTTTATTTGTAGAGGGAAAGATTTATTTACAACATTCACTGTGTGGTAAAATTTTATTATGTGGGGCAGTACACTGACGATAATGCCACGTTTCTATAATTTTAAATTATATTTCCTTTCCTCCTGCAGCTGTCAGCTGCTAGACATATGGGATTAGAATTTTTTGAATTCCAAGGTTTCAAACAATGCCACCATGACAGCAATATCTTCACTACATGCGAAGATATCACTGTTAGAAATCGGGATGCAGTCAATGGAGGTGAAAGTAAAAGCAGGTTTTACCACAATTATTCCAAACTCGATTTCAAAGTGATATCTCTGATATCTCCTGCTAAACTTGGACTAATGCTGTCATTTTGGTCCGGTATGAAACCCTGGAATGCCAGCTTTCAAACAAGACCAGTCGCATGCTTCTACCAATCAGGAGATATTAGCAGCTAAACCAGTCTCCCCCTTCCACAAATGACTTAAAGAGGTCATATCACCATTTTCACCCAGGCAGCCCCCCTGATATGAGCATCAGAGCATTTCATGCTCCGATGCTCTCCTTTGCCCTGAGCTGAATCGCGCAGGACAAACGCTTTTTTGGAGATCAAGTGATATACCAAGCTCTCTATGGGTAAAGCTAGGCGGAGGCTTCCACCTAGCAATGAGCCCGGTGATGTCACTGGCACTAATGGGTGGGCTTTAGCACTGTCCTAGCCTGTAAAATGACTAGGGCAGCTCTAAAGCCCGCCCATCAGTGCCAATGACGTAACCTGCAACACTGCTAGGCAGAAGCCTCCGCCTAGCAGTTTAAGAAATATAAACAAACAACACTTTCCCTGTGCACTGCACGCAGGGCAAAGGAGAGCATCGGAGCATGACATGATCCGGTGCTCTTATCAAGGCGACCTGAAGGGGTGAAGATGGGGATATGTCCGGGTTTAGCTCTGAACCCGGACAACCCCTTTAAGTATTTTTCCCACAGATGGCGCTGAGCTTGGGCAAAACAGTTAGGGCTGTTGTGACAGATTTCTAACCAATCATTGGTCAGATGGCCTAGTACACACACAGATCTTTTGTTATACACATCAACTATTGGTCTGATTGGACAGATAGGTGATTAAACGGAATTCATTGCAATATCATCCACAGCAGAGGTGCCCAACCTTTTTTCCTGGATCAGCAGGATGATGGCCACAAACCTTGGCTCTGGGGGCCACATGGGGCTGCGGGTTATGCAACCCTGATCTTCAGGATGCAATAATAACTCAGGCTAGTGGGTAGATGAAATACCAATCAGGGCCAAAGTCACTTTGGGGGACATTTATCAAAATTGGTGTGAAGAAACCTGGCTTATTTGCCCATAGCAACCAATCAGATTCCACTTTTCATTTTCCAAGGGAGCTCAGAAAAATGAAAGGTGGAATCTGATTGGTTGCTATAGATAACTAAGCCAGTTCGACTTTACACCAGTTTTGATAAATCTCCCCCCTTATGTTTGAATAAAAGTTCTACAAATAGCCACTAGATGTCAGTGTAAGCAAGCAATGCTTCATGGCCTGATGTTCAAATGCTATTTGTAGAAATTTCTGCAACTGAAAATCAGTTCCATTCATCTGAACAAGGTTGTTTTGGCAGCACGTACATGGGTTTCAGATCAATGGGACAGTCACAAAAATCTGTGGTATAAATTCAACGTGAGGGCTCATGCACACGTCTTTCAGTTTAGCATACTGACCCATTCATTTCTATGAAGCCTGCACACACTGATCCATGTGCCATATCCACAGATCTTAGCACTTAGGAATAAGAACATCCCTTTCATGGGGGTGAGAAAAAACGGGAATGCGCATGGAAGATTTTACACTGATCCATGTGCTGCAGACCGAAGACTGGATACAGCCATGTGCATAAGAGCTCCTGCACATGAACGTATTTTCTTTCTGTGACCATTAGTGGTTTTTTTTTGCGGACCGTATGCGGAAGCATTCATTTCAATTGGTCTGCAAAAAAAAAACAGTTACTCCGTGTGCATTCCGTTTCCGTATGTCCGTTCTGCAAAAAATTAGAACATGTCCTATTATTGTCCGCATTATGGACAAGGATAGTACTGTTCTATTAGGGGCCAGCTGTTCTGTTCCACAAAATACGGAATGCACACGGACGTCATCCATATTTTTTGCGTATCCGTTTTTTGCAGACCGCAAAATACATACAATGGTATACATGAGCCCTAAAGCCTTTTTTCTTATAATAGTGCCTGCCTTTACATGTGGTTTTGCAGTTTATAAAGGCTATGTGTATGGGCATCCTAGAAATAGGGTCAGAGACGCACTGTTCAGTTTGGGGCATGTTTTCTGGACCAAACAATTGGCCTAAGGGCTCATGCACACAACCGTATTTTCTTTCCGCTTCCGTTTTGTGCGGCTAGTATGCGGAACAATTCACTTCAATGGGGCTGTAGGAAATACGAAAGTTACTCCGTGTGCTATCCGTTTATCTGCATGGCCATTCTGCAAAAAAGTAGTGCATGTCCTATTATTGTCCGCAGATCACGGTCCGAGGCCCCATTCAAGTCAATGGGTCCGCAAAAAAAACCGAACCCACACGGAACACATCTGTATGTCATCCTTATTTTATCCGTATTTTGCGGATCCATACTGTAGAAATGCTATGCCCAGCCCATATTGCTCATGTGTTTGGTGATTAATAAGTTACTGTTTCTGTTTCCGATCTGCAAAAAACAGATCGCATGCGGAAACCATGTGGATATGTTTTGTGGAATAACGGAACGGAAGAGGACTTACATCAGAGAAAAAAAATTCTGATGCGGAACAACGGATCCGTGAAAAAACGGACCGCAAAACAACAACGGTCGTGTGCATGAGCCCTTAGAGTGAGTTCACATCTGCAGCGGAGACTTCCGTCGTTTTCGTCTTTCTTACATAGTATATAAGACCGAAAAAAGACATCTGTCCGTCCAGTTCGGCCTGTTTCCTGCAAGTTGATCCAGAGGAAGGCAAAAAACCCCTGTGAGGCAGAAGCCAATGTTCCTCACTTAAGGGGAAAAAAATTCCTTCCCGACTCCAATCAGGCAATCAGAATAACTCCCTGGATCAACGACCCCTCTCTAGTAGCTGTAGCCTGTAATATTATTACACTCCAGAAATAAATCCAGACCCCTCTTGAATTCCTTTATTGTACCCACCATCACCACCTCCTCAGGCAGAGAGTTCCATAGTCTCACTGCTCTTACCGTGAAGAATCCTCTTCTATGTTTGTGTACAAACCTTCTTTCCTCCAGACGCAGAGGATGTCCCCTCGTCACAGTCACAGTCCTGGGGATAAATAGATGATGGGACAGATCTCTGTACTGACCCCTGATATATTTATACATAGTTATTAGATCTCCCCTCAGTCGTCTTTTTTCTAAGGTGAATAACCCTAATTTTGATAACCTTTCAGGATACTGTAGTTGCCCCATTCCAGTTATTACTTTAGTTGCCCTCCTCTGAACCCTCTCCAGCTCTGCTATGTCTGTCTTGTTCACAGGAGCCCAGAAATGTACACAGTACTCCATGTGTGGTCTGACTAGTGATTTGTAAAGTGGTAGGACTATGTTCTCATCACGGGCATCTATGCCCCTTTTGATGCAACCCATTATCTTATTGGCCTTAGCACCAGCTGCCTGACACTGGTTTTTACAGCTTAATTTGCTGTTTATTAAAATTCCTAGATCCTTTTCCATGTCAGTCTTACCCAGTGTTTTACCATTTAGTATGTACGGGTGACTTGCATTATTCCTTCCCATGTGCATAACTTTACATTTGTCAGTGTTAAACCTCATCTGCCATTTTTCTGCCCAAGCCTCCAATCTATCCAGATCCCCCTGTAGCAGAAAACTGTCCTCCTCAGTGTTAATTACTTTACACAGTTTAGTGTCATCTGCAAAAATTTATATTTTACTGTGCAGGCCTTCTACAAGATCATTAATAAATATATTGAAGAGAATAGGGCCCAATACTGACCCCTGAGGTACCCCACTAGTAACAGTGCCCAATCTTAGTGTGTACTGTTAATAACCACCCTCTGTTTTCCATTACTGAGACAGTTACATACAGACATTTTCTCCCAGTCCGAGCATCCTCATTTTATATACTAACCTTTTATGAGGTACGGTGTCAAATGCTTTGGAGAAGTCCAGATATACGACATCCATTGATTCGCCGCTGTCAAGTCTAGAACTTACCTCGTCATAGAAGATAATTAAATTAGTTTGGCATGACCGATCCCTCATGAAGCCATGCTGATATGGCGTTATTTGCTTATTTTCATTGAGATACTCCATAGCATCTCTTAGAAACCCTTCAAACAGTTTACCAACAACAGATGTTAAACTTACCGGCCTATAATTTCCAGGCTCTGTTTTTGGACCCTTTTTGAATATTGGCACCACATTTGCTATGCGCCAATCCTGTGGAACATTTCCTGTCAGTATAGAGTCCGTGAATATCAGAAATAAGGGTCTGGCTATGACATCACTTAATTCCCTTAGGATACAGGGGTGTATGCCATCCGGGCCTGGCGATTTGTCTATTTTAATCTTCTTCCTGGGTCAGACAGGGCACTTTTAATGGGGAATTTACTTTTACATTCTGCATTTCATCTGACAGTTTATTTTCCTCAGTGAATATAGTGGAGAAAAAAATATTTAATAGTTTTGCTTTATCCTCGTCGCTCTCTGCAGCACCCCCCTCATTGCTATGTAGAGGGCCGACTCCTTCAGATTTATATTTTTTACTATTTATATAATTGAAGAACATTTTAGGGTTAGTTTTACTTTCTTTGGCAATTAATCTCTCGGTCTCTAGTTTGGCAAATTTTATTAGTTTTTTACATATTATATTTTTTCCTTATAGTTTATCAGAGCTTCCTGGCTCCCCTCCTGTTTTAGCGATTTATATGCTTTTTTTAAATCATTTATTGCTTTCTTTACGGTTCTATTTATCCACATTGGTTTCTTATTGTTCCTTAGCCTTTTATTCCTATAAGGTATGTACCTCTCACAATTAGATGTTACAATGCTTTTAAAAATCTCCCATTTTGTGGTTGTATTTTTATTTTTGAGGACTTTGTCCCAGTTAGGCCTACGGCCTCTCTTAGTTGGCTAGATTTAGCTTTTTTGAAGTTTGGTATTTTTGTTCCTCCTTTTAGAAACTCTCGTTTGAAGGATAATTGGAAGGTTATTACTTAATGGTCACTATTTCCTAGGTCCCTCAACCTGCACATCTGTTGTTTTGTCAGGTCTATTGGTTAATACTAAGTCCAGTATGGCCGTCCCTTTAGTTGGGTCCTTGAGGAAGCAGAGCAAGACTGATTACCAAAAGTTGTAGCAGCGATGTGAACAATCCCTTGAATACACAAAGCGGCAGATTTACTAAGCCTGTAAATGACGTCATCTATCACAGGGGCTCCGGCTGGATGATAAATATGGTGCCAGGATAGACATTTTGCCCAAAGCTAGTTTCACCGCTTTTGTATCTGGCAGGGAACAACCTGCCGGATCTCTCTGCATTCCATCATTGGCAGAAGCTACCATGTTGCTGTCTGGCCCCATATAATGGGGACCAGAGTAGATCCAGCCATAACCCGGGAAATATGCTAACAATCGGCTGCACTCAGTCGTTTTCGACTGGCCGAGAATCAGCATATTTGCCGGGTTGCAGCCGGATCTCCTCCCGTCCCCATTAACTAGATATAAGTTAGCGCCCGGCAATGCCAGATCCAGATATCTCCAGCAGGCTCCTCCCTGCTGAAACAGTCTGCTGGAGATGTCTAAAGCTAGTGTGAAACTAGCCTAATCCTGTACCAGCCAAACCAACTATTGGTTGCTTTACTTTGCGTCAAAAAGTAGTATCTTTACCCATGCCCCTTTCCAGCTAAACTCCTTTTCTGTCAACCTAGATACAGTGGAGTTTTCTAAAATTAGATGTGTAAAAATGCTCCAAAACTTCACCAATTTGCACCACAATTTGAAGCAATTTACAACAACATCTAGGTGCTCACATTAGTAACTGTAGGGCAATGCAGTTTTTCCCATTGAAAACAATGCAAAATGGCTTTGGCAAAACTGACAAAGCTACCAGAGTTAAGGCGCATACACAAGTGTGGACTGAGTTGGCAATTATCCGGAAGGGACCATTCCTTCTCATTACCTACCTGCTCATCAGTGGCGGAGTGGAAGGGCTGAATTTACATGGTGCGATCCCCTCCACTGTATAGGAACTAGTGATCGCTAGTGCCATCGCTCGTCCTCATACAAATTCATTGTTTCTGGGCAGCAGCTCCCTGTTTAACTGCCCAGAAAGGATTTCATTTCACCCGATAAATGAGCCTCTGGCTCATTCATTGGGTGATCGGTCGCACATTTACTGATTATCAGGAACAAGTGTTCACAGTAACATTTATTCCCAATAACTGGCCCAAGAATTGCGCAGTGTAAATCTGCCTTTAGGGTAAATTCACACAATTTTAGTTTTTCTACATTTTTGTGTTTTTAGTGGTGTCTGCTCTAGTGGCGTCTATTTAAAAATGCAGCATTTTGAAGCAATGGAGTTTTTTTTTCCAGTGTTTTTTTTTTTATTATTAGTAATAACAACTCCTTCAAACAGTGATCACACAAAAACACCATTAAGAAAATACTATAGAAAACGCCAGCATTTTTCATGGCTTTTTGGCCTCATGCACACGGCCGCACCATATTTTGCGGTCCGCAAACTGCTGATAACTTAAGCAAAACACGGATACCAGCCGCGTGTGTTCTGCTTTTTGCGGAACACAAGGTCTGGCCCTCAATAAACCAGTCCTATCCTTGTCCCAGACAAGAATAGGACATGTTCTATTTTTTTTTTTTTTGCGGGGCCACGGAACGGAGGTACTGATGCGGACAGCACACAGAGCGCTGTCCGCATCTTTTGTGGCCCCATTGAAATGAATAGGTCTGCATCCAAGCTGCAAAAAATGCGGTTTGGATGCGGACCCAAACAACGTTCGTGTGCATGAGGCCTTTAACAAAAATCTTTGTCAAGGGACCATTGAGTAAGATTGTGCAGCCCCTGGAGAGGAGCTGTTTGGCTGTAATGTCTCTGCTGGATGACCCCATCTACTGTAAACCCTTCTCCCCAGAGATTCTACAGGAAATGCTTACGTAAATGAAGAGTGTAAAAATGTTCTTTCAAATTGACCCTAACCCCATGTTGATACTTTCCCTTTGTATTTGGCACTGCTTCTCCAAAGATCCTGTAAGGATTAATCAACTGTGTAGAGACCAATATAGGTCTATCATTTCATGATATTTTATACTAAGTTATTTCTATTTGTGATGTGCACATTTTCAAAGACGCCTAAGTTAGTGATTTTGTTTCCGTTTATTAAAACAGAACACATTAGTTAAATTCATCCTGACAATAAACAATGCAGGGGGATTTAGATCTCTGTAATGAAAACAATAGTTTTGAGCAATATAAGGATAAAATAGGACATCACCAGTAAATTATTCTGGATCTACTTAAAAGTATCTTTCACCTTCATTTATGCCTATTAACTGCAGCACTATATTTTTTTTTTCATATCGCCTGAATACCAAAATTACAAAAAAGGGGTTTATATGATTTTACTTGAAAAAGTATGTTGAAAGGCCTTATTAAAACAATTTTAGGAGTTACATAATTATAAAAATGTTGCATAACAATGTAAAAAAGACAACATGTCCACATGGTCAGGGCTGAGGCTAGCTCTCTTCTTACACGCTATGTGATGGGGAGGGGGATCTGTGGATGGCACTGTTATGGGGGGGATCTGAGGATGGCACTGTTATGGGGGGGATCTGAGGATGGCACTGTTATGGGGGGATCTGTGGATGGCACTGTTATGGGGGATCTGAGGATGACACTATTATGGGGGATCTGTGGATGGCACTGTTATGGGGGATCTGTGGATGGCACTGTTATGGGGGGATCTGTGGATGACACTATTATGGGGGATCTGTGGATGACACTATTATGGGGGATCTTTGGATGGCACTGTTATGGGGGGATCTGTGGATGGCACTGTTATGGGGGGGATCTGTGGATGGCACTGTTATGGGGGGATCTGTGGATGGCACTGTTATGGGGGGATCTGAGGATGGCACTGTTATGGGGGGATCTGTGGATGGCACTGTTATGGGGGGATCTGTGGATGGCACTGTTATGGGGGGATCTATGGATGACACTATTATGGGGGGATCTGTGGATGACACTATTATGGGGGGGATCTGTGGATGGCACTGTTATGGGGGGGATCTGTGGATGGCACTGTTATGGGGGGGATCTGTGGATGGCGCTGTGATGGGGGATCTGAGGATGGCACTGTTATGGGGATCAGTGGATGACACTATAAAGCATCTTATGCTATATGTGTCGTCCACAGATCTCACCCATAAGTGTCCCTCAAACACACCAGTAGTATAATATCTAGTTTTCTTTAACCAGCAGTAACTTTTCCTTTACCCTGGGTTCAGACCTGAGCGTTCTTGAAATGCGCACTTTACGCGCGTTTGTCGCGCGTATTACAGCGCGTTTTTGCAAATAGGAAATGCGCATAAAACGAGCGTTCGTGTGATTGACCACTGTGGCGTCAATCACGAAACGCGTGACAAACGCCCCAAAAAAGCTCAAGTATTTGTTTATGCGTCGGGCGTTTTACAGCGCGTTCAAACGCGCTGTAAAACGCTCAAGTGAGGACCAGGGCCATAGGAAAGCATTGGTTTTCATGTGTTTAGCGTTTTACAGCGCGTTTGAATGCGCTGTAAAATGCGCAAGTGTGAACTTAGGGTAAACTTCATCTTTATTACCTTGAAGCTCCGGTAACAGACAGAGGCGGTGTAACGTCACTCAGTCAAGTGACGTGCTTTCTCCGCCCACTTTATGAATGAAGCAGGCGGAGCAGGCGCGTCATGTGACTGAGTGACGTTACACTGCCTCTGCCTGTTACCGGAGCTTCAAGGTAATAAAGATGAAGTTTAAGGAAAAGTTACTGCTGGTTAAAGAATACTAGATAATATACTGCTCGCTGTGAGCGGCGGAGCTGGTGTAAGAGTACAGTGACTGCACCGGCCCCGCTGCGAGTTGCCGCCTCCAGCCCCTCCTCCCTTCTGGCTGATACATCACTGCGCTGTGAAGCATCGCAGCCAGCGATGTATCAGGGACTTAACTGCGGCGGTGCGGCGAATAATCTGGCCGATCATTTGATTACAGGATTCGTTGACAACGAATCCTGTTATCGAATATTATCGACAACATCGATTAATCGTTGCAGCCCTAGTTTGGACTGCAGCGCTCATACAGATACTGGACAGAACCTCCTAAACGTGAGCTCAGCAATCCAGACTATGTCATCCTGCGCAGTTTTGAAGGTACACAGTAGGGAAAGGGGCAGTATCAGTATCAGGAAAAAAAATAGAGATCTGGAAACCCTAACTGCAGTACAACTCAGGATAGATCATCAGTATTAGATCAGTGGGGGTCTGACACCCAGAACCTCCACCAATCAGCTGTTTGAGAAGGCACCGGAGCTCCTGCGAGTGCTGCAGCCTTCTCTCAGCTCCCCAAGCACTGCTCTGTACATTGTATAGGGGCTGGTATTCGTATCGCACTCAGCCCCATTCACTTCTATGGGGTTGAACGGCACCCAGGCCACGTGACCGATGAACGTGTCGTCACTGGCCTAGGAAAAGCTGAGAGAAGGCCGCGGCATTATTGCGAACACTGGTGCCTTCTCAAAAAGCTAATTGGCTGGGGTCCTGGGTGTCAGACCCCCACTTATCAGATACTGATGACCTATCCAAAACATCACTACAAAAGAATGTTTGTTTATCTTGCTTTCTATGTTCCCCATAGACTTCCAGGCAACATCTGGAAATAGTGTTTTTTGCATACAAAATGCAGCAAAAAATGCCAGCAAGGAAAACGCACCAAAAATTGCAAAACGACACAACAACAAAGAAAACCTATAGATGACACCAGTTGTCAGGGGTGCACCTAGCCTTTCTGCTGCCTGGGGAAAAAACTGAAATACATTGATTACTTACCGGTAATACGTTTTCCATGAGCCATTCTGGTTACATAAACTTGGAAGGAAGTCTAATTTTGCTCCAACTCCAAATCTACAAGATATCTCTTTTATATATATATATTTTTTTTTTTTTTTTGGGGGGGGTTATAGGATAGGTGCTGTCATGGCTCATGGAAAACGTATTACCGGTAAGTAATCAATGTATTTCCATTGCGCTACATGACAGCACCTGTGAGAGACTAAGTTAGATTTCAACTAGGGTGGGATTACTGCCTGCAGCACCTTTCTCCCAAAGGACAGGTCCTGAGTAGACAATAAGTCCAGCCAATAATGCCTGAAGAACGTAGATGGAGAACTCCAGGTTGCAGCCTTACAGATTTGCTCTATCGAAACTCGACCCTTTTCAGCCCAAGATGCAGCCATTGCTCTAGTAGAGTGGGCGGAGAACTGAGAGGGACCTTCTACGCCTGATAACGAATAGGCTAGAGAGATGGTGCTTGTAATCCATCTAGCTAGGGTACGACTAGATATTTTAAGGCCTCTATTAGGACCCTGAAACTGTATAAAAAGTTGAGGATCTTTCCGAAAGTCTTTAGACCTTTCCAAAAACTGGCATACACATCTTTTAACATCCAGACAATGAAGGAGAGACTCCTCCTCATTACCAGGATTCTGAAAAAATGAAGGGAGAACAATGTCCTGAGACCTATGAAAAACCAAAGAGACTTTTGGCAAAAAGGCAGGATCAGGTCTGAAAATGATCCTGTCCTCCATAATAATGGTATATGGAGGGTGAACAGAAAGAGCTGCCAGTTCTCCCACCCTTCTAGCAGAAGTAATGGCAACTAAAAAAGCGACCTTGAAGGCCAACATCTTGAAAGGTATGGACTCTATAGGCTCAAAGGGATCTCTGGTAAGGACAGATAATACTAAGTTAAGGTCCCAGGGGGCCACCTTACTCTTAACTGAGGGAACCAATCTGGAAGCACCTTTGATAAATCTCTTGACCCAGGGGTGAAGGGCCAGTCTATAATTAAAAAGGACACTGAGAGCAGAAATTTGGACCCTAAGGGTGCTTGGTTTCAGACTTTTGTTTAGTCCTTCCTGGAGAAAATCAAGGATAACAGGAATGTTAGGGGAATCTAACTCAATCCCTGGACCTACAAACTGGAAAAAAAACTTCCATATTCTAAAGTAGATATCTGAGGTCACCTTCTTCCTGCTAGCGAGTAAGGTATTGATTACTTGATCCGAAAACCCCCTGCTTTTTAGGAATTGCTTTTCAATATCCATGCCGCTAAGTGCAGATTGTGTACTTCCGGATGGAGGATTGGGCCCTGAAATAGAAGGTCCCTCCTCTCTGGCAGCACCCAAGGATCTGACAGGGAGAGACTCCTTAACCAGGCAAATCAGACTCTCCGAGGCCAAAAGGGAGCTATTAGTATCACCGTCGCTTGTTCCTTCCTGATCTTTTGTATTACTCTGGGTAGCAGAGAAAAAGGAGGGAAGGCATAGACCAGCCCCGGGCCCCAGGGTTGAGAGAGCGCATCTATCCCTAATGGGTGGTCTAGGGGATTGAGAGAGAAAAACTTTCTGCACTTCGTGTTCTGTCTGGAAGCGAATAGATCTATCTCAGGGGGGCCCAAAAGACCGACTATCTGCTGGAACACTTCCTGGTTTAGACACCAGTTTCCTCTGCTGAGCTTGTGTCTGCTCAAAAAGTCTGCCTGGCAGCTTTCCGAACCTTTCAGATGTAGGGCTGAGAGGGAAATTACTAAATTCTCCAGAGGAACAAAAATCTGTGCTGCTAGACTCATCAACTGGGGAGATCTCGTCCCTCCCTGCCTGTTGATATATGACACCACTGCTGCGTTGTCCGATAAGATTCTGACATGCCTGTTGCTTAAGTGGGGAAGACAGGCCCTCAATGCGCACCATACTGCTTTTAGTTCCCTGGCATTCTGGGGTAATTGAGTTTCTGGATCTGTCCATGTGCCTTGGAAAAACCCCAAAACTGAATGGGCCCCCCACCCGGTTGGGCTCGCATCTGTAGTAATTACTAAAAGATCCTCTTTGGACCATTCTATCCCCTGACTTAGATTTGTGATGTTCGTCCACCATGTCAGGGAGTTCCTGATAGACCCGGGTATAAGAATTCTTACATCTAGACCCCCACCTGTCTTGTCCCATTGAGATAGAATAAACTGTTGAAGAGCCCTGGACTTGAATTGGGCCCATTTTACTGCCGGGATGCAGGCTGTCATAAGCCCTAAGACTGACATAGTCTTTCTTATTGTCGAGATACTGGAGGCTCTGAACTCCCTCACTTTCTCCTGAACAATCAGTTTTTTTCTCTGGTGGAAGGAAAGACATCTGTACGAGAGAGTCTAACAGAATCCCCCAAAAGACCCGACTCTGAGCAGGAACTAGGCAGGACGTTTCCAGATTCACTATCCAACCCAGCCGCTCCAGGATATTTAAAACCCCCTTACTTGGGCAGATAATAGGTCTGGTGTCTGTCCTACCACCAGCAGGTCGTCCAGGTAGGGGACAATGATTATATTCGTCCTTCTGACTTCCGCCATTACCTCCGCCATTATCTTTGTGAAGACTCTGGGAGCCTGAGAAACCCCGAATGGAAGGGCCCGGAATTGAAAATGGACTTGGTTTTTCTCCAATCATTGGTCTCTTTTTTACGAAAATTTTTTCTCTTTTCCTCCCCTCGAAAGGGCTTCTTTTGTTTAGGGAAGGAAGGGGCTGGAAACCCTTTCTTTTTGTCTGATGCCTTTTCCAATATTTCATCTAAGGCAGAACCAAACAAAAAACTCCCCTGACATGGTAGGGCACACAATTTTGACTTGGAGGCCACATCACCTTTCCAACCCTTAAGCCATAGAGCTCTTCTGGCTGAGTTGGATAAGGCCGCTGCCCTGGCGGACAACCTTAAGGCATCTGCTGATGCGTCAGAGATAAAGTCCACAGCTTTTAGCATAGTTGGAAAGGCTTCTAGTAACTGTTCTCTAGGGGTTTTACCCTCAATGTGCGACTCCAATTCTGACAACCATAGCCTTAGGGAGCGGGCTACTGATGTGGTAGCTATATTAGGCTTAAACGAAGATGTAGAAGCCTCCCAATTTTTCTTTAAATAAATATCTGCCCTTTTGTCCATAGGGTCCTTAAGGGCGCCCATATCTTCAAAAGGAAGTGCTGCTCTTTTATTCACCTTTGCTACTGGAGCGTCAATTTTAGGGACATCCTGAAGGAACTTATTTCCTCCTCATCAAATGGATACTTGCGCTTAACTGCTCTCGGGATAAAAAACTTTTTATCTGGCTTGTCCCATTCCCTTTTAATCAGGTCTTTTATGGTCTCCTGGATTGGGAATACACGTGATTTTTTACGTTTTAGGCTTTCAAACATAAGCTCCTGTCTGCTCTTTAACGGTTTTTCTTCCTCAATTTCCATGGCCGATCTTACTGCTTTCAGCAATAAATCTGTATCCTCTACCTTAAAGAGGGACCTCCCCACCGTTTCGTCTGAAGAATCTGAGTCTGAAATAATCCCTTCTTCAGACCCAGAGTCTAAGTTACTACCCTCCTGAGTACAAGGTTTACTCTTAGCCAATTCAGGTAGGGATCTTTTAAATTGCTCCAAGGATGAGGAAACTTCATTTTTTACCAACTGTTGCAAGCTTTGCAAAAAAGAGGGAGACTCCTCTGCTACTAACTTATCCAGACATGGTTGACAGCAGGATTTAGGGTATGAAGGACTTAAGTTAACTTTGCAAATTCCACATATTCTCCCTTTAGACTTATGTGATGCCTTCTTTGGGACCTCCTTAACCTGTATACAACACATATGAGGAATGGGTTAACAAAAAAACTACCATACCGTCATTGGGGAACACCCCTCTTACCCCTATATACCAGGCTGGAGCTTAGGGATTCCTGCTTGTCAGCGCGCTGAGTTTCCCCCTCTTCCTGCATGACTTGACCGCAGCAGAGGTGACTAGGAGAAGGAGAAGGAACTGCCACCCGACTATGCCGGTGCCACGCCGTGTCTCCTTGATGTAGGCCGGCCGGCTTCCTCCTCTTAAACCGGGCCGCGCGTCACCCGCCATGTTTCACTGGTCCCTCCCCCTTCCAGTCTGTAGAACGCACGCGTCACTTCCGACGCGCGCGCTGCCAGTACAGACCCGCTCTGAGAAGAGAGGAGACAGAAGCTCCTCCTCCCCCCCGAACTTCGCCGGTCGCGGGACTGCAGGAGAGGGACCCCAGGAATCACCCCATGGCATCAGAGGAGGCAACACCGGGCTAACCAGGCGGCTCCTAGTGGAGACTTACGCCCTCCAGGTACCCCCAATAGGATAAACATCTCGCCCTAGGGAACCTGCGGCCGTCAGAGAAAGCTGGGAAGCTCCAACCCTGTCCACGGACAGGAAACAGGAAATAACTGTGGATGGATTAAGGTGGACCCCTTTTAAAGAGCTGGGAAGTTTCCTGTTTCCTGTTGGGATAGGGGAGGAGCTCTCACAGGTGCTGTCATGTAGCGCAATGGAAAAGTCGCCCACCCCTCAATCCCAATTTCTTAACCTAACCCCTTCCCTCCAGCCCTACTGTTAAACACATACTTGGAAAACATTACATACAGAGCTACAAAACATACAGGGTAATATACTTAACTCTTACATCCAGTGATGTCTCCTCTGATGTAGATGTTCTCTTTCTTTATCTTCTCCATTCAGTCCAGACCACCATGATGATTTCTTTCAGCCACCTCTCATCTCTGCAGAGTTTGACCAACAGACATCTTAGTTTCCTACATTTCCATCGTCTCTCTCACCTTCTGAACACCCCATCCTGCCTCCTCTAATACTGAGCCCACTGTGCTCCCGAATACTATACTGCAGATAATCCCCCTGTAAATACTATTACCACACAGATAGTTCACCTTCAATAATTACTGGCACACTCTGCCAGAGTGCATTGTGTGGTAACAGTGCACCCAATATTAATAATGCCCCTCCCTTTGCCCCCAGAAGTAATAATGCCCCCAGTAGTAATAATGTTTTATACTTGTGCCAGTATAAAAATGCTCCCTTATAATGTGTGGCAGTCCAAAAATACCCCCTTATGTGTGCCAATACAAAAAATGCTCCGTTATAACGTGTTCCAATACAAAAAAAAATCTTTTAGTGCCCCCAGTAGAACGGATGTTCCCATAGTGGCCCCTTTATAATCTGTGCCAGTACATAAATGCTCCTTTTTACAGCTGCAATGTCCCCATAGTGCTGTCTCTGGTTACAAAATAATGACCCCCACCCAATTGTGGCCAAACAGCATGCTGCCAAATAAAAATAATCAACTCAAACACTTCCCTCAATCTGCTGTCAGTGATGCAGTGCAAGACACGGACCTCTTCTAGTCTGTGCCCTAAGCTCTATGCAGCCCGGCTCAGCCAGTGCGATAACGATGACACCGGCCTCTGATAGGCTACAGGAACTAGGACTAAAGCCTATTAGAGGAAACGGTGGGCCAGAGAGACATCGCTCCCGTGCCCAGTCGCAGCATTCAACTGTATTGCTGTTCTGAGTACAGAGATGCAGTTGAATATGTAGGGATGAGCGTTCCACAATGAAAGCGCTCATTGCCCATGGCCCTTCCGCTGCTGCCCCCCGCCCCCTACCTGATGCTGCCTGAGGCAATCGCCTCACCTCACCTCATTGGCGGTGCACCCCTACCAGTTGTATATCAACACGCAATCTATTAGTCCTCATCCACATTTACGTGTCATTTTGACGTCCGTGAAAAAAAGCGTCTGTGTTTCATCTGAAGATATCCGACAAGGTTTCCGTGTTTGTACCGTATGTCTGTTTTTGCCCTCCGTGTGTCATCCATAATCCACAGACGCTGTTCAGCTTAAAATTGATTTCCAAATCTCCTATCAGTCTTCAGTGAAAAACGAAGGCAACATGGATGCCATCCGTGGTGTGTCCATGATTTTCACAGAGCCATAGACTTCAATGGGCTTGTTTGGTCCGCATCATGAACCAAAGCAGTGCATTGTCTGCATGTCAATACTGATGTGTGAACAAACACGTGAACATCAACAAGTATGTGTACTGTACATGGAAAATGCGGACAGCACACATCAGTGAAAAACAGAAGTGTGGACGAGGCCTTAGGGCTCATGCACACAAGGACTGATCGGTCCATGTACTGGAATTATCCATGTGAATGTGAATCCATGTGTAAAAAATTACCTTCTTTCCATATCTGTTCTTGATTTACTTGTGTGCCTTGTCATTTCTTCAAAAAAACGCTTTTTACGATATGCAAATTAAGCTGTAAGGAGCCCAGAGGGGCGTTATTCCTTTACCAAGGTGCCCAGGAACGCCCCCCTGATGTGCCGGGCCCGCCTAAATTTTAAAAAGAAGAACGCCTCTAACATGTAAAATCGCCTTCCAGAGGCGATGCTAAGTGCTTCCCCCCCCCCCCCCCCACCAGCTCCTCTCTCTGCCACAAATATCCCTGATCCGCCTCGCTGGCAGCCTGAAATCCCGCGCAGGCGCAGTGCGATTGCCTGCGCGATGATATGGAAACTGAGGGCAACAGCGTCACTGCGCCTGCGCGGGATTTCAGCCTGCCAGCGAGAGGCGGATATTTGCGGCAGAGAGAGGAGCTGGCGGGGGGGCACAAAACACGGACATCGGCGATGTGCGTTCCGCAATTTGCGGACTGCACATCGCCGACACTACATAGAAAATGCCTTTTCTTGTCCGCAATTGCGGACAAGAATAGGACATGTTCTATTTTTTTCGGGAACGAGATTGCGGAGCCGGAAGTACGGATCCGCAATTGCGGACCCGGCCGGGACATCGTCTGTCCCCATTGAAATGAATGGGTCCGCAATTCCGTTCCGCAAAATGCGGAACGGAATTGCGGACGTGAAATGCGGACAGTGGGCGCGGACAGGCAACGGAAGAGGCATCCGCATTTTTACCGGATCCATAGAAATGAATGGGAAACCATTGGATGCGCAAAAAAAAAAAACAGGATGGAGGCCGCAAAAAACCACTGCCATGTGCATGTAGGCTAAGGAGAAGAAACAAAAGATCACTATATGCTCACCGGAAGGTGGATAATATAGACCGGTCGCACTGATCAGCGATGTCAGGTTCCCAGCGTGCTGTACAACTGGAGGACGTAGCTGCTGCTCCCACTGTCAGGCTCCAAATGGAAGATAAGTAAATAGCTAAAAAAGACAGATTCTAGGGCACTGCTGCTTCCTAAAGGGGTTATCCCATGACTAATGTAAAAAAGGTAAATCAGACATCATATAGTACACTAATCTCTTTCTAACAAAGCTAGAACCAGCCCTGTACCTCACATGGATCCAGAGATCTCCCCAGTCATTGCTCTGCTAGATTTATATCAAGCTGACAGCTCAAGGGAGTGTCCTTTCTGCTGCAGCTCAGGGGGCGTGTCTCAGCTCACCCTATCACAGCTCAGGAAGCAGTTGATGGATGAAACTGAGCATGTGCGGCCATCTCAGTGAGTCGGACAAAGAAATAAGACATAAGAAAAAAAAATCAGCTGGTGGTGCTATACAGATTCATTGTAATGATTACCTCAGTGGCTATGCTAAATTTTTAATTACATGCAATTACAAAAGTATTCAGATCCAGGTGCTGGTTTGAGAACTGTAGAATATTTTTAGTGGGACAACCCCTTTAAGAAAGGGGTATTTATTAAAACCAAAATATATCCAACAAGCTCTGTAACACATTTCACAAGCAGACTGCTGGCTTCCTCTTCCTCAACTCTGCTGGATTTTTTGAGATTCTGGGTTTGTAGTCGCGGCACACATCTGACTTGCGCTGCAACCCCATTCATTTCTATGGGATCACCGCTACACTGAGATGCCCCTGGGATCCTGGCCGCAACCATTGTCGCCATATACTGTAGCTTTACCTTGTGGCTACATAGCAACATATTTTGCACTCATGAGTTTGGCACTGTTCTTTTTTTTTTTCTTTTACCAGTAAAAAAAAAAAAAAAATGCCAGAATAACTGCAGACATGTCCTATAGAGATGTCTATGATAATGCCAGAAAACACAACACTTAGGGAATTCTGTTTTTGTTTTGTTTTTTAAAAATGGGCCAAAAAACGCACAAAAAGTGAGGAAAAATGCCACAAAAATGCGCTGTTTGTAGTGTGTTTCATAATTCCCAACTGAGCAAACATTTGGCTGCAGCATTTTTTGCTGAATAAAAGTGGTCACAAAACCCGAAAAAAACGTAATAAAAAAACACGACACCACCTTTACGCTAGGTTCACACCTGAGCGTTTCTGAGACGCGTGTTTTCCGCGCATTTTTCGCGCTTTTTTGGCAATAGTAAACGCGTGTTTTACACGCGTTTGTGTGATTGACTGCAGTGTTGTCCAAAGACCAAATATCCCTGTCTATATGAAGTTTGGCCAATCAGAGTGCATTATGCAAAAACTGTGCCTAGCACCTGGGGTTTGGCCTTTCCAGCATGTTGCAAATTCATAAACGCACGTTCGAACGCGCACTTCCAGTGTCAAAAACGCGCAAAATACAAGCGTTGCACGTTCCCATTGAAGTCTATGGGCCAAAACGCGCGACAAACGCCCCAAAAAAAGCTCAAGTACTTGTTTATGCGTCGGGCGTTTTTCAGCGCGTTCGAACGCGCTGTAAAACGCGAAAATGTGAACCAGTCCCATAGGGAAGCATTGGTTTGCATCGGTTATGCGTTTTACAGCACGTTCGAACGCACTGTAAAACGCGCAAGTGTGAACTGAGGGTTAAGGTTCCCCCAGGTCCTGGTGTTTTTTTTGACCAAAAATACTTGACTTGAGCAGCTGTTTTGTAGCATTTTTGGGGGCAGTGTTGCTAATATAGTGTGATTTAGCACCCGCTGTTTTGTAATGGTGTTTTTTGGATGGAAACATTTTTAGAGGAATGCACGTGTCCCCCTGTAATGTCACTTCCTCTGTAGAGCTGAAGAAGAAAAGTGGTATTCTTGCAAACAAAAAAAGAAAAAATCATATTGCACATATGTTCTTTGAACCAACAGAAAAACATGGATGGCTATAAGAGAAAAACATGCAATAAGGGAATACACGCCGGACCCTGAGCATTCTGCAATTTGAAAAAAAAAATACCATGTACCCAAACACATGGAATGGTTAAAAAAACTACAAACAAAAATACCTATTTGTCTTCCATTTAATATTTCCCATAGACTTCCATAAAACATCTGGAGTGCCTCAAAAACGCCCAAAAACCTATGCATGACACCAGCCTTATATTCCGAGGAAACTGGAATGTTTGCTGTTGTAATCTCCTTGTACATTTTGTTTGCTTTCATTTTCATTCTAGACTTTTTTATAGCCACTGTTCCGATTCATTAACATCAGGAGCTGGGAATTTTTTGTAATTATACGCTCCGATTGTAATGAAGGTAGTCACACCCATCACAGGGAGTTCAGACTAATAATTCAGTTTCCCGAAATCCAGTCTGCACAACATGTCATAGGAGCAGCACCTACTTGTGTCTTCTACAAAAAGGTACGACTGATACTTAATGCATACTGGTACATTGTCACTTATTTTTACAACTGATCGAAAAAGCATACATGAGGAATGCGAATCAGACATCTAAGGGTGCATTCACACCACTGTATGTATTTTGCGATCCGCAAAACACAGATCAGCAAAAATTATGTATGACGTCCATGTTGCCTCTGCTTGTTTTGTTGCGGATCCATTGTAACAATGCCTATCCTTGTACGCGAAACAGACAAGAATAAGACGTGTTCTGCCTTTTTTTTTCGGGGCTGTGTGTGTGCATTTTTTGCAGACCTATTGAAATGAATGGGTCCGCATCCTATTCGCAAAAAATGCAGATCGGATAAATACAGTCGTATGAATGGGGCTTTATACTACGTTGTGTTTAACCTCGGTATAGGGTTTTGTCATTTCTTTTCTGTTGCTGACCATTTCGCTAGTTGAGGTCTAAGATACAATGTAGGAGAAGACCACTGCTATGGCACACGTATACGTCAGGAGAGTTTCCCGTTGTGTCTAGCTTATTGCTGAAGTGTTGCAGCTATGCTCATGGTGAATAAATACGTAATCTCTGGAGTCTGGATCAGAATGGCATATGGCACAGAAATGTTTCTTATAAGACATGCAACCGATTATTCTTTTAGTGATTGGTGCTGTATCATTTATCGATGACTGGGATTAAATGTAATGTCATTACATAATTACATATATATATATATATATATTGAGAGAGGGGGGGGGGGGTTTACCGTTTAACCTCTTAGTGATGAGCCTATTCTGGGCCTTAGTGACCCCAATTTTTTTTTTCATCATTACATTCTGAGAGCTGTACTTTTTTTTCTCTTCTTCTGCCAATGAGGGCTTGTTTTTTGTGGCACATCAAGTTCAAGTTTTTAATGCCGCCATTTTGGGGTACACATATCTTACTGATTAACTTATATTAATTCTTTTTGAGGGGCGGCAGCAATGCTACCACTGCGTTTTTACATTATAAATGCATACATAAATAACACCATAAGGCTACATGCACACGACCGTTGGTGTTTTGCGGTCTGCAAACCGCGGATCCGCAAAACATGGAAGCTGCTCCGCGTTCCATAATTTGCGGAACGGAACGCGGCCCATTATAGATATGCCTATTCTTGTCCGTTTTGCGGACATGCTCTATTTTTTTTGCGGGGCACGGAACGGAGCAACGGATGCAGACAGCACACGGAATGCTATAACTCAAAAATATCGGGAGCCAAATGCCAATACTCAGAAATCACTTTATTAAATAATAAATAGTTAAAATTCCATAAAAAGAAGAAAGGTGCAGGTGCTATAGCGCCACCCTGGACCTCTACATAGGCAGTTATCAAATCAATCTGGGTATAACGTTGGTACATTCCTATCAATAAATATAAAGGTCATTACACCAGGACAAAACAGCCTCAGAAAAAAATTTTTTGTAACACCATATATCATGAAATCAAGCCTTACCCAGCGCAGTGTGTATCACGCCCAGAGGTCCAGGGTGGCGCTATAGCACCTGCACCTTTCTTCTTTTTATGGAATTTTAACTATTTATTATTTAATAAAGTGATTTCTGAGTATTGGCATTTGGCTCCCGATATTTTTGAGTTATAGCATGTTTGATGGGAGTATATGCTCTATGGTATGCATGTTTCAATTGGCATCTTGAGGATATGCCTGGTATTACATGTAAGGCACTAGCTACAGGCATTAGATGCTTCCGTGGTTTTCTGATACAGCACACGGAATGCTGTCCGCATCTTTTGCGGCCCCATTGAAGTGAATGGGTCCGCGGCCGAGCCGCAAAATATGCTGCTCGGACGCGGACCACAACAACGGGCGTGTGCATGAGGCCTAAATGTATTCTCTTGGTCAGTATGATTACAGCGATATCAAATATATATATATATAGTTTTTTACGTTTTACTACTTTTGCACAACAAAAACCCTTTTTCTAAAAAAAACAAAAGAAAAACTGTGTTTGGACCAGATTTTTGCGGGACGACTTTGCATTGGTACCATTTTAAGGTACGTAAAACTCGATCAATTTTTATTCTGTTTGTTTTATGACAAATAAGCAAATAAAAGCAATTCTGGCTTTTTTTTTTTTTTTTACAGCATTAACTATAAATTACATGATAATTGTGTAGAGCAGGTCATTACACACAGCCATACTAAATATGGAGGGGTTTTTTTCTTCACATTTTTTTTTCATTGAAAAGCTTTTTTTTTTAATGGAAAAGGTGTATTTTGGAGATTTTGGTTCTGATTTATCATAGATTGGTGTTTTATGTTGGTCTATGGTACCGCCTCATCATAAATTCAGCACAGCCTCCGGCAGTCCATGCACCGAGACTAAAATCTGTGCCAGCCCCTAGATGGCCTAGATTTCAGTTTTCTTTTGTGCCAGAAAATTGGCGTAAAAGAAGATAAATGTATTTCTTCCCAGCGGAGAAACTCTACTTGCACAAAAATGTTTGCGCAAATGGCAGGAAAAGTTGCAAACAATGGGGGACATTTATCAAACTGGTGTAAAGTAGAACTAGCTTAGTTGCCCATAGCAACCAATTAGACTCCACCATTTATCTTCCAAAGGAGCTGTGAAAAATGAAAGGTGGAATCTGATTGGTTGCTATGGGCAACTAAGTCAGTTCTATTTTACACCAGTTTTATAAATCTCCCCCGCTGTGTTAGTGCAAATTTCTGCCAGAAAACTGACATGGGGGGAATGATACATCATAAAGCTTTATTTATATAAGCATGCAGCACTTAGACTAGGCCGTCGTAAGAAGTTAGTGACCTCCGTAAAAAAGCATATTGGCAGTCACTAACAGGTTAATTAAGACCTGTATACAGAATTATCCCATTATTACTATATATCCAGTGTAAATAAGCTTTTTATTTTCCTTTCAATGTACTGTACAACAAGCTTTTCAATCATAAAAACTAGAATAAAGCCAAACACTGTCGTATCTGGACGTCCATATGGCATCCAGGAGCATTTGTTTTATTTCTAGAACAGTTTCTCGGCACAAATCAACCGTCCACGCTGAAAGACTGAAGTCTGATTTTCACCATTTACGTTAACCCTCTAACAGCTGGCTGTAGAGCAATTGAATCACAGAGGAGAGCGTCACAGCCAGGGAGATTGAGACGCCCATTGAGAAACAGGGCAGTCTCCTACTCCCGGTACCGATGATATTCATTACCATACCAGGCGGGAAAAGTAAAAGGGGGGCCCAGCGGGGGAACGGAGCACCGGACTGATAAGCTAGTAAGTGATCTTACATGCCTGCATTATGCCCTACATAACCCCTTACTTATTTCATAATGTATAGAGTAACATTGCAAAAAAAAAAATATATTCTTTTTCCTGGACTGGGATGGAAAAGGGTAGTATACTACACTTATGCAACCATTTTTTTTTGGATATACAAGTTAAACATAGGGCCAAAAAACATAAGCGGGACTAAACTGATGCATCCTGAATGAAATGCTCTCCATTCAGAATGCATTAGGATTAAACTGATCAGTTTTTTCCGGTATTGAGCCCCTAGGACGGAACTCAGTACCGGAAAAGAATCACGCTAGTGTGAAAGGTCCCTAACTATAGCTCTGCCATAGACGCTGCCACCTGCTGGTGAACCAGGCATATTACATGTAAAAACAGTTACATCGAACACTTCGGGGTGTTACACATGTTTCTCAAGGGGCGTCTCCTTCTCCCTGGCTGTGAGCTGCCCAGTTACAGTGGAGAGCGTCACAGCCTGAGAGAAAAAAAAGCTCACCTCCTCCCTGGCTGTGACGTTCTGCGCTGTGATGGCCGTCTCCTCCTCACTCTACCCAAACAAAAAAACAATATCACATGTCATCAGTATGCTCTACCCCGCCAACTACTTAAGTGGTAATGTCAGGACCAGTAAAAGGTCCTCTTTAAGGCCTGTTTCACGTGGTCAGTATTTGGTCAGTATTTGTAAGTCAAAAACAGAAATGGAACCTTCTGAGAAAAGGTAAAATAGAAATATTTGTGCCTCTTCTGTGTTTTGGACAATGGCAGATTGTACTAGGGGCGTTTGGGTCAGCAGCCCAAGTACCGATTTTTCTGTGGGGCCCATCACCCCCCAAAACACCCATTACAGGATAGGAGAGCTGTGATTCTCATAGGAGAAAGTGCCTTTGATGACTTCATCACCATATCGATGTTACTGGTCACATGGCGGTGACATCATCACAGGTCCTTTCTCCCTAGCAGAAGTGTTGCTGCAGCAGAAATTTGCTATAGTTTTATGGAGTTTTTTGTGAAGATTACATCAGGAAAAGGTGACAGAGGGTGTTATACTATATACTGCATACTGTGGGGTGTTATACTGCATACTGTATACTGTGGCTTGTTATACTGTATACTGCGGGGTGTTATATACTGCATACTGTGGAGTGTTATACTGTATACTGCGGGGTGTTATATACTGCATACTGTGGAGTGTTATACTGTATACTGTGGAGTGTTATATACTGCATACTGTGGAGTGTTATACTGCAAACTGTGGGGTGTTATATACTGCATACTGTGGAGTGTTATACTGTATACTGCGGGGTGTTATATACTGCATACTGTGGAGTGTTATACTGTATACTGCGGGGTGTTATATACTGCATACTGTGGAGTGTTACACTGTATACTGCATACTGTGGGGTGTTATATACTGCATAATGTGGAGTGTCTTACACTATAAACTATGAGGGGCGGGGGATTATACTATATATGTGTGGCATAGTTTTCTTTACCAGAAAAAAATACAAGGCAGAACATGAAATGGGGGATGGTCAGGGCAAATAGAGGGAGAGGGCCCAAGTAAACTTCCCCAGTCCTATGATACAGTTAATCCGCTACTGGTTTTGGACTCACTGACTGTGTGAAAGAGGCCTAAAGGCTATGTACACCATTGGGAGCATTTTTTTATTACTGCTTTGTACTCATTATAAGCTAAAAATATATATTTATTAAAAATACGAATTGCTTTTCTCTGTACAGAGCTGAAATGCTCTATTAGCAGAATCAGAATTTTCCTCCTGCTCCATCAGACAGGGAGCTGACGGGCTCCTTATCTCTGCTCTCAGACCTTATAAAAACTCATCAAAGCTCAGTCCTTATCTAGTGATGTCGCGAACATAAAATTTTCCGTTCGCGAACGCGAACTTCCGCAAATGTTCGCGAACTGGGCGAACCGCCATAGACTTTAATAGGCAGGCGAATTTTAAAACCCACAGGGACTCTTTCTGGCCACAATAGTGATGGAAAAGTTGTTTTAAGGGGACTAACACCTGGACTGTGGCATGCCGGAGGGGGATCCATGGCAAAACTCCCTTGGAAAATTACATAGTTGACGCAGAGTTGGGTTTTAATCCATAAAAGGCATAAATCACCTAACAATCCAAAAATTTTTTGAACAATGTGGTTTAAAACATCTAGTGTGTGTATACGATCAGGTATGATGTTGTATCGATCAGGTAGTGTAAGGGTTACGCCCGCTTCACAAACATTGACAGACCAAACTCCCCTTTTAATGCACCGCAAACAACCGCAAACAGTTCATTTGCACAACCGCAAACTCCCCATTTGCACAAGGTTGGATACCAAGCTAGCCATGTCCCGGTGATGTCATTGAAGGTTTCTTCCTCCACCCAGCCACGTACAACACCAAGGGTCCCCAAAAGGTGAAGTGAATTGAGATGGTTAAAAAAACGCTGTCTCCCTCCCCTTTGTTTTAAACCACGGTCACTGCGTCTGCGCCGTGCAATTTACTGTCACACCCGATATGAGTGGTATTTTCTGTAGTACTATTCTCATCAGTTTAATCCCTCTAACGTCCCCAATCTGGGTGCCATTTATTGAATTGATTTTTTGAACGGGGAGATGGTTAAAAAAACGCTGGCTCCCTCCCCTTTGTTTTTATCCACGGTCACTGCGTCTGAGCCGTGCAATTTACTGTCACACCCCATATGAGTGGTATTTTCTGTAGTACTATTCTATACTAAAATTAGACTAATGTGTAAAAATGTAATGCCTTATTTATCGGCAAGCTACTGTGCCACCCGGTATCAGTGGTTGGCACTGGCAGTGGGCACACTACAGTCAGTGGAAGTGGGCCTGACACACACTGGCAGCAGGCAAGCAACTGAAATTAGACTAATGTGTAAAAATTAAATGCCTTATTTATCGGCAAGCTACTGTGCCTCCCGGTATCAGTGGTTGGCATTGGCAGTGGGCACACTACAGTCTGTGGAAGTGGGCCTGACACACACTGGCAGCAGGCAAGCAACTGAAATTAGACTTATGTGTAAAAATTAAATGCCTTATTTATCAGCAAGCTACTGTGCCACCCTGTATGAGTGGTTGGCACTGGCAGTGGGCACACTACAGTCTGTGAAAGTGAGCCTGACACACACTGGCAGCAGGCAAGCAACTGAAATTAGACTACTGTCTAAAAATGAAATGCCTTATTTATCGGCAAGCTAATGTGCCACCCGGTATCAGTGGTGGACACTGGCAGTGGGCACACTACAGTCAGTGGAAGTCGGCCTGACACACACTAGCAGGCAAGCAACTGAAATTAGACTAATGTCTAAAAATTAAATGCCTTATTTATCGGCAAGCTACTGTGCCACCCGGTATCAGTGGTGGGCACTGGCAGTGGGCACACTACAGTCAGTGGAAGTCGGCCTGACACACACTAGCAGGCAAGCAACTGAAATTACACTAAAGTGTAAAAATGAAATACCTTTTTTTGATGCAAAGTCCTGTGCCACATGGTATGAGTGGTGGGCACTGGCAGTGGGCACACTACAGTCTGTGGGCCTGCAGCTCCTCACACACAGGCAGGCCAGGCAACTGCAATATATATATGGAGAATAAAAAAAAAAAAGCAGACTAATGTTGCAGCCCTAAAAAGGGCTTTTTGGGGTGCTGTCAGGACGCTGTCCTTACAGCAGCGATCAGATGAGTCTTTCAGGACTGGAGTGGACACTGAATACACTAGCCTAGCTATCGATTTCCCAATTAAATCAGCAGCAGCTACACTGTCCCTCCTTTCACTAAGACTGCAAATTCCGAATGAATCTAAAATGGATGCTGTCCAGGAGATGGGAGCGTCTGGGAGGGAGGGTATGCTGCTGATTGGCTAGAATGTGTCTGCTGACTGAGGTACAGGGTCAAAGTTTGCTCAATGATGATGTATAGGGGGCGGACCGAACATTGCATGTGTTCGCCCGCCGTGGCGAACACGAACAAGCTATGTTCGCCGGGAACTGTTCGCCGGCGAATAGTTCGGGCCATCTCTATCCTTATCTTACTGATAAGAATGTGGCTTAAATAAGTGTGACCTTTTAGTAATTTAGGAATAAGGGTTATTAGATGACTGGCACAGAGTGAATGTGCACACAGCTGGAAAAACAGTTACCCCTTTGTAACAGAACGTCTCAATATTTTTAATAAAGACCAATTAAAATAAATTATTTTTATCCCGAAATGAGTAAAATGCAGTCATTAAAAAAAATATGCACTCGAAGGTGTACATAGCCTTTAAGGTCCCTTTGCACTGGAAGATATTACAGCAGATTG